>CM067378.1:44346633-45585296 GCA_034510155.1 Eucriotettix oculatus
GATGCAAAGTGATGTTTAATTCTGGCATCGAATTTAGAGTACTATAAAAACTCACAATTTGTTTCACAGTATTTATTGGTTCTGCTATATCTGTTTGAATTCTGCATTAACTATGCCTCATCGTAGCTTCCACTAAATTTATAAGTTTTTAAGGAAAAATATACTCTTCTATTACATTGTTAAGTCTAGCTCTATTCATATTATCACAAGCTGCACTAAAATATACGAATATATATGGTGTGTTTCTATGTCCTTCTCTATCGGTTTTTTCATGAGGGAAAAAATCTAATAAGTGGCTGAGTTTCCTCTACGAAAGTCTTCTTGGTAATTGCCTATGACCTTCTCAGAATACGGAAGAATACATTTCCATGTATTCTAAATTAATAAGAGTTTGAACCTGAGACGAAGTCGTGGATGACGTCACTACACGACGACATATTGCTTACTCTCTTACAACGCTACGTTTTTGGTAATATCATCTGTTCTGGTGAGATATTGTGCATGCTTGATAAATAAAGGAAAACAAATTTGTGAGAGGCATTCTTGGAAAAGTGACTTTATGACGACGGACACTAAGTTTGAATAAAGCGTTATCTCACTTGCTTTGACGAGTCTCATGTAAAATCGCAATATTATTCAGGGTAAATTTACATGATAAAAGCTCATTAGATGTAGTTTGACAAATATCTGTGAATGGCATTGCTAATCTTGTAGCACGACGATAAAATGTTTATGTATATATGTTGTGGACATTCTGATTTAAATTGTAGAAACATAAAAATACGTACGATAATTGTGAGAGCGTATTAAACTATTCCTCAAGAAGTCCCAAAATTCGTGAACGAAACGTTGTAAAGAACTTTGTAATGTGTTACACACTGTATATAATATTTTATGGCACATTGACTGACTTTTTGCTTGTAATTGAAAAAAAACATTTCCTTTTGGACTTTAAATACGAAAAGGTTCATTAGGCTGAAATGACTACCACGCAAATCAAAGACACTTACAAATGGAAGACAATTCAAACCCCGAGATTTGATTTTCCCCGAACCGACAAGTACATTACACACGTGAATAATATATATCACAAATCTTGTCCTTCGGGAAACACTTTGCGCTGACGATATTTCAAGTCTTGCCTTGGCTGCGTGAGTTACGAGCTCTCATTTCCTTGCGTGCGGCGTGACGAATTGCTGCCTCCACACCTTACGCGCGTGTTCGGCGGGAGATTATATGCACCAGGCCCTATACCATTCCTAAAATGCGTGGCAAGGAAATGCATGCATTTCAATCCTCCTAAATTCTCCGATGACACTGCACAATATTTTAACAGAGTATATGTGCGTACGAAGTAGCATTAAATAAATGGTTCAGAATATTCAAAACAGAAATCGATTAAATTTAACTTATCATTGTGTAGAATATACCCTTTGACTTGAAATTCAGTTCCAATGTTAATACGAACAACCAAAGAACAGTTCTCCAGCGTAACCGTGAATACAGTTTCATTACGCAAACATAGAGGAATATGTTCTTGTTAAATAAATATATATATTAATTTATAACTACAATCGAGTTTTTCGGTTTATAGAGCAATATGACAGTTTTAGAATAGGTAAAAATTACCAAAATATATTAAAAAATGAAATAAATTTAAAATTTGTGACAAATTCAACCCCATTTTTAAAAGCGATTTATATATAGCTAATACATTTTATTATTTATTAAACATCGTGAACGTCTACTTAGTGAAGAGACTATAAAAATAGGATAAGTTAAAACGATAATGTTTGGCAGGCAGATTAGCATCGCTTTCTTTATGTACGAATTAAGTGGAAATTGCATGGAAACAGTACTTTTCATCGTATATCCTAATTATGTAAACATCCTCGAGTCTCATTTTTCCTCTGCCATTTAATGCTCAATCACACACACACATGTACGGAGTGACCTAATTATTTTGTCCATCCCCCTCAATACAACGTGGCGCTGCTTTTATCTCTTAATAGTGCTTTAATTCTTCTGGATATATAAGATGTTGGTAGATGGTAGGAGGAATTTGACATCATATCTGATGAACTGCACATTCAAATTCCCTACGATTTCATGGTACTAGTTCCAGCTGCCTGTTGGTCATTTGGATCTAATCCCACAAATCCTTCGATGGATTGTGCAAGCGAACTAAACAAGTTAAAGTCTCGTTCATGCTCTTTGAACCATCTAACGACAATGCCAGTTTTATGACATTAAAAGCTTCCTTCATGGCAGAGTACACCATTAAAATAACCTGATATACTTGATCTGCGATAATACTTAAACACCCTTTGGCTTTCAGAATTTATTTCACAGCAACGGCTCCATATCATGCCAATAAAAATGCCCCATACAATAAGACTGCCGCCACCATCTTAATGTGCTGTGGTAATGCAGTTTTGGTCCATTCTTTCGTATTGTTTTCTCCATATTCGATCCCTTTCATCTGCATGTTGCATTTGAAATCGCGATTCCTCAGACAGTCGTCCACTGATTAATCCTTGTGTTCTTTTGTGAATTGAAGACATCTGATCTTGTTCAAAGCAAACAGTAGAGGATTTCAAATACTTCATCGGCTTCCATAGCCCATATGTGTAATGTACGGCAAAGAGTTGGTTCATAGACGTCACAGTAGTCCTTGATTTAAATTCTCGGCTATGTGACGAACTGTTGTTTTTCTGTTCCACTGGACAACTCTGGCAAGTCTCCTTTCTGCTCGAGCATTGAGTATTCTGTGGCGACCACAAGCTTGACGTTGGTAACCCGGCATATTGCTTCGTACGCCACTCTATATAAATTAATAACTGCTGCTCTAGAATACTTCACAACTGCAGCCGTTTTGTTGATACAGGTTCCGACGTTTGGAGCACCTACGATCATCTCGCTTTCAAACTCGGTTATCTTCACAAACAGCACAGTAAAACTGATTATTCAATTCTCCTACATTTTCTTTTTATAACCATTTCGTCCTCTTACGGCAACATTGTGACGCTGTCATAATAATTTGACTACTCAGTGTAGAGGAGATTGTCACTGGCTTTTGACGGAAGGTAGAATATATTTTGGAATCACTTGCTAAACATCAGTGAAATATATTCGACTCACCATACTATTCTGATTTCGTTTCCAAACTTGGTAAACATTTTTATAAAATATAATTCTATAGATATTTACGAGAGACTCGTGGTTTTTTTCACGAGTCGATATATGTCCAAAGTGGACGAAAATTCTAAATCATTATACTGAAAATTCAGGAGTAAAAATCAAATACGATGACTCATTTAATTAAATATTTTATACTAAATAACATATATTCCACATTATTTGAATTAATAAATAAAAATACAAGGTAATTTTTCAGCAAAAAAATTAATTAATATTTATTTAATACAATTGCTAAGTACTGTTCATCTTTTAGACATCATCAGGTAAATCTTTAAACGGATAAAGCTAATAGAGATGTGATAAATTTGTGTCCAAGGATTGTTACCGTCATAAAGGTGAACTAATTCATTTTTTGCTGACAAATTGTCTATAATTTTTATTTATTATACTTAATGGTATGTAATAGATTTTTAATGTTTTGAATTACAAAGAGATGTGCCCAGTCAATCCGACTAGAATGGTCCTTTATATATTAAATAAAACTGTAGTAAACAATACGAATGCTTTTGTAAATATTATAATTTTTTAAATTATTTTATTTCTGATAGTAATGAATAATAAACAATGTAAATCTATTAGTGAATAATAAAATAGTATAGTTCTTATCAATCATACTATATCTTAACTCTATATCGAAAAATAGAATGACTATAGGTTTTCATGTTTTGTATTTTCTTTTCTTAAATTTAAACGATTGGGCAAATTCCAACAAAAAATGGTGCACATATAACACGTTGAAAAACAATGTGATGTAAGAAATCCCTAGCATAGTCTCTGAGGTTATGGTATAGGTTTAATACCTGGACAATGCCGAACTTTAAAGTGGTAATAAATAAATGAAAGGCAGGTAAATTTTGTATTAAAATATATTTACTACTTACATGAAAGGATTCTGTTAATATTAAAGAATACCTCAGGTTTATAGAAACTGCAGGCTAAACCAATAACGCGTATAAACAGGCATCCAATTACAACTAATGCGATACTGATTAAAACTGTTTAAGTGTCTATCTCGAATTATATTTTGTATATTTAATGCAACGGAATATATCGTCTCATTTTCAACAGACCATTTTCACTTGTCGATAATAACGCCATAAAGGTAAAGATAAAATTATCTCTACTCCAAAAATTTTGGGGAAATTAAATTAGTTTGGTAAGTAAGTGGGTACAACCGGGGCCAGTAAATATTGTCGATCTCCCCACAATGATGTGGGCACTAGGGTGTTGTAGAAATAATTGATGGTTTCGAACGCGGTGCCACGGAATTAGATGAGGGATTGCGGCTTTCCCTTGCGGAATCCAATTGAATTAGACCCCTAGCAGATAATATATCACCTCGGGGGATAAAGATGGGTCGCAACTGATGTTGCAGCTCTGGCTCGAGGCGGACGAGGCTAATGGCGTCATCCGTCCACGGCCAAGGCGCTCCACTAACACAGATTTATCTCGCGCCCCAGGCCAAAACTAACGCTATCGATATTAGTTTCCCTACCGCGTAAGTCTAAACACTCACCGAACCGTGACGTTTGGAGGGTTTCTCTGAAGAAGTTGTTTTCAGCAAATCTGTTGGTCTTGACTGCAAATCGTCAACACTGGATCTGAATACGCTCTTCATCCTGATAACAAATAAAATTGCTCTGTCCATCAACGGACCTTAAGAATTAAAATTTTATAGAGAAATCTCTTAAAAAATCTTACACATTTCTATTTTAGTATAGTAGACATATATACAATTATATATAAAAAATATTTAATTAAATAAATGCTTATGTTGTCTTATTCTATTTAAATCATTTAGAAACATAAAGGCAAGAAATATTTATTTTAATGATTATATTTACAAATAAGCAGTATCACGCTTACAAAAAGAGTAGAAACACTTCTTGGTAAAATGAAGCAGATTTAATCCAACTAGTATGTTACGTTTACCTAATTTAATTTCAATTTCTATTAATAAACACGAAAGGTATATAAAAAAATTTAAATAAATATAAGATAATCGTGTATTACCTAAACAATAATATTTACATTAAATACATGGAAAAATTGCTCCGACTTTGCCTTTATACACAAGCTTTATAATATCTACATTGAAAAAGACCTTAATCTAAATTTAAAACGAATTATAAGGCTTCTCTATATCACAGGCAATCTGATCGAAACAAAATTGTGGCACCTAAGGGAAAGGAAGATGAACGTATGAGGCACTTATTCCGTATGTCAACACAATGTATTTCACTCTGCTTCAAATGCTTGCCTGAGTCATGCGGAGACGATTCTCGGTCGTGACGGCAGACTCTAGGGCCTTTCGGAACCTGCAGCTTTAGGCTCTGAGTGGAAGCTTCTTCTTCCTTCTATCGCCCTCCATCTACTATCTCTAACTGAAAATCAATATAGTAGACATCAACATATTAACACGATGAAGCTGCTTAAATTTTCATTGTTTCCACTCATAATGAAAACTTTATTAATCTGAAGACAAATCAGTTATTCCCAGCCAATGAAGCGAAACTATCTTGAGTTTGGTCTAAACACTACGCTCTTGAGTCAAATTTCTTCACATTATATGACCTATTGTGTGGAAAATGTGTGTGGAACTCCATAAGTCAAGTGTCTTTCTTCGACACGTCCACAGTAATTTCCCGAGGACACTAGTTAATTAACCAATCAAAACGACAGCCTCTTTAAGGAGTAAATTAAATCGAACAATTGTTATTTATTTATTGGTCTCGAATCGCGGATCCCCGTAGAAAATTCCAAGACGACATAACAATGACCAACTTGGCAACTCAGCTCGTCAGTGATGTCTCCAATCACCGCATAATTAAATTAACCATTGAAACAGGACTTCAACGCATTCTTAGAACATTCAAAATTTTAGTAATTAAAATAAACATCATTAAAATTTGATATATCACTACTTAAACATTGTTGTTGTTATGGTTTTCAGTCCTAAGACTGATCTGATGCAACCCTCCATGCTAACCTATCTTGCGAAAGCCGGTTCATTTCCTTATAACTAGCACAACCCACATCCTCCTCAATCTGCTTAGTGTATTCCATACTTCCCTCCCTCTTCTGTTCTTACCCATCATACTTCCCTCTAATGCTAATTTTACAAAACCATCGTGCCTTAAAACGTGACCTATTAATTCCATCCCTTCTTTTACTCAACGTCCTCCATATTGTTCGCTTTCCCACTATTCTGTTTATAACTTGCTTGTTACTGACTCTATCCACCCATCTGATTTTCAGCATTCTCCTATAGCACCACAATTTTAAAGTTTTCTATTCTTTTCCTTTCTGCAATTCCTACCGCCCAAAATTCGTACCCATTTATCCTAATATTCACTAATATATTACCATGAAGTAAATCCCTCTTTTCCGCGAAAGCCTTCATTTCCTGTGCTATCCTACTCTTTATGTCTACTATATTCCTACAGTCCCTAGTAATTATGCTTCCCAAGTAACAGACTTCCTTATCTTCCGTCAAAATATCCCTTCTCAATCTAACACCCTTTGTTATTCCACTGTTTCCCAAACCACACACCATTACCTAAGTTTTCCCTCTATTAATCCTCATATTGAATACTTTCTCCCGGACTCCGTTCATGCCATTTATTATGGTTTCTAAGTCTTCTACTCACTCCCGTAATACTAAAATACCGTCTGCTTGTTACAATACATTTCCTTTTCCAT
The DNA here is from genome assembly GCA_034510155.1 of Eucriotettix oculatus. NCBI lineage: Eukaryota > Metazoa > Arthropoda > Insecta > Orthoptera > Tetrigidae > Eucriotettix > Eucriotettix oculatus. Next base: position 44,353,537 of record CM067378.1, read on the forward strand.
ATTTCGCTTGTTCTTAAACATTATCATATATTAAAATTAGCCTTTGTGCCTCTAAAATTATTATAATTTAAATAATTCCACTTAAACGTAAGAAGTAAATATGTACTATTTAAATTACATTCTATGGTGAATAAAGAAAAATCGCTTGTTTATAAATATATTTATCGAAGATTAATCGATAAAATATAACATTTAAAATGGAATGAAGTATCAATCGGGTTTTCTCATTATTAAAAAAATTTATTACATAAATTCCAAAGTGAGAATTACTCCAGGTTCTTGTATGAAATTTAAGAAACCCGACTAATAGATTAAATAAAAAGTGAAAGTTTTATGAGAACTAGCAAAGTTACTGTATTACAATATTGGAAAAGCATTTATTTTACAATTGTAATTAAAATACTATTCATAAATCTAGCACTGATATTTGATATTTCAATTTTTCAAACTTTCATTTACTTCCGATTTATTTACGTAGTCCGAACTCGGGTTTATTATTTCTTGTACATGTAGGTTGAGTTGTTATATCGCGGCCTCATTTTTGTAGCCGAAAAAAGAACTGCGTAAATCCGCACGCCACGTACTGAAACTGGAGGCGAGTACAGAATCCAAGCAGACTGCTTACAAATTACATTGTGGTGGTACCAGCTGTACAACTTACCGATCGTCTGGGAAATTGCCACAGGGTTTCGAGCGTCGCATTCAACGCGGAAGAGAATTTGCACGTAAATGCTGGCAATCAGGGATGTGGGGGCGTGTACTTGTGACCCAGGGAAATTAACGTAGGCAACCAGTTGAATTTCTAAAGAGCAGGACTACTGGCTACATTTACAGCAAGGACGGAGTCACATTCATAAAACATATATGTTATTTTATTAGTCTGCATTCTTCATGTAAGAGGGTTGTTTGGTAAATCAAGAAAAAACGTAACAAAAATAATTTTTTTCTTTGGAAACTTTCTTTATTTCTTAACATATTTCCAACTTTTTAAACCTATCACAAAAATAGATATTCCAAATTCTGTCTCGAAAACGTCCTTATTATATGAAAATTTCTTTTCAACAAATCAAATTTTCAAGTTCGTCAAAATAAGAAGTCACTTTGTGCTATGTCTGGTGAATAGAGAGAATGAAAAACGTTTCGAATCGAAAGTCGCACACTTTCGCCATCGAGACTACTGATATGCCCGTAGGAGCATTGTTCTGGTGATACAGACTTTTCTTGCTCGCCAATCTTGGTCGTTTTTCAGTCAGCACTCGTTTCACGTTTGAGAATTTCAGAGCAGCATGAAAAGGCCAGTTACCAATAAATCTACTAATATATTACCCTGAGAGTCCCAAAAAAAACAGTGACCATCACCTTTCCAGCTGAAAAAATGGTCTTTGCCTTTTTCGGTGGAATTTCATCAGCTTTTGACCATTGTTTTTTGTTCCCTGGAGAGTAGTGATGGATCCATGTTTCATCAATCTGCGTAAAAAGTCTTGTGGGTCACACCTAAACGTTGCTAGATTCTCCGTTGAAATATTTTTCTTAGTCTGTTTTTGGTCCATTGTCAACAGTCGCTACAGTCATCGTGCACAAAGCTTTGCATAGCCAGTTCTTCAAGGAGGATGAAATGCACTCCATTAGTTGAAAAGCCAACGGAATCAGCTGCCTCATGTACTGTGAGTCTGAAATCTTCTATTGTGAACTTTTCCAATGTTTTCCAGGTTGGCGACCTCATTTGGTGGCTGGAGCGAGTTTCTTCTTCTGTGCTTCTGCTACCTCGTTTAAACTCATTCATGAAAGTTATAATGGTAGCGTGACATTCGTTTTTCCCATTGTCTCTAGTAGACTGCCAATAATTAATAAAAATATTTAATATTATTTATTTCAATCAGTTGCTTGCTCACTACATCGTCGTGCGATATTTGTCATCTCACTTTATCTGGTGAAATCTTTTCCAATGAACACTGTAGTGCATATATAGCCTAGTCCATACCAAGCGCGCAAGACGAACAATCTTTCACAAATGTACCCAAGCATTCTCAAATATATGCGAATGCCTACGAGCGTCTACATTCTTCCGGGGCATAAAACATTTGTTTGTAAACGTCCATAAATTTTTACCCTGATTTCAAGGTTAAACATTAAATATAATAGTGGTGGTAAAGTTTGTTTGTTTCTTTATCACAAGTTTACTAGGGAATCCGTGAAATTTCTCTACAGTTGTGTTTCATTCGACACCTTCGCCACAAGGAGTGCTGCTTGAGAAAGTGTGAATGTGTTGTGCGGCTAGCAGAAACCAAATCGCTGACCTTCTGTTTTGGTGAATAATTTGCAGACAGTTCAGACCGCATTCACGAGGTCGACACAGATATATGTTAATAAGCTTCGCGGGAGGCTCAAGTGCCAAAGATAAAGTGCTTCGCAAACGTCTTAAATTGGATGGGTACAAGATCCGAATTGTTCAGTCATTTCAGCCGAATGATCTTACGAAACGTAAACAATTTTCAAATGGCATGCTGAACTTAACGGATGGAAACGACGATTTCTTGAAGCGTCGTAACGAATCATCGTCCTTGGTGAATGGACGCATTCCTTATTACAGGCTAACAACCCGGCCGTGTCTCAGGAATCCTGACGACCAAATCGGCATATCAGCGGCCCTTAATAGGACAATGACAACCACACAGCGCCTGTTAAAAACCCCATCCACGAGAATAAGAACGTAACCTCGTTCGCTCCCTGTTAGGTTTTAAATAACAGGGTAATTTTGACTGTAAATTATACACATATCTAAAACTACACATCTGTGTTTTAACTGCTAAAATCTCTAACCTTCCGATTCTTATCTGCTAAAACTCAGACGTACCTACCCCAACACTACCGAAATTTCTTGTTCTTAGAGATAATCCACACATCTTATTTCTTTTTACATTCCAAACCAGCATTGGTATTCAGACTCAAAGACAGGTTCTACAACACCATTTCTTGTTAACGGCTCCCTGAGAATTTAAATCTAAGACGAATACGGGTGTGTTTTTCTCAAGGGGCTACATTTGATATTTCTGACTCAGTTAACCGCCATAATGTCCGGATATGGTATCAGAAAATCCTCATGTCGTAAGGAAACACATTCGGTACAATCCAAAGATTATTGTGAGACGTGAGTTAAATGTGTGATCGGGTGATTCGCCCAATTTTCTTCCTTGAAAGCAGTGCAAGTGGATATGTTTACCGAGACATGTTGGTGAATTATGCCATTCCCCAACTACACAATATGCAGGTCACTATCATCTTTCAGCAAGATGGCGCTTCCTCTCGTTGGCCTCTACCAGTCCGCGATTTTCTTAATGAAACACTCCCCAACAGAAGGATGCGGAGACGGCCCAATTCCATGGCCACCCAGATCACCTGACATTACGCACTTAATTTTCTTTCTTCATAAGTAATGTGGAAGATATTGGGTTAAAAAAAACAGTTCCTGATACTGTGACACACTAGCAACGCATCATAGATGCCATTGGTACAGTCACACTAGACATATTGCTAAATGTGTGGCAAGAGATTGAATACTGCCTTCATATTTTGTATATTACCAGGGGTGCACATGTTGAAGTGATTTCAATGTGGAAGTGTGTTATTACTCGTGTTAATTGTTTTTGTAAGGGTAAAAGAACTGAGGCATATGTGGTATAACACATTTTCATTTACTGTATCCAATTAACAGTTACATTGTTTTGTTTTCAGGGTAAACATTTATTGACACTCTGTATACCCATGCTTTGATGTAGCGTATTATACATTTTGTTATCAAAGTTATCTGAGAAAAAAGAAAGAAAGAGGGTGGAAACTTTGGGTTTAAAAAATTTTCAGGGGTACAATTGTTGATATTATTTTTTCCTTCAATCGTGAGCTTATGGTTTGGAGGTACATCTTTAACAATTACATATAAAATATTCTGATCCAAAGGTTACAGTGAGCTGCACATAAACTTTAAATTGTTGATTTGAAATTCAGTTAACAGAGAGCAAATAAAAAATAAAAATGTGGAATATTGAGATGTATTCGTGAATTTGATGACCAAAAAGACACAATAATGGAAATAGAAAAGTCCGCGATAGTAAATATCACAAAAATATCGAGGTACGTGAGTGTAGACTTAAAATAATTTGCGGGCTCAATACAGAGTGACTTTTGATTAATTAAAACCTGTCCTGTTTAGTAAATATTAATTTATCGCCAACATAATATAATATCAATAAATAAAATAACCAGAAACAGACTTTTTAAAATTATAATTTATTTACTGGATCTATATGTGGACCCTCACCAGACTAATTAAGTTTGTGCTGCATAGACGTAAATAAATAACATTATTAAACTATTTATTTGTTATAAAATGAATAATTAATTATTGTACGTAATATTCACAAATGCTTGTTCCTATCTCGGAACGTAAGCGAATATTCTATTTTTAATATACACTATATTCTAGAGATACGAAAGTTATAGTATTACGTATCGAATGGTTATTGAATAATGATCTATAAGTATCACTTGCGTTGAACTAGAACACACAAATAAAATTATTTATTATACATTCTTTCGTGTTTCAATGCGCACATCCATATTATTTAATAGACATTATAACTTATATTGTCATACAATAATAACATCTGTTAATAATTAAATTAAATGAAAAAAAGGAAAAATTATGGGCCCCATAAACTTCCATTGACCTTCCAAAAATTTAACTGAACAACGTTGGGAATCGGTGGACTAAATCTCAAAAGAATGCCTACAAGTCCGAAATGTTATTGAATTTGGAATTAATGTTAAGAAAACTTACCCAACATCACATAAAGTTAACGTTTAAACGAAATTTCTAATTGTTTCCAATGTGTAATATTAAAATTTAAACTCGAGGCTTTACTACATTGCAATAAAGGATTTTTGTCTTTTGAGTTTTTTTATATTTTAACTACTTCTCATAATTATTTGACACACATTTATTCCGTGATGTCCTATTTCATAGCGACACACATTTTCCTGAAACGAAAAATTATTGGGGCAGAGATTTGTAATAAGCAGGATTCGTTAAAAGATATTATTTCTGTAAATCAAAATTTCCCAAATGTTTCTGGCGATGACACATTAATTTCATGTACTGTAAACATACTTACAAGAAATGCGCGTTTCAAATAAATGTTTCTGTTCAATTTTAATTTAACTGTCTGCACAATGAATTCAGACACTTAGTTCTAATCACGACAGAACCAAAGTTGCATTCCATGTCTAGTGGAATAAACTCATCCAATTTACGATTTAAAATTAAATTAATTATTAATTTTCTGGTTCAAAATATCTAAAAGAATGGACATTGAAATGTAACTTTGACGATTGCGTAAGTCTCGCAAAACAGTTTGTTAAGTACTAGTTTAAGAGATGTTAATGTCTCTGAAATTATTTTAACAGGCTTGTCGTCATAATGAAGAGATCTTGGGCAAAAAAGGAAATCCCATGTTCCTTAAGACGTTGAAACTCGTCTGGGTTGCGACAGAAAACTACTGAACAAGTCACTGAACCTACCGTACGTTTATTCTCGGCATTGAGAAATCGCGGCAGCCTTCATGCCAAGTTCTTTTATACCATTTGTAAGTATTGAGTCATGGGATATGCCTGCGTCCTAGAGGTCGAGCTAGTCGCATCGTCGATCACACGCTCATTGACTGTTTTAAGCGTTGGTACTGATGTTAAATGTGATTATTAATTATTTAGGCGTTTTGTCTTTCGACGCGTAGTCTTTAATTGCTGCTTAAACTGTTTTTCGTTGTTTGATAAATACACGAACTATAATGTTTTTAAACTGGGAGCTGATTTGACCTTGTCCAATTCAATATGACGCTGTCATATATCTGTCCACCTAACTGAAGAATGGTTACAGTTCACGAGAATTAAGCTGGTCGTGTGTCAAGACTGCGAAGTGGACAACTCCGCCCATATTCTAGTGGGAGTACCACGTTTTTGTTGATGCAAGTTGGTAGTGTAAAAGCAATTCAGAAAATATTGGTGTTGGGAAATATATTGCTGTCAGTTCAGGATATGTTGCACGTCAAGAAACGCATCCTTAAAATGTAATAGATAATACGTATAAGGTGTGTTAAAAAGATGTCGCAGTCTTCATATCCCGTTGGTATGAAGACAATTAATGTTCTTAACATGATAGTAGCGTTTCGTCAGGCCACTTGGAAGGGTAGTACATCATCAAAAGACAATATTCTCCTTTCCCTACTGCGCATGTTAACACACCATGTACAATCTCACGAAATGTACTTGAGATGAAGTGAGACGATGAGGCGACGTTTGTCTATTTCTCTGCCCTCATTTGCTGAGCACCAGAAGGGCTCTTATTTTAAAAGCATTATAATGGCTTTCACCAATTTTAAATGGAACCAGATATGATAATTATATGAAAGCAGTATATTGCATGTAATCAGAAATTAACAACTCTATATCGTAGATTTCAAGGACTACTGATGTCTTTCAAACATCTAGAGTTATTTGTATTATTAGCAATTATTATCGCAATCCAAATTAATTAGTTACTTCAATTTTTTATACTTAAGAGTTGAAATATTCAATTATAGGTTCTTTTGTGTTATTTTGTTATCAATGTTTTCAAACATATTCGTAAATATTCATACATTTATTACATACATTACATATTATAATAACAAATTTACAGACGATTGCTATATATTTTTATGCAAATGAATTATTAATCTTCACAATCTCATCACTATCCCATCATCACTTTAACTCAACTGACATGTCAGTCCCCGGTGGTTTTAAATAGTTGATGATTATTATATATTACATTGTGATTGTTTGGGGGCAAGTAAAAGACGTTGTGAGAAACTATTTTGAAGATACTGTTCCTTTTTGTTTTATAAATAATTAATTAGGTAGAAGCCATACCTTTATTACGTCACACGATAAAGCTTAAGTTAATAGAATTAACTGATTAAAGACCGTGACAAGGTTGGTGTTGAGGTTACACCAACAATGGAATTCTTTATGACGGTCGAAGCGTGCCCTTTCACTTTCATTGTAGGCAGATTTCTGGTCTTTCCCTATGTATCCGTGTTTAGCACAGCGGCCGGTAAGTCGGCGCATGAATAATTTGCAGCGCTCTGCAGTAGCATGGCATGTGAGGAATATTAAACCCCGCACGTCCTCTTTTCTGCAGATTTATTCTCGCTGCCAGTGGAAACATTGCCTGTGTTGGAATTGTTTGTTCTCTCAGCTTGCTGGAATATATAATTAACCGACTTTAGACTTCCTGGCGGATGTTAAACACATTATAATGTGTTTTAATTACGAACAGAAATTATTTTCTGTTGCTGTCCTGTTTTAAAATTAGCATCTTTCTAAGACGTGGAATATTCTCTCAGGACTTCGACGTTCAACGAATGCGTGATTTTTCTTGCTACGAAAATTAAAAATTGAAGGAGATGCCATAATGGGTAAAGTAGCACATTAATTATTCATATTAATTAAAAATTGAAGGAGATACCATAATGAGTAAAGTAGCACATTAATTATTCATTGGGTAATATCATTATATAGAGATGCCTGAGTAGATATCGAATCATGAGTCTGTAACCGCGGAATAATTACGCATGTTTTTCAATTAGCCAATATCTGACCAGAAGGATTAATAGGAAATATAGGTCGGATATAATCGGTTGTTCGGTTTTTTAACCAAATTTTGTTTGTTATGATAATAAAATCATAGTCTCTCTCGTCTATAAATGTAAGGCAATGGCCAAATTCGTAAAATAAGGAATGAAGAATGCAAAAGTATCAAACAAGGAAATTGGTTTCCCTTAACTTAATTCAAGTTTTCATCTCTTACACAAGCACTACACTATTCTATAAGTAACTACTCTGACAGACACAATTAAGAACAAACTAAAGCTATGTTACTCGAAGTGCTACACTTTAATTTATTACTTTCTTTTTGGAAACATGCTTTGTGCTCCTTACTTTCAATCAATAATCAACAGGTATGAGATACAGTAAGACAAATACTATACTATATTAATTCCAGTCATAAGTTGCCTGCGTGTGTTGCAGGGGAAACCCTAAAGAAACCTGCACCAGGTAGGCTGGATTCTCTGTACACTTTCCACTCCCTTCAGACAACTGAAGCGGTGTTTGTTGTGAGGACGCAGCGTTACCATCTCCATGCCTTTACCATATTTGGAAGCAGCTGGACCACCATCATTTAAAAAAAATCATATGCTATGTCCTCAATCTCTCAGAAGTATACTGAACTTGATTCAAAAATTCATAGAGAAGGCATTTCTGTAGGCAACTTTCTCCTTTTCTCCTGCACCGCCATTCTTAATTTGTTCTATTTGATTTATTTTTTATTAGTTATTCCACCTGTAAGTCTTATCTTTATTTAGTTATTCGATCTGCACTTGTATAATTAGTTTGTTCACTAGAATCTTTACATAGCAGATATTTCATCCTTTCCAGAATTCCAGAATTCCGTGATTTCTTTTAGTCTTCTTTTTTGAACCATAGTTTCAACAGTATGTCTTAGGTGTTGCAAAATTGACGATGGTTGACCAACACGAGGCTATGGCACCGGTCAGAGAAATATTGACGAACAAATTAACAATAGTCGGATCGTTTACGTACGTAGTGGCGCAATTGCGTCTATCAACAACGTCTTTCTGTCGAATAAATTAATAACAGACACCGTCTCAACGTGACTTCGTTCTATTACCTGAGATGAAAGTAAGCTTAAGTAGTTGAAGATTTTACTAATTCAAATAGACACACTAAAGGCACATGGGATTCATTTTACGACATTGGTGTTGAAAATAATTGGTGCGATACATAAGATAATCATGTATTCCTCGAAGATTTTTGTATCATCTCATTATCCCGTCACTCTTAAAATATATTATTCATATCAATTTTTCATCTGTTCCAATTTGACTTTAATTCTGGTTCATATTTCACCTTGTACCTTCTCTCTCCTAAACAGCAATTCTGTTTGTTGTCCATCTCCGTATTTACTAATAAGAGAAACACAATTTTAAACGCTGTTTCAAATCATGAAGGCAAGTTTTCTTATTTTTTATCAAAAATCTTCTGCAATGGGTTTTACGCTTCTTTTATATTATTTTCCTATAACATTTGTTCTCCTATAAAGAGACCAAAACCCTCCTGTACTAGCCTGTGGTAACTTTTGTGTTCTACTCACGCCATTGTATCGTTCGTTACAGATGACGTACAAAATATACGAACCAAATATATGTTTTAGATTCATAATAACAGTTTCTTGGTCTTCGGTACTTCACAATTGAAACGCACTTCTCACTCGTTCACATTTTAAGCGATCTGTTACCTCAGTATTACTCAAATTTTATTCATTGTTTCATTTTATTCATTGTTATTCATATTGTTTTGGTTATAAATTCTCATATACTATCATTTAAATGAATGCCACAGAGCCATAATTTTATCATCTGCTTTACTGAATTTAAAATGGAATCGTCTACTCAAACTAATAATTACTGTATCAAGTAACCACAATATCAAATAATAAATACATAAGGTTTATGAATCGCTTTCAGTGTGATCTATAATTGAATACGTCAGTATATAAAAAAATATAATATAAATAAATAAATTGAATAAATTTATGACCAATTACAATTATGAAATTTTAATATTTTTTAATGTATAATTTTCTAAATTTTTATGAACGATTTAATAGTAGCACTCCAAAAAATTACTCTGAATAATTTCAAAATAAGGTGACTAAATTAAAAATATCGTTTTCTGTAATTGGGTGCAATTTTATTCGATTTAATTATTGTGAAAGAAAGACATTAATGATTTACTCAAGTAAATAATGTTTTTCCTCTTTCTCTTTTAGGATGGCAATGTATGGAGACGGGAATTCTGCGTCATAAACGAAACCCTTTTGTCCAGTGTGATAAAATAAACGGCAACGCCCCTTTTATAGGATAGAAATAGAATTCACCTGAAAATGATGCAATCCATACCCTCTAAAACCTGTTTCAGGTAGGTCGGGCTATTGTGTACTTGTCTCACGTTCTTCCAAATGACGAGAAAGGAGTTTTCTGTGGGGCCGCAGCATTCCTTCCTCCTTGTCTGGACTATCTTAGGAGGGATTTGGTTGACTGTTCCAATGTGATCATAGGGTCGAATTTATGGAGTTGAGGAAAAATCTACCCACGAGTATATTTCTCGTCTCTGCTTATAAATTGAAGTCCCCATACGCCTACACATCGAAGTCAGTTTTGAAAAGTGTACGTACTGGCATCACGAACTTATTAATGGAGAAGTCGACTAACTCTTCCAAATATAATTAAGTAAGGAGACGGAAATTCTGCGTTATAAAAGAAATCCCCGTCTCCAGCCATCGTAAGGGCGTGGGCCCGATCTTAATTATGCAGTTTTCTCTAGAGTTCTTGTACCATTTCGAGGTAGTATCATGGCTAACATACCTTCTCTCTGTGGGCTATTATAGCAATGAACGCAACGTCTATTTTCCTCAATTTTCCTGTCTCTCATTATTTTCTTAACAACTTAAGAAGATAGCCTCAAGAGAATGTAAATTAAATTTTCGTGCTCTTGTAATAAAATAATTCATAATATGACACAAACAAAGCATTCGATTTATGGCACTAAAATAGTACATCAATAACTACATTTTATTACAATTCTGTAAAAATATTTAATGTCAGAAATTACCTCAAAGCCGCTGGCAAAATATTAACACACATTTATTGGTCAGTTAATGTTTTTTTTATTAAGTCCGATTGTTCAATTAAATTTAACCACGAACCCCACAGTCAATAAAGTATTCATTATATAGTAAATGGAACTCATTTAACTATGTTCATTTCTCAACCATCTGATCATTTTAATTTCTATGCATGCAAAAGAGATCATTATTAATTTCTGAAAAATCATGTCATCATCTTACTCCAAAAATACCTAGATAATATTTATGAGACAGGAAGAAAGGGTATTATGAACATTCAGTTGAAATTTAAACGAGGACCACCAGTATATAAATGTTTTATTGCAGAGTCTACCAAACTTAGATTAGTAAAATATAATGTTCTGGAAAGGGTTTTAATGCTATTTTATCGTTTTAGGCAACGTAGTTTTAGACCGCATGCTATTTTTGCACTTGCTTGCCAACAAAAAATATACGTCCATTTTGCAGTACAGGTCTTAATTATTTGCTAAAAAATAAAGAATATTTCAACTGCTAAATTTTTTTTTGCATGATAGAACATGTACAAAATCAATCACTACATTCAGTTGTTTAACTTACGACATTTTTTTAATATATTCCTGCTGTACCTTCCAATATAGACTGACTGCGGAGATTACAGTGACTGCAGGGTTCACCTGACTATGTCGGGAATGCCTCCTATTCTCTCATGGTTTTTTCAAAGTTCTCAAATCTATTTTAGAAGGTAAGTGTTGTTCGCTGACCTCATTATATCAGTCAGTCAACTGACTCCTAAAACTGGTTTAGACACGGAGAAGGGAATGCTGCGACCCCACAGCAAACTCTTCTCCCGTCATTCGGAAGAACGAGAGAATAGTACCACAATGCCCGACCTCCTGATGCAAGTTTTCTAGGGTTTTCCCTACATCTCTTTAGGTGAAACACCGAGTAGAGTCCTTAAACTATAGCCCAGGGGCCCTAGTTAGCCCTTGACTACCTTGCTCTATATTCCGCATTCCCCCTTTTCAATTCCCTTCCAATGATGTTAAAGGGGAGTTGCCTGTTTCAAGATCATCCTAAATAAAACCCCAATAAAACGAGGAATTACTAAATATTAAAATTTACCTGACGGGAAAAAATAAAACTAATTTACGTATACATCGTATGGACGATCCAAAGAAGTTTGGAGAAATAGAGACGGAATACTAATAGACAGGTAAAAGTTGATAAACTAAGTTCCTACAATCATCACATTAGTCATATTTCTCTTGACTAGACTTGCTTAGCAATGAACAATCTGTTATTTATTTTGACTCTCAACTTATTAAAAATTGTATATCTACTAACTAATGGAATACTACCAGACTGTTTGCTTCTGTAGCACTTGTTTATTCTACATCACTGTCTGAAGTATTTTTAGGTCATCCTCAGCACAATGAAGATGTTATTAAATAACCGCCTCTGTGGTTAAAAAAGCAGACAAATTAAGTTGCAAACTCGCCATTTTGTTATTTGAACGCAGTAGTCCATTTCCTGGTGAAGTGGGCGGAGAAAAGTAATGCGACGTTGCGTTGCCTCCCTGTCGAAATATTTCACACGTTATTCATCTCTGGCGCAAGGGATGCTGTGTATTTTTTTCCGTGAATTTTAACACTGTTAACAGATGTTTCTAGCCAACAAATTACCTGTCCCTTTGTTTAACCGAAGCGCGGTCATCCCTGTGAAGGGCCACCCAGCTACAGTTAATGAACAAATAAAACTCGGTGGTCTTTTTGAAAATTAATGCATGGGTGGATTCTTTTAAATTTTTGAGCACACACATATCTAATCAGACAACCATCAAAACATGAAGCTATGGAAACAACATTTATACCGACAAAAACGACCATTAACAGACAGGATATTGAAAAGAGAACATAATTAAACTAATTTAAATAGGACCGGACGTTCTGATGCGAGCTTAGTATATTTCTCTAACGGCTACAGCAAAGACTGTAATTTGAGCGTGGGAGGATCAGAGATAAATCAGTAAAAACCAAAAATCTTAAATTAAAACATCGTAAAACATATAAACGTTATCAGTCCTTTTACTTTTAATATGTAACATTTCAGAAATAAATCTGTTTTGATGATGAGTTTTTCTGTCTAAAATGGATGTGTTATCAAAATCGAAAAAATGATTGAGAACATACTACGCTTGGTTGAAATTAGACTTAAGCTCTTCAATTCTATTATTCAGGGTCGTCTTCTTTTGGCCAATATAACATGAATCACAATTCTAACAATCAATTTTATACACAAAATTATTGATAGAAATCTTTTAGTAGGTTTTTACGACATTTAATGTAACCGGAAAAATATATTTCCTTTTAAATATCACTGATATAATAAGCTTTCACTTCATTTAATAAGATATCAATAAAAATGACTCCTTACTACATATTTAGGTTATAACAAAAATTAATTTTAGATAATCTAATGTTCATATAATTAAATATAAAATTGGCCGTGACGGTTTCTGGCATATTACATCTAACAACTATCACAACCCACATCCTCCCTAATCTGCTTAATGTATTCTATCCTTGGTCTCCTTCTTCCGTCCTTACCCCACACACTTCCCTCTAAAAATGCAAATTTTATAAGACCATCGTGTCTTAAAACGTGGCCTATTAATCTATCCCTTCTCTTGGTCAATATACTCCATATTGTTCACTCTTCTCTTATTCTGCTTAATTACTCTATCATTCCATCTGATATTTATAATTTTTCTATAGCACCATATTTCTTGTTATGTAACTAATTATTTATTAAATTTGTTACAATACTTAAAATTATTATTTTTATATTTATAAACAAACATTATTCGCACTTCAATCCCTTTTGGTCAAGCATTATATTATGTGCATGTATGTGTGAAAGTATCAACTATATCCGCCTTTGCAATATCAAACGATTTTTAAATACAATGTTAAAATTCGGTTATAAATACACCTTATTAGAAGTTTAATAAAAGGAATTGGATGATGAATATTTGAGAGACTTGTAAAAAATCAAAACGTTGAAAAAATAAACACTGTCCGCGTACCTGATAATTAGCAATAATCTGCAAAGTGTTTCACAATGTCGAATAATAGTCTGGAGCAGGCTGCGGTGTTATTGATGAATGAAATCAAAGCCTTGGTACGAATTCCGGGGAGGGGGAAGGGGGAGACGTAGTATGGATTGTGAGAGCAAATCCGAAATGAATCGCTAATTCCGGAGCAGCAAATGACTCTCGGCGTTGACTTATTAAAATGCTCTCCAAACTCGACAGGCAAACGTGTTTGTTACATAAACGCGCGGACGAGTTGTAATTACAGTCCCAATAACTTTGATTACTTCACACATATTATTCGTAATGAGTTAGTCACAAATATATTGTCATATAAATAATTTTGAATTGTAATTGTAGGACAATGAGCCTTATATTAATACGTTATAAACATTACACATCAATAATACAAAGCTGAATAAATATTTAAATAGTAATTTTCATAAAAGTCCGATATTTATTAGCATAATTTATTTTGCAATCAGAAAAATATACATTCCAATATGAAAGTGAAATTATGATTCACCGAAATTGTCTGAGAACAAAAAGTAATAAAAAATAATAAATGTGTTTACTTAGAATATTTTCCGAACTAAAATCGAATTTTCAGTCACGAAGATGATTTTTTAGAATATTAGACCTGTTATCTGTGACAAAATTATAAAAGCTCATGTTGGAGCCTTTGCACGATTATAACAGAGAAAACTAATAAATATGGACCATCATTCAAAGAAATTGAATTTATTCTGATAAAATATAAGATTATGACTGGAGAAAATTTAATTGTAAAAATCATTGATAATGTAACAAATAAAGTAACTCTCAACAACTAATTTTCAATTTTTTTATTGCACTATTTAGTAATAATGCGTGATGTGATGAATCTGAAATTCAATTTATATTTTATTTTTTAACACAATGTTCTCAATTTTAACAAAAATCTACCATTTCGTTTCATTAATTACATTAAATTCATTTCCGAATTTCAATTATATATAGATAAATTTTATCTGTGAAATGTAAATTAACGTATTTTTTTAAATTAGGTCGTATGAAAACTTAAAAAACTATTTAAATAACAGCATATTTAGTCTCTCCATGACTGATATTGGTGGTTTAGTAAAGAGAGGATTTATTCATTGTCAGTATATGTAAACATGATTTTGTTAACTAAGTTTGTGAATGGGTTGAATCACATTTCCTTCTTTATAGAGAAATATTTCAAATTTACGAACTGCAGACGCATATTTACTGAAACGTTGGAAGAACGTTTCGTCTGAACTTAAATTATTCATTTGGAAAGTACGTGGCAAAGAAAAGCTATTGGTTTAGATCCAGATCCGACTTTCGAAGGGGCAGAACGTAAACAGGAGCGATAAGTAAGAATGAAATTATAATTATATGTATTTTCCTTATAATCTTGAATTGTTAGTGTTAATTTTAAATGTAGTACGATTACGTAGAATGAATGTTTATGTTATAGTCCTCATTACAATCAACAGTATTTTGGAATATCTGATGATCTAAATTTGACCAGGCAACACAACATAACAAATACAAAACACTAGTAAAACGACGGTTAATATCCGTAAAAACATATTGTGGTGTGTGACCACGTGGCTGGTTTAGTTTTGGCCATGTTGGTCCAGGCCACGTGGTTATAGAGGACTGCATAGGCGAATGCAGGGCTTTCCTGTTGCCGTCAGCCGCCAATTGTAACTCAGGTTTGGAGATAAGATAAGATGAGATAAGATCAGATAAGTGACGCAGGGTGTTACAGGGAGAGGGACGCCGGAGGAAAAGGCGGGAGACGACAGAGAGGACATTGAGGCTTCTTAATCTGAATGTTGTGGAGGAAAGAGAGTTTTGTGTCTTTGGAGTGTTGGTGACGGAATTAACAAGTACCAAGGAGATGAAGACGGACGGACCCCAACGCCGAGAAGAGCGAGCTGCTGCGCCACGGAGCATCTTCCCGAATCAGAAAGCAAAAGTCTTTCTTTCTGAATCAGTACGCGTATTAAAGTAAATTCTTTATCACTGTGGAGATTTCCACCATATTCATATCCCTTTATTTGTTACAGAAATTTGATGCAGTCGGGTCTCCGTGAGAACCCCACTTCTTCCCTGAGAAATTGTTAATACATTTTAAAAATTCAAGAGCAATAAATGCTCATATTTTGTGAAAACAGCAAATTCTAAATTATAATCCAAATCCACCACAATATATACAATAAATTCTGATATAATTTGTGTATTTTCACATGTAAATCATATAACTTAACGTAAAAGCGGCATATCCAAGGCGACACTGTCGAGGAAATATACCCAAAGAAAAACGTAGTTGTAAAATTTTATTTCAAAAGAATAATATATATTTTGTTAACGCAAGGTTTCATGTCAGAGGATAAATATTCAGTTTTGACGAATGGAAGCGGGTTAAATTATTATCGTACTATTAAAATTGTAAAGTTGGATTTAATTATCACAAAATTCCAATAATGCCCCGGACAGCTAAATATTCCGCACAATATTGAAGCAAAAGTAGATGCCTACGCTGCAGGGAAAATTGTTTATAACTGGATAATCATATAAAAATAACTAGTACCTATTGCTCCTATAGTCCAAAATGACCTCAAATTTGTTAAGGATGTTTTAAGAAATATCATGTTTCCTAGTATAATGTAATATTATATCCAAACTAATAATAGGAAGAGAGTATTATAATTTGTAGACTGTTAATATTATTATGTTGAATATCCTATATCACAGGTGCGGAACGTATGACCTTGAGGCCGCATGCGACTTCCGTGAGTTACTTGTGCGGCCTTCATTAAAGCTAGTACAGAGAACCCTCGATTTTCGTAAGAACACGATCGTTGAAATCAAAACCCGAGGCAATTATTTGCATATGGCAGAAATGTATATCCGATCAATGTGTTATCGATAATCAATAATAAAACATATTTTACAGAGAATATAGGGGATAAAATTTCGCTATTTTTAAACAAGTAAAAGTAATCGTTTATATTCCACAATACTGCAATCAACTACTTCAACAGAGTGTGTTTTGAAAAATTTTCGAAATTCACGACGGCAAATTTCAAACGTTTATTAAGTAAAGGGAAGACTATGTGTCCTGTTAGATGAAGTATTTCGCATAAACATTGCATTAATGTCTGATATCATGACAAAACAAAGAAATTTTAATATTTGCCTGCAAGGTAAAACGAAGCATGACAAACTCTTGTTGAAGAGGGAGAATAAGAGGTAGCAGAGGATATGTAAGAAATGTGAGGAAATATTTGGCCGTGCTAGGCTTGTAATTGATTTGTTAATTAAGTTTATATTTAAAACAAATTGTAATAATTCACCTAAAATTCTTACCTAAAATGTTCAAGCGTTTCAAAAAGAATTTATTACAAATCCTTGCTCTCTCGCTTGGATATATCTGCAGAACACTTCCTCGAGCCAGAAAAAACGTTGAAAGAGCAATACGATTGAATATGTAGGTATCTTTTAATCTTTAATAGAAGAAAATACTAACAATTTTCAGATACTTAACATAAAAAATTTTTTATTGTAACTTTTTATGTTAAATAATACATAAATCACTTAATTTACTTTTCTGTTACATGTATACACTGCCGTATGTTGATAAAACTATCAAAAAAAACTAAAAATTTCATAAAATTCGGATTTATAGGCATTTCAACTTATGCCGCATCCTTTATTACTAATTAAAATGTGACCTTTTAATGGTAAAAATGTTCCCCGTCCCTGTCCTTATTTACATTTCAGTGCTTATTACATTAAATTCCTTTATAAATGCAAAATTTGGTGACCGGGCCCCCAGGGAAGCGAACCCGTATGACGCAGAAACGAACGTGTTAATATTAACGGGATTGGTTGCTTCAACAATGACCCAGGGCACGCTTCTGCACGGCAGTGATTTTTACCTTCAGGGAACCCAACCAATTGTTAGTGTAAACAAAGCAATGCCTGGCAAAGACCTCAGGAATCTTGATGAAATGTTATCTTTCAAAGATATCACTGCCAACAAATAATATTGATACTTCCGCCACTTGCGTGGTCCTCCAGCCACGTAATTTCTTTCTTTTTTTTTGCGTTTAAGTGGCACAATCTTTAAAAATGTATTTGCTTCATTATCCTAGGAGTAACAAGAAGAAACTAGACAACACAATGTGATTTATCATTCATCTCCACAATTATTCAGAGACGAAACAGTTTGATTTACCACTGACATTTTGTTCTGAACTTTAGTAGCGCGAGCACTCGTAATAAATGGACGTCCTCAGTTATTGCCGGGAATTACGCATCTAGAAAAATATTGAAAATTTTAACTTCGGTCTAACACCGAGTCCAGTAAAATTTTATTGTTTCGTAGCTTGTATTCCCACCAAGCAGCACGCTGCTAAACTGCCCTTATCGCAAGGGTGTACTAACCCACGGTAGAAACTTCAGCAATTCCAAAAAAAAATGATTACTTCGTATCGTCCAGGTCTTCTCAACAGACTCTCTCCACCCGATCCGCAACATGGCTACTAAAAGACACTGCTTTCAATCTGAAGATCTGTAGTAATCCATTCGTCTTACCGCAGACAAAATTTTACTTCTTTACTTGAACCCTGTTAATCCTAGGATAAGTTCACCAAACTAATAAATGAAAATTTACAACTATATCCCAGTATTAAATTATATTCCACCTTTCAAGCCAATTATTAAAGAAAGACAATTCAAAATGCATCCCTGTTATTAATAAGTTAAGTTTAATTTTTCTTATTAGATTATTTTTGGTCGAGCCAACTACATAACTTAGTTTTTATATAATCAGTTTATTATAAATATGTTTGCACAGTTTAGCTTCCTTTATGAATGATAATAGGCTGAATATTGCCTCCACATTGTTGCATATGTCTAATCTAGAGGAAGGAGCAATAGTTTTATCTCTGATGTTGTTGCATTCAAATATTTAATATGTTCAATGGTTAGCGGAGTGTTTCAAAGCGAGCATACTGGTCGTGGGAATCAGAAAAAAAATGAGTGAGGTTGGTATGAATGGAACTTGATTTATCTTCTGGTGAGGACAGGAGGATGGTCTAGGTCGTCATAATTGTTGATTTCCTTGTGAAATGTGCCGTTGTTTTTTGTTTTTTCTTTTGATATGCCATTTATCTTCCATCCTTTTTATGCATTCATTTCTTATATCTTTGCTAGTACACACGAGGATAGAGGTAATGTGTGTCGTTTGTAACGCCACCCGATCGTTTCCGTCAAGTCCACATCGAACAGGTATCCATGCTATATGGGTACTTTCCTTGTTCTTGATCAGTACATTTAAATTTTTTCCGATTGGTGTTGCTGTTTCTGATTTTTGGATTACGTATGATGTCTATCACTGCCATAGAGTCTGTAAGTATAATGAAATTGTCATGTGCGGAGTTGATGCAGTATTGCGTGGCCATAAGTATTGCGAAGAGCTCCGCTTGTGGTGGTTGAGGCCATACTGTTAACAGACGTAGACTTGCTAAAGTCCGATAGGTAGAAGGCGCAGGTTGTTCCACAAGAGTTTTCAATGCGTCAGTGAAAATTTCAGTAGGATAATTGAGTCTAGATAGTAATCATCCCAGGTTATCCGACACTTGTTGTTTTCGTAAGGCTTTCGGCAGGAGGTTTAATGAAGTTTCCAGGGGAATGTCATGTTATTTCCAATATGGAGGTTGTATTGTACTCAATTTCAGGTAATTGAATGTCAGAGGTAGTTAAGTATTTTTTTCAGTTTGGAATGGAGCAGATGGGGTCAAGTTTGGAATAGTCGGACCAAATATATGCCTTCTGATTTCTATATTTTCGGTATCCAAGGCTTTTAGGGCATATTTGATTTTGTGGAATTTTCTCCTGAGATTTAGGGGATATTCTTTCCCTTCATTTAGTAGTCTTGTTATTGGAGTGGTTTTGAAGCTTCGTTTTGCACTGTAGATGTGAGATCCGTACTGTCTCCTCTAGCATTAACAAGCGATTAAGCTGGGACATTAAAAAATTTCTTGGAACGCTCTGCAGACCGAGGAAACCGTTCCGGTGCCCAACATGACTTCCAATTGGAAGATCATCAAATTTACCCTCACAGAAATGGCATCTCCTTAAATATTTAAGCAGTAGTTGCGTCGGACATAGTCCCATGCCTTGTGACCGCAGTGATCGCCCAATTCTTTCCCGGACCCTCAGAGGTAAACTAGAAACGATCCGAATCTTTGCCGACCATATGACGGAGTGAAGTTTCATGAACGTGAATTATTGTTTTCATACCATGTTTAATTTATTAAAAACACAATAAAAAGGATAAATAAATTAACTGCAGTTTAAAGAAAAATATTTCTCTATATTGAATGAGCTCCGTCCAATACATTTCAACTTATCCCATAATTTTCCATTTAACGTTATATATACTTAGTTATATAATTTATTTTTACTTTTATACAGACTACAGATGACCTAATATCAAGGATGGTAGCAGCTTGAATCATAAGTAACACTTTAACGAATTTATAGATATCGGAATTGGGTGTATAAAATGTTCATTCAACTTACTGTGAAAACTTTCGCATCCGTTGGTTATCCGCTCTAGGTTGGCTGATAATTCCGCCCACATGGTTGGAGGAAATGGGGAATTTTCTTCCGCCAAATACACGCAGTTGAAGTTAAGTTTTTCCGACTGTGGCTTTACGGATATATAATCTTCATAAAAACATTCGCCAACTTCCTCCGGCTTCAAGTTCGGTAGGCTGAACAGAGAATGTAAAAAACAAATCAGTTTATTTTTTATTTCGATAGTCCTGGGCTTGAACCTTCCTCCTCAAGCTCTGGGATCAGTTGAATTTGCATGTCTGGACCGCACGAGAATGCTTCTATTATAGAGTGCTCTAAATAAGAACAAAATGTCATGTAAGTTGAAATGTACATGCCTCACACTTTTTAAGTAACTTGTTGAAAACTTGTACAAAGGACTCAACTCGTTTATCAGCGAGAGGGATATAATGGTCAATGGTAATTTATAACGTTTATTAAATTAAAAATCTAAAGAACATACAAGTACGAAACAAATCGCTGTTTCTTTAATAAATTAAATAAGCGGTCTGAAACTGGTCATAACTGTATTATAAATTAAATCTCAATAATTTAAATCGTTTAAATTTAGTTGAAGATTGAAGAAAATTTTTAAAGTTTTAGCTCTGGTTAAATTTTGATGTTTTGAGAAAAGAAATTGTGATTAAAAAAGTAGAGCCTTGGAAATATTATTACTTTGTGAGTTTCTTGTTGCTAAGATATAGAAGAATCTAGGACTTACCAATACTTCGGGAAAGAATCGGTACTCGTTGAGGTTTCAGGTGGAAAGGAATCGGTTTGTGTCATTTATATTAATATACCGCTCCACGTGGAAACACAATTTAAATGAAAATTAAATTTGAACAATGCTGTATATATTCAAAGGAAACAAATCAAATGAAAATGCGATAAGTTAAAAAAATTGCCGACTGATTCAATATGAGATCCTACCCCAGGTTACTGAATTGGAAACTCGAAAGGAAATTTTAGTATAAAAATATTAATAAACATAACGTCGTAAAAACTCCAGGAAAGAAACTTTCGGCGGCAAATCAGGATTTCTGACACAGAGCTGGAACCAAATTCCGGTTTATACGGCCAAGTGGACATCCATCTGCTCCTCACTCCGTCTTCAGGATCCTTGCTCCCTAAATACTAATCCAAAAGTGTCCCTCTACCAAATTTTGTCTCGTTGCTCTCCCCCTCCCTTTTTCTTAGTTCCCCTAATTGGTGAAAAACTGGTCTTAGCATCACCATCCAAATATGTTACCAACTTCCATATTGGTTTGTGGTGGGAGTTTTCCCCCTCTGTCTTCATACTGCTTCTTCCGGGAAATTGTGGGCTATTCTTAACTGGAAGCTAATTCCGGGAATTTCTTACCTGTGCATTGCTACACTTTTAATAGACGTATATTTAACGCAGTAATTTACGTTAAATGAAATTTAAAATGAGAAATTAAATAAACATATCGCACTTCTCTGAGTTTAAGTCTGCCCCGTTGCGTCACCTATTTACCGTCAAAACGAGATTACAACGATCTACATTGATACAAATTTTTTAATTTTCTACAGTCAACTACTCATTCGTAGTAAACTTTTGAAATAAGGAATAAAGCTTTTTGATAATAGTGTATGCTAAGTTTCTGTCGTCTAGTGTTGGTGATCCAGAGTTTCGGATATCAGCGTCAAGAATTCTCAAGAATAGACTGGGACTCACGAATACGTTCTCCTGAGCGCTGTTTATATGTCTCGAGGGTGTCGTAGGTCGTTGTCCTCCGGCTGTTGACGCGCCTTTCTTAATCCGCCCCAAAAGGGCTTTTCCGTCTGTTGCGAAAAACCGCTCAGTAACGAAAACAGCACATACAGACGAACTACTAAGTGTTGTTATAAAAGTATGGTCGAAATTTTCTTCGACTGTCTCATCTGATAGTTCTGGTAACCATTACAAGTACCTAGTCTTCGTTTTACCTCTATTTAAATTTTTACATTGATAGATTAAATTTTAGTCTTATTCGTCATCTGTGAAGAAAACTAGAAGTTTCGACCTCTGTGCAAAAGAAGTTGAAACCAACACAAAGGAAAAAAGCTTGATAAACAAATACGTCTGAGATAATACAATGCTAAATATTTTTTCTTAAGTCAACATCTTGAATTGTTCAAAATTCTTTGTACCATATCTTGAAATTGTCGTTTATTATTGTTGACTTTCAAGAAGACTTTGGAGATGCTTTAAAAATTAAAGTTATCATGTATTTTCATCTCTTTTTGTCACTTTTCTGTGGTTTTTTAGATCTGAGAGATGTTTGTTTGCCTTCCCGTTTCTCCTAAAATTATCTTCCACGCTGCCAATGGATTTAATAGACTGAAAAAATTTCTGTTGACTCATCCTCATCATTTTATCTTTAAAAGTATAGAAGCCTTTGTACCTTACGACATTTGAGGACTAAACGTCGTTATTGAGAAAACGTTTGAATAGGTTTTTAACTGGTCATTTAATTTATCTTAATGCAATTCATAATATTCATGGTATTTTAATACATTTACATATTTAAACGATACATTATTGATAGCTTGTTTCAAAAATGATTTCATTAATTTTTTAGACATAATTACAATTATTAAATACAAAACTTAAGACATATTATTGTAACTGTATCGCAAAAAGTACGCCACCATATTATTAAATTATTTTGGTAGTAAATGACATTGAAAGAAGTCGAGAATTTTGAATTTGCAGAGGTTCTTCAATGCTGGCAGAGACTCGACAGTATAATTGCGAGTAGACAATAACCAGGGATAAGCAGAGTCCCTGAGAAAGTTTGGCTGGAAATACAGCCGAAGGTCAGCTCCCTGCACGACTGAAACCTGGCCTCCTCGGGAATGTAGAAGGCATTGTGGTCGAGTTTTTACACTCCTATATTCTAACTCCAGTTTCATGGTCGTTGGTTGAGCTTCAATTGGAAGTAATTCTTCTCTCTTTAAAGTATAATCAGAAGTGATTGGCAGAGAACAATGATGTGACTCGATTCCTACCTATGGGTTGGGAACAAAATCGTCCAGCGGCGAGGTGGACGAGACTGCAAAAGAGCAGTAGAAAGTATAATCTGGATAAATTGTTTAAAGTTAAATCTAGGAGAGAGGAACCGAAAGTAGCATCTTGGAGATGGGTCAGCCGTAGCATCTTGTAGAAAGTTAACTCAGATGGGAGACTTCAAAGAATTATCTGATGTAGGAAAACTCAGATGAGCAGTTGAAATTCGCTTCTTGTGGAAAGTACTTATGGTAGCATCTTGGAAAGGAGAGCTTAAAATACTACGATAAAGAGAGCAGCAAAACGTTTGATAAGATAGATCAGGACAGAAATGAAAAATCGTGCAGTCAGCAGAATTATTTGGTAGAAGAGAGTTGCATTTGCTCCAGGCATTTGGAACTGTATGTTTCAGAAATTGCCATAGTAAATTTATTCCTAAATTCTAGACTAATAAAATCCTTGTAATTTATTACAAAGTAATCTTTGACTGATGAAATTCGGTGAAGCATAATGTAAAATAATTCTCCTATTTCCTAAGATGTATTTCTGATTCACCTTCCGAAAGCAACAAGGAGTCAGAGGAGATTGTAATGTATTTATTTTTTCACTTAGTTTTGCGCGTTCATTGGATACTTCATTATCTACTTGTTAAACACTATTTTTATTCATAGTCTTTCGGTATAAGTGACAAGAGAAGTAAAGTAGTGGTGCCCTATTTCAAGTTACAAAGTGTTGCTAGATTGGCTAGAAGAGTTTACCTTCTGAATCCTCTTTTCCCTCCGTTTTGCACTCCAAAGCTCGATGTTCGTGATTGTAGTAGGAAGTATTATTCAATGTTTCGTCTAGATTTTACTTAAATGTGTTATCAAATATCAGACTACAGGGTATGTATCGTAACGACATAAGAGATCGTCTTCTGAGATTGTTATACTATATATTTATTTCACAACGTATAGACAGTTCTATAACTTTTTATTTTTCTTACTGATGGAAATACAGGACTATATATTTCAGAAAAATTACTCTGAAATATATTTAATATTGTGATACTCTTTGTTGCAGTGATGGAATGTCAAGTTTCAATGAAACTTCTTGCTGATCTTTTTAAATGGGACAAGGCAGATATTGCAAGTCCTTTTACTAACGCATGCTACATTATTCTTCTCAAAATCTTGCAGATCATACCAACCCTCTTATTCAACCACTGTTGCAATACAGAAACCACAGAAGATTAAAACGATGCTGGCCAATTGACCTCAAAGTTGGGGTAACAGGGGTTTGATCACTGGACAGGACCTCATCAGGACACATCAAAGACATCAAAAATAGCTTATAGAACGTATTATTCTGATTTATATTTCAATAAATAAATTTTTAAAAAAGGACCTAGCAAAACCCTCATTCAACAGAATTAGGTCGCCTAAAGGAAATTTATCCATGCATTAGGCTTTAAATTTTACCTCCATTAGTAACGTGATAGCACTTAATGTAAATGAAGCTCATAAGCACAGATATCGTAGAATATAAAAGTTTCCGGAGGGCTGTAAAAATTTAAGAAAACATGTATTCACTGGGTGCTGTTATTATGGAAAGATAGTTTAATTAATAAATATAAACCATTGTCAACTTGCTAGCATTTAAGCGCAATTCTATATAATTGGACCGTATTTTTATGTATCTAAAAATAATTATGGAGATATTTCCGTATAACTACTAGGCCTAACCGTAAGCTTGTCTGTGAGTGTGTACGTACGTTCTGCATACAAATTTAGATGCGTGGAGAAAATTCAACCAAACATGCTACACATGTTGTCTAGACTCCAGGATGAAACTCTGTAGGGGTTACTTACTCCTTTGGGAAGGGGGAGGGGAGGTAGTTCAAAAATTTTCGGCGTCGTTGAGAAGAGTAATGGCACTTCCAATGTGTATTAAGTCTAATTTTCTCCATCTGTATGGTATAAAATTCTCATTAAGACCAGAAACTAGTGTCGAATTAATTCATTTTCTATACCTTGTAAATATAAATTTTAGTGATATTCGCTTCACTTCCTCAAGCTAGGCAAAGTATACTGCAAACTTATTGTGACCAATGTGTATCCCATTTTTGTCTATTACTCGGCCGAGTTGTGCTATGATTTTATGTTTAAATAAAAGTAGCGGCTTTGGAGTTAATGAAAAATCTTGCAGCTTATAAAACCGCATTTAAAGGGTACGAAATTCATAAACTGCTTCTTGATTTTTCGAGACCTTCTCTATATTGTTGTGGGCCACGGACACTGGTAATGTTTTATGCAGCTATCTGCCGCTCCGCACTTGACGCCTGTTGCAGCCAGCTTCCCTAATCTTCCCCTTTGGGCGGCGATGCGGTCGCCAGGCAATTAGAGCGGTCTTGTTGCCGGCCGATTACGCTAATGAGGCCACACAGACTTCCTTCCTTCCTTCCTTCAGTTGGCCTCTGCGAGGCGATGAGGCGTCTTAAACTCCTGCAACTGCCTTCTAATTTTCACTTTGTACTAAGGCATTATCCATGTTTGCCGATGAGAGCATGGTCCCTTTGATGTTGTTTGAATTGTTCTGAGCCCCAACAGGCTTGCCATCCGTTCTAGTAGATTGTGGAACCTTAACGAACACCTTTGTGCAATCGCATTTATGAAGGGGTGACAAACTCCTTGAGTAGCCATTTCCATAATAACATTATATCGTGAATCTAATGATTAATCAACTGAAAATGGTAGTAATATCCTGTATTATAATAAGAATAATAAATAATAGTCCTTAAAAATAATAAATTACGTCTAACAAGCACTTTGCTTTTAGAAGTTGACAAAACGATATTACTGAAACGATAGCAAAATCATAAGAATTATTTTTTACAAAAATAAACATGACCAGACAGTTGATGCGACTTTTATAAATAAAAAGAAGAAATAAATAAATGTAGTTCAATTTCTTTAATACAGAATTTCTTATATTGGAATAAATAGATTATTTTCTCCATGTGATACTCAATGATGAACTACTCTATGACCTCCTGTATAATATAAAAAACATGAACAGTAATTCTGACAAAACCTCGAAAACTATAAGTGGTGGAAGAAGATTCTGACAACAATAGATTAGATTTTTCTTTCATTAGAGAAGTAAATTAAATTACTTCATTAAAAGTTTGATATTTATCAAATATACGAAATGCCGTTTATCTTGGTCACATATAGTTGCACCGTGAAAAACGATCTTAATTGATACGCGCGAAAACATTTATAAAATTAATGGGCTATGTACGGTTTCGGTAGTGTCGATGTGGAGAGCACAAAACAGAGCGACTGCACGATCTAAGTAAGAAATAATTTAAGCAAATACACGATTTGATTAAACAAAACCTGCTTTATGAAATCGAATCGCCTCTGTTAAATTGCAATTTAGAAATGGAAGCAATTTAATGTGTGTGCAACGTGTAGTTTGAAGTTCATATTCTTATCAGGACAAGTTTCCAAAATACGTAATCATTTATGTTGCTGAAATGAGAGGGGCTGACCAGAGCTTGCTACTGCATCACAACATACAACATAAAAAGCCACATTTTCGTCAGTATTTACCACTTTATTAGTGGTTCGAGCTGTAAACGTTAATTTCATCTCTCACTGGTGAGAATTATTGAGATTGGAAATGCTGTGTCCACTACAGTTATAGGTAAGTGTGGGACAAATGCCAGAGCCCGATGCAGATTCTGTATGATTTTCTCCCTGCACCAAATACAGACTAATGTCGGGTCGCATACTGAAACTATATCCAGGGACCATAGTCTTCTCTTGGATATGTTCTTCTCTATTCCAATTTCTCCCCTTTCCATCCCTTCCAATGCTGTTGGATGGTTTGCCATAGATTATTCACCTGCATGCCCTGAATGTGGAGTTAATGAGACACCAGAACACGTGTTTTTCAGTTGCTCGAGATTTTCATATGGGAGACGAGAATTAGTAAGCGATATTGGAACTTCAATAACACCAGATAATTTGGTACCAAATATGCTGTTTTCTCCTAATTCCTGGAATAAAGTAAGCGCATATGCCTCTACAGTAATTCAAAGATTAAGAAATTACGAAAGAGAGAAATAATAATGTTTAAAGGAGACAGAGAGAGCTTGACGCTACGACTGCTTCCTGTGAAGTAATATCCAACTACGGTCCCACAGGGAGATACACACAGTCATCGTTGGAAAGGAAGGTGTTTTTAGTGGGTTGAATCCCACACTACTATCCAGTGTGGACCCTGAGATAGTGTCTTTAGAAGATTTTCACCTGCCCTCGCAAAAAAAATGCTGTTGGATGATAGTGTCACTGCATAAAAATTATATATATAAAAAGAAAAACAAACATTAATACTTGCTCATAAAAGTGATGTAATAACGTACAACTGGTTAATAATCGATTACAAAATTTGAATCAGACAAACAAGTGAAATTAATGCCTATACTAAAACAATTTCATGACCAATTAAATCTTAAAAATTTAAAGTTAATATTAATTAAAAACACACCGTTCCAGCGGACTTTTTGACCAACTTCAGGTAATTCAATATTATTAATTACTTCCTAAATTTCAGGTGTATTTAAAAATAAAAATTTAATGATGCATTAAAGAAATATCCAAACAAACGTTCAAATTTACGAGTCTGTAAGATGTTACAACCAAAAGAAACTCGTTCTCTACAGCTTATTTATAATCTGTTCACTTGGAACAAGATATGAGTGCCAATTAAGAGTATCTAAATGTAGAATACAATTGCTCTTTAGTCTATAGACATGTTCACTATTGTCCAATATGTTCACTAATTCTTGATTCTGGTGGTTACTCAATCTCGCCTGGTGCGTTCTGTGATAACTTCTGTCACAGTC
Source organism: Eucriotettix oculatus (assembly GCA_034510155.1). NCBI lineage: Eukaryota > Metazoa > Arthropoda > Insecta > Orthoptera > Tetrigidae > Eucriotettix > Eucriotettix oculatus. The sequence continues at coordinate 44,381,957 of CM067378.1, forward strand.
GAAATTTTCAGATCTTTGTATAGTTTTTTGTTCAATATTAACCACGGCGCGTTGCATAAATATCTAAATGTTTTTTTTTTCAAATCTTCTCAGGATCTCCAAGTTGAACTTGCTGGCTGTGCCCCATAGTTAGATTCCGTATGTCCACGTTGGCTCGATTATTGCTTTTCACAGTAATAGCATATCATAACTGACAACATATTAATGGACATAATTATAATGAGCGTACATTTCACGTATACAAATAATTTTAACTGTAAATATAGGCATTTTTTGCCAACATTTCGGTCATTGACATTCTGTAAGAAGGACGTTATATTTGTTCATAATTTTGTTTTGAAAATTTTGAAATCTGTGAGCAGTATTAACGTGTTACTTTTAGTATAAATTACTCTACGGACTCTTAAATTTGTTTCATTTTTATTCAATTGTTTTCTTTGTTTATATATCTGGAAGGTAAAATTAATGAATACCATTGAATGACATGAAGAGGTCCCAAAAGTATTCAATCAGATAATTTTATTTTTTATGACTTATTTGGGTAATAATCATTAGACTATTTCAAATATTCAATGCTCTCGAACATTATGAAATTTAATAACGAAGAGCTATAGCGCACTTCTCTCGTTCGATTTAAATATTTTTCGTTATAAATTTTCAATTAACTTAAATTATCCCGTTAGACGTTTGTCTGTTAAAAGCGTCGCAAGGCACAAGTAAGAAATTTCTGAAATGATCTTCCAGCCAAGAATAGTCCACAATTTACTGAAACAGTCAAAGGGGAAAAATTTCTCCAACAAAGAATAAGGGTATTGGTAACAGATTTTGATGGCAGCGATAAGAACTGTTTCCACCAGTTAGATGAGCTGTACGAAAAATGGAGAGGGAAGACAACGAGGCCAGAAAGGGAGAGAAAGAAGCAGATGGGTGAAAATGTGGCAGAATTAATCGTACTTTCCTTCCAGCCCTGTGGCGGAAATCCTGTTCATGTAAACCGCAGGAAGTTTCTTTCCTGGAGCTTTTTGACGCCAAGTCTATTAAGTTTTACTCAAAATCACTTTGGAGTTTCCATAACGAAACCTGCGGGTAGAATCTCATGTTGGAGCAGTCGGAAATATGTTTTTAAATTTTTGTATATATTTTCTTTTGATTTGTTTTCTTTTAATAAATGTGGAATATTTAACTTTAAATTTTCATTTAGTTTGTTTTTAATATTATTCGTGGTTGTACTACCACACGGCGCCCATAAATTAATTAAAATTAATAGCTTTCCATTTATTTGTTAGATTTCTGTCCCCCTTTATACAGAATTATATACTCAGTAATATTATTTCTTTATGGGAAAGAGCATTTCAATGTACAGATAAAATAGAAAAATTATCATAACGATATATTTAAATTATAGTTGTTTATTGTAAGGTTATTGTAGTGAAGGAAGGCAGAGCCATGACGGGCCACGTGTGGCAGCTAGATTGACATCAATTCAGCAATTAAGCTAACCCATGTGTCCGCCGTAACAGGCTAAGGGGAAATAGGTAAAATATTACAACAAATATAAATATAAATTTGAGTTACTTATTATTATATCGATAAATTTTCTGCCCACCATAGTAGCCGTATGTATCGGTATTCTTCTCCAGATATTTTAGTTATGTTTTGACGCGTCACGGCCTCAATGCAAACAACGGGCGCAGACGTACATACAGCACAACGGCACGAAACTAATTTGTAGAGATGCGAGCTCAAACACGGTGTATTTCTCTGGGCGGCGTTTGAAGCCCCTTTTCGTGTGGCTATTGCGCACACACGAGGGGGTTGGCCAGTGTATACATCAAGGCAAACAGACGCCTTGTTTGAACCCAGCACGGCGAGCAGGGCATCAGCCGACATCCACCTGTGAGCGCTTCTCTTACCCAATAATCCATACCGCCCACAAACAGATAATACACCGTTTACTAAAATCAATAACGAAACGTTTTCATTAAACAGAAATTTTAAAGGTGAAAGAAAATTCTCACATTTTATATGCATTTACGTATCGAGTGTTAAAAGAGTTTTTTCTCTCTGACAACTCAGGGAAAAAATTTAATTTCTAAATCCTCGTAAATCCCCAGGTTATTACATAATCACGGTTAAAGCTCCTAAAGAGTTACCAGAGAAAAGATTCTATTATAATACAGAATTATGTACCGCAGTGTTAAGGCTGCGATACGTGCTAGAGTACTGGAAATTAACTACAATGATAAAGATACTTAATCCTGGCTAAGAAATATCGCAAGAGCTGTTATCATGCAGAGCAGTCAGGCTATTATTAATCCTAAAATAATAAAATGATCATTCTGATAAGAAAGAAACATATAAATGACATTTTGTTCGGAAGAGCTATCTTGTTGTCAGATCATGTTCATCATAATGATAATCTTAATTATATGAAAGTATTTTCCTAGCCAGCCACTATCATCCTGAATTAATTTCTAAATATTTAAATATTAGATTAGCTTGTATTACTTCCAATCTCAATCAGAATAACGTTATTATCTTACTATACTGAAGTGATGACAACTATCAGCGCCATGAAATGATTCATCTCCCCTTCGAGTATTTGAGGGATGAGATTTTAGCAATTTATCATCGGCATCCAAACCACATCCACGCTCATAATCAATACATTTATCATTGCCTATTGAGTCTATCATACTGTATAAATTGTGTAATGACATCTCTTCCTTGAATGAAAATCGGTTCGTCGTCATGCGAATAAATATAAAAATGAATTGTGTGGAAATATAATTTTATAATACGACAATGTTCATTTGTTAATTATTCCTTAATCAGAAACTAAATCTGTAAGTTTGTAAATACCAAAAATATTGTATGAGTAAAACAAAGTTTTTTATAGTCCCTCATACGTGGTATAAGTGTATTTTTTAAAAACCTAATAATAGTTTTGCTACTATTTTCCTGTTTTATTAGTATAATTAATATATTCTCGTGTATCTATTCAAAAATAAAAATTATCGTAAGCGTTCTTCAGTACGACAGGCTACTTGACGGTTATCCGCTTTGATAAATCTACCCAATAATATCATAGGAAGAATGTATGGTGTGAAAGATAGGCAAGGGTTTGCCTGGTCCCCTGGGCTGCGGTTTAAGGATCCTTCCCAGTGATTCACCTAAAAGTGTTACAGAGAAAACGTTAGAAAAACCTGCATAAGGTAGGTCGAATATTTGGTATTTCTCACACGCTCATCCGACAACAGGAGACAGAGTTTTGTTTTGGGGACGCAACAAATCCGATTCCGATTTGAGAGGGGAGCGAGACAGCTGGCCAACTCATCCAATGGGATCATTGAACATCTCTTACCGAAAGCCCGATATCTGCTACCCAGAAATAAAACTTCATAAGCCAAGCCAGACTCGGCTTGTAGGAGACATAAAATTAAAATCCTTGGCCTAGGGTTAATGTAGAGGAAAAATCGGTAGAAGGAAGCTAACCCTCTGGATTTCCTGATTTCGCGGTTGACTGTAAACGGTCTCGCTTCTATTAATTATACAGAGTTTTAATAAATTCATATTACAACGCTTGAGAGGTGAAAGTACAAATCAAAACAAATAGTTTCTACCATCACAAAATAGGTTGGAAACGAACCCCTACAGGATAGGCAACCTGTTGTACACATTTTACTAATTTTAAGAACAAATGTTGGGAGGGTGATAATAAATTCATGTCGCAACGCTTGAGGGGTGAAAGTATATGTAAAAACAAATACCAATACGTAATATACGTAGCACACATCTCCTACGTTTAAGAACAAATTTTGGGATTTTAAATTGTCTAATAGGTTGCCTACCCTGACATTTTCGCGCGTCGCAGCAGGGTAGGGGTTCAATTCCGATGTATTGTGTATTGGTCTGCATATTGCCATGAATTTATTAACACTCTGTTTGGAACCATAATCATTGCACCAATACTGTTGTTTATTCTTTGCTTCAATGTCTCTAATTTATCGACTTATGTTGCATGAAATGGTCACTCATTCAAAATTAATTAGAGAAGACAATTAACTGACGTGGGTAAATACTTCTTAGGTAAATAGGACCGTAAAAGACTGAAATGATTTACCTGCAAATCTACTAGCGACTTTTCCGAAGAGTGTAAAATCATTTAGGGACCGAATTAGTGACGTTGTTTAACTAAATATATTTGAACTTAAAATTAGTGTTAACGTCAAGCTCCGAGTGCTATAGAGTTTTTCAATAAGGTCCGGCCTACGTTGAAATAGATTAAAAGAACCTGCATGTGAGGTATTAACAAAATTATTATTTTTAGTTGAACTTTAATACTTAATAAAACTATTTAATAACCCCATAAATAACTCAACATTACCAACAGATAGGAAAACGGGAATTATTGTACCTATATTTGAAACTGGAAATAAAACGGACATACGCAAGTACAGACCTATTAGACTAATCTCAATAGTATGCAGAATCATGGAGAACTTAATAACTACGTACATTCGGAATGCACTCGTATCTAAAGGGTGGTTTTTTGAGAACCAACATGGATTTCGATCGGGCTTTTCATGTGAAAGACAGATTATCAATTTTTTCAAGATCTAACAGACAAAGTCGATCGTTATGGTAGAATAGACGCCATTGTTATAGATTTTGCAAAGACTTTCGATGTAGTTACGACGTCTTTATCCAAAAGTTAGATGGGTTCAAGACTTTTTTTAAATAAAGGCAACAAAAAGTTAAAGTTGAGAACGAAACTTCAGAATTCGGATCTGTAACATCCTCTTCGATCTTCAAAGGAACCTTTATTTAATAAGTATCTATTTTCTTCAGCATTTATTTAAGGAAATTATATGTAATATCATATAAAATCACCAAAATTTGAGACCACGCAGGTTCATTCATGTCGTGCACAGATCTGTTAATCTGCAATTGTTATGTGTGAGTGTTGAGCAGACTGTGAGCTTGTGAAATATATTCTTACTTTTTTTATAAGTACTGTGTATGTTGTTTTTTATGTTTATTTTTTTCATCATGCCAAGAAAGTGTGCAGATAATTTCTGTTATATGTGTAGTGAGCTGACCTTCAATTCCGAGAGGCGAAACTTCCCGCGACTCGTGAAAGAGTGTCATGAACTTCAGCTCTCAAGTGGGTGATTTGATGAAAGCTGGATCTCATGTATATGTTGTGTTTCATGTATTACACTGTTTACTGGGTGGAAAAACGGTACACATCATTTGGAGGGAACTGAAAGATCACCGAACTGATTTTTTATTAACAAATATCTAAATAAAAATATGCAGTTACGTATTTTAATTTATTGTCTGCAATGAGGCCTGTTTTAAAAAATGTATAGTTCCATGTACAAATATATGAAGATAGGACCTTAACCGATAACTTCGATTCTGACCTAGCTCAAACTGAAAATGATTCGTATGAAAATAAAAATTAACTTAGGCAGTAGTTGTTCAACTGAGCCATACTTTCCAAGTTGACAATACCTTACTAACCCGATTCAGGATTTAAACTTGCCTAAACAGCCAGCTGGAGTTTTAACTTTCAGACGTAAAGGCTGGAATCTATTCCAAAAGTACGTAATATATATATTTATCGTAGCCACTTTCTAGGTAAGTCAGAATGAGTGGTAGATCATTTTGAGTTAGATTGCTAGTTATTGATTTTTATTAATAATTTTAAAAAATTCTAATGAATATGACTCACTACTCCAGCCTGATAGGGGAAGTACTGAAATAATTTTGAATGCGACGTGAAATTCATGTTTTTATTCTTATGAAAGGAAAAAGTTCATTTTTGTAGACCAGTCTAATCTGATTCATTAATCACCTCACTTTTCTTTCCAGCTTAAAGGAACCCAACTTTCAATAATGAACAGATTTTTTCAAAGAGAAGACGGGAAATAAAATTTGCTCAATCCTTTCAGCATAATGAATGACAAATTTGAAGGCTTTTATTATATTCTTATCAACCTCATGCTTATAGAATTCTGCCCTCCAGCAAACTCATCCAATGTAATTTCAGCACTTCTAACAATTAATGGCAAAGTTTTTAACATAGAATGAAACATCTTCTCGAAACAGGAATTGTTGTTCCAATAAGCTTGGCTGAAAGTTCTTACATTTATTATGGCATATCGTAATTATATTTTAAGATAATTAGTGCCAACTTATCAATAGTGTGATAGGCTAATGTAAAGTTAAGAAAACAGGAGCAGAAGTTACTTGTGCCGAAAGTGCGGTTAATAAAACACTTTTATCTGAAGGCAAGGTGGTGTGTAATGTGGCCAACACTTTGTGAAATTGTTTTATAATTTAGCTTCACACCGGGAAATGATGAATGACGCCGTTAAATCTCGTGGAGCGCGTGGCTAGCCTTAACCTTAATTAAAGTTTAGTTCAGACGACCGCAGTTATTTACGGCGTGCGACTGTTGCTTGCTTGGCCCGAAAACAAAGCATTTTATAAATACGTGGCCTGGTCGGAAACCAAGTGGAGGGTCTCGACATTTGCCCTAGGTCACCCGTCACATCCTCAAACGTCTCACGTGTTCATGTTATTCTTATATTTCACCACCCACGAATACAGCGACAATGCCTGGTTCCATGACGAAATTCCTTCTACTGACCATATTTATATCATTACTCTTTTATTTAAAAACAGTAACTAATGCAAAAGTGTAATTTGTTTTACCTGAAGTTCAACTATTAAGTATTATTAGAAGGTTAATTAAATGGATTAACCTACCTGCATGTCAACATGTAAATTATATACTATATTTTAATTTTGTATTCTTTATTTTAATGTTGTTTGTACTGAATCATTATTGTCCAAACTGATAGCCTTTACGACAAAAGTTATATGAATAAAAAAGTATTCTTAATCACTTTTAACAAAACGTTAATAAATAAAAATCATGGAATGTTCTTAAACTTTGAAATATAACTTACAGTGTTAAATTAAAAAATAATTATGATTCCTCAGCACTTCCCATTTATTCCGACCTTATAACCAATAAAAATTTATTGCTGGTCTTAATACCAAAGTAAACTATAATTTAACGAATAGATTCTTGTAGAATAGTCAAAATAAACTCTGAACACTTAATGTATCTAAATTTAATATAAGTACCAGTTTCTCATTTTAAATAATGTCAACACCGACAACTATATATCATTTAATTAGTCTCATAAAAAAATGTGATTAAACTTTCAACCCAAATGAATATCTATCGCTATTTAAAACCTATAATAAATATAGATAATACCACAGACATGTTCATATAAAAACATCAAAAAAATTTCTAGTATTACTAGGAATACTTCATGACTGTTTTTGTTAATGGGATTATATGTGAAGTTATTAAAATTTTAATAAATTCAATATTTATGTAATGAAATTCTCTTTGAAACCTATAATTCATACTAATAACACAGTAATAAAATTTATAAAATATAATTAATTTTCAGTACAAATATAATTTGCCGATTGTGGCACCTGTGATAAATATTACATCGGTTATATCACGAACTGTCTTAGGACTAAGTACTATCCACCTGATGACGGTGGATAATAATTTCGCTGAAACGTTGTGTTCAAGCGATAACTTCACCCTGTTAATAAATACATAATATTTTATTGTCATTACACTAAGTTACACCATCATAAATTAAGACTTAAACCTAAGCCAAAAGTGTAAAAGCAATCAATCATCAGTTTAAATATGAAGATACAAAATTATTCCATATCAATACACGTATAACAAAACTTGGCTTCATAATATCTGTAAATATACATTAAAGAAGAACTAAGATAATTAATTACGTAATTCACGGCTCAAGCGAAATATCCCGCCATATTTAATAAAGCGATAAAATATTGCTGTAAATACGCGGCATCTGATTACTAACGTATTGATTAATTCCCTTCACTATTTCGAATAATATCGACTTGTTGAATAATGTTTACAAGTCGGCACAATAAAATTGAATTCTGACGCATTCGCATTGCGGCACCATTACCAATTTTACATAAATGTGTTTTTAAATTTTAATGTTTTATTATACATAGAAAATGTTTGCTTTAATTTTTAAAATACAAAATTCGTAATTTTAAATGTATGTACAAATAATACGTAGTTAAAACTGGACCTAAAATTATACAGAATTCGTATTATCATGTGTAAAATATTGTCGCGTAATGATGACTTGGAGAAATAAATATTACCGGAGACTTCAAAAATGATTCCTTTTCCTAAAACATATTTTTATATAAAAATCTATCCCTTTTTTGTAAGATTCTGAAACAATATCCAGGTTTCCTTAATTTGTTTCTAAAAATTTTCATTTATTCAGACCTTACATGCAACATTTAACCTTTGCAAATCCTCTTGTCCCCAACAAATTTTAAATCCACAACATATTATATCCACGTTTTAGACGATTTTAATTCCGTTGTTATAATTGATTCCCTGGAGCATGTACAATTTACAAAAAAAAATTAAGCACCGAGGTGGCGAGGAGGTAATAAAATAAAACTTGAAATTTATTTCTCATTAATTAGTGAATTTTAAGCCATGAAGAATTTATGTATATGCACATAAATCGTAGTGCTCGAATTTATTTTAGGAAATTTTGTGAGGTTAAATTTGGCCAGCTTTGCGAGTTCTTTCTTGAGACCCAGTTATTTAATTTTGCGATGGTTCAATTTAAAAGTTGAGTCTACCTCAAGGCAGCGGGTGTAATTTATTTAGAGGTGGCCTCGCTTCCCGTCGCCCTAACCTGAGATTACTTGGCTGCACTAACCTTGGTTTATCTGAGCGCGGCCGCTGTTTTATTCACAACAGTGTGTTTGTCGACAGAGAGGGAACAACAATATCTGTGCGGGGCTTTTTATCTACGCTGGCGAGTGGCGTTTCAAAGAGGTGTGACGAAGATAAGGCGCAATTGCTGGAGTTGCAACGGACCCGTTTTTTTCTTTTTATACTAGAGTTCAGTCTGTATAATGTAGCACTTCACACAGTTTTGTAGTTTTACTTATCAAAACAGCTGTATTTCTTAGTGAATATACTCAAGTTGTTGTTAATTGCACGCAGTAGTTCGCGATTATGAAAGAAGGAATATCTGGCGTCCAAAAAAGAAGCAATTAAATGTAATTCTTCCCGCAAAGAAAAGTACTTCGAATTAAAAAAGGAATATTTAACATTTTAAAAAATACCGTGTTTCAGTGACTTTTTATTTATCTTACTTAGCTTTCTTTTGCACTTTCAAAACCTACTACTGTAGAGAGTGAATAAGTAACATTAATCGGGATTGCAAGTAAATATTTGATATTTGTAAGTTATGAAAGAGGAATTGATGTTTTTTTTAAAAAAAAAGTTATGGTCACACCAACGGCAAAAGATCAGTAGCGATGGTTTTCAATTAGGGTAATTTATTTCTATGTTAGGGATTTCAAACAACACAACGTCCAAGCCGCACTTAGGATTCGAACCCTTGACCTCTTTGGTGCGATAAAGCGTCGCTGGCCACTACACCACCCGAGGTTATAATAATGTTTTATTTAAATTATTGTGTGTCGTTTATACTTATAAATTGTGTTCTGTGATTAAAATATGTTTTGTTGCAGTTAATTGGTAAGCTACTTACAGGAAATCAATTTATTGTACATTATAATTAATTCCCTCTTCTAATCCGTCTGGGTTATATTTTTAGTAACATACCAATGTGACCAACAAAAACTATACGTTTGAAAGAGAAGCCCAAATACTGGACCCTGTGGAACTCCAATCTTTGTTATTCTTCTATGAGATTCACATAATTTAACTGAAAATGAATAATTTAACACCAACCTCTGCCTTATATCTTGTACATAATATTTAAACCAAAAATGGAAATTTTAGTAATTGCATAATATTATATATATGTATATTTAGTTTTCTGGAATCAGCTATTATCCTCGTCATTCTTTTTAGTCAGTATTACTTTCATTGGTTCTCTAACATAAGCTTAATAAACCAAAATTACTGTGTGCACGTGGTCGCCTGAGATTGTACGCCCTCAGGGAGCTGTAAACAAGAAAAGTAGGGATCCTTACAGAAATATTGCGTCATCTATTAAAATCCCGTTACATAACTTCTCGAAATTCCTGCTTAAAATATTAGTTAATGGAGACGAATCACACATTACAGAACAATTTATCATAATGTTATCACTTGTCGTTATTTCTCTATTTGTTAATGTTCCGAACCATCCTATTATTGTTAGTGTAAAAGATCTATACGAAAAAGTTATATTTGGAATGAAATTACTAATATCTAATATTAAACTCATCATTTTTCAACCTAATACTACAGACCATTACAAACTCTCCCTGGTACCTAAGAAATTACGTCATCCACCATAACATCAAAATTCCCATTGTAAACTCAGTAATCTCCAAATCCATAACAAACCTAATCAAAAGCGCTCTCAACTACCCAAACCCCACGATCCAGCAATTTCATAACAATCCTCCTCCACCTCCACGCTTCCGTCGCCTCAAAAGAAAACTCCCAATTGACCTCATCCTTCCCCCTCATCATTCAGGCACACCCTAAACCACTCAATCATCATGCCCGCAGACCACATCCTCATTAATCCTCCAAAAAACAGTTCACTGCTTGCCAATCCTCACACACCCACGTCGTATGCCCTTCAAATACAATTAAACCTAACCCGTTCGGCTAAAGTAGGTTAATCAAACGGATTAACCTACCCTCACGCAACCATGTTAATTATATACCATATCTTATTTTCATGATTTTTTATATTGTATATACTGTATCGATATTGGCTTAACTGATAATATGTATGATAATAGTTTTTATATATGAAAAATAAAACATTTTTCAGTTTGGCAACATAATATATCAACAAATAGAAGGCGTGCCTATGTAATCTCCATTATCACAAATTTTTGCAGAATTTGTAATGAGAGATCTTGAAATTCAATGCTTAAACGAAATAGAAACCAAACCCATTAAATACCATAGGTATGTGGATGACATTTTCTATGTTGTAAACGGAAAGGAGTTTTTAGTAGTTATCATAAAAAATCCAATTTACTTTTGAATTAAAGAACAACAAAAAATAAGCTTTCTAGATGTATTGTAACGGAACACTTGCGTCACACTTCCGCCTTGCTCTCTTCGTCAGCCGTTTCGGTATTCGCTTGGCAGAGGGCATTGTGTGCCTACCCCGTGACGTATGAGCTGCGGAGGGGAGCTAACTGAGCCACGAGAGGAAAGAAGTCTTCTAGTTTGGTCACCGCTGCAGGAAGGCCGACTGCATCCCCGCCCTGCAAGGCTGCTCTCGGAGGCAAACCAGCCGTCCGAAATTAGAAGCGTTCTTGATCTTATTTTGTTCGTTTATTTTTTTAATGTTTTCTCTTTCTTTTTTGTTAATAAAACATTGTCAATTTTTGTGTTACGTATTGGTCGTTTCCGTTCATCCCAGCTTGCTAAGTGGCAAACCCGAGAGATCGAATAGAACCAACAGAACAAGGATGAAGAACCAAAGTTTCGTCACAGTATATGACTCAGTCATCATAATAATATTGTTGAAACTGATTGGTACCAAAAAGCGACCTACTTACGACAGGTTTTGAATTATTTTTCAAACCATCCCACAGACCAAAAAAGAGCAATGGCATATAAACTTATAGATAAGGCAATGTAATTATCACACCCCAAATTTAAGGCATAAAATATAAAAATAGACAGAAATATTTTAATTAATAATGCTTCCCGGTTGAATTTATGAATAAAAATATTACCACAATAAACAACTAAATTAAATATAATAATATCAATAATTTGATTAATGATAAAAGTTGCATATTAGTACTATATTATGGGTTAGCACGTGAGAAATTAAAAAATATTTTATTCAGTTTGGATTCCTCACTTCCATACAAAATGAATAAAGCACATAATAATAATTTTTACGTGCAATTTCTTCTATAAACCCGTAATTACATTTTTTTGTAAATTTTTTGTAAATTATCTTATGCATAATATACACACTAATATTTCAATTTACTGTAAGTAAATATGTCTTCTACACAAAGAAAAACCTGAACAAGGTGCGGATATGCACCGAAACGTCGTTATTCTTTAAGTTTAATAAATAAATTTGTCTGAAAATGGAATATTTTTGTGATTATGTTTAGAATACTATAATAATTGTGAATTAAACTTAGAATCAGAACTGTTCACAAAATAATATTAAAATTATAATCAGCCACTTTGAAAGTTTTTTAAATTTAAATATTAAACATTACAACGTTTCGTCTGCCATTTGAGACTTCTTCAGGTAAAAATTTAGTTGTACATGGAATCTCAATCCTTGACTCCTTCGACCTGAAGCGAGATGTAATGTAACGAGTAATTGAAACACCCACCATGTGCTGGATGGAACTTTGATATTTTAATTCAATGTATATAACGACGAATAATAAATCTAACCGTTTGAAAACAAACTCAGTCCCGTAATACGAACAGATCATAAATATTTAAATTTATTTTCATAGACGCCGAACGTTAATGGCACACCTTTCGGCACTATCGCCTTTAAAATGAACATATAACCTAAACCTCAGTCATTTAAATTATTAAGGATTCGGACGACATGATTTATTCTAACCACGATTCTTTTTTTTCCCAAAAGTAGTATATTATTCTCAAAATATTTTATACATTAAATCCATACAAAAGATTTTCCATTATGATCCTGTTATTCTAACACAGAGTTCACAGAATTGATTAACCTTAACATTTCAACAACGATTATTAAACAACCAGCGAGTAACAATAACATTACAGAGGTTTTCATATTTACTAACGCTTGTTATTGAGTCTGATTAGCATACGAGCTGAAAATTTCTCATAGGTTAATGAATACGACTGCGACAAATGATGTGTGTAAATTAAAAAAAACTGGTAAATGACAGAACAAATATAGCTGATGTATTCTGCGTTGTCATTAATGAATTATTAAATGAGCTGGCTCAGTAAACACCGACAGAATGTTTCTTCATTTCTGACATTATAATTAGCTGTTTCTCTTCTGAAATTAACTATAATTATACGTACGATAAAGAAGTTTTTAAAATAAAGGAAATTTATGTTCAAAGTTATTAAATTCTCTTTAAATAATTAACATAGGAAAATATTTCTCATATTAATATATACAGCTTTTATTTACAAACCTTTACAAATGATGGTGACGTGCTTCCTTAATTTTAAATAAGAACATTTTTGTTTGACATTGCAATGATTTATAATAGTTTTAAGTATTGCAAGTAAATTCGGAAATTAATTAATCCTCTTTTCTATTTTACCTAATATGTAAAGCCTGGAAAACCTGCCAGTAAAAACAATAATTTCATCAAGCCTTTGTTACTGTTCTTTACAAATTTATTTTATTTGAATTGTTCAAAGTTAACAAGATATTAAAAAAACCGAAGAAAAATGACATTGAAATAATTTGATCGTAACGAATGTGACAAAATAATCAAATAGAATATTCAACCCCTAAAAGAACATTGAGATGCAGGTCCTTAAATAATTATTTAAATTCTAGAAGTCCTTTTAATTTTGTCCTTATTACGCCACATCATATTATAGGTTAGTTTAAAGTTTTTTCACACCGAAAAGTTTTCAAACACACTCCATTACTCTTGAAGGCGTTAATTTGAACGGTATTTGAAGAATTAATTTTCTGTTCATTCTCTATTTATGAAAAATAGATGTCAGATACATAATTACGTACGTCAATACCCGTCAAAAAGTAAATCAACTCAAATGTTTTTAATTTTCCACAACAAAAATTGAAAATTTACAATGACATTGGTTTCCAACATCGTTTCCCTGCTTTTAATTTATAGAGAGATCGCAAATTCCAAATACGTGTGTTGCTGAATAGCAGTTGTTTAGAACATTTTAACCAACTACCATTTGATTTACCGACAGCAATGTAGGGGGCCATCGAAATGTGAAGCGGTCACATGACGTCTGAAGTATTGCGGAATTCACAGCTTCGTAAACGGTTTATTTTCCCAAGAGAAACGAGTGTTCGTTGTTGAACATTGTTTCGCCTGTCTTCCATTCATTCGTTGTAGTCCAATTTTGTATGTAGCAGTGCCTAACAATCAGATTAATCTTCCGTTTCTGAGAAACTGGATCAGTTGTAGACAAGAAGAGAACCGAGAAATATGCGCGACTTCTCGATTACTCTGTATTACAACCATAGTTCCACAATCTTTCAGATTCCCTGAAAAGCAAACAATCAGTTTAACAGCAAGTAAGTTTCACTTGAGAATTAATTGTGAACCGAGAGTATCTTCAAACATATTTAAGTGAACAACAGTTGGTGATCCTTCTTTTTCCTTTTTCTTCACTCCTATTAAACCTTTTTCTAAAAATTTATTGACATTTTCCTGACGCAACATCTCTAGTTTGAATTGATACTGAAGGTACTTTTAGTAACTGATGTAAACGCAATAGACAACAGAAATAACAAACGGATTATTGGTTCATTCATTGTTGCCTAAAAAATTGAAGACAAAGCAGTGAGATCATTGAATATTGTCACGTTTCCGAAGGATCGTGAAATTTAATAGCACACACACACGTAGAAGTTATATTTAACGGCGAAGTGCTGTACAAAGCTCGTACTGCGTAAGACTGACTCCGATTCGGAATCCAGAGCAATTTAGACATACATGGAATATTCCAGAAGCAGAACATTCTCGAAACATAAAATATTAGAAATTAAAGGCAAACAAAGTAAACAAATCAAAATGGTTGTGTCGGATGGGACTCGAACCCAATCCAGCTGCTATCACTGCAGGTCCTGAGATGTGGCAATATCCTTGTGTTGCTGGAAAGTTATCTCTAGAATAACGGGGCTTTATTGGCGGTTGAGCAAAATGAGATAGGAATGATTTAAGATAATTTAAAATTGTTCTGTTATACATTAATATCTGTTCCATTGTCTTACACTGACCCATTTTTGTAGTAACCTACATTAAAAGTTATTTTACTAGTGCTAGTTAAACATAGAAGAATGTTACACTCCACATTCTTCTCCGTCTCGTATTCGGATCAGCCATGTAAATTTCATTAAGAGCGGTAGACAATATCACGGGATTTCGTGTCGTTAATAACTTTAAAAGCCTCACGCGACCAGCTGGAGCGAAAATTCTTGATGCCCAACGGCATCCAATTAGCTAATGCCTACAAATTGTGATTTATATCGAAAACTTCCCAGATTCATTCCACTATGGTAATGTTGTGCGGAAGAGTTTGCTATTAGAAACAAGAATTTACACTTTGTTGTCGACATGCTGCTAGAATCCATCACCAAAATGAACTTTAGGAACTACCGTAAAAGGGCTGTGAGAATCAAAGCTCGAGTGTTAAGGTTACTCTAGTATTAAGACTTCTAATGCAACGACAGAATATCTTAACCAAAACCTTAACTACACATGAAAAATAAACGCCATTCAAACACGAATATAATATATAGTGTAATTAGCGTCAATAAATTTGTAATTTTTGTTTTCGGTTCGCATGCTTGTAACTTCTTTTCTGATCATTAAACGTACATTAATTCATAAAATCACATTATGCACGTGATGACGTGTTAGTGTGCTATGGAAATTGCTTATATATCATTGCGTTTCCTTTTTTCACGACGAACGGTATATCAGACCTTAAACTAATTGCATTTTAATGAATATATTTTTCAACATTAAAAACAGTAAATATTGGGTCAAAAGATAAAGAGGCGTTTCAATACAAATTATCTCGTTTGAAGGTTCTTTATGTATTGAAAGCTACATGAAAAATTAGAAAATCATATTCAAGTCAAAAAAAAATTGGTTGAGGTAAAATTTATTTTATATGTCTATCGTACTATTTATAATATTGCTTTATATTTTTATTTTATACTACTGGGTGCTAGAAGTTGCCCAGAAATTTTTTACATTATTACTGTTTAATTCGAGAGTAGCTCTAATTGTCAGCATGGCTAATGCATCAGGATTACATTTTTGAAAATTTAACTTTCCACGCACTTACCATATGAGACGGAATCTTAATTTCACAACTATCTTGATGGCTGACAGTATGATAATTGAGTTAAAGTTACTGGTGCCGTAAATAAACACAGTAACATTAAAAAGTTTGAAGGAATGTACAGTTAATTCGTCGGTACAAATATACCCTCGGTATCTTTAGAGACTGAAAGCTCCTTCTTTTATTGTATTCCAGGTACAATAATACACCAATCTCGGTTCTTTTCGCACTATTTTTATATAACACCTACTCGGGGTCTGAACTTCTAAAGCTGTTAAATATTAAATGTAAAAATTGAGCTCAGAGAATCCTCTAACGCCAGATTCAAACCGATTCTTGTCTGTTGCACCTCCTCTCGTTGAATTGACTAACAAGACACCTGGCGGAAGACAAAAAGAGTTATTCGTTTGAATCGCGTGACATTTGTTTCAAGAGCGAGACCACTTTTAGCCTGAAAGGGGGAAGGAAAGTGCCTAAATATTCTGACCTTCTATACCTTTTAGAATGGGTTTTATCTCGTTTTACACTGTTTTGTGGCACAGATCGTTTAGTTAGACTCCGTTTGATATATACCAAGGTGCATTTGTAACCATACAAAGTGTTTTAGTTCCAAAACGTTCTATGGCGTCAGTATTGGACTTACGCGTAATCCCCTCCAAAGTTATTCCATAAGTCCATATGGGTTTGAAGACGACTTTATATACTAGGAGATTTTTTTCAAAGATAGCTTGTTGAAGATGTGGTTCAACCCATGTTAGCCTACGGTCTAAATGGATCCGAAGGTACTTGACGGATTCAGGGTGCCTGATTTGTTGACCATTGAGAGTTACTGTTGGACGATTGCTCCTTTTCATCGAAACTTCATTATAGAAGGGGATGCGTTGAAATCGATCAAGACCATGGTGAACATAGTGTGAGAGAGAGAAGAATACTGTGGAGAATTTGTCCTACATGGCAATGTCGGAAGTCAAAGCCAATGCGGATAGTTCTTTCAACACACGGCAACGACGATTACGCAATGACACCTTTCTCCAAGGCCAAATAAATAAAATTATTAAAAGAAAGACAAGAATGGAACAATGTCAACCGGACCAAGGATTCGAACCCTTGTACTAGAATTCAATGAATCTTTTTTTATTATTAAAAGAAAACTTTATCTGTACAGTGTACAATTAAATTATGATAATATTCTTTACTGACATAACTTGACACATGTAATGGAGAAAATGCTCAATAGCAGGCTCCAGCATATGATTGTTTACAAGTATTTATAGAAATTTTTAATTAATGAGATGATTGTTGTAGTATTTATGACTAATTGAAGTTATGGTTTCACTGCTCCAAAAAGTCTGTTGTACGTTTTCTTTTTAGTCTTCTATGGTGCTTAGGTTGAGGAAGGTTGTTTGCAGTATCACTTATTAATAGGTTACTGTGCCCTTTCATTGAAATGTGGAGCTTGAGATAATTGGAGTTGATGGATTGGAGAACTGTAGGAATGTCTAAATCGCTGTGTAAGATACTGTTTCTTATGTACCATGGTGCATCTGAGATTATTCATAGTATACTGTTCTGGTCAATGCACCTGTGATCAATTTACGTAATGTCCATTCTTCACGTATTTCCTATAATTAGGGAGTGAAGAGTGTGTTTATTGAATTGTTATGTGAACGTAGCTTAGTATTACGAGACTGGAGAGATGTTGAATCTGTCTTTGGATGTCGACTCGAATTAGCTCAGTTGGTAGAACGTCCGTCTGGATTTCGTCTAGAAATGAGACATGACGCAATATCTGACCGGAATAATTGATTTCGTTTAGCGTTTCGTATAGAAATGATTATGCTTTACTGAGCTTCATTTGAAGTATTTCAACTTCCTTAGGCTAAAATTAATATATTAATCTAAATTTTATAATATTTGAAGAAATTTTGGTATCACCAATCCAAACTGAGTCGTGAAGACAAAGTTAAATTTTAAAATGGTGTTTAATACTTAATAAAGCAATTTTTCAATAAATTGTAGTTTGGATAACGATCTAATATTGAATGCTTAATGCCACAAAACTAGATATTAAATACTCGTATACGAAAACAGGCTTAGTAAGAAATACAAGATTAACTACTAAATGTTGTTTTAAATTGGAAAAATCAGGTGTTAGTTAGAATGGAGACTATTTTAATTATTCCTGAAAATACATTTTAAGCCTCAATGCCATCTGGAAAATTTCATGGATTACTTAAAATTCCAGTTCGGAATGGATAAATCCAGCTAAATTGTTCACCATGTGAGCTAAACCTCCCTTTCTCATTCGGCTAAAAGGAAGAAGACTGGATAGGAAATATTAAAGCGGTAACGTGAGGATTCCCGTTCAACTGAATGAACCTACGATTAGTGGTTGGTGATTCACCGCGCTCCAGTCAATTAAGAGTTCAAGAAGAAGAATTAATATTTAATAAAAGACTAAAGGTATGACAACGGACTGGCGAATAGCACCAGGAGCCTCCGACCCGCTTGATGATAAATCGGTCTCTGCTGTCGCAGGGGGTAGCCATTCCAAACCCTTCGCCTGATTATATTGTTCCCTCCAATCAGAGCTCTTGGAGAACGGAATATTTCCAGAGGTTAGCACGGCGCACAGGGTGACCGACCTTAACATGCTGACTGTTCACCCTGCGCAATACTGAAGATATTTACTCAGTTACAATTCAGCTGAGTAAATATCTGAGCACTTTTGGGTCCCAGAACCGGGAAGATAGTAAATTCAATTAAGAAATTACTGTTATTATATTACAGTGTCATTAATAATTCGCAACGTGTCATCTTCATATTTCAATTACAAACAATATAAATTAATTCACTAATCGTAACATAAAAATAGCTAGCTACATGTTTGGCTCTTTACTTCTCCATTGTTGCATGTGATTTTGACAAATTCAATAAATTAAATTCCTGGAACTGCTGCGTATAATTATATAAAAGACTAAAAGAAGACTAATTATCATTTGCTAATGACACAATTCTATTAAAAATACGGAAAATGAGAATTTATACGGATAAAATAACACAACCCTTTCTAATTACGTAAATTTTAAAAAGTCACTCGCATGTTCATTTCAATTTTGTAGCTTATTTCAGAGATGTCTCTCTCTTTTGCATTTTATCTCGTTAACTACTTTTCGTTAACGTCTGAAGCGATTCTATCTCTAAATTAATTACATTTTTGTAACATAATTAATGATTGAAAACGATCCAATTGATCGTAATTTGACATTCGAGGCATGACGCAATATTTTCATTTCGTCTCGAAATAAAAGATATTTTCAATGGATGTGAATTAATTCGCAAATAATTTAGTTTGAAGTGAATATATATTCTGTAGGGTTAGAAACTCGGCACAAGACATTGTTTGATACATATAATATTCTCAAAGGAAGTTAACAAAACACAACGAAATTGAATACACAAACATATAAATTTTATTAAATAATATATTAATTTCACGTCTTTTTCCATTAATTAGATATATGCCTATTTAAATAGCGTTAAAGACCTATTTAAATTTTTTTAAATATTAGTCAATTTTTATGTAATAATGTAAATTTGAAAAAAGTAGCTATTATATTAAAATTTTATGGTTAATAAATCAACTGAAAAATTTATAAAAATGTTTTAATGGTCGTTTAATATATCTTTCTTTATAAATTTAATTCTCTATAAATTTAGTTATTTGAATATATAAACAGTTTATACGTCATAAGAAATCAATTTTACAATTAATGTAAGTATTTCTATGTATACTTGCTGAATATAAAATATAATAAGTCTCTTAATAATTCTAAGAAATAGAATTCATAAACGGACTCCAGAATTGGAATTAAATAAATATTGTTTCAATTTAAGATTATAAATTTACTGGTTTATCAAAGTCATTGTAGCTCTATTGTAAATTTCAGTACCTTTCTAAAACGCATTAATTAAATTGCTCTTGTGGAATACACATTTGAGAAGAAAATACATTTTAATGTATCTAAAATCAAATCGGGAAATGTTGACACTAATTTAACTGAGTTACTACTGAAACTTTGATGCATAAAATACAGAATGAGATTGGAAGAATTAAATTGAAAAATGAACTTATCGTATTATATTAATTATTGAAATAGGGTAAATTTTATACGCATTATACATCACAAACCTTTTTAAGTATACGTTTCATTATAAATACGAAATATTAAAGCACATGAAAATTTTCAAGAATCTTTAAAACCATACTTTGGAACATTTGTACATACTAAGAGCGTTAACGTAAGTACGTGCCTATCGAGATGAAGTGTATACATTATACTCATGTTCAGGATACACTGTAATAGGTGAAACACAGGTTAGTATATCGAATTTCTACGCTCATTGTCATCGCAAATAATGGGGATATTATAGACATTTCTTTTGTTTTATATTTTATAGGCAATAGATTTAAAAAATGCCAAGGTCGGAACAAAAAATGAAGAAAATAAAACAAATGCACGTATTGGTCGAAAAATTCCATCAATGACGTTTAGTATACATTTCTGTTTAAAAGTGAACAATGAAATAAAGAAATTCTAAGCGTTAGTTGGTTCTGGTTAGTTTCCTTTGAGCGCTATGGGAGGCTCCAGAAGCGGCCGGACATCCGATGACGTCAACAGTTTAGACTGACGTAGCTGGAAAATAATGGCGACATAAATTTAGTTGTAATGGGAGGCCATTCAAGCTACTAATGGTATTACAGGGATCGATACATAGATCAGGCTGTCACAGCGTGTTGCGAGTCCAGCAGTCTGAAGCTGCTCTCAAGTTAGCCGTGAAATATGCCAGGATTTAGAGGGAAAACAAGCTGAACACGATAAGGAGAAACCGAAGGGGGATTTCCCTCGTAAGCGATCAAATCGGTATAGATTAGAAAAGTGTTCCGCATGCTTAAGGTTGGCTTTCTGAAAACTTTTTTTCCTTCATAAATTTTCTTGGATAAAATACAAGAATATTGTATGCAAATTTTTACAAAGTGCTTAATTTATCAAAAAATAAAGTGTTACTGCAATAAGTTTGTAATTTGAATACATTCATATTTTATAAGTTTATTATTTCATTGGTCTTTTTGAGGAAATGATCTGAATACTCCCTTTTCAGTTTAATTAAAATATATATTTATCACTAATACTTGGAAAATATTAAATTTAACTTCCTAAAAACTATAGCGTGTAGCAGACAATATAATTGTAAATCGCTTAAATGGACAATCTAAGAAATGCTAACAATTTAACTTATGTCATTGTTACTTAGCTTTAAGAAACTAGGAAATTTATTAACTTTTATTTATTGTAGAAAAAGCTTCATTTTCATGATTACTGTCAGTTATTGTGTTTCTATAAGTAATTTAAAATTTATGAATTCCTATGTAAATTTAAAGTTCTCTTTGTTGATGACTCAGAATATAACCTGAGAAAGTTTCATTTTCTATGCTAATTCGTAAAAATTTATAGTCTAACTTTGGACGTAATTTTTACAACTGACATAGGGGAATTCCGGGCGGAACGGGATAGTGGAGTAAAACGGGATACCCTTTTTCTTACTGGATAGTGCTGTAGTTTAGTAAATAGGGGTGTAACATTGTAACTGGTCAAGTAAGAAGTCCTGGCAGCCGACTTAGCCAACTTGTGACTGCTCCTTGTGAATGAATTCTTGTTTTAGCGTCTTACTTCTTTGCAGCATTTCTACAGAATGTAATTCACTCAACTCCTCGCTTTTAATCAAGCAAATAATATATGTGTAAATTAAATGTTTTTAGCTGCATACAAGTTATGTATAATGTTTAAATCTACTTGTGTTATGGCTCGGTAAAATAAAACCATAAACTAAGAACTCTATTGCAATTCTATTACTTTTCCAAATTTTTGCTGGCTTTACATATACATTTTAACATCTCTACAATAATATTGCCTTATATTTATATCTGGGTGTGTCCGTCTGTCTGTATGTATGTTCCAAATAAAAATCTAAACGAGTGGACCAATTTCGACCAAATTTGGTACACGTGTTCTTTGCGACTGGTATTCAGCACTTTAGGGGTGAGACTCGGCTGGTCTGAATGAGGTAGAAAAATTTTAATAAGCAAAAACGGTCTATATTTTTATCATATAAATACATTATTGGATCAATTAATTTTATAGTGTTGCCTTCCGATATTGCTAGCGTATAATTTCAACCCCATCCATAATCTAAGGGGAGTATGCTTAGTGGTAGGGCGGAGGGGTATCACAAAAAAGCAATCGAGATTGAGCTCTAAACCGGTGTAATATAAGTCACTGAGTATAATTATGACATAAAATTGCAATTTAAGTTACATTTCATCCCCCAAGTGGGGTTGGATGGATAACTCAACACAATTAGGGTAATACACGGTTACAACAACTTGGAGAGGGGGTGGATAGCGATAATTTTTAAAAATTCATAAACTGCCGTTATTTCCTTCTAATATATATTTTGGGTCAATTAATTTGATAGCGTTTTCGGTGATTTTGTTTGCGCATAATTTCCACACTATTCATTGTGGTGGTGTAGGGACCGTCATATGAATATTAAAAGAAAACACTCAAGTTTTTTATCGAAATTAGTGCTATGAAAGACTTAGAGTTTGATTCTTACCTTGATAATGCGAATTAATTTGCAGTTAATCCTCTAACAGGGAATGGGACGGGGTTAAACATATTTCTGTGTAATAAATTTAAAGGACAAAGCAATTTTGATAAAATTTTGTTTCCATATTCCTCACGACCCAAAACCAAGCACTTTGGAGATTAGACACGGCTACCACCCCTAAGGGGAGGGAGCGGAATTACCGGAATTATTATAAGTAATAAAAGTTCATTTGTGAGCGTAAGAAAAAATTCTTGATATATATAGTGTTACCCCGACAATTTTTCTGTATATTTTCAATCCCTTTCAGGGTGTGAAGAGTGGAGGTGGAAATGAGTCGTTTGAAAATAACAAGGAAACTATCGAGTTTGGTGTCGAAACAAGTGTAATGCGAGTCGATGTGTTGTTTTATGACCTCTAATATGGGATTTAAGTTAATATTTGTTCCGTAAGTGAGGGAGAATTTTTATTCTAGAGAAAAAGGAAATTTAGAGATCACAATAAATCAGTCTTGTTGCTCAAAACTCTAAGTACCTGTGATCAATTTGAAGACTGAGATAGCTTATGCAAATGTGAAAAATAAAAATATTAGTCTCATATTTGTTATTAAAAATTGAGCTTTTGCACTTTGTTCCATTGCAATAGGAAAGACTAAATATAGACACATTTTATCAATATAAATAGAGTAGAAAATCATGTCTGTCATATTGCTTCTAAGTTTGAAATTAACCTCAATTGAACATTGATTAAAATTTCTAAATTTTTTAAAATAAATATACCGAAGACTGTTACTTGGTTTTTATATTAACATAACTATTCTCGAAATATACGAGCAAATAGATTAGGTAATTATTAATATCCACTGTAGGTCAAAGAAGAAAAATAATGCAGGATTACTGTTAATAAAATTAAATGTAGAACGTTGCTTATTAATTTATAAAATTGCTAAACCCGTGTAATAATGAAGATATCCGTTTACGCTTAACAATGAAACATTATTATGAGCAATGAAGTGGAAATTTAAAATCTACAGTAAATTATAATCCCCTTTTATTGAGCAACCGAATGAGGTTTTGAACGCACGGTATCGTCGATAGGGAATTGAATTGCATAAAGAGGAACCACTTAAAGTGGATCTTCCTGAGGCGGTGGGTCTGAATTAGGGTTCTGGGAAGCAGGAATATCTATCTCATTTCCCCGCACAAACAGGAGAGAGCCGTCGTAAATTTAATATCGGTCGAGGCCCTGGATATGGAACGACTTGGTGACATCCTGCAGCCTTCTCCTAACAAGGTAAACACATCGAACGCTTGGCATAACACCGAGGGAAGCAGACACCTCAGTGACGTAAAACGTGACCATAAATTCCTCTGCCCTCTTACACAGACAACCAATTAACTCCATCCTACATCTTGGTAAATATATACACAATACTTAAAGAGTAATCAACGAGTATTTTTCTAAAATATCATAAATGCTATCATAAATGTAGTTACTGATTTAAACATTAATATAATAGCAGTTTAATATATCAAAATCTTATAAATAAAATTTATGTTCGTATGAGGATTGCTTTGGTTGCAACTGTGTTGAAATATAAAAGCAATAAACAAATATAACATTCACAAATTTAACTTTAAACGACCTCCGCATTCAATCGAAATAATATTCTAATGCCTTATACTTAAATTACTTCTTTTAATACACAGTAGTTTTATTAACTGTTTAACACATACAGAAGGATATACTTAAGAAGTGAAAATTCAACAAAATTTACTTTGGTGTTCTCAGGATTACATCCAGGTATCGTTTGTTTCCCACAACGTTTCGATGAGTGGCACCGACATCTTCTTCAAGTGAAGTCATCGAAACGTTGTCGGAAACAAACGTCGGTACCCGGGTGTAATCCCAAGAACACGACATCCAACTACTTCATCAGGAAAAACTACGTTCATTATTAAAATTTAGTTTGTTCTTGAGTTGATAATTTGTCTACATTATAGTGTAAATTTTTAATGTAATTCGAAAGTGATACTGCCCATCTTCTATTTTTATTTACTTTTTATATTATTAGTGTTTATTTATAGACTTATATTGTGACGTAATTTAATTAATTTTATCCTAGTTTGATTCTATACTACCTTAAAAATAAAACATGACTTTAAAATTGAATTGATTTGAAAATATTTTCAATATATTGTAACAAGTAAAGTTATAGCACCATCCGATTGGTGGTATAGATGGCAAAACGCAATTTTTGTGACGTAGATTTCTGACGTAAATGAACGCGGGAAAGATAATCTGTACATTCAGTGTATGCATGAGCAGGCGTTGCAAATAGCCGACGCAGAGCGGGAAATCGCACGCTTGTGATTGGCGGCTGAGATCAGGTGACCGTGCGTCTGCAAGTCGGCGTAAGCCACGTTGAAACATGAATTTCGGTTGATGGTGAGTCGAATTAAGAGACGGATGTGTTTTGCGGAGTTTAGCAGCCACGAGGCGTATATACGGCTAGTAAATAAGCCACGAATAAGTGGTGCTAGACCTAGATTAGAATCACGATTAGTATCGAGCAGTAGTTTCTGGTGTAATTGGTTTAAAGACAAGTGATAGAAAGGATTATTGGAGTGACCACGCCCTGCTTTATATAATTTAGGTCACGTCTCTGATTTCAATTAAACTATTGTATTAAACTTTTGGTATTATTTCTGTTAAAAATACCTGTCGCCCTATATAATAAATACTATAACGACGTAGAACTGAGAGGCCGGCAGAAACGAACTTACGTTTCAATATATATAATTTACCTTTGTTTGGTCCGAATGTGTTCCTATACCATTCATGAGATTGCATTCAAACTTTGCTGAGTCGTAAATTCGTCTGCAAAGGTTTCTGTCTCCCTCCTTACACGTTCTTCGAGTCTGGGGCGAACTGAGGAGAAAATTTTGAAATATGTATAAACAGCCAATATTTTCGTTGAATAATTATTTTTTGGTACGAGTTAGATTAATTGTATTCTTTACGATATTTTTTTTGTATAATTTCAGTTCCATTTGGTACGTGAAGGGAACACCCGGAGGGGCTGTGGGTGAAGATGGTTTAACATAAGAGTAACGCCAGAACAACAGACATTAGTGCAGATTCTAGTGTTATGGAAGTCGCTGAACATTAAAGATGTCCGTTATGTTGTAGTGTAGCCCACTAGGGGCAATGACACTTATACTTGAGTCTATATAATTTAAACCCCATTCGGAAAGGTAAGAGAGGCTCTTTATGCAGTAAGGGAATTACATAAAAGTTACAATAAAACAACCAAGAATGCTTTCTTTTCAAGAATTATGGAAGTCATCAAGTACAATTCTGACATTCGAAATCCGAGTAAGTTGTATGAGTATGGGAAGGGGAAGAAGGTGGTTAAAGGTCGGTATATAAATATAATACTTAAACAATCAAGATTGATTTCTTAACCGGAGTTCTAGAAGTCACTGGAATTGCATGGTGGTAAAGTTGTAGTACAGCTCCTAGAGAAGGATGGAAGGAGTGAAACAAAGTTCCCTGTTTAAATTTATGCGCATGGTTAATATCTACCTAACTTGCTACCACAACATCCGGGGTAACACTAAATTTTAATTAATGAACTGAAGAGGTCCCGAAAGTTGGAGACGAAACGTTTTAAAATTCTTCTATTTCTGACGTCTGGTCATTCTTTGTATTTTATTAATAATATTTAGTCAAATTTATTTAAGTATTTTATTTATTGTCCTTTATTTAATATTCGGTGGCGCTAAATTTATATTATTTACATTTAATTGGTAATTAATTTTCATTATCCAAATAATGAAAGCCAATTTATAAATATTTATAGATTTGATAAGATTTGCATAAATTTTGCCCATTCATTTAAATTTCTGGTTTTGAACATTCCATTTACAGATACTTGAATATCACAAAGATGGTTGTTTGTTAATAATAAATTAACTTTCCACTGGAACTTCAAAATGTCTTCGGAAGGAATAATTTCCTCGTACTAATTGAGCCTGCCTCCCCATAGTCAGTAATATATTTTGAGAAATAGTTGTATTTTTCTCTTTATTTGGAGAAATCATTCTTAGAGACGATAAAATTTAACCTGCTCATTTTTATGTCAATTTATTTGTGAGTCGATTATTTATTGCCGAAGTTCAACTCTAATCTTGTTTAAAGGGCTAACTAATCTAAGTATCTTTATTTTAATCCTTACACACTTCTCTGTAAAAGTACCCATGCCAGAAGTAACTTTAATTTACATTCTGACATCCAATATGGCGCCAATTGTATTTCAATTTATATTAAGTCATTTTGTACTATAATTGAGCTTTTTAATGTGGACTTGCAGCCAATACTACTTCAATGTATATTAGATAATTTGTATTCAATTATAAAATAAGAATATTTTTTGGTCTGTCAGACTAACGGTGAGTATAAAAATTCTCACATTTCTTTCTTTATTTTACATATTGACAACATTATACACAATCATGAAAAGATTTCGAATCATTACACTCGTATGTACAAAGTCAGGGTTCTTAGTATTTAATAAACAAATTTTCCGTGCACAGTATTTTGGCGGAAAGGATTTTCCTGCTAAGCTGAAGAAACATGAAAATTATTTATGCATTGTAAAGATCTGCGGAGTGCTTTTGTGAGGGATAATGCCTAACCTAGTGAAAGAACCTTTCACGAAGGAAATATTTTCTGAGGGATAAAAAAAACACATCCTAAAACGTTGCAGACGGAGCACGACGTAATAGATGGCTAGACTCCGTACGTTACTCGGAGATTTTATATATTAATAAATCAATCTCTACCGCAAAGCTGTATTTTCGCTTTCCACCTACACGGTAGTTGCATTTTTAAGACACCTGTTTCGTGTTTGGTCTGGTCTAACCCGAGGGTTTGCTGTGGAATAACTCCTAGGGGGTCGTTACGCCGAGGGTTGATATTTATAGGTGCACGATAGGTGGTATTATCATTTTAAGAGCGCAGAGAGGCTTCTCAAACAGCTTCGCGCCAACTGCTGAATTATACGCCACATAAAAGTAAGAGGCCCACAGCTTTCGCATAAAACAAATTGCAGCTTGTTGGCTGGCCTCAATGAAACCTGCGCGATATTTCATGTCCGCCAAGTCATAAAGAAGTGCCTCGGTCGTCGTCGTCGACCTTCACAGATAACAGTACAAAGCACTCCTTATTAAAATTTTGCTGAATGAGCTCCCTTGCAACAGACTATTTGCATAGAAAATAACGTATTACGTATGTAAAACAAGTTCAAATTTATCCACGTCTCAGCTGCCCAATATTATTAGAAAATTTTACTATACATTATACCGTCTCAGTTCACTAATCCTTGGACAATTGGGATTAAAACTAGCTGAGGTACACGTTGTGAAGCAGGAATGTAACTAAAGATAAGTTTATTACAGTACTTGAAGGTAGACTGCATTCTATTTCTTTTGTCAAATCCAGCCTATTATCAATCCTATGTTGTAAATGGCGAAAAATCGTCGAAATTGTAGGGAGTTTTTTACAAGGAGGTGTCATTTTTATGCATTTCTGAGAAGAAACTCTCATATGACCAAAATTGTAGAGAATCTAATTTCCAAACAATTATGTGACTTACAGGAACCGAAAGTTGAAGGGGTTCCAAAACTGAGTTTTGTTAAGTGTTGTAGCTCAGGAGGGAGGGGTTGGTAAACCTTGGAATATGTTTATCTACTGATAGGTCTCGGCAGGAGAGAGAAAATGCCCTCACTTGTTTCTTCAAGTTGAGAACAAACTTTGCTAAAGGCGGAAAACCACTAAAAAACAGCATAGATACAGATTGTTATTAACGTCTTTACAATTTAATACTTTCACCATTTTTCGCACAAAATAGTTGGATCAACTGCCTTATTCATATAAATGAAGTTAATCATTTTTGTGTATGCTTCGCATACAAATATAAACGCGAACCAAATTTTGTATACGTGTTCTTCCTAACTCGTAAATCAGCACTGTATGCAAAACTGCCGTAATTTTAGTAAAATAAATACTTTTGGGGGTCAATTCTATTGACAGTGTTTCTACCCCTCGACACTATTTGTGTATAATCTTAAACCACTTTCAGCATAGGACGGGTGAATTCATAGGAATGGTGGTGTAGAGGCGTTCCTTGAAAAAACTAATAACTTTCGAGTTTCGTGTAATGTGATGAATGTCACTATCAAATGCATAATATTTTATTTGCTTTTACAAATGAACAATTACTAAATATTAAAATACAGCTGACGGGAAAAATTATACCAATTTACGTATGCATCGTATCGACGATCCAAAGAATTTATTATTTCTCAGGGCTTAAGCTCTCTGCCAACAATAAGTTAATTCTGATGCGAAATGTTAATTTACGTATACATCACAACGACGATCCATATGAGTTTATTATTTCTAAGGAGTCAACAAACTGTTAATAATTTAAAAAAATTATAGTATTATAGATGAAAAATATAGGAAACACGCGCGAACTTAAATAAATCTCGTTACTTGTATGAGACAGGAAAACTTTAACAAAATATTTTTCAACCTTTCTTACATTTATATATAGAATTGCAGTATATATTTAAAAAAAATTATGGACAGCATCGGGCCCTGAGGAACACGTGTACCAAATTTTGACTAGTAGTTTGGACGCCTATAGCTGGGCCATACATACTGGCGCACAGACAAAAGCTTTTAGATATATTGATAATCGAAATTATCTGATACTTTTTTCTTATTATTCAGTTTAAATTATTTTGATACGAATCCGTTAATTCAATAAAAATACAAACAAACTATTTAAAAACATTAAAATTGTTATAGCCTACGCTGTATATTTTTCGACTTTATCAAATTTGCTGCGATATTTTTTGCAATTAATTATATTCAGAAAGCATTCAAAGCACAATTTTTTGTAACAGAAAGTTGTAAAGTATAAATGGGACTTGACCTATCAAATAAATATTTACTGCAAATTAACATTGAGGAAACCGAGATTTTGCTTGCATGCTTCAAGGGGGCTGAACCCCGGAAATTAACGAGGGACAAGGATGAGTTTCTGAAGTTTGAACGGCGGTCTATGGCGAGTAGCATCCAGGAAACTTCGCATTAGAAAACGTAGATCATTTGTGAATCGGTGATTGTTCTTCATCAGTTAATACTTCAACATCTATACTTCCGAGGAATGTGGCTATAATTACAAATACGAAATGCGCGCGGGCTATCACATGATAAATCATAAGTTATCGCGAATTTATTTAAATTTAGTAGAAATGCAGACATTTCATTAAAGCTTTAAGACGTAAAAAAGGAACATTGGGAAATCCTATTGCTAAAAGTACATAGCAGGTGCACTGGGAACAATGGAAAAATATAGGAACAACAGAAAACCAAATTTCCTGTGACGTAGTGTGTTGAGCACGGATGAGAGAATTTCCAGGAAGTCCACACGGCAAGTTACTTCCCCAGGGAGAGGCACTTTGTGGGTCGGAAAGGGCAAGTCACAAGATGATTGAAAAATCTGGCAACCTGACAATATTGGAGATGAGTAAGGGGTTAAAATAGTTTACCTCTGGGCTTGAGCTAGAGCAATAAAGCATTCTTAAGTTTTATATCAGACGGGATTCTTCAGTATACATTTGTACAGCATTCTTCAGTTAAACGTCGTACAAATTTCTTTAGTTTGACTTGCTCTTAATTCCGGGGAAGTGTTACTCCAACAATTATTCAGATGAAGAGTTTAGTAATGGAAGCAGTTCAACTAATACGCTGCTCTACAATGAGTGAAGTAAACTGTAGTCTCTATATACTGTAGTGAGGGGACTGTAAGAGGTACAAAATCCTATGAGGAGGATAGGGTGTTGCTGATCAACGAGGAAATTCAGCTATCGACATAAACGTCGCTCAATGATTCTAATTCAAGGAGACCGGGGATGCAACACGCCAAGCAGCCAAAAGAAAATTTACCAATATTCAAAGGAAACAGCAACGTATAAGTATACCTCTGCTACGTGATGTTACCATAATGCCCAAATTGGGATACTGTTTCTTTTGTTCTACCGAGAGATTAATTTCATTGGGTCATTTCTTTTTTTTAATATAATCTATAATTATAAAGATAATATTCAATAAATAATATAGATCATAATCCCGTTGTTATTTAAAATCATAATCGAATAATAATAAATTCCAGTCGTCTCAAACCCTGTTAATAAAATTAAATATGATTGTTAAGTAGAATTAAATACACATACTAAATAACAAAAAAATCCAAGGCGTCACACGACATTTAATGACTATTTTGGTGTCACCACTGAAGAAAACTGGCTCAGAGAACTGAGATCCTGCAACACGATAATACAAATCCCACACTCATATCATGACAATATGAATAAATCAAAAATTTTATGGTTAAAGTATTTTTTCTTTGACGTTCACTTATCAAATCTCGTTCTTTGTGATACTTTAAATCAAAATTCAATGCAATATTTAGACTATAGGTGGATGGATGATCCCGAATGTGGTTGGTAAACACAGGGATGTATAATTTGCTAACTTTGTGAACTTCGAAGTTGAAAGGTGTCCTGTGTGAGCCGTCACAATCTATAATCATCTTCATTCCAAGAAAATAATTAGGTGTTTAAAAGTAAAACAATTTATAAAAAATGTTAGAATTGGCAAAATGAAGACATGTGTAGTAAATTAAGTATTTTAAAAAACTATAATCAAAATTACTATTTTATAATGTGCAATTGTAATATAGTTTTTTTCTGTAATTCTTCAATTGTCTTTTCAATTGTAGATGACTAACATGTGATGAAAGTTTCTCTACAAATTTTAAATACATTTAGCAACTTATTTGAAACTGAGGGAGTCAAGGAATAAGTAGGATGTATTGCTAAATGTGTAAGTTTTTAACCAATTTTATATATAAATTAAAAAGTTGTAATATAGAACTTATATTTAACTTATTGTAATATTATGTTTGTAGTAAGCCTGAAAAGGTCTTAAAATGGAGATGAAACGTCGCTTTTGTGAATAAATAGTGATATATTTAATGCTGACTTTTTGGCCGTCGTTTTATTTAATGTAAATTTTAAAGTCAGAAAAGTTCGTTGTATTTTATCATTGTACATCAAAATTAAAACCAGTTATTTAATACAAAAAAAGTTAAACTTATTTGCCTGTAAAAGTGTGGAATGTGTGTTCTATTCTGCTCAAACAATTTTCACCCATACGTTTTTGAGTTATTTAACATGTTTTACTTGTTTTTTATCCCCCTTTTTTATAAAATTTGCACTAAAAATACGAATAGTTACAGACGGGCAGAGTTTTTTTGTATTCGAACTTTTCTTTTTATATGGTCCCACCAACATCGAAGGTCATTAGAGATTATCCAATTAAGTGATTGATTTTTTGTTTAGTCAAGTTTTCTATGTAACACGCACAACATTCCCAGGTCCTTTCCAGGAATCGAACCCGGTACCTCGGTGATGCCAAGCATTGAGACTAGTCACTACTCCACACAATCAGCTTGATTGAAGTTGATACTTCGATGTGAAGATCTTCGCTATAAGTGTGTGTGTATTCGTGTCTAATATGTAAAAAAGTTTGATGTTTTTTTGTTTTTTTATTATTATTTTAAAAACTTTTATCGTACAGATTATCAGTTAGGACGATAACGATACAGTATATACAATATTAAAAAGGTATATAATTAACATGATAACGTTAATTCATTTAATTAACCTACTTTAGGAGAATTGGTTATGTTTAATTATTTTTGCGAGTACCTGAGGGGCATACGACTTAGGTGGGTGAGAATTGACAGGTAGAGAACTGATTTATGGAGGATTAATGAGGATGTGGTCTGCGGACATGATGGTAGAGTGGGTTAGGGTGTGCCTGAATGATCAGGGGGAAGGATGCGGTGTTTGATGTTTATCGCAGTAAATAAAAATTTTATTTATTTTACTAAGTGATTGTTAAAGTTTATATGTTGCATATATTTTACAACTGAGAGTTAGTGTAAATGTTGAGGAATTTTATCTAAATCAGTGGTCTTAACTACTTTCAGTGCTCCGGTCAGTAAGCTAAGTAATTATGTCTCTGGTTAACATATCTTTAATTTAGTAATGTTGTAGTACTAATCTTTGAATGTTTAGGTAACCTACGTGTATATGTCTAAATAGGCGCGAAATGTCTTTATCGTATATTTTGACAAATTCCAAAATTTTATTTAACAAGCGAGTTGGCCCCTTGGCCCGCTTTCTGTCATCTATTTCCGACTACGCTCAGCAGCATAAGACGCCGCTGGTGACGCCGTCGGATCCTGTGCCGGAGTCCAAGTATGGAGGACGCCACACGGTGACCATGATCGAGGGCACTGGTATCGGGCCGGAGTTGATGGACTACGTGAGGCGAGTCTTTAATGCTGTGAGCGCTCCCATCGACTTCGAGACCGTGCTGGTCGACGCCGAGTCGTCTGACAACGATGACGTCCAGTACGCCATCACATCCGTCAAGAGAAACGGCGTCGCCATCAAGGGCGCTATCGAGAACTACCGGGGTGAGAGACATGTTGCCTCCAGGGATGTGACCATGCGGAATGGCCTTGACCTCTATGCGAACGTCATCGAATTCAAGTCCATCGATTGCGTCCCGGCGCGATACTGCAACGTCGACGTGGTGCTGATACGCCAGAACACAGAGGCCGAGTATTCCATGCTGGAGCACGAGCTCGTTCCCGGAGTCGTCGAGAACCTAAAGGTAGTTACCAGGGCGAATTCCAAGAAGGTGGCACGCTACGCATTCGAATATGCTAAACAGAACAACCGCAAAAAAATAACCGCAATCCATAAGGCCAACATCATGAAGGTCAGTAAAACTGGTGACATAATTATTATTATAAAATGTTCTGTAAATTGGTTGCTCCTTGAACTTTGTAAAATTCATTCTCCACCTTTCCCTGTCCTGAGCTTGTTTCTTCATCATGCTATATTTTCTTTCTTCGGCTCGTACTTAATAATAGCGTTTATAATCACAATTCTTCAATATTTATTATTAATGGAAAAACGATTTATTTTTTAATTATAGAAATTCATTATATCGTTTTACTTATTCATTCGAAAAGTTAATATATAATATTAATATTTAATTTAAAATGAACGCCTACACAAAAACATAACCCTTCCTTTATAGGTGTTATTATTCTAATATTTAAAATTTTAGCAAATGACGTTCCTTCATTTGAGCACCAATTTTCAAATTAAAGAAGGAAGCTGATTTAAGTCATATTAATTTCTATATTTCACATGTATCCTTAATTTTACACATTTAATTATTGAAATATTTCTAATTCAAAAAATAAAGTTCCTTCATTTAAGTCAAACTTTTCAAATTTCTGTAATTTATCTAATGTTTTCATTCGAGTCACAATTTTCAAATTAAAATAGGAAAACTATTCATTAGGTATTAATTTTCGCTAAAGGGGAATACTAATCCCCAAATGTATACGTCACGTTCTGGGTCTATTATCCTTCATTCTATACACATTATCAGACTGACGTCACTAGTTTTGCACCAATCACACGTTAGGGCTGTATACGTGAGGAATATAATTCCAACATTTTCTAAATTTCTTTATTTCATTTGTACACATTAATTTTATATATTTTATTGCTGAAATATTAGTAATTTAGAAAAATTATATTCCTTTATTCAAACCATTATTTTCAAAATAAATAAGTTAAATATATTTTTTCATCTACACAATCCTTTCATTATTGCCGAACCCGTTACTTAAAAAATTATTTTTTTAAAACATTCAAAATTTTTATTCTCTAACATTGTTAATCTTCTTTTTTTTCAAACGTATATTTTCAACAGCAGTAATGTAATTCTGAGAGTAAATGAAGTTAAAAATGCTGAGATTATTATCAGTGTAGTTTGAATATGGCATTCAATATGAATACTTTCCATAATTTCCTGCGACTTTTTCAATACACCGTACAGTAGGAGTACAATTTTCGGGCACTGGAAGGTGAATGTAATTAATTTGTTTTTAAATGATCTCCTGTTTAAAATTTATTAGTTAAAGCTACGTGGCGATGATAACAGTGACAGAGTAATATAACTACGGAAACGATAATTCCTAATAAATATCATCGATACAGTTTATCCTTAAATGTAAGTCAATTTTATGGTTATAATTCTAGTGCGGGCGTCCATTCTGATTGGAATATTCGTAGGAGATCCAAACACGACAGCAGTTTGGTTTTAATCCATTCTTATTTACACTGTCTACCAATCATTAATATCTGACAATCTGTCTACTTCATATTTAAATTCTTCAACAAAATCATATTTCAAAACTTTCAATGTGACCGCCTATGAACTAAGAAAGCATTCGTTCTAAATTGCTAATATCCAACACGCAACTTAAATTGTACTATAATCACAGAGTGAGATTAGTGGGTAAAGGGGGAGACATTGAATTATCTGAGTTGCAATTACATGAAATCAGTCGAGGTTCATGTATGTTCTGAGATTCTTAAAGTCGCTGAGCCATATTCGTAAATTTATATCCGGGAAACGCCATCTAGTAATTGAATAAATGATTCGTGATCCTTTCACCAATCTCTTATTCTTAATTTAAGTCACTGAACGTGGAATATGAGAGCTTTATTATTTCAGAGAATTCTGTTGAAAAGACCACAAACCCTACTATCATAGTAAACATCACCCGATAGAACTCTACAGTTAAAAAATTAATATTAAATAAGTCAGTATTATACCATCTGGATAACAAGATATCTGAAGAATGAGATAATGCACCGAATCTATCGGTAACGGTGTCTTATTTATAGCAAATATACTATATATTGATATTTCAGTCCTTAGACTGGTCCTCCACGCTAAGCTAACCTGCGCAAGCCATTTCATTTCTACGTAGCTACCACGTCCCACTCCATAATCTCCTTAGCGAATTTCATCCTTAGCCTCCCTCTTCTGTTTTTACCCAACACACTTCCCTCTAATGCTAATTTTTCAAGACCCTTGTCTCCAAATACCACCTATTAATCAATCCCTTCTTTTGGTCAACGTCCTCCATACTGTTCTGTCTCCTCTTATTCTGTTTTTAACTTATTGGTTAGTAACTCTTTCCACCCATCTGATTTTCAGCATTTTTCTATTGCACCACATTTCAGAAGCTTCTATTCTTTTCCTTTCTCCAGCTCCTACCGTCCACGTTTCGCACCCATGCGAACATTCTAATAATGAGTTCATAATATTCCAACTTGTATAAGCCGTAAGAAAATCCCTATATTTTGCGGAAGCTTTTCTTGTCTCTGCTATCCTATTCTAGCCCTTTGCGGTCGTATTAAATTTGAACATGAGTGCGTACTGGTTGGAATTAATTTCCATTGAAAGAGCAGTAATACATAGAATGCAAGATTATGAAGTATAAACAAGACTTATTTATTCTTTTTTAAGATTAGATGTATGTTTAGACAATTATGTGTTTCAATAACACGTTTTCATGTAAATATTATATATTATATTTCTTCATTTTGTGGTATCTTTGAAATCAGTCTCCAATTTGCAGTCCCGGCTTTCGACTACTGTATCGCAAAAATAATTAATTTAGCCCTAATCCTTCTGTTCGAACATGCAGGGCAATTTTTACTTTTCACTCCTTCATAGTGCCGTAATATATGCAGTTTCCCATTAAATCTTTCATCTTTATTTAAGGCCGATGTTCTTAATGGTTTTGAAGACGCTCCTTCGCGAAAATGACCTACAAGTTGTTCGACCAATTTTCGGACAAACATATGACGTGATATAGGCGTCCTCTTTTCTTTTCTAGCTGACATGTTATATAAGATGTAGCTATTTATTATACAGATCTCTAATCCCCAAGGAAAAAAATATTTCTCCGCTATTTGCAAGATTTTCTCATAAAGCAATGTGAACTTGCTAATTGGTCAGCTTTTTGCTTGGCGATTGTGGAACGACCGCGTTTGTTTAAATTGAGCCTCGATATCTCCAATTTTTCAGGGCAGTGTTTCGGTTCGTGACAAGGTCACTTCGACACTTAAGAGCTTTCAGAGAAATTATCAACTGAATGGAGTTAAGTTTCGTACGGTACCTTGCTGTGGTGGCTGAGAGCAGACATACGGCCGGAACGGAAAAAAGCTTTGGTGGCTGAGAGTAGACAAACGACCGCAAAGGGTTAATTATTATGTTGCCCAAGTAGCAGAATTCCTTAACGTCCTTCAAAATATCCTTCGTTATCCACTATTTCTTCTGATACTACACTTCATCACCTCTATTATCCTAATGTTTTACTCTTTCTCTTGGATCACGTTCATGCCATTTATTATGTTTTCCAAGTCTTTTTTTGACTCTAATGTTATAATATCTTCGGAAGACCATAGGGTTTTTATTTCTTCTTCTTGCAGTTTGATTCCCATTCCATATTCAGTTTTAACTTTCTTAATCGCCTGTTTTTTTGTATAAGAGAAACATAATAGGCGACAGACTGCATCCTTGTTTAACTCCATTCTTGATTTTTGCTTTCTTTTCTTGCCCTTGAATTCTAATTTCACATATTCGACATGTGTGAGACGTTTCGGATAAAAATATGATGAACAGGTACAGGTTACTTGACGAAACTGAACATTTAATTGTCAATATTGGTCAATATTTGTAAGTTGTCTTTGAATTTCATGTCACATAGGTCTCAGACGGGCTGTTTCTGAAAGTCGCAAAAGACATATCTAAAGACTACCCCCAGATCAAGTTCGAAACGATGATCGTAGACAACTGCTGCATGCAGCTGGTCTCCGACCCATACCAGTTCGACGTGATGCTGACGCTAAACCTGTACGGCAACATCGTGTGCAACATTATGTGCGGTCTTCTGGGAGGTCCGGGACTCTTCTCCGAGAGGAACTACAGTGACCACTACGCCGTGTTCGAGAATGCGACACGCAAGTCAGCCTTTGAACTCAAAGGCAGAAATATTGCCAATCCACTGTCCATGCTCAACGCCTCCGTGGATCTTTTAGAGCACGTGAACCTCCCAGTGCACGCTGACATCGTGAGGAGAGCTATCTACCACACCATCAGCGAGAAGGGGGTCCATACGAGAGACCTCCATGGCTGTGCATGCAGCTCCGACGTCATCAACTCCATCCTCAAATTCATACGAAAGGAAACAACCGTCAGTATGTGGCGAGGCGAGAAGTAGATAAAAATTATCAGTATATATCTACACTTTGCCAACTGACATAAAATAGTAAACCTACCAAGTGTCATGAAAAAAAAAGATAATTTATCGTTTCATAAATCTCAAACCCCTAAATGAGTTAATAGAAGTATTCTTTGGAAAATAAGAACGTTACATTGGAATTGACACACCACATGATTTGTTTGTATCATTCCACGCAAGACAATACAAATACAGAGAATAGTTCTTTTTAAACGTTCCCTGCACTATTTCAGCTCAATGACACTCTAATACTGACGGATGCATAAAAAATTAATAAAATTTTTCATTATTTTCACACCTTCATTAAACGAGTTCATGTATTTTCTTACTTCCCTAACTTAACATAAAACTGGAAAAATACTGATAATGAATAAAAATAGTTTAAAATCCTAATGTTAACATCATTTTTATCCAAATTTTAGACCTCACTATGATGTTTTCAATTTATTTAGTTTAAGCCGAATAAAATTTATGCATATTTATTACTTATCCGCATAATATTATTTCTTCTTAGCGTTTGTTATACTCATGGTTAACAAAATATACTCCCCAACATAATCTACAAAAAGAATTAAACTAAAACGATATAAAAACAAGAGGGAGACTAAGGATGCAATTCGCTAAGCAGATTAGGGAGGATGTGGGATGTAGTAATTATGTGGAAATGAAAAGGCTTGCTCAAGATAGGTTAGCATGGAGGGTTGCATGACACCAGACTTAGGATTGAATACCACAACATCAACAGCAGAGATTATTGATAAAGTAGGCCAAAGCTGTTTAAAATCATTGAGTTAATTGAAAAACTCTTAAATTTCATTAGTTGATATTTCTATTCGGAAATAATACAACTTTGAATAAATATATTAAAAGTGGCGTGTAGTTTAAATTTATTGTATTTGTTTAATATAAAAAAGAATTTAAGTGTTAATTTTAATTTCATATATCTCGTGATTCACAGTAGGAGAAAGAGAAGATTGAGGGAACTGTTGTCATCAGGACGGAGCAGGTGTAACGCTACAGTCATTTCTAGAATCATTCTTTTAAACGAGATGTACAGACAGCGCAAACGTACTTTTACCAAACCCTATACTTTTTATCTCGTTAACTTTTACGGATGAGGTTTTTGGCGTATGACATATAACGTTTTCAGCATAGTTTTACAGTACCAAGTTTCCGTTAAAAGATTTGTGTTAAAAAGAGCTCAGTAGAAACCCAGGCAGGTGGACGTCTACGCATCCTATTTTGAGAAAAATAACTATTTCTAACTAGTTATACAAATATGTGACTAATTATTAAAATATTTGTTAAACCGTAAGCAGAGTACGATTTTTTTTAAAAAATTGGTTTGATTGCCATACTTTCTTCAATATTTTCTTCAAATCTTTACTTCCGTTATAAGGACTCGGGTTATTATTTTCTCGAAAAGCAGCGGGTACATTGAAAACGGGACGTGTGGGTGATCTTCGGTTTTTCTTTCCCGTCAGCTGACCATCTACTCCGTCAAAAACTAGTAAAATCATCCCAGAACTTTTTTCTCAAAAATTTTTTTTCACTGATTTTCTAAATAGTAATCAACATCTGTCTGCTCAGCTCCTCTGGATTTCTTTTTAATACCTCGTGTCCTCAAATACCTACTACTACTTATTTTCTTATCATCGAATCACAGTTTTCTCTTTTCTAGAAATGACCCTCACCTAAATCTACCTGACCAATCGTCGTCACATAACACCACAGGGTGGTGATCTTTTTCCGAGGCACTTTATGAGGAAGCCGAAGTTTCATAATTTAATCATCACACACTCCCCACTCTTCTCGGTCAGCACCACAATTTAACACCTGGGGCTTTTTCCGTCTCCAACATGGGTAATTCTTTGGTTAAGGGATTAAATAGTTAAGGAAAGTACTTTTTATGTTTATAGTCGCATCAACTGCAAGATCATTAGCAACTTGGCACGATTTGGGAAACTCATACACATGTAGGGGTATCAAAGTAAGGTTTCTCAAACAACACTAACATTCCGGCCAGGATTTCCTGGGGAACGAAAAGGGAACTTGGAAAGCCTTAAAGGGAATTATTCATGGCTTTTTAGGCAAAAAGAGAGATAAAAAGTACACTCAGTTGTGGATAGAACTTCTGCATAAAATACCATCAACTTGAAAGTAGCATGTCACTTAAAGTCCATTTTCTGTATTCACGCCTAGGCTTTTCCCTCCTAATTGTGGAGCTGTCAATGATGATCATGGAGAAAGACTCTATCAGGATATTTCTTTAGTGGAACATAGATATGAATGCCGTTGGAATAAAGCAATCCTTGCGGATTACTGTTGGTTCCTGTGTAGAGATGATCCGGAAGTCACAAGAGGCAAGCCAATTGACAATTATCTCTCTTCACACCCAAACAACTGCCAGTTATTTCCCATCATTTTGGAACTCT
Source organism: Eucriotettix oculatus (assembly GCA_034510155.1). Lineage (NCBI taxonomy): Eukaryota > Metazoa > Arthropoda > Insecta > Orthoptera > Tetrigidae > Eucriotettix > Eucriotettix oculatus. The sequence goes on from CM067378.1 coordinate 44,422,545, forward strand.
CAAAATGTAACTGTCATTTAAAAAAGGTCAAATGTACTTTCGATGTTATGGGCATATGTAATTAAAATGTACCGTTTCCTCTCAATCCGATAAAATAAATAACGCCTATTGTACGTCAAAGAAACTAGGGATAGTAAAAATTCTCTTTCTCATATTCGTTTTCCTTATTTAACTCATGAAGTGAAGGAAACATTTTTAAAAATTCTTTTACTGGCCAACGTATATTTTTGATTTCATATAATGTTCCTAATATGTGCTGCAGGATATTCCTCAGTTCTGATGCGTAATGCACTGACTCAGAACTACCAATCATTCTAAAGCTGGACCCGAGGCTCATTCTAAAATATTTAGTTAATTTGATACTTTCCTTCGACTCATTTCTAAGTGGAAAAGTGAAATACCCGTTAGAGAGATTAAAACAAAATTATTGTCCGTTGATTATACCCAATACACAAATAAAGGTGAATTTTTATTATGTCAAAACTCCTTATTTGTTACCGTCGAGTATTCCCACAATTTTGCGTTCTCGTTTAAAATAATTGGCAACTCAGTGGAAAAACCAAAACTGATAAAATGTTGAGAATCACAATAACATTTAATGCTGGCCAAAAGTATTTAATTTGAACATTAACAGTTTTTGATGTCATTACGGCATTATCTTCGTATATTTTATAATGCAGTAAAAATTTATGATTGATGAAACTGGGCTGAAATTCTTATGGAACCACCCTCGACGATAAAAATAAAATATTCCATCCGAACTGGCGGTACATCTTTATTTACGATCCCTCCGCCTGTATTCTGACATAATCCCCGTTCCCAGAAGAACTGTGGAAGACTTGCAGAGGCTCCCTCCTTGTTACTGGGGATGTTAACACGCGCAACGGTACTCTAGGGACAGACTGACTGTCATCGCAAGTGTTCCCCCTCGCCCTCGCGAAATTCTTCCCACACAGCCAAGAGGGGACTTGCAAAATAGCCTCTAAAGAAGAGGACCCCTAGACGATTATCTTCGGCTCGATGTTGAACGTTGCGGTGCTCGGATCTCGAAGGAACGATTACAAAATAGGTATTTCTCGAGACCTATATATATATATATATATACTTTGATAATAGCTTTACTGAGCGTTCGCTATTTGATATCGTCTTTAAATTCATGAGTCATATTATCCTTATTCCGATGTATCTCTGATTTAAAGCAGACGTATTGACTTAATGATTCTAATTATAGTAAAAATTATTATATTTTATCAGACTTTTAATAATTACAATATGAATAAAATATTCATTAAGTTAGAGAACATGTATTTAATTCGTATTTAAAGCGATACCATATAGTACGAAGATAAAGGAATAAAAGTTACGATATGTTTGGTATCATGGTAAATATTAAATAATTATAATAGTTATTAATGTCTGTAAGTTTAATATAAAATTAAATACGGCCAAAAGTAAACAAAAATTAGTGAAAACATAGCAAACTATAATTTAAAAACAACTCGGTCCAGATCTGGACCCTCTTCAGGTTTAACTGAATAACAATTCACAAAATTTATAACATTCCAAAGATATTACAGTTTATACATTTGATACATTACATTTCATAAATTAAGATATTGTATGTACTACTGAGCAAATCCGTGTCCGTTTTTACATTCAGTGTATTAATTTGTGTTTAATGTGAAGCATTTTTTAAACTAATCGGGATTTTTTGTTAGTCTTCGTCTAAAATTTGAAAACTATCGCAGTCAATAGTGTGGTTATGAAATAACTGATAATTTGTCTTGTGAAAGCTTAATATTGGATCTGTGTTTCTTGATTATGGTGCCGATGGCTCGTTTAGTTTGGCTTGTGTATACACAAAGACAGTCATTGCAATTTAATTTATATATATATATATATATATATATAACTTGTAGTATATAATTTAAAAAAAAATGTCTTTTGGTTCTTAAAATACTGTTTCCTTTGGCTCTACTGTAATATCTTATCTTTGGTATGTTACATTTTTTGTGCATTGTTATTCAGTTCAACCTGAAGAGGTTCCTGATCAGGACCGAAACCTGTAGTTGTTTTTAAATTATAGTTTGTTTTGTTTTCACTCATTTTTTGTCTTGTTTAAAAAATTTTTTCCTGGCTAACTCTCATTATCGTTTATTTTTGTAACTATTTTACTACAAAGGATTGGCTGTTAGTACGGAAATAGTTATGTAAGCTTTGTCCGCTCCTTCGTTCGCGCAGGATGAGATTCGTTTCTCCGTTAACTCCTTTCCTTATTTGCACTGACAGTAACTGATGAGAGACTTATTCTTTCCCGTTAGACATGACTAAAATACATATTTGTGTTTCATTACCTAATAAATCACAATTTCCAAAATCAACGCTACAAACATCCGAACACTATTTGAAATGGTGCAAGTATGTCCATCAATTCTGATTATTACAACAAATCAAATATATATATATATATATATATATATATATATATATATATAAAGTACTCTAACTTTAAATAATATTATTTCAGAGGCGACAATAAGAACGAGTTTTTGTTACATTTTATTTTATTTTCAATAAATTACATAATCTCCGCCGTTATCTAAGATCATTTGCCACCTTGCTGGTAGAGTTTTCAATCCCCTGTTGTTTTTTTCCTTTGAATAAAAATAAGAATCTAGGTAAGCTTGCACATCATCCATAATTTTGAAATCTTTATTCCTTAGGGGCTTTTCCATGGATATGAATAAATGAAAATCGGATGGAGCCATGTCTGGGGAATATGGAGGATGTGGTAAAACCTCCCAGTTTAACTGTATTATTTTTTTCTTGCGATAATCTTGCTGCATGTGGCCTGGCATAATCGTGTTGCAAAATTATTCCTTTTCTGTTGACCAGAGCTGGCCGTTTTACCAATAATTCATTGTGCAAACTGTTGAATTGTTGGCAATACAATCAACCGTAATTGTTTCTCCCGGTCTCAATAGTTCAAAATGAATTATGCCGCCACAGACTCACCAATCTCACACTAACAACTTCTTTAAACTTAATGATGGTTTAGGAGTTGGTATGGGTAGCTAATTTGTAAAAAACCATTGCCTGGTGCGCTTGTTGTTGTTGTGCAAGACCCATTTCTCATCACCTGTAACAATCCTTTGTAAAAACGGATCACTTAGTTGTCTGGGCCATAGAGATGTAAAAATTGTACGCCGTTTATCTTTATTCACGTATGACAATAAATGTGGAGCCCATATACCCTGCTTCTAAACCTTCCCGATTTCTTGGAGATGTCTTGGACTGCCGACCAAGAAGCCTGAAAAATGTTTATTTCTGGATACTTATCTTGGGAGCAGTTTCCACCAGTGATTTGAAATAGTCATTATCAAACTCTACAGGGCGTCCACTTCGATAGCTTTCAGACAAGTTAAAATCACCGTTAGAGAATTTTCTGAACTAGCGTAGGAACTTTTGACTTTCAATACGTCTCCATACATGTCACATATTTTATTTGTTGCAACTGTTGCATTAAAACCTGAACGAAAATGAAACAGTATGCAATGACGCAAATGTTCATCAGTTGTTTGATAGTCTACCATTTTACACCGGTGCAATAAAAGCGTTTGAATTTAGAAATCACAATGTGTTGTAATACTGCGAATTAACTCACGTCTTTATACACTGATGTTCTGAACTAGACGGGAGTTTTCAACTAATCAACTTCTCGTCTTTTGTTGTTATTATTATCTCACTTTCACAAATGAGTTATCGTCCACCATGAGAAAACATATTTAACTACGGAAACAACATTTCTAGTTATCCCCATGAAATAGCTCACGATCTTAATTTATGTGACACTTGTTAGCGTAAGAATGTTCTTTTAAGAATTCTGACCAAAATTGTAATCGATAGAAGCTTACGAAATTGTTATTTATAAATTCACGGCTATACATCTTCAAAGTGTTACAAAATGTCTCTTCGGACTCCAGCAGTTACAGCATTAATTGTGTTTCCGGATAATCTAGATCACTCCTAATGTAAGCCATCCAAACAAGTCAACAGTTCAAATAAATGGAAATATTTCAGTTAAAAGGTGCGACTCAAAAGCTTTGAACACATGGCAATTCATGCTAAGTAAAGGCAAGGAATCAATGGACTATTTAAAAAGGTATGACCTTTCACAGTAATCCTGGAAAACGAATAAATTGCAATATATCAGAAATTTGTATGTAAATTCTGTAAAACGCTTAACTCCCTCGTGAGCTGCAATTTCGCTCAAATTGTTGATACCGGAGGCGAGGGTTATTTCCAATAGAAGATCAATGCTAAATTGACCTGCCGTAGTTAAAGATTCAGTATAGGCCTATAGAATGTCCTTATTCTTGTGCCATGTCAGTGTTAGAAAGAACTTTCACCACCACTTGCGTTCAGAAAACATAATCTGCGCTTCCACAAAGGTAATACTTTTATTTAATGAAATAATATTAAACAACACAAGTCATAAAATAAAATTTTACCGAAGTTAATACTCCAGTAATAAGTAACATGTGAATTTGCTACAAACAAACCAAAAATTATAGATGGTTATTTAGTGCAAAGAATCCTTCCACCTTCAGCCCTGTTGATAGAGATTTATTTGTATAATTCATAAATATCGCCCCTCACCAAGTTGCACTTGTAGTAATAATATTGTAACTAATAGACCAAATATAAATATATATTTTATTTTTAAAAATTTCAACTTATCTGATATATATATATATATGTAAATAAAATACAGATTTTTAGAACATTTCATGTCATGTTATGCTTTATATATTTTTATAAAACAAATTACGTTCAAAATTAGTTAATAATATTCCCTAATATATCACTGTTTTTAGTTTTTATTGATAGATTTACCTTGATGCCCGGCGTTTCCTGAGTATTTATTTATTTATAACTAACTATGTCCGAACTTAGACGAAAAGCTCTTTTTAATTTACCCTAAAAAACCAAATAGCAGATACAGAATATTGATAAAATTTGCTTTGGCGCGACAATTCAAGGACTTTACAAATAATTAAAAACATATCTTCTTTTATAACTCCCAGTTGTTTTGAATTGGTCCCTTCGCTTTCACTGGTCAATTCAATGGATTTACAAATATCGAAATGAAACATGAACAAAAATTTCAGTTAAAATACGCGCTTCGGAGCCTATTCGAAACCAGCCTTCAGACAGACACTTCAATTATATTTATTCATAAATATTTCTGGGTGCCCGGCGATGCTCGGGAATTCAATTATAGTAGGGTGACCGACCACCCCCGTTTTCCGGGATCAGTCCCGGTTTCAAAACTCTGTCCCCGGTTGCGAGGTAAATCCTTGGCCTTGCCCCCTGAAACCATAATTGACCCTATTAGGACGGAACTTTAGGTTGCATGTACCGATATCTTATAAAATCATTAATTTTATCTGATTTCCGTGAAGCTGCAAGTAAAAGCGAACACTTTCTGAGTCCTGTATCTGAAATAACAATGCCGTCTCAACAACAATGCAATGACCTCCAATCAAAACCCCTGCTTGAACAATAGGTGGAGTGGTGATGCTCGCTCCCCCCTCCCCCGTCACTCTCTCTCATGTTGCCAAACTTACGCTTATAATAACACAGTAACGCAGTAAGTAGACTGTGTCCTTTGGAACGCCTCCCCCTTCACTACCCCAATAATATGGTCACCGTATTTATATTATCCCGCTAAAGTATTTAATTAGTCCGTAATATCTTTGTCAACACATGATTAAACACTCATCAACAGGATCACATTTTTGAAAATTTTCCTTTCCCGCCCCCTACTTAGTTTAGTTTAGAAACCTTAAACAAGCACAGTAACTTAAAAAGTGTAAAAAAATGAACAATACTACGAGAGCCACAATCAATCTAACTAACCGCTAAATATATTTATCCGCAAGCGCATATGTGCCATTTATTTGCGTTTCAAATTTTTGTGCTATCCCAGGTTATGTTGAAGTTAATATCATGAAAGCCGTGAGAGATAACAAAATAAACCATAAAGTAAAATTTAAGTTAAGAATATTTTTTGGATTCCTAAAATTTTCATTGAAATACGTTGAACCGTTTTGAACCTATTCCAGAGAAACTTTCGGACAGTCAGACACTTCAATTTTATTTATTGTAATACACATAGGTAAAGATTATTGACGTCACTAAATCAAGTAGAGTTAGTTAATAACAATCCTAAACTATTGCCTTCTTAAATATTTAATGATTTTTAGGTTTTAATAATAAATTCTTAACAAGACTTATGACTGACTCAAACGGTTAAATATCCAGTTAGAGCTAAAAATCCCTTTTACCGATAATGTCCCATAATTTTACAAATTTTTAGAAAATATTTTAATAAATTCCAATATCATTTAGTTCATTGTCACACAGAATACTAAAGGCCATTTTTAAACTTACGTCGACCCCAAATTTACCAGCAGGATCTCGGCGCTGTTCCCTGATTTAGACCATCCCAAAGAAGTAAATCAAACTTTCTTTCTCTACTGTAAGTTCAATGTTATATAACCGACTATATTCATTCCAATTCCGTATCTCATCCAATACCCGCACAGATATTATTAATGATTTATTGTATTCGCAATATTGACAATCTTTGTTCTGCATGATCGAGATCAGAAATTAATGTAAAGATGACAACTGAACAGGTTTTGCTGACTGAAACAAAACTAATTGATGGTATATCTAGAGCGATGTTGTTATACAAGATATAGTTGAATAAAGAACGTTAGACTAGGAACAGAATGAGGTATCAGTCTTCTGTACGATCTGAGAGCAGTACAGTTTCTGGCTCGTATCCATGATTTAATAAGTATGTTACAATTAATTTATTTTATGGTTTCTAGCAACTATGATCGTAAGAGTGAATACTTAATGAATTTTGAAAAATGTGGTTTCCTCTGCAATACGATCCACGTTTATAATAATTGGAAATACGAACTTTAACAGACTATCACTAAGTTGAGTTCAAAACTAAAAAATTAGCCGGTATGTACGTTTTGATGCGCACTTGATAACTGACTCTAATCACTGAAACCTAGAGACTGAAATTTGAATATCAGAGTTAAAACGGAAAATGTTCAAATTAACTTAAAATAATGCATCGTATAAATTATAATAATATAAATTTCACGAATAAAAATTTCTCGGGATTTCACCCGGGGTATATCATTTGTAAAATACAACGTTTCGACAGCTAACTCCTCCATAGTCTTCAGGTAACTGATGCCGAGACCGTGTCTGCACAGTTTATATCTGGGCCCACGCTCCTATCCACAAGAATCGCCGCAGATCTGCAAGGTCCTGATTGGTCCTTTTTTTCAGCCCATCCACCTAATATCTATATCTAATATCAATGTCATGTCTCACATTCACTGAATAAGGATTATTTTAATATGTAACTTTTTTTTAATATGTAACATCTTTTTACGAAAATGAGGTTCCGTGTCTAAAGTTGAAGTGTTGTAAAAGTCAAAACAATGGCTAAGGTTGATAAAATGGTCATAGAATTATTTTTACATGAATACAGTTTAAAGTTAGGCTTATACTCTTTAATGCTCATATTCCAAATTCTCTTCGTTTGGCCGATATAGCAGAAATCACAACTTGAGAAATTCATTTTATATACATTAGTAGTAGAATTCATATAAGCAGGATCTTTGTGTTCTTAAAAATAACCATAAAAAGACTTTGACTTTAAAACCACTGTAATATTTATCATTTTAAAGAAATGTCAGTTCATTTTTAAAAAATACCTCAGAAAGGAATTTTTGAGTCAAAATTTAAGTTTTGTTGCAATTCTGTGTGTACTACGTTTTGCTTATTGTAAATTAACAGGCTTCTTCACTATTGTGGAGGCATTTTTACAGTGATAAAAGTGACTTCATTAAGGAAACCAAATAAATTATAATCATATTACTAGGTTGTACGTAGTCACGGAGACCATGGGTGCATAATACCAAAATACTAAGGAGGTCTTCCTGTACAGCCTCTAAAAGTATGTCTGTGGATTCTGGTCCATCTTGTATCCAAGAAAATACTAAAATAGAACAGTCAATTTGAAAATGAGGAAAAAACCAAATAGATAAATTCATGAGAGAAGGATTTATATAATCTGGAAGGGAAAAATCTCTCCATTAATGTTGAGAAAATTAAAAATTATCAAATCGAGATTTAATTCAACATTTTACAATTTTTATTATTTACTTATTATTTACACAAGCCCAACTATAAATTGATTATTTTCATTTATTTGAGCACTGTTTCTTTAGAAGACAGGAAGCCTTGCTCTCGTCAGAGTATGAGAAGTTAATATCAGAAGATATATATGAAGAAAAAAGAAAAAAATTAAATTTTTAGTATATAAACATATTTAATAATCACATATTATGATCAGTAAAATCTGGATAACGCTAGAAATTTTATGGGATATGTGATACAAATTAACAGCTTATTTGAATTCATTAAAACAGTTCGTAAAGTCTATTGAAACTTTTTTGATGACCAATAAAGCTTCTGTGGTCTGTTTTTCCACGCGTGTAAAAATAAATTCTATAATGTATTTGATGTAATATGAAGTTACGGCTTAGCGCATCGAGTTGGATTGCCACCTCACACATATTGTTAGCGGCAGACTTTGAGCGAGACCGGCATAGACATACATCACAAGGTGGCCCGCGCCGAACAAAATATGTAGTGCGCGATAAGGCGCGGCTGGAGGAAGTGGTCCGGTCTCGAACAATTTGCCGTCACCACGGTAACGAGACACCGAACCGTAGTGTTAATTATAATTTGAGTTCTCCCTAACGCGGTCGGAGAACGTTGGAGGTAGGAGAAACGTTACTCAAAACAGATGCCACCACAACGGCAATTAGTAAGAATTTCAATTAAATAAAATAATATATCGTACGTAGGGAAAGAATATGTCAGGAGAAAATGTTAATGAGCATAGTGAAAGTAGAACTCAACCACGGAATGAGGAGAGTGCTCAGTAGTAAAGTGTTGTTTTATTTTGATACTTCTTCCTTGGTTCTGTAGCTCATTTAGGGATTTGACCTATCGGGTCGACGGCGAACTATCATTTAACATGACACATTTTGAATTTGGTCAGTGTATCGATTTTCCAGCAATCTTATTATGTCTATTGACCATGACGGCACAAACATCCAAGCCCATGCCAGGATTCGAACTCGGGACCTGTGTGTTGTGAAGCAGTGCCGATAACAACTAGACCACTGGAGGTCGGTTTTATTTTGATTATTGTTCGTAATTTTTATTCAACATATTACCTGGTGCTAAACAAATAAAGACTCATGAATTAATCGACGGCAGAGTTCCGCGGAGGTAAGACAGAGCAGCTCGTAATACAACGCGGAATCCTACGGTCCCGTTACATTATAGTTATTTGAATATCACAGCGTGAAAACTATATTGCTTAGTTTTTATCAATGCCCGGCAAACTGTTTTTCCCACTAGCGAACAATATATGATAAATCGACTGCGGCAAGTTGTACCAATAAATAACAGTTCGTTGGCAATCAGACAGCTAAATAACGCGTGTTTCCATTCCTGCATCAACTTTTTATTTTTAAGTTTCACCAACAACGCACAAATTCGTGTTTTGCTGGTTGCTAATTACGGGCGTTGCCAATATCGAAACATTAAATTATAATCGCCACATAAGCACAATTAAAGCTGTCTGGCAACAGCGTGTTTGTGAGGACGCACCGCTTGTGTTCCACGAGCCAATACTTGCTCTGGATTATTTTCCCCCACTCCGTCCGTCTCCTGTGTACAATCCTCCACGCAGAATTTTCCGGTCAGTGTTCAAAAGGACCATATGCAGCACGAGCTAATGTGTTAACTGTGTACCTTTTTGTTTTATTGGCTCTAATATATCAGCAGCCCTCGAATCAATGAATGTATCTCCTCGCCTGCTGCCCATACCATCTCTTAGCTATGCCTGCTTGATAAAGAATATCGATTGAAAAGAAGTATTTAATAAAACGATTACGTTTATCGCCGAACAACCTACTTATCTATTTGTAGCTCAACGATGAACTTCCCCACGTAAATTAACGAGTTTGATTAGAATCATTTCAGTGTTAAAACTATGAAAAGATTGTACGCATTTCTTTTAACGGAATGTAGTAAATTGTATATTATTAGTAACTAATGGAGTTTTCATCTAATGGACTATGTCTTTACTGGCAAATCGGAATATAGCCTAATATCAGCCATAACGCCTCGATTCATTATATGGTAAAGTATGTAAATAATTACAATTGATAGGAGAAACTTTATTAATTCCAGTTGGAATTTACAAAAATCAAACAAAATTAAATACTGCATAATAAGGTGCAAGGTTTCTCCTGCTGTTTAAAGAACTCATCCCGTGTCAAAAATAGTTTAAGATTTTTTCTGTATTTTGGTGAATTTGTTTTCGTTTTTATATCTCACTTTTTTCTGTATTCAACCATTTTTTATTATTTTATTTTAACATACATAAAAGTGTCAATTTGGTATATGCAAAGTTAAATTGAATGAAACTCCCATGTTCATCTTGTGGGTATATCATATAGGTCTATTTACTGTATGATAATGAAAGTTTTGGACAAGCTTGAAAATGACTTGTCTATTTTTACTAAAATCTCTGAACTCCACTTACAGACAGAATTAGTTGATCCGCTGAGGGTCAAGATGTGTGACCATAAATCTTTAATTCTATTCCTAAAATTGAGGTTTGTTCTCTACATTGATCCTTTCATCACCAAAAGCTGGGTGTGCAATATTATACGAGTTTTTTCTTCCTCTTTAAATAAGGTCCACAATTGGAAGTTAATTTTTAATGTCTAACCCCTGGTGGCTTAACGTTTCAGGAGACAAACTTTATTTTTATCGTTGAGTGGGTAAAATAAATATTATTATGATAAAATGGCAATTTATTGCGTGAAAAAACTGAAAATATTTATTTCTTAATTTATTATCTATACCAATAAATAAATTTGAACTGTCTGTCTGTCAGTTTGTCTCTAATAGGCTCTGAAATGGCTCAACGGATTTCAAAGAAAATTTGTGGGTTTAAAAACAGGAGATTTGACTTACAGATTCGTGCATATTTCGTTTCAATATATTGCAGGAGATATTAATATATATATATATATATATATATATATATGCCATGAATGTGGGTTGCCTATACTCTTGATCTCCATATGAAATAATAAACTTCTTTGGATCGTCCATACGATGTATACGTAAATTAGTTTTATTTTTTCCCGACAGGTAAATTTTAATATTTAGTCATTGCTCGTTTTATTGATCTTGAAACGGGCAACTCCCCTTTAACATCATTGGAAGGGAAATGAAAAGGGGGAATGCGGAATATAGAGCAAGGTAGTCAAGGGATGACTAGGGCCCCTGAGCTATTGTTTAAGGATCCTTCCCGGTGTTTCACCTAAAGAGGTGCAGAGAAAGCCTTAGAAAATCTGTTCAGGTAGGTCGGGCATTGGGTACTATTCTCACGCCCTTACGAACGACGGGTGACGAGTCTGCTGCGGGGTCGCAGCATTCCCTTCTCCGTATCTTCGCCAGTTTTAGGAGCAGTTGGCCGACAGATGCAATGATATTAGTGAACAACTCTTACCGTATGCTATAGGTCTTCGTCCCCAGTATATACACCTCCTAAAATAGGTGAAGGTGCCTCAGCATGTGAGAACTTTTTCCTCATTTTTATTGTTCAAAACCAACTGCGAGTTATAAGGTTTGTCCTGAAGCGATCATAAACAGATGATACCGTACTTTTTATATATTCAATGAATCCAACTTTATCAAAATTCTGTACCTGTTATTTCGTTTTTAAGCAAAATAAAACGAACTATTTCAGCGCGAACGAAGTCGCATGGGTTAGCTAGTTGTAAATATATATATATATATATATAATATGTTTGGCGGTAATTTATAAAAAATATGTAGTCATGAGTTCCTACACTCTAGGCGTGGTGGTAATCTATGAGCAGTGGCCACCAGAATTTTATCGATATTCTCGCAGTAATCAGCTTCTTTGTAATTAAATGTATCTCGGAAAGACTAAAATCTGTAGTTGATTCCAACACTCGACAAACTCGACACTTTGGAAAAGAAACATTGGAGCACTTGTCGCAACCATAAGATAACTCTTTCTACAACAAGTTTCAAACACAGAAAAAAATGCACAATTTCTTTTTAGACCCGCTTTGTAAATGTTTACTCCTCCTTCAATTTAACTGTATTCCAAGACTTGCAGTTTCTCAAATTCTATAGTTAATGCACCATTAGGTTTTCTAATTGCTGTATCTATACTGCTTGATCAGTTGTTCGGATCTTCGAACAAACTACAACACATATAAGTACATACACATTTAAGTGCATACAAGCACTGGGTGGTCAAGACATTATGACCACTCTGTCAATTTAATGTTGCTCGAATTCTTCTGGGCTTGGATTCTATGAGATTTTTGTGGAAGGAGGAATTAAAAACCATATCTGATAAACTGCAATTTCAAATTCCTTAAGATTTGATGCTACTGATTCTAGATGCCTGATGGCCCTATCGATATTTCTCACAACTTCTCAATTGGCTTGAGATCTGGTGATTGCGAAGGCCAACGAATCAAGTAATGTCGCCATCATGCTCTTCGACAATGCCAGCCAGCTTTATGGCAGGGAGCAATGTCCTGCTGGAAGTATCCATATCTGGCAGAGTACCCCATTAAGATAACAGGATATACTTGATCTAAAATATACTTAAATACTCTTGGCCATTCAGACATTATTCCACACGAGTCAAAAGGCCCATACATATCATTACAAGGAAACATCCCCCAAACAAATATTGCCGCCACCAGTTTGAAGTGTTATGGCCATGCAGTTGGAGTCCATGCAGTTTCCTCAATATTTGAACCCTGCCAAAGGCATGTTGCGTTTTGAAATAGCAATTTAAATTACCCTTTTCCAGTTGTATACTCTTCAATCCTTTATGAACTGAAGCCATCTACTCTTGTTCAAGGCTTCCAAAGCTCATAATGTGCAGTTAACAGTTCGTTCAGAGACTCTCACAGTTAGTCCTTGATTAAGATTCTCTGCTATTCGACGCACTGTCGCTCCTCTGTTGCGCTGGACATTTGTGGCAAGTCTCCTTTCAGACCCGGTTTTTTGCTTGGTAGTACAATCTCTGTAAACATTAATAACTGCTGCTATTGAAAACTTCACAAGTTTTCCTGATATGCGTTCCGACGTTTGTTGAATTCAAATTTCAACTAATACACCGAAAATAGCAAGCTTGCTAAGTATTACGGAAAAAGAAACACAAATAATGTGTTTAATACCTGCATGAAACAATACAGTTATTAATATTCCTGGTAATAATTGGAAATGTTTAAAACTAATTTCTATAATTAATGGGAACAGAGAACGATTAAAATTGAAAATGTTGAAACAAGAGTGCCAAACTTTAAAACTATTACATTCATTCTATGTCACTCGATTCTATATCCTATTCCAAAATCTTTTCTATTTTCAAAAATGCTACACGAATGACGAATCTGACGTTTTAACACAGCATTTATTATACCTGTATTCTTTTAATCAAAACCAATATATATGTTTGTCGTACGAATATTTTACATCTTTTCAAAATCATACCTTTTTTAGAAAATTATTTAAAACAAAATTTCATTAGCTTTTCAATGGTTTTTAAACTTTGGTGACAATTTAATTAAACCTTGTTTTTGTCACTTGGTCTATTACGCACAATACCGATTTTTCTATAGCTTTCTCCTGAGCCAAAATGTGAAATGATGGAATGGAAGTCGGCTTTCCGTAAGTGGGTAGCGTCGAGATATTTTTAATTGTCAAATGTAGCTGTATGGAAGACTGTAAGAGGCAATGCGTCTTCCCTCCGACCAGACAAATGCCTCCGACAGAACGAGGCACGTTGCCAATGTGAATATTGTTCGGAGTAAATCTTCCGACCAGCATCCGGCGAGGAGCGTAATTTATGCAATTATTCTAACAGCTTTCATCTTGGCAGACAGACCACGAGAAAGAGTTCCCATTCGTAGCGGAGCGTGTAAAATAGTCCGCTTTGGAAAATAGGAAGTGTTATGTACGCCATCATGATTCTGCTTTGCGGTTCAGCGAACGCAAAATTTACCTATATGCTCTCAGCTCGACGTAGTCACGAAACAAAGTGTCCTGTTATTATAAAGTGACTATGTTTTACTACCAAAACGATATTGACAAAGTAATCGCCTACATTTCCACTTAATTTACCTTCATAGAAAACAAACAGACACAAATAAAATTCTAGACTATTTATTATTACATTTCACGGATGACAGCACATCTGTTTCTTCTGGTTTTATTTAAGATCACATAAACTGTGAGGTCATTAGCGACCGAACTATGACAATAAAACTGGTTATTATATATCATAACAGCTGATTGATTTGAAAAACTTTATAATTTTTTCTTGGTAGTCCGATGAGTTGTTAATCAGGATTGGGTAGTCTTCTCCGAGGATACGGCGTCTATTTGGCGAAATTTATTGCAGGAGTTAATCATGTGCTCCGTGGCAATTATCGCGTTGCAGAAATCGCAAATTGTAGAAGGACTATTTGAATATATGTGGGAATGCTTTAATTAGAGTGGCCTGACATTACTATAGAGAAAACCACTTTGATCGCTTGTGGATACCTTTTTGGGATGTGGATGGAGAAGAAATTATTAACTGATTGGGTTAGGCATGATTTTAGAAGCGACCAGCTTTGCTTCCAAAGATGAGATAGTTTTTGAAGGGCATATTTTCATGCATCCATGCTGGCTGTTTTTGCTAGCTGGTCGACGGTGATGTTTCCTTTTATACCTTGTGCGGCGGGATCCAGGCCAATACAACTTTCTTTCCTGTTCTATGGAGCTAGTAGAGATCTTCAGTTATAATCCAAGATAGTACTTGGCAGTTGTCTTTGTTGGCGATGATTTTTAAAGCGGAGAGTCAGACTGAAAGGATTATGTGCTTCATTTTGGATGACGAAGAGCAGTGGTCTATAGCAAGCTTGATGGCGTAGATTTATGCAGTGAGGTTGGAGGAATGCGGGTTAAAGGGCATTGAGCGGCGGGTGTTAGAAGAGATGATGGCACTGCTAATTCCGTCTTTATTCTTGGGGCCGTCGGTGAAATTGCTGTGGTGTTTCATGACCCTTACATTCATCGTGTGAAGCAAAAATAATTTAGTTTTTGTTATTTTCGTACACAGGACGGAAAACGAGAATGGTTTGGTGAGGCCGAGTAGGCGGGAAACGTCACCGTCTACAACACTATTGATTGCCTGGAGTGCATTGTAGATTAGACAGTTGGTTCGGGGAGCTCTCCTGAGAAGGTCGGGGCGAGAGAGAGCAGTGGAGGAAACAATATGCAGAAAAGTTAATTTCGCCATTGTTCGAGAAAGAAGATTTTGTTTTGTAGTACGGAAAACAAAAAGAGGACATTTTGATGAAGATTTAAGCTGAAGAAGAGGCGCTAGAGGAGACGTGTTCAGCGAAGGAACATCCTGCACGGCAAACCAGGAACGACGTCACCAGGCCATTGTTAACATCTGGTAACGGCATTTTAACCCGGTTTTCCACTTAAACCATTCTCGTTGATTCGCGATTTTTAATACAATTATATCGTTCGTCACCCGCGTTCCCGGGAGCAGCCATTTAGAAGCTGCGTAGATTATTCTTTTTGCTTTACCGACTGAGCCAATTTGATTAAATTTTACTCGTAAATTTATATTTTCACTAAAATTTAATTTGAGTTAGATTTCTTCTGGAAATTTGATAACGTAATATTTTAATTAAATGGAATATTCAAATTAAATACATTTTTATTATTATTTAACAATTTGATTGTACAAAAATATTTTTGTTGGTGTAAGCAAACGAACACCACATTGCGGTCGAAGTTGTTGAACTTGAGGCATGGATCTGTGAATTTTTTGTTCCATTCTTATTGGGAGAGGTTGAACTTGTTATGCTCTGTGAGGGACGTATTGTAGGGAAATAATACTTTTTTATTTTAGTTCGCGTCAACTATAAAGTCATTAGCGACCAACATAAATTACAGTAGCACATATGAACAGAACATAGAATTGTTATAAATTAGTTCCATAAGACGAAAAGTTAAGTTATATTTTTTCATAAATATTGATATCTTTTAAAAATTGTAAAGTTCGTTTAATTTCTTCTTCCGAAGATGTGATATCTTTAGGTCCATGCAATGTGATAATTTCTAACCTCTGCTTGTAATACTTGAGGCAGTGGAAGATAATATTATGGTAATATGATGGTTGTTACAATTGTAAATCCAAATATTGCCTCTGATATTGTTTAGATTATTAAAGTGCAAGTCAGTGTTTTTCTAGCATTTAATGATTTTCCAACCAGTTGGCATCAATAGCGCGTATCTCAGCCGTAAGAGGTGAAGCGTCTTTGTGGATAGCTTGAGTTATTGATCATCCATTGGCAATCATGCAACATCCAACTCCATTCGGCGATTTTGACGCATCAGTGAATATGACTCTTGGGTGATTGTAACGTTCAATATGATCAAAAAATTTAAAATTCCAATCGATGTTGTCCTTTTGAATTATGCTAAAACTGGTGAGGGATGTGTCAGCCGGGATTTCCGTGTATTTCCCGAGAGGAATAGATAAGAAGTAGTTAAAAATCAGGAAGGAGGGGAGGGAAATTTAGGAATTAGAAGTTATTGGAAGCGTTTTGGTTGACTGAATAATAGGATAAGGATGCAGATTAAAGGAGAGTCTCTTACTTTGGCGTTCGTCGAAGTTTTGGCTCTTAAAACATGTTCTGCAATTAGCGACGTCCTTCTAAAATGCAGAGGTAGTTCTTTTTCTTCAGTTATAAGTCTAATTATCGGAGTGGCTCTGAATCATCCAGTAATAATTCGTAGCGTATTTTTAAATGTTGCATATAGCTTATCTAACAAAGATTTGTTAGAACCATAATCAAATTTATTTCTGATTATCGCTCTTTAAGTGTGAGAAGGAGAACGTGTTTAGATGCTCCCCAATTTCTTGCCGCAATTACTTTTAGGATGGAAGTTCTTTTTTCTAATTTCCATGATGAGGCCATTAATATGTTTGTTAAATTTAAGATTAGACTCCCAACTTAAACCTAATATTATTATATTCTTACACTGTTCTATTATATTGTTATTCATCAATAATGGAAAATAAGTTACTTTTATCTTTTTGGAGAAGATTATAGTTTTACACTTATTATAAGAGAAGGAAAACGCAATTTTATTTGCCCAAGAGTTGATATTGTTTATTGAAGATTGAATACAGTTTGTAGATTCCATTAGGTTGGTGCCTTTATTTTAGAGGTATTATACCATCCGCGTAATTCAGCATTGATTGATGTCGTTTATGGCAATAAGGAATAGAACTACGCTGAGGGTGGATCTTTGTACAATATCATTTTCCTGTGTAGCTTCTTTCGAGAATGCATCTTTTGTTTTTACAGTAATGGATCTTTCCAATAGTACTGAGGCTAACAATTTAATATGTTTTCTTTTAGGTTAGTGAATGTGTTCGTTTTATAAACTGTAAAGAACAAAAAACGACTCTTGCTTCTTGTAGAATCTTTAAAACTGAACATAATTTGAAATACTAATTTTAATAGGGAAAAGGCGACCATAATAAATGTTTCAGTTTCACAATCTATATTTTTTAAGAACTTAAGCGAGGCTACACTATGAGACTGAAGGAAACTATTTCTTAATTAACTAATTAAGCAGCAGTTTATTTGCTAAAATGAAATATCAGCCTTCGTGGATCAAACAAGTTTGTTGATGTTAATATTTCCTAAATACATTTAACTCGCGTAATTTTTCTAGGTAAAAGGATTAATTTTATTTATTTATTAATATGTATTGGTGTTAAATGAAGGAAACTGAAAGGAATCTGACTGCAGAAAGTCGAGCTTAATGAAGTGATACGTGCAATTTACATAGCACAGAGGATTCCGACCCACTGATGTCGCTCATCTGGGTGAAACGTAACCTGTGTATTTTATTGGGAAAGACTTATCGACCCCAAAAAGAAAGTTTCAAATCGTTATGATACTGTACTTATAAGGTAATACTTAAATTTAAGTAGTATTGTCTAGAAAATTTCATATTGAAATTAATTTTCTTCAAATTTAATTAGTAATCCAACTCCATAAAAATTAGTTTCATTACTTTTAAAAAACTGAGCGCCTTAATACTTAAGATTGTTTCATTCACATTTTTATCACATTTCAGGAGGCTTCTTGAGTATTAAAGTTGAACTTTTTATGTGGGTCAAGACTGAGAAATATACAAAATTATACGAGCCGAAATTGTGCGGTAATAAACGAAAATGAATTAAGTGGCTGAATAATCAGAACCCAATGCTACTTTTCCAGCCTAACCACGTCTGTGATCACTACGTAAACGGTGATTATAATAATGAATTGCATAAATTTTATATTGAATCTAAGAATTATGTCTATTATGTAATAATACTTAGTTAATGAATAACCGAATTGATCGCCTATCATTACCGACAAATAGTTTATTTTCATAGACTACGCTAAATTTAAGTACAATGTGATTTTAAAAAATTTTAAAGTTATTTGTGTAAGTAATGTAACGACGTATTGCAAGCACAGCATTGCAGCATCCGGAAGGGATGGCACGCTTATTCGATGGAGACCTTTGCCCAGCAGAGGGACATTAAGGGCTTATCTTATCTAACCCAAGTAGACTGCGGTAGTGTAGCAGCTCTGCCTTGAGCCCTGAGGTTGCAGCAAAACCCTTCTGACACCGTAACGTTCGACAGCGTAAAGCTACATGCTATCTCCACTGGCTTTTGCAGAGTATATTCAGGTCAGTCTCGAATTTTCTATCTGAAACACAGTTTGGTGAACGGTTTAACGCATTTCAAATCCGTAAGCTGAAATCTTAGAAAGTTAACAATATTAAATTTGTTTGATACATCGGTATTGTGAAATATTAATGATTTAAATGCTTTGCCAGTCAGTCTGGCGATAAAATTAGGAAGAAGAAATGAAAGAAAAATAAATGACTTAAATAATGTTTCCTGTAGAAGTTTGAAGAAAATTTATCTAAGCTCTATTGGGAAATCAGTCTTAGCCGGACAAGTTTAACGTGCGTCTGCGGACTATAACGTACAGCACCGGGCTATTTTTCTTAAGTCGGCCATTTACACGTTTTACTCACGACATTATGCTTATGGGCCATTTACTTAATGGATAATGGAAAGCTAATAAAATCTTTATTCATGTTCCCCCCACTACTGTGAAAGAACTTTAAATCTAGAAGAAGCTCGGATCCTTAGACCCCGAATTTGTTGATAATGGAGCTCAAAATTTACAATAAAAAATATTTAACAACTGACTTTGTTCCGACGTAGGAGCGAGTTATTGGTCCTACTGGAATTTCGTAAGACGCACTTGTATCTAACTGGATAACGATGATCACAATCTTTGGATGACAATATGCTGGAGCATATATTTTTAAACAATTTGGAGATAAAATTGCCGTACGCTCGCTTCCCGACTAAATTCTAAATTATAAAATTTTGAATAATTTTTTTAATATTTCGGTGTCTAATGTAAAAAAATTATTTAATTTATTTCAACTTTTTTAAGCTGAATAAACCATTGAGTAGTATTAGGTTCTTTATATTTCTTCTTCTTCCTTGGCTCTGCGGACTGTGGACTGTCGTATTACATGACAAATTCAGAATTTGGAGCCATACGAGATCAACGTTTTCGTGTTCCAGCAGTCTTAATCCCGGTCTCTATGACCATGAGGACAAAAAAAATAAAAAAACCATGCCAGGATTCGAATCCGAGACCTCTGCGTTGTGAGGCTAGCCGCTAAACCAAAGGAGGTCTAACTTTTAAAATACTCAGCAGTAGTAAAAACGTTCGGAACAATCCCCAGTAATATTTATTTCTTCAGATAGACAGTTTTTGACATAGTCATAATTATTCTGCGAATTTTAATTAGATATTTAAACACTAATATTCTAATATGCAACAGTAGATATTTTAGCAAAGTTTCTAACTATGTGTTATTTGTACATAGCTTTAGTAGTCCGAATTAAGTTACATATACTTCAGGAGTGTGCAAGACGTTTCTCAGTGGACGACTCCGCCCAGTAGACATCAGCTTACTTTTACTCCGGACTTTGTTGAGATAAGTCGGTAGTGTGAAAGCAATTCCGAAAATACTGGCGTTAGTAAATATATTGCTGTCATTTCAGGACATGTTGTACGTCAAAAAATTCATCCTTTAAATGTAACAGATAATAATAATCTCGTGTGTTAAAAAGGTGTTGTCGCAGTCTCCATACCTCTTTCGTATGAAGACAAAGTTGTGAAAATGATAGCGTTTCGCAAGGCCACTTGAAGGGGTAGTACCTCCTCAAACGACAACACTCCCCTTCTCCTTTCCCTACTGTGCATGTTAATACGCCACGTAGAATCTCACGTACTGTACTTGCCAAATACAATAACACACATGTAATTCAACTTAGCTGAATGTTCATGAATATGTTGAATGCTGACGAGTTGGAGACTGTTCATAAAATTTTGAATGATAAAATTAAAATCAATTGGAATTTAGTTTACAAGAATGGCTACTAACACGTACTTTTTCACGTAAGAAAACTGCCGTTCAGGACCATATTGTATCATAGGGTCCTCTGAGGTCACAGAAATTCACGTAAATGTACGTAAATTCATGACTCACCGACGATCAGGGTCGCGATGTTTACTATTTTATCCTTTCTATAAATGTTTTTTAATGTTAAAGAAAGTATTCTATACAAAAATAATTATATGAGTTTCATGAATGAACTTTTAGAATACTATTACACATTCGGTGCAATCAGTTATTATTTATATATTTTAGCTTCCATTAAACGGAATGCCTATACTGTTAATAAGTTTTAGATACATTTATTTCCATAGATGCCATTGACTATTACGTGAAAAAAAAATGGTACTGTGTGAGAACCATAGTCTTGGCGTAGTTGAACGCCGTGTCTGGAAGACGGGTGCCGACAGTGGTTGGTGCGTCTTCTTCCCTGAATAATTCAGGAACAGCATTAATGTCCGGCGCGCACGGGGATGATATACGGCGGCAGCGAACCCAGTAATTGCTATTTCATTCAGCTACAAGATGGCGGCCACGCAGAAATCGCCCCGGACGCGGACAGCTTGATGAGAATTCCGCAGTACAAATTGCATTTTGTAAATTAGCGCGCTGGTAGAATTAGCGGTCACGTCGCAGCAGATTAGATTCGCGGCGAGGTCGTGCTTCGAACCTTCTTCTCACCGAGGTGATATGTCGACTGCAACTAACTTCCAGCTCGCCGCAACATCACGCATTTCACCGGGTCAGGCTTTGCGGCCTTGTGTACTTTGATAAAGCGAACGTCTTGGTGTACGCTTCCAGTAGACTCTCGAACATTTGTCAGTATCAGGAGGTTAGTAAGCTGTTCTACTTAAAATTTAACTGACTCCGGGATCAGAAACTACGGTCTTTACACTTGAATTAAATATTTATCAAATACAATCCCAGTAGTTTCCTGACAACACCAAAAATATCTGGTCTGACAATATTCAGAATAGAAAATGTTCATTTCCCTTCCTCAATTGAAGGTATAACTCGTGAGAAATAAGTCATATGAGGTACACAGTAGGAGAAGTGGCATTGAAGAGAATCTGGCATAACGCTACTTCCATTTTTAAAAGCATTCATTTTATCTTTACTGACGGGATACACAGATAGAGGCAGTGTCTTTTAGCCACTCCCTGCACCTACCGTGTCTCAACTTTTACGTACATGTTCTGAGCAAACACTATATTTCCTTGTGCAAATGTTTCCATAAACGTTATAACACTGTCAAGTTCAGTGACTAATGTTCGTGTTAAAATGATCTCCAGTCTACAACCAATACGTGGAAGATTTCATATGTTAATTTCTGAGTCTTGCTATATCTCTCCAGTTATAAACGATAGGACTACTCGGCAGTTTCGTTATTTTAAAATTCCATTAAAAATGCTAATTCATAAAAACAAGTAAATAATAAGAAACTTCAAAAGTACTGACCTGCGCCTGAAAATTAGTTCCATATGTTAATATGTTATATAAGGTGGTGCTATATAATATTCAAAGTTGTGTGAAAGAAACACGCACTCTCACATAAAATGTTAATAATTTAATGTGAAGAAGCTTTCGACCTATTTGGTTATTTTCAACATATATACAGGGTGTTATGGAAATATTTAAGCAATCTTAAGGGAAAGGTCACTAAAGAGGTCAATACGGACATTCTTTACCCCTGACGTTTTTGTCAAAGACGCTTCTTTACTGCGCAATTTGAGAAAAGTGCGCCTTTAATCATCCTCGCCGGACACAATTCTACCAACGGTTTCTCCTGAAACAGCTGAACAACCCCGATTTCAAAATCTTGATTTTATTTTCTGACGAGGCCACATTTTCTTGCCAGAGGCTGTTCAATAATCATAATCAGAACTTTTGCTGATTCAAACCCGCGTGTCACACACACACAACTTCCTATAGATATTGTCTGTTAACGTGTGGTGCTCTGTAGTGTAGTTGGGGTTGTTTTATTTTTAATCTGATGGCAACAGTGAGGCGGAGAGGTTATAAATCAGTAACCTTCAGCCTGAAATAATGGAGGCAACACTGATTCATTAGGGCGGTTGCGTCTTGCTATTAAAATTATGAATACTCTATGAGACACTGCATAGCATGAGTATTTCATTTTAATGAGTTTAGTTTCCCGAACTTTCCACTGTACGAGAAGTAGACACTGCCGGTCAATATTAAATATATAAGGGAACAGAAACTATGTTTTACGGAATAATGCCAGTTAAAAAAGGAGAAAAAGAATAATGAAATGGTGAATAAAGGAACAAAAAACAGTGAACTAATGTTATTGAGTTTATAAACGTTTCAGTCTACGGACCATCCAGATGTATTAATAATAGTGGATCAGAATTTTAATTTTACTTCAGTCTAAAACTCACGCATACTTCAACTTTTTTATTGTTCAATTGTGTGATTATTTCGCCATATATTCGTTCTAGAACGGAGCTTTAGAGAGTCTAGTAGAGTTCATTTCTATTATTTTACCGTTACAATAGCAAAATTCAGTTTCTGATCGGAGCATTCAGAAAATTACAAGCATTTTATTCATTTGAACTTTCATTTTTTCGTAGTCAGATATTCATCAACTTAATGTTTTCTGAATCATTTATGGGATTTAATTTTGTCTACTGTTTGTTTGTCGTAAATTCTACTTTCAAAACTCAAAATCGTGTCTCCAACAAATCATTCCACCTAATCTATGTCGTCAAGCTGAAATCCAGCCTCCTTAGCTCAGTGGTTAGAGCACTGGTCTTGTAAACCAGGGGTCATGAGTTCAATTCTCATAGGGGGCAGTTATTTTTATTAGTAGATCACTGGAAATCTCTCGTGCAATAACTAATTCCTTTCTAGGTTTCAGCTGAGAAAAGAACATTTGCACTAAAATATTTACACCATTTTTTGTAGTTCTCATGAATTTTTGTATGAGACAAACGTCCGGAGGGTGGTAATATATTTAAGAATAAATTGAACGTAATGTAAGGGGTATGGGGGTATTTACTACTTAAAATTAAGAGTTATTAATATAAAAATGAAAAATCCATTTACTTAACATTCATTAATTTACAATACAATAATAATTTTATCCATTTTAATTTACAAAGACTTTCATTTCTCTGATTGACACTAAAGGCTTTATATAATTACTTGCAATCATTAAATATTTTTAAAACAAAAAACATGAGATATATACTAGGGTCTTTGCAGGCCTTCTCGTAGAAACACTAATTCATACACAATCCCAAGCGGAATTGGTAGTACGAGGAAATCGGAAAAAGGTTACATAGAGAGTAATTATCCTTTTTCAGCAAACTCCAATCGCTGACTTTCCAACATATTACTACTTAATGCCGATTGATTAATGTCCATCCCCAATCTCCACTCTTAATATTCACTACTTATTCCTGAAATTAAATTCCCGGTAACTACTTTTTCTCGGTTTCTAACAATTTTTCCTCTCTCCATCCTTTGATTTCCTTCGTGGCGGAGACCCGGTCTTTTCCAATAGTGAGTATTTATCTTTCGTCTTTGGGAGGAGCTATTCACCCCACTCCACCGATGTTTTAGGGACACCTTGTCTTGTCAGCTTCCATGTTTTCCGGAATCTCAATGGGTTCAGAAATCCCAGACGGGCGTCAACTTGTCTATATTTTATTATCCTGTCTGAAACCTATTTCAACTTCTCTTAGGCAGCCTGTCTTTGATTTGGTACGGCCAAATTCGCTATTTATTTGTTCTTTATCATTATA
This sequence comes from Eucriotettix oculatus, assembly GCA_034510155.1. NCBI lineage: Eukaryota > Metazoa > Arthropoda > Insecta > Orthoptera > Tetrigidae > Eucriotettix > Eucriotettix oculatus. Next base: position 44,447,123 of record CM067378.1, read on the forward strand.
TTATTTTAAACCTTCGTTTAATGAACGCGGGAAGAAAATAAGAGGTAATGTTGGTGCTATAATATGTTTGATGTGATAATGTCACTTATCCATTAATATAGATGTGATATTTTTGAGAAATAAAATAAAATAATTAAACAAATTGTGTGCAATTTTGGTATTTTCTTTTATACTGTAAGATGAAAACATCCCCAAAATCCACATAGATGTTCCTATCGTGCAGTCGTTTTAATATAGGTCCCCTTTTGCCAGTACCTGTTCCTATCAATCAAATCTGTCTGTATTTTAATATTCACTTAACCAGCAAGATCAATTATTAAAACTCCATTGCCCCCAAACTGATATACGTTAACATATTTGTTTGATTATTTATTCATACCAGTCTTCTCAAAGCTTTAACACAGAGTGAAGACCGCCTTCGTTAAGTTATCGAGCATAAATTTTAGCGAGGCCGGTGCATTAAGGACGAATTGCGACCAGGACTCAGGACGTCTTATCAGCTGGTTCCGTATTTATCGCCCATTCAGCGCTACGCTTCACGGCTGACACGTTTATAGCTTCTTGAAATTCATTTGTGCTCCTTTATGTCGGCCGAGTAATGCGATGTTATTAAAGAGATAACGGCTGCTGGTCGCAAGTTCCCTGTCAAAACCCACAGCCTTCCCCATTAGCATATTCAGAGGGGAGAGGGAGCATACAAAGCCTGTCCAATAAAAACAAGGGAAAATATTAAATTAGTTACAAGCTAAAGGAGAGACACTCTTTCTCAATAGAAATTCTCCTGTTTGCTCCCCAATTACCAATGGCAGTGCTCATTTCTCTTTATTCTTAGAGTCATTAGTTGACAACTTTGATTTATTTCTCGTTCATACAGAACCAAAGGCCGACAGTCATGAAGTTTACCGTCTTTTTCCAAACGTTTCTTTCATGACATTATTGTTCATTTTGTTTCAATTAACATAAGAAGTGATTAAGAATCATAGCTGCTCATCTTTAGGTAATTCAACAGATTTATTCATAAATTCTTTGAGTTTATTTTAAGAATAGAAGATATGCTGTCAATACAAGACAGATCTAACGGCCATAAAATTAAATTATTGTATATATGAACAATTGTCCCAAAATTTCCATACTTCAAGTAAAGGTCCTACTTTTTATTCCTGGTTCAGCAGAGATTTTCAATTTCTTTAAGTATTTATTGTTGAATAAAACTGTTTTTTGTGTTATTCGGTTTTTCATATTAAGAGGAGTTGGAAGGCCCTATCTTTGCCAATGTTAAAATAGGTTAATTATTTGAATTCTTATTTATGGGTAAAAATCTTATAAAATTCACCATAATAAACAGATATTGATAAATAAATAATGATAATTAAAATATCATTATTCTGCTTGCACACACATACCATAACTTCAAAAATAAGCTGTGAAAATTCAGTGATGTAGCCATAACGGTTTCCGAGAAAACTGTACTAAAAGTCACTATTTTAACATAGGGCCTACAGAGGTTTCTTAAATAAAGATTATATACTTGAAATTCTAAGTAAGCAGGCAGCGATATAGAAATAGGATATCTTTATAATTACTAGAAGTGAGATTATCCAAAGAGCAAGTACGTCTGTTTGCCTATTATAAACTTTTCTACGTTTCTTTCACAATTTATCAATTAACTTAAACGCGGACTAATTCTTCAACAATGGAAAATTGAAAAACAAAATTGACTGTAATTTAACCTACGATGATCTTAAACTTACGAGAGAAGTGGCTTCTGAGTGAAATGGACGCTATTTTCTAATTTACTTCCTATTTTTCTGTAATTCTTGTCACAGTCATTTTAATATCTTTGATCTTTGACCTGTTTGTTATAAACTTAATGTTTTCATTAAAAATAACACGACATTTCATTTTTAGAAATTGCCATTTTTCTTTGTGTTGTAACGAATATTAATCTTTATTAAAGAATAATTTAAGATACATTTACATTTGAGAAATTAAGGATTTATTTGAGAAATAATGTTATTAATACATAGTAATATTATTATGTCCTTTAACTTAGATCACTTGCTTTTGTATACTTTCCACACACGCAAACTATAGTTTAACACAATATTTATTATGCTTTTGTTGGTAAATGTCGTAATTATTTCATACTCCAAAAATTAAGTAGTTCTTAAGTTTCAGTTTTCCCTTTTACCCTGTTTAGAACCGCAACTACTTTGAATAAACTTTCCCCTAATCAGCAGATGAGTCTCCAAATTGTTTTTTTTTATCTCATATTTACTTTCCTAGCAACTATAAATGGTTTTTCATCGCCAGTAAGATTTGGGCTAAAATCTGCGAAGTCCAAGATTGCTGATCATTATGCGATCAACATTCATAATTGTTCTTTTGATTTTACAAATCTATAGAAAATATTTCTAAACATAGTTTAACATAATACACAACTATTTAGGGTGTATACTGTGTAAGACAAGAAAAGGGTTGCTCAAAAACGAAGCTTAGGAGTGGTACACAGGGTATGAAGAATTGGAAGGTGTAAATTGCTTACCAATTCCAAGAATTATCATACGAAACAGGAAAGTCACTGTCCAAATCAAAGGGATGTACAAAAATGTACTGTTCGCAAGCTATAACGTGGCATGTACCCTTGCACAGTAGGAAAAGAAGAAGGGGGAGGTGAGTATTGTCTTTTTATAAGGAACATCCACTTAAAGCTCAATTCTTGTAAGTATATATTATATTCTTACGAACGGGATATACAGCCTGAGGCAACGCCTTGTTATTTTAAGTCGCTTTAACCTTGTGGCAATTAGCGAATAATCATATTTTAGATTATACGGAAAAACTCAAAATAATATATTTCCTAGCACCTCTATTTTCAAAATTGCTATTACACTACCAAATTTCTTAATAAAATCTCATGGTAAACTGAGCTCCTGTCTACTCCCACGAAAATATCGGGTAACTTGTTTTATACGCATCGTGTTTACACACGACAAGCTAAAACTCCTGAGTTATATTTAGATGTATTTGATTCCTTCACTACTCCAAACAATGATTTCCAATTTGAATATAATTTTCGGGTACAATCCGACTTGCGCCACCTCTCACAAGGGTAAATTTACAAGAATTTTTTTATCTCGTGCCCTGAAATTGCCCCTCATTAATTCTCTTCCTACGTCATTAAAGAGGAGTTACCTGTTAAAGGTTCTTCCTAATGTAGTTTGTTACCAAACAAATAACAGTTATAAGAAATGAATTGAAAGATCACAACACAGAATAAATAAAAGCTATTTTTCAAACTGGCATAATCATATAGGAAATGAGTTTCTTTGTTTCATTTGGCAAAAGAATTTTATCTTAAAGCAAAAACAGACGACTCCTGTGTTTGTAGTAGAAAAAGCACAATTTATATCTAAATGTCAAACAATGCTGGCATATTCAGTCAACAACAGATAACCAGTGAACAATGGTCTCAGTGGCGGAATTATAAGCAAAACAGAAGCATTATTGCTTGGTGAAATTTAATTTAAGTACGTGGAGCTTGTAGCTGTGGAAATGTCTGTCTACTCTAGGAATAAGTTCCGAATTCAGATTGTTTCGCGACTTAGTGACATTCCTGCTGACGTTGAACCACAAGCAGTCGGCACGCGACGTCTAGACGTTTCCTGTAGCTGTCAGTTCGAAGTATGAAAGGAGGGAAGCCAGTAAACGAGTACGAAATTGCTGAATCAGAATGATTCCATTCCTTTCTTATATCTCCGATATGAATCACAATTGTTGTTATCGATTGACAAAATTTATTTTCTATTTGAACACACAGAATTCATAGCCAATAGAATATTTAAAAGTCTCAAACTAAAAAAAGCCAAATTACTTCATATCAATATAAGTTTTGAATTGACATGTAATGACTATGGATTCAGTGATCATAAATTTCAATATGTTTCGATATTTAACCTGATATAATATGGCTGATATAGGGAAAAATATGGATGAGATAAAACTAGACAATATTAGGTTGGGAGAAAAATTTGATAAGAGTATGACAGAAATGACAATAGAATGTAGGGAAAATGTAGAGATAATGGCTGAGAAGATAGAGAATAATTGGAAACAGCTTAGTGTAGAATTTAAAGGGAAGTGAATAAGAAAATTGAGGAAATAAAAAAATAGACGAATAAGATAAATGATAAACTAAGTAAACTGGAAAATAAACATGATAGAGATGTGGAAGAGATAAGGAAGACCACGAAAGATAGTATGGGGAAACAAAAAGGGAAACTATTTAATAGAATTGATTTGGAGAAAAATAAGTTAGAAAAGAAGATGGAAGCTGAGAAAGGGGTGCTTGTGAAAAGGGTAGACACAAAGGTGAAAGAGGTACAAAAGGGGATGGAAAATCATATAAAGGAAGTAGAGGGTTCAATAAATAAGAAAATGGAATAAATAATTAGGGAAACAGAAGGGACGGTGATGTGAGCAGAGTTAAACCTGGAGATCAGAGGGCAGACGAGATCAGTCGGGCAGAGAGAGCAGACGAGGAGTTGGACCTGAAAAAGGAGACGAGACGGTGATGTGAGAGGAGTTGGACCTGGATCACATTACATTCCTCGATGCAAAGCAGCTGCAAGGCGTACCTAAAGACAGAGAGACGCGGAAACATTCGTGAGGTTAAATGTTTGTAGGCCCAGTAATTTTGGGTAAGTTCAACATAGCTGTGAAACTTGCTCATTTTGTTGATTATATAAATTTAAATGATTTTTTTCTATTTTTCAGTAACTGCGTACTTCATTTCTCCAGAGGCACAAAATCCTCTGGGATATTATTTTTTTGTAAACATTGTAAAGATAAAATTGATAAATATAAAGTTGTCAAACCGTTTAAAATTTGTACATTAAATAATTTCAAACCTATCCCAAGAAGAGGATATTACAATATATATACATATATATAATTAAGGTTCAGTTTTTTGAATCCTTATAGATTTATTGTTCTCATTCATTTTCTTTTCATTGGCATTTAAGTAATTTCCTCCCTCAAATACATCTCTGTTGTGTTATTCAGTCCTAAGAATGATCTGGCGCATGTTCGATATTGTTGTTATTCTGTAATATCGAGTAATTTTAATTGTTTCAAAGCAGACGCTCGATTTTTTACTGATTTTTGGTGTTAGGAATCGAAATTGATATTGTTCATTGTCGTTCCATTGCTTTACATGTAACCGACACTGGTCTACATCAGGAATATTATCAACATTTAACGATACGCAGACCACCATAACACAGCAATATTCTGTGGAGTAATTTCATGTAGGTTACAAGGGTATTATCCGTGCAGAGAGACGTCGTTTCCTGCTGCATCCTGCGTCGTCGTGTTAATGGCTCCGTACTCACAGCAATGATATTACCGGAGCATACTCAGCAACAGATATCCGTGCAATCTGCATCGCCTTGTTATGCAAATCACTACCTCGCTAATGAAACTCGTACAAGCGCCTTCGAACTCTGTAACTTTGAGGATTTTCCTCAACGCGTTACGCTTAACTTCAATTGTTAGACACTTTATTACGGCCCCAATTCTAGGACGCGGTCGGTTTCACCAGAACACACTCCCAAACATTGCTGCGTTTCTTTCACGTTTGAACGACTATCGTTGCTATCTAAAGATACCCCTCTGTAATCTGCTATCGTTATGCCATCACTGTCACAAAATGAAATAATAGAATTCTTTCGGAAATACATATATTTCGTCCCTATTTTAATCAGCCTCCTGAACTGACCCCAATAACTGCGGTAACTGCTGACTGATTTTTTGTAATATTTTATTTTCCAGTTTTTAATTTATAGTCCCATTCTGCGAAGTCATTTCTGGTAAAGGTTTTAAAGAATGAAAACTCACAGGCATAGCATTCATGCCCTTTTCAGGATTGGAACCTGGGACATCTGTGATGCGAGGGAGCGACCCTGACCCTACGCTATAGATAGATTTATTTCGTTACAAAGGGCTGAGCCCGGTGGCAATATACATTTAATATTCCAATAAAGGAATATAAGTTCAAAAATTACACTGATATAAACATTCAATATACAAATACTTTAACACTCATTATGAGCTTGAATATATTAAATTAAACCATTTCCCTAATTCAATCCCTAAATAATTTTACACTCTTCGGAAAAGTCGCTAGTATACCTGCAGGCAAATCATTCCAGTCTTTTACGGTCCTATTTACGCAGGAGTATTTACCCACGCCCGTTCGTTGTCTTCTCTGATTAATTTTAAATGAATGAATATTTCTCGCTACATATGTCGATAAATGAATACGAGTTTTGATATGACTCCAGGCCGGTTCGTCTGTACGCTTTGTACAGTGCACAAAGCCTGGCCCTCGTTCTTCTAGTTGCTAGCGCCTCCAGATTACCCGTGCCTTTATAAATATTTGCTTTCTGTCCGGTTTTGAACCCCGTCCAACGCGTGTATCTGATCGGTTCTGTAGGGATCCCAACACACCGCCCCATACTCAAGAATAGTCCGAATCAAAGACCTATAAGCGATGTCTTTTGTCTTTCGGGTACTTTTCCGCAGTATTCTATTAACTTTGTGAAGTGCCCTCCACCCTTTCCCAGTTACTGAATTTATGTGTTCTCCCCAATTTAAGTCTTTGCTCAAAGTTACGTCGAGATATTTACAAGTGTCTACCTGTAATATATTTTCATCCCCCAATTTATATTCAACATGAAAACGGTTTCTCATTTTTGTAAATACAATCGATTTACTTTTTGCCGCTTTTAATTTCATCCCATTTCGTCCGACCAACGTTGAAAGCGCATCTTGGACGTTTCCAATTTTCCTTTAAATGATAGTCATCGGCAAATAATCTTATCTGAGACTCAATGCCTATCGCCAAATCATTTATAAATGCTAAAAACATTAGGACAGGCTTGTCAGAGTTGTTGTGTCAGATATTGTTTTTCTCCGTACTTTACCCAATAAATATTAATCATGTGTGAAGTGTAAGACAGTAATGTATTTCAGGAATTTTGAGTAGTCATTTATCCCGTTTACTTTTCACATTTTATATTTCTTTTGAAAATTACGGTCCTTAATTTCTGAGAATTTTCATTTGGACCAAATTATTTTCTTTAGTTAAATAAATATTTTCAAAACATTTTAATACCTCCTCTTCACTATGGGCCAGTAGCTGGACCACACATTGGCCGCCAGCCGTTGATGACTTGACTTCTACCTACACAGTGGTCCAATACATCAGCCAAGCCCCGTTTGACAACGGTAACTATGGTTGTGGATATTGGTCTTCCAGAACCAATTACGGCGAACTCAATTTGCAACCTTCACCAAAATAGACCAGTACAATCCCAACTCCCGTTCACACTATAGCCATGGTCTGCATTTCCCAGCATGGGTCATGGTGTAGACGGGCCATAAGGGCATGATATTGGTTTGTATTTTTAAATGAAAACTATCATCGTTTCATAAATATATTTATTTATTAATAACAGGCAAGTGCAATACGACTATAGCAATTTTTAATGAAATTTCTCCTTCGTTCGGGACCACCAGATTGGTTGCCTCATCCCTACCAGGGTACCAACAACTCCCAGAAGTGGTCATTCTGGAGGGAGGGGGCAACAAAACCAGGTTGCAGGCCCGGAAACAGCAGCTGAAGCTCACTCTTTGAACTGTAATCAATCTGATGTAAATTTCGTGTAATTCAAAATTATATATTTCATTCTAAAAACAAGTTAAGCTGTTTGCACTAGTCAATCACTGATATTCTCACAAGAATTTCCAAGGAAACTCCTTACAGCGCATCCTATGAATTACTGTGGTGTTCCTGTCGCTGTTTCCATCTAATTTTCAGTCTAACCATCACCTAACCAGACTCGTAGCGGCACTACAATAGCTTTTCGTTATCCTTTCCAAAGCTAAGTAGTGTATCTATCAGATGTACTGTATTGGTTTTTACAATAAAAAATACAAGAGTTTTAATTGAAATTTCGTCAACCTTTCCCCGATCTCCCAACTTCATCCAAATCCATTTTCAACTTCATGGGTGAAAACAGCCATCCAAAAATTCAAAGATTACGAACAAGAGATGTATTTTTAAACGTGACGTAGCCGCTCCACGTGATGACCATAATGTTGGTATACGCCCATATAGACGTTCTTTCGTCGTAAATTAATCACTTATTACGAATAAATTTTCCCAATTTACTGCTCTTCTGAAGTATCTAAAGAAGCGAAAATAATAAAACTAATTTTTCCTTTATAAGTTATTTCTTCGTATAAAACAGGTAGGTAATTAGTCTCCTTTTAGAAAATCTCGTTTCCTAAAATTTTATTCTTGTTTATTAATGTCGAGGCTTTGCGTCAGCAGCTTTGGTAGCAGTTCTTTGATGTATAATGACTGAGGACGGCGCTAAAAGAAGGTTGCTATGATGCTATTCTCAACAAGAATTCATTATCCACTCTCAAATTACCTTTCCCGCTTCCATCGTCACTTTCAATAATCACAACAGCAAAGTAAAATATACTTAATAGCTCACGCCTCGTATTTGACGGAAGACAACGTACAAATTTGATTGTAAGCTTGAAGGTAACGGAACATGGTTTAGAGCAGTTTTTATATTACCGCTGAGTGAAACCGGTGGCTTAATTGCTTTAGGGTGGAATTCTCGTGGGGGATAGTGATGAAGTGTTCGCAAGGGGACAGCTCCAAAAAGTTGTTTCACGCCGTTAATTAACTTCATATTGATACAACAATAACTTCGTAGTAGTATGGCGTTTAATTTATTATCTCGGCCAGTGTAGCTTGTCAGGAGGGTTTATTGTTACTCGTTCATAGTCTGTGGGAAGACAGAAAACGGGATCGCCCACCATTCTGTTATGATCGCATTTACTTCCCGTTACCTACCACTTTCCGGAAAATTATAAATAATATATAAATTAAATTGTCTACCAAACATGCCAGTTTATTTGAATCTGTATACTAGGATAAAGTGTCCAATTATAGTATATGTGTTGGTAAATATCTACTAATGTAGAGAACTTATCAACAATAATGTGTATCAATGTCTGATGTATATTTTTCCATATATCTTGTATTAGACCTTTTTTACAAAGATTATAATTAGACATATAAATTTATTTTGGATTTATTTAGCATTTTTACATTTTTTAAATTTACATTGCAATCTGTGCCTGAGGGGCATCTACAATCAGGGTATAGTGGGCCATTATTAAAGTTCCAAGTTCTGCTCTGCCCCGTATATATATTGAGTATGTCGGGAACTGTTATTTACCGTGGTGTCTGCAGCCTGGGCGGTAAGGACTTTGTAGGTAGATGAGGCGGTGAGTCCAGACTCGTGGCTGATTCCTCCCAACAATCAGGTGTTCCAGCACGCGTTCAGGCAATGCTTCAGAAATCGTCAGTTTTTTAAGCTTAATCTCTTACAAGACCAACAACATCCAGTCTCCATAAAATCTATTTCTCAACGGCTGACTCTTCACAATTTCTTTCTCACCACTCCTCCATGCAGCCACCTCAAAATCTCTCCTAGAGGCAGTTCCGCGCAATTTCATGGCTCATCATCCCACCTCCTCCCTCCATTCAGTTATCTTCATAAATTCTGTACCGTCCATCTGGTAAGTCAAATTAATTTATGCCTGATCACGCATGGGCAAAGCGAAGACCCAAAACACAATAACACCACCTGCCATTTTAGACCTGCGTCCGTTACTCGCACAAACTGCAGACAGCCGAAATTATGTTTAAACAATCCCCGTTAATATAAAATAAAAATTATTGTAATTACTACACTACAACCTAAATTACACAAAGAGTTAGAAGAACGATCGTGGTATTTTGTACGAAAGAAAAATATTAACAATTTGCAGTTTCAACATTTCAGTACATACATAAGCCATGTAAACCGAAAATTTGCAATTGAGGGTATTTTAAGCCTGTTTGCGATGATGAACGGAGGTAATGGTAAAATTTTGTAGGAGGTAACTGTTAATTTTTTAATTAAATTATTAAATACAGTGACTCATACTATTCTAAAATCTTAATTAAATACAAATAATATGTAAATATTTCGTGATTCGAAATTGTAAAATGTGTTAAAAGTAAATATTTATGATTTTTTATCAACCGTTTTTATAGCTACGATAACTATAACACGTTTTACGTTTCTTGATTTAAATTGATATCAAATAATTGAACAATCTTAAATAAAAGGACCATTATGATCATAAGGTAATAAATTCATTAAATAAACTTTCGCTACAAATATATTAATCAGTAATTATTGAATAATACTAATAGAGTCTTGTTTTGTCGAAGTGGCGAGGGGAATTGACATTCTTAATTCATATTTAGATGAGTATAAAGGGGAATATTATTTGTTTTAATATTTAAAATAAAAATATTATTATATAAATGTGAAATATATAATTATTGAATAAATTTTAATTCACACACCCGGCATTGTTTACGATTAACAATATTTATTTTACAATATTTACACGCATTAGATATCTTATAAACTTGAAACATAAGATCTATTCTAGGGGTCTTTCCTCGTTGTATAATGAGCACCTTGCTCATTTAGTTTTCTTCTTTACCACCACGGATTAGAGCAAGCCTTCAACAGGTCCGTTATTCAGTTGTTCATGGACAGTAACACTCTCCAATATCGTACTGTTTCTATGACCACTGCTCAATGCTTAATATCCTGAAATCAAAATGCTTAGTTTTCCAATGCTCAATCTCCTAAAATCAATTTTCCTGGTTATTTAATCACTTCATTATTTATTTTCCGTCGGTGGCGGGGCCCAATCCTGTCCAATCAAAATTATTTACCTTCGGCCATTGGGAGGCGCCATTCATCCCACTCCACCGATGTTTTGGGAAAACACCATGTCCGCTCATAGCCCGATGTCACCGAGTAACAAATACTTTGGAAAACCCCAGTCCTCACCAACTTGTCGAAGTTTTATTACCATTTCTGTAACCATCTTCCACTTCTGTCACACCGCTTGCCTCTGATTTCTTACCGCCAAATTCCGCGTGTAGTTTTCATTTATTTTCACAATGTGGTAGGCTTGGTAAAGTGTTATTAAAAACCATTATTCTCGTTCTTTTCTCCGCTAGTGGATTTCTGTTGAACAAACGTTTATGGTTCTATCAACTAGCGGCAGTGAGCAGCAGATAGCAGGGCATCTGCCTGGCCCAGAACATTAGAAAAGCTCATATTCACACCTCATTACTCAATGTGTTACTTGTAGCATCGTTATGTTATTTATTTCATTACCTTTTTTATGGATGGGCTATTTATTTATTAAATTAGTTTTCTTGTAATACAGAGTATTTCATATATTCACGAATTTACTTTACTTAAAACTTAATTGAAAATAATTTTATTTTCACCCTCAGCAGAGAGAATAAATAAATTGTCGGTCAACCCACCCGAGTGCAAACAACAGTGAGCAATACGTGTAAAATGGCGATCTCAAATCAACGCTGCTCTTACTACGCGCAATGGCTTCCAGGTAAAGAAGAAAACGGTTATACTTAAGTAGAAACTTTAAAGTGTCACATTTATTTGAAATCTTTCCGGATTTGCTTCCATTCAATGCGACAATCTGAAATTGAAGAATTTACTAAAACAAAACACTTCTCCAAGACCGGTAATAATTATATTTAAAAATATTTGTAATATTGTAGTTAAATTCATCTAAACAACCATATAAAACGTTCTACCAAATCATATTAATTTTTCTTTAAGGTTTTAAAATATTTTACGGCAATTTTTTTCATTTATTTATGTTGTAAACAGTTTTCCTCATTTCCAAAATTTTTTAGAATGTTCTCCCGACTCCTACTGCCTTCCATCGTCTTCCATTTGGGACAAGACTGTTCCTAACGCACTAGTTAACTGCGTTTGGGGTTGAATATCATAGCGATTGACACCAATCTACTTAATGACCTAGAAAAGTTTGAATCAAACGTTATACATAATTTTTACATTTCTGCTTCGTTTTACACCAAGGCGTGTCATGAAATTTTTTCCATATTGTAGAGAATATTTTTTACAAAAATTTCTCCTAGTGTTTCAGGGTCACATTGTAAAATAAATACGCTAAAATATTAACAAAAAAGTAAAAATAATGAACTGTGCCGTACTCACAGCACTGACCATCATCTAACGCCTAAAATAACGTGTATTTTCCTTCAATCCCCCAGTATCCGTTTCTGTATTTGATAGGACCAGAGAACTCTCTCCTACAATTTCGCCACCCCCTCATCCCATAAGCACGCCGTTGGGCCTTCACTATCCAATTCGCCGAACGATATTCAGCGTTATGGCCCATAGTGAACATCCTCTGGAAAGTAGGGCTCCAAACATTTATGTGTGAAATCTTGCAGATATGATCATTTCTCCCCTAGAGTATGCTCCTTATTTTAAAGATTTGAAGAAGGTGATATGTAACTACTGTGTCTTACATATACCACATCAAATGACTTAATAAAATGTTCAGGAATGTTTCAATGTTTTTCTAATAATAACTTCGGCTCTTATTATTGAGTCACTTAGAAGGTGAGGAACAAGAAATACTTTTATGAATATAAATCACAGTTATACTATTATACTGACAGGATTTTTCACAAATTATTTTAACGTCACGAATTTATCAACTTTCAAGTATGTCACATTGATTAAGTGCTTTCAAATGAATATTAACTGATTAAACTTTAATCATTGAAGTGCATTATTTTATTTCAGTTTTTTGTCTAATTATTATCATTAACAATGTAAATGTCAATGTAAATTATATTTCTTATGTTAATGGATAAAGTGACAGTTTAAGTTGTTGAATATAATATTCAAGATATGATGAATGGAATACTTGGTTAAGGTAATCCAAATGTTTCAAATTCAATAATATGGTTGTATTAGAGTGTCTACTTTTGTTTCTTTTAACGGACGAATATATCCAAGCTAGAAGCTACATCCGAGTAAGGTAATGTTGATTTATATGAACACGTTTTCTGAGAGTGAGATTACAATAAGTTACAGAATGTGAAAGGGGAACAAAACCCATGTTAATCAGAGAATTCAAGTATCGGTCTATTTTAAATTTAATCTACAATAATTATACTTTATATGCGTTTGATTATTTAATAGAGTTATCAGTATAGTACTGATCTGATCTACTATTTCAAGATAGTAATTTTTTTAACTTAATAACATTGGCTTTTCTGTTTGTTATATTAGTAATTCTATTCAATTATTATTTTAGTTTACATTTAATGTAAATTACCGTTAGGTAAAAGCGTAACTTGGCACAGGTAGGGAATTTTCTGAAGAAACTTCCAGCTAATAATAGCCTACAGGTGAACAGTTTCACGGGTAATTCAGTATACAGACAGAGGGGGAAATCTTTTCCAACAACCAATCTGGAAATTGGTAACCGATTTGGATGTCGACGCTAACACCAGTTTCCAATAACTAGGTGAACTGTAAGAAAAAGAAAGAGGGGAGAACAGCGAAGCCAAAATTGGCAGAAATACAGACACACTTTTGGGTGAGAAATGACGGAGCAAGATCGTAGGAGACGGAGAGAGGAGTACGTGGCCAAATGAACCGGACTTTGGTTCCAGAAATATATTCTAAATCCTGTTTTGATAAGTCATCGGAAATTTCTTTCCTGGAGTTTTTGCGACGATGTTTATTAATTTTCTTACTATATCGAATTACTTTTCTCAGAGTCCCCAACATTACTACGCAGAGTTTTCAATAGTAATTGAAATCATCATGTATATATATATAATTTCTTTATTATTTTATTATCACTTATTTGTCTATTAATATTAATATCATATTTCTAATAAGTCAGATACGAAGTTTCGTCTCCCTTTCGAGACTTCCTCACGTATAAAATTTAGCAATTCATGTTATTTACTTCTTAACTCCCTCAGCCGAAAAGATTATTAAATGTATTGAGGTGTTTATTTGTGAATAATTCGATGTCCCGGAGCATCGCCAGCGACGGTTGTGGTTGATATGACCATTCGTCACATTAGATATAGTTTTAAATTTATCGTCCGTTAACGTAATAAACTAGGAATTATTATGTTAATCGTAAAACTATCCCAATTAATGTCTCTAATAACAGAATGCTCAAATCTGCTATTCTGTTACAATTGGTTTAAGACTGCAAAAAATGGTTCTTGTAAATTCACAGTACTTTGAAATAATGTGGGTTGTATGTAGAAGTAGGAAACAATACAGACATTTTGTAAAAGTTCGCTTATATTGTTTATAAAAGGATTTTTTAACAATTAATTTTGTGTATATTCTGTAAAATGCTTATAATGCGAGATGTGTTATGCGGAGCGAGTGCCACGTTTGCCAATCTTCATTAATACTCTTTTACTTTAAACTCATTTATTCTATATTTATAACAAAGATACAGTACGTAATTTATATCAATTTTTCAGAGATATCATTCATTCTATAGCTACTGAAAGCCAGAACAATAAGGTAGCTTCATAATATCACTAATTGCTCCGCTGTGTTTTCGCTTATGGTTGCGGATGTGAAGGTTTGCTTAATCTCTCAAACTCGTCCAGACTAATTATGACATCGAAAACGCCGCTATTTTAATTCACTATAATGGGGCACATTGATAGAGCTTTATTTCGGTGAATGAGCAGCAATTAACTCCCTTTCAAAGGAAACAAATTGTGTGCTAGACTGGCGGATGTAGCACAGGATCCATTAGCTGTAAAAACAACGGATGTTGTTAGCACTTTAAGGCTTGTCAAATTAAAAAATTATTGCTCGCTCTCAAGCAAATTAAAAACCAATAGCCGGAGCGTGAGCGACAGTAAGAGGTACGAGTATATTAAAATTCTGTACACATAATGGAAACAAGCTAATCAGTTTTAATGGACAAAAGTCCTGCAAGAACACAGACGGCATTTGTAGGACTCCACAAAGAACGCGAGATGAAATTAATTGCTTCGTCTAAATATTTGCTATGTTGGAGAAAGACTAAGGGAGTACTGATTTCAGACAAAGAGTTGGAAACATTGTGTTTCGAGTTCCAACATAACAGATGTCAATGATTTACAACGCTCGTCATCATTGCATTGTATCGCAATTTTGTGTACAATGAAGGAAACTGGAATTAAAGTAATGTGACCTAAGTAAAAAAATTGATAATAAATATGTGGTTTCATTTTATATATTATCATCAGCCTATTCTTGTAGACAACAATATCAGTGGATTTATCTTGTTAGGTATTGCATTGGGAAAAGTAAATTTGGCTCAGTACTGGTGTTATTTTGGTTGCGTTGGTAAGACGTGGCCAAAGTTGAACCTCCGAGAACCTTAAGCCAGGTGAAGAGTGTAGGTTGTTGACGTGGGAAGAAGAGAAGTCTGTTAATTTAAAACGAGACAGAGGAGAGTGGAGGTATGTTCGAATATGACTGCAAAATATAACCTCTGAATAGAGCGCTGCAAAAAAATTAGAACGCAAGGCGAAGCGGATTAATTAATAAAGCTTAGAGTTGCGTCCGGAAGTGCGGTGGTTAATCGTCGAGGAGTGTTCGAGTGACGACACGAAAAAGTAGGAAAAATAACGCCACGTTACCTTGAGTTGAATAATACTATATTGGATATCGAACCTGTTTTTTTAAAAAATATGTCCTGACGAGTCCAAAAACGAATATAATATTTCATGTTGAAAAGTACTTATAATCACCATAATTATTATTCTGATAAAAATATTTTTATTATTATTATTGTGCCTTTATTCACCGATGAGCTTAGTAATTTCAATGACTTATCAAGGATGGGAAGTAACTAGTTATAAAGTATTACTAGTTTTAGGTTTCAATCTAAACCTGTGGGTTAAGAGTGTTATCACACAATGATGTGTGTAACAAACATTTTTGAAAATTGCATGTTAGCCATTAACCGAATTTCTTTTTATCATATACGCTGAAACAAAAATAAATAATGCTCTTTTTAAAAAATTATATCAACTACATTTAAAATTAAATATACCACGACTCTGAATGATCACAATTTTCAATGGGTTGTAAATATTTACTCAACGAATGACTGTAGGCCACGTAACTGATTTATTTTAGTCTTGGGTATACATAGTGTTGAAGTTTCTCACAGGTACAAAATAGCGCCGCGGTTATGTCTCTCCGGAGAATACAACCAGTTATTTTCATAGTCCAAAGTTAGATTACAGACGGTTTGTTTTAAATTCTACCCTGCCACAATCCGATTCAAATTAGTATTTGAAACACAAACAGCTAACTAGTTTCTTTCTTCATTCCGTACGAACTTCAATACAACTGTTTCAATACACTATTCTCATCTTCTTCGAATATGTATATTCTAATATTCCTTATGCCTCGCCTTCTGCTCTTTTTAGGTAACGTATCACATTATAGTCGGCAAAATTGAATTATGGGTGGAATTTTCTTCTTCACGATAATTTATTCAATACGTCTCGCCCACTAATATTTTTTAATTTTTTTGTTTATAGTCGGGCCAACAGCTAGGTTATTAGCAAATGTGGAAGATTAATGGAAATTATATTCATGTATGGTTTCTCAAACAAAACAAACGTGAAAACCCATGCCTGGATTCGAACCCGGGACCTGTGTGATGCGAGGTAGTGTCCACAGGAGGTCCTATCAAATTTTAGCCTCTTATACTATTTTCAACAGCACGTTTTGTGTCTGGAAACCTGACATCCTGGCGCATAAGTTTTAATAGTTGTGACCTTAATTGATTACTGTCCGATTGTACGAATTTTATAAGTATATATTAATCAAATTTAATGTACGAATGTGTGTGATACATCATCTCTATCACGATATTTCTTGTCATTTCCATTCAAGGTACTACGTCTACCTGATTCCTTCAAATTTATTTCATTGTCTTTATTTATTTAGAAATATTTTTTTATTGTTTTCCTTCTTTGGTTCTACAGCCCCTTTAGGGCGACTGCGGACCGTCATCTTGCACGACACATTCCTAATTTGGGGTGATACGTGGTCAGCGTATCGATTCTCCATCAGACTTAATCCCGGTCTTAGCAACCATGAAGGCACAAACATCCAAGCCCATGCCAGGATTCAAACCCGGGACCCCTGGGATTTGAGGCAGCAACTCTGGTCACTAGACCAAAGGAGGTCGGCTTTTATTATTATTACGTTCTTCTAACACAGGCATAAAATCCACTTGGACATATTCCTTCATCTTAATCAGATTATAAGTTACTTTCAAATAATATTTAGTACGCTATAATTCATGATTTCGCTTGTAAGAAAAAAATCGTCTTAAATACCTTTTCCGTTGTGTCTTTTGATTATGTATTACGTAAATTTTGTTTCTATGATTTTATGAGCTCATTAGGTACTCTGAAAGTATTACTCAAAAGTCGAAGTGGAAAATAACTACACAATGAAATAAGGATAGAAAGTAACTGGGCAGAATATTCAGACCTATTAAAGAAGGGTCATAACTGAAAAAAAAACATGGATATGTTAGTTCATCTCAAATATTATGAGGGAGGAATGGTTGATTCACAAATATATATTACAGATTGAACCTACACAATTAACACTTAGCTAATGGAAATTTAAGCTAGAATATTATTTCTAAACCAGAAACTTATTGCTTTTAGCATTTAACCCTATAATTCTGAAATCTCATTTATTTTGTTTATTTTATTCATCGAAGTCTATATTAACTGCAGTACTAATATTGTGTCGTATTATGATTTTACTGAATTATATTCTTTAGTTAGAGAAATACAACACTTAAGTTTTCACAAATTTTTTTAACAATATGTTAAGTGCGCTTTAATAGACGCTCTGTTATGAAACGTTAGTTAAGCCTGAAGTAACCGATTTATGTACTTTCGTAGTTAACTAATATATTACGTATAAAAATTTAAGCCGTATTTATATTCTGAGCTACAAATATATCACATGTACGTATGTCTCAGAGTTTTACGAATTTGTAAAAATTGTCATGAGTTTAGCGGGTTGCGTGTATTGTCGAAGAGTAGTCGCGGCGGACTATTCTCGTATATTAAGTATTCACATGTATAAGAGAAGCCATTATTTGAGTGTACATGGCATATGTGGTGATTCACAGCACTAGCAGTACTGCGGTTGTACTCGTATAAATCAGGAAGGCTTCCCGTAGCGAACACTAGGCGCCGGGTTTTTCCGTGTCTCCACCTCGCTCGTTAACGTCATTTCCCTTCATGTGACACTAATGCAGACGGATTATTGTTTCATCGCTGCGCAAATGCAGTACAGGGGAAATTCAGATTTTCGCGCTTCCGCGACTCCGTGAAATACATTAAAGGACTTTATTTCATAAACTTCCTGCCATCCTGCAACTTTAAGTCTTAACACGACAAACAGCAATTTCAAATCGTATTTTATCCCCCCACAAAACCTTGCGAAGAGTGCAGAACAATTAAGTCATGCCAAAATATTTATTTAAAAGAAATCAAGCGATAATTTAGATAATAATTACTAATAAAATACCTACTTCTTTATTATTTTTAAGAGTAAAGTTTTCAGATTTCTTCATTACAGGGAGGAACAGATTATAAACTACTTCTAAGTTTTCATTGAGAGCAGAGTAAACATTGAAAGAGAAAAGAATGGAAGAATTATAAAGATTAATAACAATATTTTGAGCAGTAAAAAGCTTAGTTAATTTTCTGGAATAATTATAAGAAATTAGACTTGCGATATACAGTACACTTAAGAGGATAAACCTTAGCAAATTCAGACAAATACAATAGATTCGACTGCCTCCGCTTCAGCATCAATGGATTGGCTTGAGTTAGCTTGAATCAAGGCGTAATGTCAGTAACACGCTTCATTTTTTAGACCAGTCTTAGGGCTGAATACCACAACACATAGATTGGTGTAAAAATCAGTAACAGGAAGAAAGCGTGTCACGCCTTCGCGGAAGTGGTACGTGCTATTTACACTGCACTGAGGATTAGCGAGCGACAGACGTCGTTCATCTGCAGACAGACGGAGCTTTGAATCTTGTAGAGAGTGGTACTTCGACCCCAAAAAGAACCACCCAGATGCTAATATAAAATCAATAAGGTAATACTTAGGTGGAAGTAATTGGTTCTCACATACAAAACAGCGGCGAAAGGAATGGTTTAATAACTAAAAACAGACCAGATCCAAGTGTCGTAAAGAGTCAGAGCAGAAATTGAAACATATGGACATAAATCTTCAAAACACAAAGTATATTTCTTAGATAGATTCAGATGTTTCCGTATGTAGTTCTTCTAAAGCAGTGGATTTTAATATTCTTTATATTAAATTAATAAACTCGGCCCAAATAACGTAATTTTCATTACTAGTTAACGACCGACTTCTGATAGATCCGTAGTGGTAACTACAAACTACGATCAATAAATTTGACTGCTATTCTTATATTATTAAAGTTCCTTCCGAAAGCGCTTCGAAGTATTGAGCATAGAACTACCAAGGAAAAGTTATTTAGAAATCAATTAATCGTCCCTGCCGATTGTTTATGCAGAGAATATTCTGTAAGAATAAGAATTGATTTTGTTGTCTATGAATTAGAGATTTATGAAACCGTGAAGATGTTCAATTACGGAACGTATTACATTTCAAGACATTTTCTTAAAATTTGACATAATTTTTGTACTGATAAATATAGTATGCAATACTTTCTACCGGGATATATATAAAATGCAAATTGATTAATTCTAACGTATACCATTCAATTTTCTAGAACTTTCTTGAATTTTGTATAACAGCAATGTAAGCAAATAAAATGTAAATTGAATTACTTTTTCAGAAATATCAGTTGAACATTACTCGTAAAAGACATACATGATCATAGACATTTTAAAGACGCCCTGAACAATATAGAGGCAGTTCTTCTTGTGAAAAAAAGAGAGAACAACTTGAAACTAATCAGATGACCATTAGCAGGTGCTTCGTCATTTGCGTGAATTTTGTCTGTACATTGAGGGACAAATCAGCCAAATTAGAACCTCTTCTACAAAAGTATGTTCATTTCAATCCTAAATTATGTTGAAATACAATAAATCTACATATGTATTATAATTTATAATTGTTTTTCTAATTTTTTGTCTATTTACCTAATAAATTCCACAGACATGGACGAGACGTCGTAAATATATTAAATGAATACAAATATTGTTCACTGATAAATTAACTGTATTTTTCATTTATTTATGTTAAAATACATTATAAAACGAATAACGTTAACTGATAATTCACTATCATTTTTGGCATTTAAATGTTGCTCCACAAACAATTACTTTACCTTTTTAATCATGCCATCATCCTCGTATATTAAATTTTAAGAAATAAAAATACCAGTTTTTAAGTGTCATTAATATTTAAATTCTGATTATCAGGAAATGTATTTTCTTCTAGGGCATTATTGACCAACCGGGACGACTGCCAGACCATCGTCTCCCGTAATTTTGTAGTGGTACGTGGTCAGTGTATAGATTCCCCTTGAGTTTAGTGACCATTACGAGAACAAGCATGCATGCATGACAGGGGATTCAAATCCAGGACCTCTGTAATGTGAAGCGGCATGGAGCCTTCTAGTAAAATTTATTATGATTAACCCAATTCAGCATTTGCCATTCTGGTAAAAAATGACTTAGAAATCTATGAGATGGGTAAATGAATGGCAAGGTAGGCAATCAGCATTACTAGTTTCTACTTTTTATCTTTAAATATAATGTTTGCTTAAATAACTTGGGATTGTAGAAGTATAGTAGACATAATGAGAAGGATAGCACAGGCAAGGAAGGTTTTTGCGAAAAAGAGGAATTTACTTGCGGGTAATATAAGTGTGAATATTAGGAAATCGTTGCTAAAAACTTTCGTATGGAGCGTGGCGTTATATGGGTGCGAAACGTGGACGATAGGAGCTCCGGAAAGGTAAAGAATAGAAGCCTTTGAAATGTGGTGCTATAGGCGAATGCTGAAAATCAGATGGGTGGATAGAGTAAGTAAGGAGGAAGTTTTAGACAGAATAGGGGAAAATCGAACAATATGGAGGCGTTGAGCAAGTGAAGGGATAGATTAATAGGCCACGTTTTAAAGCACGAGGGTCTTGTAAAATCAGCATTAGAGGGGAAGTGTGTGGGGTAAGAACAGAAGAGAGAGGCCAAGGATAGAACACGCTAAGCAGATTAGGAAATGAAAAGTATTGCGCAGGACAGTGTAGCATGGAGGATTGCATCAGACCAGTCTTAGGACTGAATACCACATCACCAACAGCTTCTGATACAGCCTTTCACATATTTAATAAAGTATAGCACCTTAAAACTGAAAACTTTATAATTGCAGAAAAAATAGTTTTTTAATTCTTTCCTTTAAGTGTACCTGATTCCTATTGCACCTCTGATAATAATTTATTCCATTCATATTAAACTATTTAAAGTAAAAATGGTCATATAAGTCATGAAAAAGCTTATCAAATACATTTCTTCAAAGTATAACAAAAATACATTAATTAACAATTTTAAAGGTACAATTTATTATTTCATGAACGATGAAAGAGTAGCTGCACTTACACATAATTTAATATACTTTTGATGTTTCAGGAGTCCCCTAATCAACTAATATCTGAAGAAAAATTAATGTAAGGACAAAACATCTTCAAAACTTGAATATTTCTTACTTCTCTATATAGTAACATAAAATTTCTGTTTTTTGCAACATTATTCAAAATAATATTTTATTTATTTATTATTGAGCTAAATAGTCGTAGTATAATACGTTTGTCACGATGTTGTTGAGATAATAATCCAAGAAACGGAACCTAACAGTGCAAGTGCCCTTTTGAAGACTGACTTCTATTGACAGCTGTGCCCGATCCTTTGGTCCTGGGGGTATTTATTGGAGGACAGAGGTGGAAGGTCGCACGGGGCGACCGCACAGGCATTGCTCATTTCTGACAGCTGTCGACAGCAGCTGAAATACTCCCACGGGTTGCATGGCTAAGAGTTGCCAAAATGCATCAATTTTCCTGCTAATACGGGGAACTTTCGTCTACTTAGAATGCTACCAAAGTAAACCGTCACTTTGTATTCCGCATGTGGCGTTATCTTTACGCTACTTACCTAACGTCCAATCATACATGGTGGCGCTTACGATAAAAGTAAATATATACAATTCAAACCATAATATATTTTTTTGCACCAGCTCCTTACAGCTGAAGGCTCAGCGTAGTTTTATCAATACAAATATAATGTCGACAGACATTCACTTAATTTCTTCAGTCCAGATCGTTATGATATTAATAAGTATAGGTTTGTATTGTTTTAAATTAATGAGTATTATATAAAAATTGATGGAAATACATAAAATTTACATTTATTAATGATTGATATGATATAATAATTTATTGTTCAAATTATTTTAATGAAACTGACCTTTTCAGCATTAACAGTATGCACTATAAAATACTTAAGAAAATTAAATTACTTAGAAGCTAACATTTAGACACGTAATATCTATTCTCGGATCATTTTAATGGTCTTATCATAGAAGCACGTTTAAAGGCAAAACACCTACACGGAATTGACAATACGATCAAATTGGAAGAAAGTTTACAGAAAGAGTAATTACCATCTTCAGCTTAGCCTGAAACTCGCCGCTCGTCCACAGATCTCGTACCGGTCCCCTATCGACTTCCTTGTTGAATAACGAGCTCTATGCTGATTTAAGCTCCTTACCCGCTGTCACGATCAAAAGCATTCCACCCTGGATCATCAAATTTACGACCAATGAAAAGATAGAAATAGTCTCTCAATCCTGCCCTCCGTATCACACGCACACACTATTAATCACATAATCATAATGGCCAACTTCTTAGTAGCCCAATTCTGAATGCTTAAGCTCCATTTCTTATAACTTTTCCCCAAACCATTATTAAATTTCATTTGGTGACGGGGATCCGATCCTCTCCAACCAGACTTTGCGAGGAATCATTCATTTCAATCCATCGTTGTTTGGTCTCGTCACAGCCAGGTATCACGGAGTGTCAACTATTTTTTAACACCCAACCGGCGCCAGACTGTCTATATTTTATTACCCTGTCTACAACCTTCTTCAATTTCTCTTAAGCCAACTAGATTTGATTTTGTACTGCCAAATTCTGTATGTAGTTGTGTTTTACCATTACAGTTATCTCTTCTTTATCTGCCCAAATGTTGAAAGTAAGACTTCAAAGATTTTAAATTACCAAATGAACTCACTATAAGACGCATTTCTCCAGTATTTTTCAATTCATTGCTCAGTTACAGCATATTTATAGTTGACTATATCCACGGAGGTAATATAGGGGTTCTTAAAACTGCAAAATACCGGGTATCATTTTTTGGGGGGATGTCCCGTTGATAGACTGAATTGTCTCCTTATATATTTTTCTCCATTCTTCCCATTTATGGTAAATAAACGGATTACGAATATATTTTCACGTGTGTTTCGATAACTTATATATATTTTATGGTAATGTTCTGATATCAAATCCGATATAAACTTTCTTGCGTAATTCAAAAACCACATGGTCACGGGGAATTGGGTGTATACCATTTATTACAAGGAATGAATGCAACACACATTTGTCCTACCTGTTTATTTGACAATATTGAATATATTTACTCCCAAGTATATAGTTATATTTAGAAATATACATATATACAAGTAAAATGTTAAAATAAAATTCCCAAAGCAATGTAGACTGAATAACAGCAACACTTGAGTCTCTAATTGTTCAATTTATGGATTTCTATCCATTTAACTTTAAGGCGCCTAATTGGTAGGATATATTCATGGTTTAAGGCAGTTAAAAGATAGGGTCAACCATAAGTGTGGAATTTTTAAGTGACATATGTCATGCTCGACTTCTCATAATTGTACCAATAATAGAAAAGGATTAATAACTCAGTCTAGAGTCTGAATGACGATGGATGCCGTTATAAAAGCATAAAACTCCAAGGTTCATCACAATAATCTAAAAAATCTCTCTTAATAAGTCCAGCCCGTACGTTTCCTGATATTCTTTCACAGCTCACCAGCATGACAATCCATTCAAATCACTATAACTCCCTTAATCTCAATAATATACATTCAGCCAATTACCATTCATGAATGGCTTTTCTCACGACTTTGAAACTCGTAATTTGTTCCACCCTCTGAAAAATTTATATTTATGCTACCGTAAGTGTGGCATACTTTCTAAATGCCCTCAAAGTATAAATTGAGAAGATATCCGGAGAAAACATGAGAAGTAACAATCAGTATTATCCAAAAAAAATTATACTGGTACAATAAGTTATAAGAAACGACGGAAAATATAAATAAATTTTAACCTTAAATCTAACAAAATGTATAATGTATTTTAAACACCTCATTGTGTTATAAGCTAACACTAATTTAAATTAGCGTGCACCACGCTTTCATTCCCAAATTTAGGATACTGTCTTCCTGTCCGCTAACACTATGAGTTATTTATTTAAATATATTTATGCTTTTGAATTAAAAATTTTAAATGTAATTTTTCTACAAATGACAATTACTGTAAAAATAAATATATCTATCTTGACAAAACTAATATCGCGCACACTAAAACAGTAAATTATTTTAACTTGGCTAATTGTTAAGTTAAATTCATCAAGCTACATTTGTTAATTTAATTGAATAATTATATACGATTTTGAATTATTGTCTCTGTTTCTTCCAAAACAAACAGGCAGAGTTCATTTAATGTTTCAGTTCTCATTTTTAATTTAAGCTGTTTCACCTCTTTCATCCGTTCATAATTATTCTTTTCTTGTACGCCGAGTGCCTTTATTGTGTCCACAGCATTTCAGTGCCTAATTTTAATGGAGATGAGTCGTAAAAGAATGTCGTAAAAAAGTAGGGCGGTATTCATCGGGGTCGGGGGACAAATCGCCTAATTAGCGCTGTAGCTGATAACACGTTCCTCTAATTAGCGCGGCTACTTCAGGGTGACGTCACCACCACCGCAACCGCCGTTTTAAATTGGCCTGGCACTGACCTTCCCTTCATTATCTTAATCCCCGTGACGGTAAGGAATCCTCATTAAAGTGAAGGCTCGAAGCTAAGTCTTGGAGAACTTATAATTGATTATCTTTTTCTTTCATCGACACGCTGACCAATACTGTTTGTATAATTGCATCCATTATTGCACTGTAGATTCCCTCACACACATTCAGCTTCTGATACTGTAATTATGGTCTCTTATTTTGACTAAACAGTTTTTAAAGAAAAATTTCCGGTTTCCCGAATTATACATATGTATTGTGAACTATATAATTTTAATGATGAATTATGAATAAATCAATCTAACACCATTAATGCTGAAAGTGAGTGCAATCTTTTAAGAAAACTCATGTTCCTTTACTCATTAAGTAAGTTCTACATCTTTGGTGGGCGGGTGGAGGAGGAATTGTCGTGAGTTTAATAGTACTCTTGTCTGTTTCTTAGGCCATATAATTATTGTTTTATTACACACTAATTTTTAATTATTCCGTCAGTCTTAGTTCATCATCAATCAAATTCATTAAATGATAACCATTAAAAATCTTAACTATCATATCTTATTATCCTTGGGCATTTGCTCAAGTTTTTATTGCACTATATAGTAATTATGGGTCATTGTCCGTGAAAAATGTCACGTTAAAAGTGGTTCTAAATAAAACGGAAATATACAAACTTACGTTATTAATATAATATAATTATTGTTTTTATTATACTTATATGTGTTTATATTATAGGTTATAAACGATGAGATGTGATCGTATAAGAATGTTAACAATTAGTCAT
This sequence comes from Eucriotettix oculatus, assembly GCA_034510155.1. NCBI lineage: Eukaryota > Metazoa > Arthropoda > Insecta > Orthoptera > Tetrigidae > Eucriotettix > Eucriotettix oculatus. Next base: position 44,473,096 of record CM067378.1, read on the forward strand.
CATATTATGTGAAATTAAATCTGGCGGATTGTGGCTGTACATATGTTGACTCATTCTCAACTCTCTTAACCCTCCACTTCCCAGTGTTTTTCTCGGCTGTTTTGATAATAAGTTTACAAAGCCTTGTCTACTCGTTTAAATATCTATAAATAATATGCCAACAACCATACTTTTCATTATTTAGGAAGAAAGAAGATGTTAGCATCCATAACACTATAGTCTTAACTTAATCATATTACTGCCTCTGACGTTATCTACCTCAATCATTTCTGAATAATTTATTCTGACTCAATGCTTCGTTCTTCTCCTTCAATTCTAAAACTCCTTTATATGGGAAACAAAAAGTTTCGTTTCTTAGACTTTGGTCACTTCCCTTCAAAATATCGGTCTACAAACGAAACCCGATATCAATTTTGCTAGACGTAGTATTTTTTGTTACGTCGACAAATTCTATGCAAGTTATTAACTTGTGACTATGGAATCCTTTAACCTTGATAATCCAGAAACTTACTGGCCATGCGGTCACAACGAATAGAAATTAGATATTAGGCTTTTGTTTATACAAAATTGAATTTTTACGTCTGTTTAAGAATGTGATATAAAGAAAAGAACTTAATCTAGATTTGTTGTATTGTGATGTTAATAAAGGTTATACATTAGCAATAACACATTTTCCATTTCAATTACCGCAATTTAATATTCCATTAACATACGTAGAAGCGCTAGAGATCTACTTGACACCCCATATTGAATGTCTGGAATTAATACACTACTTATTGTGCAAATCACATGAAGGGAGGGGAATGGAGTTAGTGGAGAAAATTGAACCAATGCTTCTGTCGGGTCTATACTAAATATTATAAACTTCTTCTTGATTGATTTAACAGGTTATACTCTTTTCTTTGATTTCAAGCAGCCCAAGAAAAACAATGCTTCTAAAATACGAATTAATCGAAGCAGTTATAAAAATGCAGTACAGCTTTTAAACATTGTTAAGTCATTTCGAAGTAGTAGTGAATTATTGGAATAATATTCGGTATTTATTTTTAAGTTTTAAATTGGGCATAAAATTAAACTAATTAATATCATATGTATTCTTAACTTGATTTGGAAAATATTGTGATAATATTAGGTTAATATAATATTTCTCATAGACGCTAAGTAAACGCCTATACAGTCTACCACGTAGTGGATTAATTATTTCTGTAAAACTATGTCACATAAAGTCGGCAAAATGTTGTCCATATTCCGATTAAATACTTTATGCCCAATAACTTCAGTTGGCAATTATTGAAGGCTAACAAGAAAGTATTATTCGCTTTCATGAAGAACACGTTGAGCCTTTACACATACGAAAAAAATTTAATGTTATAGCTATTGTTGTTTTGAGTTTGTTATAAATTGATGTTATTCGATAGAAGTACAAAGGAAACTTCACATTTACTTCGTAGTTTTAAAGGGGAAACCTGTCAGCGTACGTCACTTGTAGTGGCGTCGCCTCTTCGCCAGCGTCTCTGTAAATCGTCGTCTTAGCGTCACAATTTGCCCTCCATCGGTTCCCGTCCGTTTGCTTCAAGTTCTGAGAGCCAAATTATCATTCACACAACCTCCCTGCCGTGTGCAAAAAAAAACACGAAATCGATCTTTAACAATCGATTTGTCTTTAAACTACGAAACCCCATTGGTCGAGGCAACAACGTGGCATTTCAAATATTGTTGTTTCCGTGGGTCTTCCATTTCCCACGCCAGCTGTTTCCGGAAATAACGTAAGTCATATTCGTACGTGACCAAAAGCTATTCCGGGGGATTATAGGCACGCCTTTCTGACGCCACTTCCAAATTTCCAACCCTTGCTAACTTAACGTTAACAAATAATCAAATACCCACTATCGCAACATAAAAGAGCAGGTCGATACAATTATTGATCCTGAATAAAAATCTCTAGATCATGCATTTATTGTATGTTTTATTCGTACAAATATTGATATTTACTATGTTCTGTTTTTAATTGCATCTCTGTATATTAAAAACTAACAGTTAATCCTTAAAACAACCTAAATCACTTTCATGAAAACTTACGCAAGCAAATACTTATGGCTCATTACTTATATTATTCTACACAAGTGTATACGAGAGGACAGGTTGTGGGAAACATAATTTTTCATATAATTCTTATGTAAACACATACTTCTATTTTAAAAAGTAGGAAAACTGTTGTTGGATAAAGTAACTTATAAAGCAATACTTATTAAGATTGTTAATGAATTTTCCACAAGAATCCATTTTCAATTATTTACACATTTATTCAATGAAAGAATAATATCAAGTAGCATTCTAATTGTCATTTATTTGAAGCAAACTGTTTCAATGCTTCGCAAATACGTGTGCTGATAAATGAATGACACTCGCTGCCATCACTTCCGATACCTTTACATAATGGATGAATTAATCCCGTAAAGCCATGTCGCGTGAAGTCGGCAAACGGTTGTCGGTGTTCCAGGTAATTTATATCCAATAGCTTGAGTTTGCAATTTATTTAAGTTGATGATCAAGTATTATTTGCTGTTCATGAAGAAAACATTGAGCATTTAAACATAAAATCAATTCATGGGAATATTTTCTAATTACGAACTCATGTAAAATATACCGTTATAGTAATTTACTGTTGTTATGTCTGAGTTTGTGTTAAATGGATATATTATTCGGTAGAAGAATAAAGGAAACTTTACATTTACCTATTATGTGGTTAAAAAACAATTATTTGTATCGAGGCTATAAATAGCTCAATATTGTTGATACGATTAAACTATTTAATTTGTTGTAGAAGTCATAAATGGCAGAGTAAACTAAACAAATAATTATAGAAACAAAAAATTAAGAAATTTTATGTGATCATATCATACTTGTATACAAATACCCTTGAGCTAATAATTAATCATCTTTGGTAATATTTAGCAAACTGTTTTAACTAATTATTCATAAAATTGTATGATTAGCATCCATTCATTCTTCTTGTCGTGCGTCATACCAATTACAATTTCAAGTCTCTAATGCGTTCCATTCAATGTGTTACTTTGCTCCTGTTTTTACAAAGTCCTTCCTCAAAAAAACAATTCTTCTATTCTTGCACCCATTTCGTTCGTCCCTTACTTATAAAGACTACTTTCATATTTTGTGCAATTTCTAATCCAAGCGATATTTTATTACTGGAAACACACTGTGGACAAATACTTCAGAGTCAACAGATTTAATTCGAATATTATACGCGGCGATTAAAAAAGAATCATCCAGTTTGACACGTTCTTATTTTGAAAAATAATTTTTGTTGTGTGTACTCCATATTGGCAAAAGCTGAAGTGACTGTTGACAAAAGCGCACTTCTGCTGCCTACAGTACGTTATGCGAAACCAGACAGCTTCCGCTTTGTAACAGCTCATTGTCCAAGCTCTTTGTACTAAAATTTGAATACTTATAAAATTGTAAATCGAATTATTCTTTTTGGAGCTCTCGGTGTAATTCCATCCAAGAGGTCTCCATTCGATGGTTACTCTTTTATACACAATTATAATAAGATTTGATGTAAATAAGGATACCCCATTTCATTTATACAAACGTCATATGTTAATTCGTAAATGTGCATTAATAAATTATTTTACTGTAGCATTAGAGTTATTAATGCAAATTAGTGATGTAATGCGCGACATTCTAATCAATATTGAAATAGATGCGTGGGTGCCGGCAATCAATCAATTGACATAGTAACGTGAAGTGTTGCAGAAACAATTTCAATCATTCTCGTTTAATATGTGTGATCAAGTAAGTGTTTTTGTAACTACAGTGAATAGAGGTTCAGTCATAAGGACATATTTCCGTGTATGATGAAGACCGTCATAACTTCGGTTGTTATTAACAGCAGACAACGTACGCGAAATAAATACATCAACAATAAAATATGTTAATCCTCATCTGTACCGTAACCAGTTTTTTCATCCATGGCTCTACAGCCCATTGAGGGCCTGGGCCTGCCGAGTCGACTGCGGACTGTCATCTTGCATGACACATTCCGAATTTGGAGTGAGACGTGGTCAGCGTATCGACCCTTCAACAGTCTTTATCCCGGTCTTGTCGACCATGACAACACAAACATCCAAGCCCAAGCCAAGATTCGAACCCGGGACCTCTGGGTTGTGAGGCAGCAACGCTAGCCACTACACCACAGGAACCGTAACCATTAGTTAATAATAAATTCAGAGAGTCACGCATTGTTATAATTAGAACCGATAAATAATATACAGTATAAATCTTAGAGATATTTATTTTAAAAAGTGAAATGTAATAATTAGAGAAATTTATTAACTTTATTGGCTGAGTTCGAGTGACGAATGTGTTTTAGTATTTTTATACCATGAAATAAAATATTAATGTCTCATGTGCTCTTCGATAGAGCGCAATTCATTCCTGTAGCGCATAATGTTTTTCCAAATGACGCACAGAAAAATAGTAGTTTGAAGTAGGAAGGAATGTTAATTATTTTTTCCTTAATTTTGATTTGGTTTCTAATCAACTAATGGTTATCAACGACTATTAACAATTTGGAAGTTTCACGGTATTGAAGTTCACATAACATCGCTACCCTTGCCATGATTCGAACCAGGTTTCTCTGTGAAGAAGCGATGCTGACTACTACACCACAGGAGCTCGATAACTATTTATTTTTATGGAAAATGGTTGGCTTTGTAAATTTGACAAGTATCTAGTCAATATACCAAGAAATGTTCGACACTCAAAGTCTTGTATCTGCTTTTAGGAGCCATACAGAAATAGATATAAATAAACGTACAATCATCGGTCGTGAATAGTAAGCTATTACGTTTTATAGCGAAATATATTTATAATTTCTACCTCTGAGGTTTTTCACGAACGGTTTACCTGTGATTCTGTAGACCTAAAATAAATATTCTATTTACAAAACATTTTTTATTATATCAAATAACTATGACACAAAAATATACGTACTCATAAATATTTTAAATTATATTCGTAATAATATTTGGCGTTGAATTAAGATAACACAACATATACAGTACATAAGTCACGTAAATGTTTTCAATTAATATTTTTTTGAGTACGTGTTTTTATAAAAACATGATAATGTATAACACGTGAATTCATAGTAAACTAAAATTCAATATTACATCAGCCAAGGATTAATTATTCAACATTTTACTGTTCCATTTATTTACTAAAGATTCGAAAAACAATTACTTAACGGTATAATACTAAGCATTAGTAAGCAAAAAAGAAATTTTAATTAAAGACCATAAAAAACATTTCGACGTTTTAATTGTTTCAAAATTTTGACAACCACGTAGGTCAACTTTTAAAACCTGTTGGTAGATTGGTTGGTAGCTTTCAAATATTTTTCAGTTATTTGTGTATGTTATTATGGTCAGTCTTTTTGGTATTAATTATTAAATTTGAACAAAATGGTCAAAAATTATCAATATCTTGGAGGATATTAAGCCCACAATCACTGAGATATCAAATTAATAAATGCATACATTCTTCCTTTTCCTTTCCTGCAACGTGACAGTAAATGTTTTGGAAAAATAACGCAATTTTAAATCTATTAACTTTTATTTCGTTAAGTACGTTAAGACTGTGGGGTTTGGCGAGAGGACTTTCTGCAGTTTTCTCTGAGAGGTTTTATCGGAAGATCCCATTAACCGCGGCGTGTGATTGACGACAGATCAATACTGCAATGCGGCTTAACAGGCATTCGAGGAGGCGCCAACCGCTGTAAAACTAACTTACTTAGCCCTTCTCTTTCTAATTTCGCCGCTCCCAAGTGCTATTTGAAGTCAGAGATATCCTTCTGAAGTGCCCTCTCCAGACCTGAGAATGGTAATTCTATTACAGTTCTACAGGATCTTTAAACACCCCGCGTGTACTTAAAAATAATTCATTCCGCGGGAACTATTTTCACCTTCATTGAACAGCAAAGATATCATCCGATTTGTTTAATCCTATATTCCTAAATAATTGTGTATATTGCTAAAATTGTATATAGGAGAATAGCGTCAAATAAGGGACGATCAATTTAGTTTTAGGAAGAATGTAGGGACACGTGAAGCAATTTTTTGCGACTAATTTTAGAAGACAGCATACAAAGTATCCCCGGCCTACGTTTATTGCATTTGTAGATTTAGAAAAACGTTTTATAATGTGAACTGGAGCACACTATTAAGGATTTTGAAGAGCAACGGAATAAAATATCGTGAAATGAGGCTTATACATAACCTCTACACAAAACAGACAGTAGTAATTAGAATTGAACCTCAAGAAAAGAAAGCCTTAATCAAGAAAGGAGTAAGACAAGGATGCAGTCTGTCGCCCATGCTGTTTAACTTATATACAGGACAGGCGATGAAGAAAGTGAAAACGGAATATTGAAAAGGAATCATACTTCATGGAGAAGAAATAAAAAGGCTACGCTTTTCCGACGATAATGTAGTATTAGGGGAATCATAAGAAGACTTAGAAACCATAATAAATGGTATAAACGGGGTCCTGGAGGAAGAGTTCAATGTGAGGATTATTAGAGGGATAACCAAGGTAATAGAGTGTAGTTTAGGAAACAGTGGAATAGCAAAGGTTATTAGATTGGGAAGGAATATTTTGAAGGAAGTTCAAGAATTCTGCTAATAACTCTCCCCCTCCGTCAAGCACCCGACTGACTTCACGATTCAAATTTAATGCTACAGAATGGCTGATCTCATTGATCCTTCGTATTCCAAGGCAGAATTTCTGAGAAAACCCACGTGGTTGCGAACTCTGTTGTAAATTACTGAATCAATTAAATAAAATGGAATTTTAACTCCAATACTAAAATTAAAATGAAAACATTACCATGATTAACTATATAAAATTTAATTATGACATATGTTGATGCCACGTAAAGAAATAATTTATCGGAATTAAAGAAAAACCACTGTGAGCTAAGAGCTTTTTCAAGTATCAAATATAAGTGTAGAACCATTTGAATTTTATGAAATATTTGTTTGAATAGAAACGCTATGAGTAAACAAGCTGCTCTTTGTGAAATGTACCGAAAACCTCGCGAACAGGGTATGAAGCGATAAAATTTGTCTAGCGTGATCTAAGTAAATATTGACTAGTTCCGAGCCCTTGCTTCCGTGGCTCTATGGCTCGTAAAATGAGGACAACTGAGACGAATAACTAATGGTAGAACATAGATACGTATATATATATTGGCGGCTCCGAAGCACACTCTGTCCAGACTATGGAAGAGCAATGTTCTGGTTCGGCTTACAGCTATGGATTGGATTTCTTTGGGAGACAAACGGCGGCAACGACAATATCGTAAACAAAGCCTGGGAATGGGTAGACCGAGTCCGAAATATGCAGCAAATGGTGCGTGAATTGTAGTTTAATCATCGCCCACCCAAGGATTCGAGGCTATAAAATACGTACGTTACTGTCCGATTATTCAGAACTTGGAAATGCATTGTTTATCCATTTTCTGTTTACAGTAGTTATTTTATAACCCTATTAACAACCAGGTGCAATCACTTAGAAGAATAGTAATGAATTCCAGTATTGGCATAAAGAAAAACACATTAGAAATTTTAATCAGTTTCCTTGTAATCAACTAGCAAATTAATAAACAAACAATTATAATGTAATATATCAAAAATATAAAACGCATACTAGTGTTATATAAATCATGTATAAATAAAATTACTCAAGTCAATCGTACGCAGAAATCAAGAACTTTGGACTCAGTCCAAACATGCACCATTTTAAACAGCATAATTGAGGAAAAGTTATATCAAATTATATTACAAATTACATTTAAAAGTATAAAGAATAGCTGTAGGGTTATATTACAAGTTCTCTTAATTATTTTGAGCGTATTAATTAAAATTAGACCGTAAATTTATTACTGTCACTGTACCGATCGAAGAGTCAACAAATTATGCCTCTTTCAGGAGGAATAGTGATCATCATCTAATGGCCTAATTGAGAGGAAGTCAAACGGTGGTTATCCTCTTTTCCTCATTGCTCATTGTGTTTAGCACCCTGAGTAAATATCCTAATCTAAATGGCAACCATATTTATTTTATCCTTGATCATTGCTCTGTATCTTCATAAAATCTCTATTTGCACCCCAGGTCATTTTTTGCTCTCGATGCTTAGATATTTTTTGAAGCACATGTTTTCAGCCCATATGATGCTTATAATTTTAGGAACTTGGCAAATTCGATTAATATATTATCTATATTGATACTGAACTTATTAGTTTCTATCGGTCCCTATGGAGCCTTATAATTGATTGATGTTTAAAACCGGTGTTTTGAATGATGTTACTATCTCCAGTGACTACAATTATATCGTCTGTGCATTTGAGAGCCTCAATGGAGGGTTCAAAGGCTAGTTCTAACTCGTTGACAACTATTTCAAATAAGATTATACTTAGGCTCATTATCTAGCTGGTAATGGCTTTTTCTGTCACTTGTCCTACGTATTTGTCTTCTATTTGGTTACTTAATACAATACAGGATATATATAGCCTTGTTGCTGAATTGGATTATAAAAATTATAACATTAGCCATCCACGTATTTTTGTAAGTTTTTCATTTGTCAAGGTCAAACAGTATTATTATTATTACTTACCTGAAAGAAAAACAGAAGTCAGGAGTTCCTTTTCACTTCAGTATTTCAATGCTATGTTTACGAAATAATTTATCATTTCACTGATACTTTTTTTTGCGAGGGCAGGTGAAAATCTTCTAAAGACACTATCTCAGGGTCCGCTTTGGAAGGTACTGTGGGATTCTACCCACTAAAATCACCTCCCTTTCCAACGATGACTGTGTATCTTCCTGTGGGACAGTCGTTAGACATTACTTCACAGGAAGCAGTCGTAGCGTCAAGCTCTCTGTCTCCTTTAAACATTATTATTTCTCTCTTTTTCGTAATTTCTTAATCTTTGAATTACTGTAGAGGCATATGCGCTTACTTTATTCCAGGTATTAGGTGAAAGCAGCATATTGGGTACCAAATTATCTGGTGTTATTGAAGTTACAATATCGCTTTCTAATGCTCGTTTCCCATATTAAAATCTCGAGCAACTGAAAAACACGTGTTCTGGTGTCTCATTAAGTCCACATTCAGGGCATGCAGTTGAATTATCTATGGCAAACCTGTAGAAGTATGCCCTGAAGCAGCCGTGACCGGTCAAGAGTTGAGTAAGATAATAATTCACTTCTCCGTGTTTCCGATCAATCCAGTCTTTAATTGACTATGGGTCCATCGGCCTTTATTGGACTCATCCCAACGGCGTTGCCATTCTTCATTTGTTTTGAGCCTCTCAACTCTCTTGCCTTCCTGACCTCTGTTTGTCTGTAGCTGTCATCGGCCAGAATGTCTACCGAGCCATTCCTGCCACCACACATACTGCATCGTCCGATACTGTCCTGTAGGCACAGGTAACGCGTAGTGCACAGAGCCTGTGGACGGAACTAACCTTTCTCCTGTTTGATTTTACTGTCAAAGCAGTACACCATATCGAGGCACCATACAAGATCACTGATCACACAACATTCTCGAAAAGAAGTCGCCGGTATTGTCTTGGGCCTGCAACATTTGGCATAATTCGTAACAGTGCAGATACTGTCCCAGCTACTTTACGTCTTACATAATCAAGGTAGTGTTTAAAAGGCATCCTATCATCTATCATTATACCAAGATATCTGATAGACGGTTTCGAATAGATTTCGCAGTCTCGGACCGTAAGGGTGATGGATTCTCTAGATTTTCTCCCAGTGGCAAGATTCTAAGAAAGGAATATATATGTATGTATATTCTACCCCTAAACTGATTAGCGCTACCCACGCAAGAATTTACAATCGCATATTGATATTTACAAATTAAAACTTTCCTACGTCTATGCGTTGCCTTTTTCTTTAATTTTGAATTTTTCGTTATAAGTAGGCACCGTAAGATGATTTGTTATTTCTTTCGAGGCCGGTTCACCAGTGTAAGCTTGATATATTAGGCACCTTTTATTTAATGTTCCATTTGGGTGCACATTAAAGAGGAAAGTAGTCTTTTCTGAAGACAATGTTATTATGGTTTGCTGAGTTGTCAGAATGTTAGTCTGATTGTTATTATTCTCCATCATTTTAAGGAGTGTGGAGTCTAACGCGATTAATCGAATGTTTTTCTGTGTACTGCATACCTCATTGAGGAATTAATGGCTTCAAAGATTTTCTTCCAACTACAGTTGCAACTTATAGTTTCTTTTCTGGAGGAGTTCCTCTTCAATTTTGTTTAAATTGCTGGATGGAGAGGAGTAAAATGATTTCGCTGAGGTTCATGCAAATTTACTTGCAAGGCATTCTGTTCTCTCTTTTGGATCCGTTTTTCTTTCGTTGATTGTCAGTGACCATAATGATTTACTTTACCTTTAGGCTTCGAATTTGAGTGGATAATGAATCGCGGCTGAGATTCCAGCCACACCTCATTGTAGTCTTCTTTCATTAGCGACCACACAAATGTGAAAAACAATCTGATTATATTACATTATAATAATTAATTGTTTTATGAACTTTATCAGTTCCGGTGATTGGGTAATCAGATTTGATTTATCTTCTTCGAGGATACGGCGACTATCTTGGGGCAAATTACTGCAAGATTTGATCAGGAACCTCGTGAACATAATATTGTTGCAGAGATCGCATATTGGTGGTGGACTATTTGTATATATGTGGAAGTACTATAATTATGATTAGCCAGATCTTCCTCTGGCAAGAACCACTTGATCTCTTTCGGATGCCTTATAGGGGAGGCGGATCGCGAAGGAGATGTTATTTAATTTTTCGGTTGAGCTAGAGTTTAGAAGCGACCAATTATGCTTCCAGAGATGGGCTTTTTATGAAAAGGTGTTTTCTATACATCAAAGAATGTAATGGCGTAATTAGGAAGAGAATAGCGGAGAGTTGAGTGGCGGTTCATTCCAGATGGTCGACGGAATTTGAGTCTATGTTTATGAATATTACTTGGCATTGGCGTGTCTAATTAATAATGCATTCAATTAAATCCACACCACAAAGCGTATCTATATTATTCTTCTTCACAATACAGAATACAATCTTAAGTATGGTCTTCTGTGATAACAGAACTAAATTACACGATTGAATTTGTTTATGTTTCTCGTGCTGAAATAGATAATTATTACATTGTTGAATAACTGTCATTGAAACTGATAGTCGGTTTACCACTTATCATAAACAGGCAGAAGAACTGTTTACTTACCACCTGTAAAAATACTAAGATACTTCAAGTGAAAAAAAATGTAGCTATTAAATTCGATAAACAGTGATCAAGTTCGTGAAGTATTAGATTTTGATATCATCTATAAAATAATCAGTATGTGAAATAATACACTTCATTCAGTTCGTCAAATTAACCACAAAATCTGCAGGCATATTTATCTTAAAATATTTTAATGAAAAATATTATATCTACATTAATTAATATTATTTATTCGAATTAATACTTTTATTATTTTAACAGTCAATTATTGATCTAATAATTTAACCATATATAAATTACATTTAAAGCTTTTTAAGTTGTCTTAACAAGAAGTTCAAAAAGATTTTATTAAAGTCGAAGTAAATTGGGGACAGATGCCTTTGTGGGTTTGGAGAGGAGTAATGAGTGAGAAACGTTTCTTCTGTTATGGTTTGTTACCATGCTTCCCTTGTATTAATGGCATATATGCTAATACTTGTTTTCCTTGTAAGGGTTCGAGTAGTCTCGTTGGCTTTCATCTTAAGTCTAACGATGCGAGAAATTGGTGTATCAAATCATACAAAAATAATAATATTTGTAAATTTTTGCTTGTCTACCCATTGCTCTGAATTTTACTGACGAGTAAAATATTACTGAAGCGATTTATTACATTCTTTAATCATATTTTTTTCATATTTTTAATCCAAATGCAATTTTCTTATTTCGAAGCACAAAATATTTAAGTATGGTTTCAACCTCATATCAGAACCCGGAGTTCATTTTTCATAAATTGTAGAAGTGTTTGTTATGAACATATTTATAATTTGTAAATACCCTCTTTTTCGTCTCCAACCATTGTCAAAAATAATTGCTTCCAGTCAAAGAGCAATTATATTTATTTCTTTGTACATCGGTATAATCGTCAACGCTTTACTGAACAACATTTTTATGAGTACGCAAAAGACATTTCCAAAGCCATTGCCACCTGAATTCTGGGGTAATAACGTCACACCGGTGGCTCAGTCCATAATGTGCAATTCAATAATGGAATTGCTCGCTGACAGATGCTGATTTGACTTCGGGGAACGCCAATGAATTCCTGTTCCAGTGTTTTAATTTCCTTCTGTGGGTTCGGTTGACAGATGCTTTGGAGCGTTTTTATGGTTATTTCCTCGATTCGTGCTGTGGTATGGTTTTTAGCATTTACAGTGAAATATCACGAAAATATAATAAATGTAAAACAATATGCATTTTAGGTTTAGATATAGCGTGTTTGTATGAAATAATCCGATTTGACATATATTTTTCAAAATAATGAACGTACAAAATTAAACTTATATTTGTTCTATAGAAAAATATATTAATTTTTTTACATAACACAAAGGTGCTCAATATTCCCCCATGGGATACATGTCATATGCCTATGTTATACATATATTCGTCCCAAATACTAGTGGGCATTCTTGAGTTACTGCTTTCACGGTGGTTTTAAGGTGGTTCTGCAGTTCGAAGACTGGTCTGACGCAATCCTTCATGCTAACCTATCATGCACAAGCCTTTTCATTTGTGCATATGTAACACATCCTACTTACTTCCTATTCTGCTTACCGTTTTCCATTCTTGCCTTAAACTGAGTCTTTGATAAATCCCAGACGAGAAACTCACATGTAAACTTGATGAAAAGTGAAGCGCAGTAGGACCCCTGCCTAATTTGTTCACACTTTTAGGATATTAAAGGATCTACAAATTCAGCAAGAACACTCTAACTGGTGACAGGCAGGTAGAAGTGGAATTTCCCGGCTCCAGGCTGCCGGTCGGGAGACGTGCCTGTCTACGGATGTATAATACCAAGCAGGTTTTACTGAAGGAACATTCGCTCTTCAAAATTTCCGAAGGACACTGTTCCCTTTGTCGTGGAAAATTTTCCGCGTTGGATGAAGGACTCATGAGGATTGGTTGAACAAACATCACGTGGGATATACGAGTTTAGCTGGCAGGCGAGAAGCTAAAAAATAGGCAGAATGGTGCTAGACGTTGAGAGGGTGAGAAGGTACAGATAGAGTTGTTCAAGACGTTGAGAAGGCGAGGTGGAAGGGAGGAGAGTTGATCAGAACGTGAATGGTAGGAGGAAACTAGAGAGTGCAACAAGAGTTGAAAGTGAGGTGTGAATTATTGCTCTGTAGTGAGAAGGTATTGAGAATAAGATAAAAAGCCAGCGGAAAGAATGAGGAAAAAATGGAATTTCCACAATCACCGGCAGTAACAGATTCGTCCCACTTTCTACCGGCAGAGAAAAAATTTACAATTCAACCCTAAGGAAGGAGGAAGCCTAGCACCAGCATCAAGACAAGACTGAAGATAAAACAGGTTCGTCAAGTGAATGAAATATATGCTGCACCTGGTTACCCAATAAGTTTTAAACCCTGATATTTAAAAAAACGTCCCCTTGAATGAATTTATTTGTTTGTAATAGAGCGCAGTATATTGTTCAATTACATCAAGTTAAAAGATGAATAGTTATGAATTTTTAATATGAAAAACTCTATATACTGAAGTTAGTTTATGAACCACCAATTCGCTAATTGGTTTATTTATATTAACAATTTCAGATCAGATGAGAACTAATTTGTACAACAATTTGAATTTGAATTCACCCCACTATAATAAAAACAGTCACCATCAGTAATACATTGTCTGCAGTATATATAATACAAATATGAAACAAGTGAGAGTTATATAAAAACCATTGGTCCCCAATACCACAATTTTTAGTGCATGGTCCCTGGACACTATAAGTCTCAATTAATCAGAAGCGGATCCAGGGAAGTATCTTGGAGGGGAGGGGGATAAACAGTTTTTAAAATTTATATTGGTTTTTGAATACATATTATTCGAAAAAGGAATTTTTGGTAATAGACTATATATGAGTATAATTAAAGAGATTTAGAAGGTGTACTGTAGGGAATATACCAAAAAACAACAACCAACGTATTATAGTATTGTTCAGTACATTTTTAAACAATTTTTGTGTCTCCAACGAAGAAATGATTCGCTATATATAAATTGATTGAAATATCGTAAAAGCTCAATTTTCACTAATGACTAATAATGAAAAATATTGTTCATCAAATCAAGAAAGTTGTTTTAAATGATATCAATTGTGGCACAAAATGCATCCCTTTGCCCCCACCCCTAACATCCCGGATCCTCCTCTGAATTAATTCATTATCGTCTTTATAAATTATATATGTCTGGTTTTATATCCTAATTCTAAAAAAACGTAATTGTTTTATCATGAAATTGATGCCTAAAAAGAAACTATATTATTGCTATTAAAATTATTATTGTAGTTTAGTATTTCACTAATCTGTTTGGAAGAAAACAGTCAATCGGCTTCGTTCTGAAGAGAAGATAAATCTAAATTTAATTTCTGTTGATAAAGACATAAAGCAACTTCTGCAACCTAATATAGCTTTTATTTTATTCTCGCCAGGTTCAGCTATAAAATTAGTGAATGGTTGTCTATCAATGATTTTAAGGTCATATTACCAGTTTTAACAAAGAAATTGTAGAAAACGTGACATTTACAAAGTACTGGGAAAGCCTCGTTGAAGACGCAGGTGAGAGCGAGGAATGTTACAAAAAAAACTGTCGTCTATCTTGAAATTCGCAATTCCCCGTAATTACTCGGAGCCGGTTGTGATAATTTCCACCCTAAGAATTCTCTCTCGGAGCCTCATCTCTGGACTAATTTCTGGAGTTGCTTCAAATAACAATGGTAAAAACGGAAGAAGCCGTGAAGACTCTGAGCGAATCCAACTTGCACGAGATAAGTTTAAAGTAGGATTTATGGCTGCTCGTCCAAGTTAAATTTTCATTAGAGCTTCAGTACCGTTGGATGCTTTCAATTCTCTCAAGAAAACCATCTGTCGTTATGATCTCTACAGTGTTATTTTCCCTTTTATATCGTTGTTACACGTTTCAATTGCATTATGTGAAGACAAAATAACAATTTTAACATAAACTATAACGTCAAATTAAATATATAGGGTGCTTCAAAAGGAATAATTGAGTGTAAATATTTAGAAAATAATAACATAATTTCAATGTTATTTTGTAATAAAAGTAAATAAAAAAGTATCTTACATAAAAACTCGAAGGTTCCGCTGTCCCCACTTTCCCACGGCAATTTGTGTATTCAATATTTAAATTCGTCCCACTCTTTATGACAACGTCTTGAGTTACTGCTTTCACGGCTTTTTTATACGGTCCACAATTCGACCATTGTTACTCTTGAATAGGAGGAGCATAAAGAAAGTCTTTCATAACTCCCAAGAAAATTTTATATATATATATAATAATTTAAAATCATATATATATATATATTATTGGGGGTTATAAATTTTAATTATTTTAACAAATTGATTGTGCTTTAAAAAATATTATAATATGATTCAAATAAAAACAATTTCTCTTAGTGAGTCCATTGCATTAATAAAATTTATACATTAATTAAAAGCGACAATTTTTAAATTCAAAGGGTTTCTCAGAGTAAATTAATTATTGATTTTCGTTCTTTCTTGACGAACCTATTTTATCTTCCTTCGTTTCTCGATGCAGGTACTAGGTGATTCTGGAACTTCCTCGTGTTGGATAGCTTTCCCTCCACCTTCTGAATTCCTTCTTCCTCCAGGTTGAGTTGTGGACCTTGTACTGCTGGTGTTTGAGAAAAACCCAGTTTTCCTCATTCTTCACTCCAAAACGCAGTTAAACTAGTCTGAAGTTCTTGCCTTCCTTTCTCTCTCTGTCTTCTCACTTAAGAGCAAAAAATTTCACCTCCCTTTCAAATCTCGATCGACATCTCTCATTTCCTCCTGACTTCTAACTCACGTTCCACTGTTCAGTTTTTTCCTCCTTTCAACATCCTGATCAACTCTATTTTTCGTCTTCCTGCCTCACAGTTAATCTCTCATTTCCCCATCCTCCAAGAGCTATCCCACGAAACGGGGATTCACCAATCTTTATGCGTCCTTCGTCCAGCGTGGGATATTTTCCCTAACAAAGAGAACAGTGTCCATGGTAAATTTTGAAGAGTGAAATTTCCTTCAGCAAAACAAGCTTAATCTTCTATAGCTGCAGATAGGTGCCGGGAAAAACCACTTCTGACCTGTCATCGAATTAGAATATTCTTTCTGGGTTTCGATCATTTAAAAATCTTAAAATTTGAATAAAATTAGGGAAGGGTCCCACTGCACTGCAATATATTATGAAAAATATTACTCCTGACGGTCTACAAAACTTGTATCTAACTACTTAAGAAATGTTTTGACATATCATTCAGTTTAGTCACCTCTCCTTCTCCTCCTCAATCGATTCATATTTCTTGCCCCTAGTTGTGTTAGTCCTTATGAACCTTATCATCTTATTTGTATTATATTAGTTAAAGTAAGGTAAAATGAGTTCAACTTGTAATGCATTTGCAAAACATGAACGTAGACTGGGCTTTATTTGATCATCTTCAGAAGTTATTTATCTGACCACAGCAAATTTCTTAAATTTCTACTTTGAAAAGACACATTAACTTTGTAGCTGATAATTATCGGTAATGTCGGTACAGATGAAATTAACCCCGTAATATAACTTCTCAATCCTGAAAATCAAAAATAATAAATAGAATGTATAGCTCAAACTACTTACGCTGTGTAAATAAAATCATATAGAAATTTATAAAGACACATAAAGTCACATATAGGTAATCCATTGTTGTTCCAGTGAATAATTCTTGAAAGAACTTAAAATTGTTTAATTCTATTACTCAAAAAATTAAAGCCACTAGCATATTGATGTTAAATACTTTTTCTCAATTTAAAACAGTAAAATCAGCCCCGATTATTCTTTGCATTTTTCGTTGAATTGTAACACACAACTCGCCACGACAAACGAATAGGTGATAAATCACCGGCCTCCAAGTGGCAGGCATGAATGAAATTAAAACATCGTCCTCATTCATTGCTTAAATTTCGCATAACACCCAATATTCTTGCCGGGAAAGAGCTTTGTTTGTATTTGGTCTAAATGATAAATCGGACGGGAGAACTTTACCTTGCAGAACATCCGCTTTTTAATTGTACACTTGTAATCCCTGCACGTAACAACATCAGAGACTCCTAATAGTTTTTATTAAATTTTCACTGTTTAATAATTATGATTATAGGTTTCCTCCTAATAGGCAATTAATATGAAGAGGACGGGAATAAACATCGATAAGGGAGAGTAATCCATAACCTCTACAGAAGGAAGTCAGCAGGTTGAAGGGAAAGAAAAGGAAACAGAAATCAAGAAAGGAATAAGACATTGATGCCGTTTGGCGCCCATGCTCTTTAACTTATACATAGAACAGGCGATGAAGAAAGTTAAAAATGAAAATGGATAGGGAATAAAAATGCAAGGAGAAGTAATAAAAAAACCTTCGGTTTGTCGATGATGTTATAGTATTAGAGGAGTCAGAAGAAGATTTGGAAACCATAATAAATTACGCGAATGTGGGCCTGGAAAAGTATAACATGTGGATTAATAGAAGGAAAGCCGCAATAATGGGGTGTAAGATGGGAAATAGTGCGGGAAAATAAGTGTGTTAGATTGGAAGGGATATTTTGAAGAAGTTATGGAACTTTTCTACTTGGGCAGCATAGTAACTAGTGATGGTAGCATTATAGTAGACATTCAAGCATAAAACGGGAAGAACGAAAAATATGGAGGACGTTGACCTAGAGAAGGGATAAATTAACAGGCCACGATTTCAGACATGAGGTTCTTATAAAATTAGCGTTATAGGGAAGTGTGTGGGACAGATTACGGAGAATGTGGTATGTTGTTATGTGGAAATGAAAAGGCTTACGCAAGATAGGTTAGTATTGACGATTGCACTGAAAACAACAACAGGTCATTATAGCTTGAATTCAACATTCCACTATAGTCTGTTTAAAATAAGTTGCGAGATTGGTGTGACCTTGAATCATCCAATGATTATCCTCTAAATGAAGGGGCTCGTCAAGCGGCGTTGCTGTGATTGGATGATTGAAAGTCCCCCCCCCCCTAAACGCCTTAATTGCCAGAGGACTTCTTATTTTAAAGAGACTGTAACAATGTAGTTCTACATCTAAGAAGATTTTCTGATGCCGAATCGCGCATATATTTTCCAAAATAATGTACTTGTATATGCGGTTTAGGTTAATCATGATGCAGACAAAAAAAATATTTTTGTTAACTAATCATATGTCAGAAACTCGTAATGTGAGAGTACTGAGTATGCAAGAGATTACTGGATTTAATGGAGAATAAATAATGTTAGATGGTTTTCAGTACCTTATTTAAGTGATCAATATAATGAAAATTCAAAATGAGCCCCAGACATTTATTCTAATGCAATAAAAACAATAAATAATTGAAAAACACCTTCTTCCTCTAAAGTACCACAAACAGGTTGATGGTCACGTAGTTATTTAAAAATGTTACTTCATCAAGTTTGGGACGGATCTTTTAACACTCTGTCTATACAAAAATTTGCAATTTAGACTCTTGACAACTCTTCATAATAGATTAATAGTTTATCGTTTTTTTTTTGGATCGCAAGTATGGACAAATAACTTTCACAGAAATACTTCACAATGAAGACGATACTCTGAGTTAAACTTCGTAACAAAAATTTCTTGTTTCTCTTGGGAGTCATACCTGCCTAATTTACACGAGCTCACACTTAAAACAAACAAGTTAGAAAGTTTAGAGCCTCCGTCTCGCAACCTCTCTAGACGGTACTTACTCTTCCATGTACGTCAAGCGTTAGCATATGCAAAGGTAAATCAATTTTAAGATTGTTGAATTTAATTTGTTTAAATTTATTTTCGCTGTATAGCGACTACGTTAGTCGTAAAGATCCTGTAATATGCTTAACAAATACTGGGGAGCGTTTAGTTAATCTTCATTCCATGCATGCAAAATATTAACGAAAATAGTATGTATGAGAATGGAACGTCACATAAAATGCGAGTTAGGAGAAAATCAATTTGGTTTTAGGAAGAATGTAGGAAGAGAAGCAATATTGACTTTGCTACTAATTTTAGAAGACAGGATAAAAAACCAGCCTACGTTTATAGCATTTGTAGATTTAGAAAAAACGTTTTATAATGTGAATTGGAACACACTATTAAGGATTTTGAAGAGCACATTATGAAAAAATCGAGAAACGAGGCTTATACAGAACACAGGCAGCAGTAATTAGAATAGATGATCAAGAAAAGGAAGCCGTATCATGAAAGGAGTAAGGCAAGGATGTAGTCTGTCACCCATCCTGTTTAGCTTATATATAGAACTGGCGATGAGGAATGTTAAAACGGAAAATGGAAAATGAATTATACTGCAAGGAGAAAAAATAAAAACCTTACGCTTTGCTGACGACATTGTAATATTAGGGAAATCAGAAGAAGATTGGAAACCATAATAAATGGAGTCCTGCAGAAAGAGTTCAATATGAGGATTAATACAGGGAACACCAAGGTAATTGAGTGTAGTTTGGAAAACAGTGGAATAACAAAGGGTGTTAGATTGGGAAGGCATATTGTGAATGAAGTTAAGAAATACTGCTACTTGGGAAGCGTAATAACTAGGGATGGTAGAAGTATAGTAGACATAAAGAGTAGGATAGCACAGGCAAGGAAGGCTACCGCGAAAAAGAGGAATATACTTATGGGTAATATAAATGTGTATATTATATATCGTTCACTTCCGTGACGTTAACTTTCTACGGAGGAACTCGATTAAAGATTAAATCTATAATGGAACTGGTGCCACTCTTCTAAAATGTAGATTTGCCTCCTGTACTGTCAAGCAGTTACAGGACATCTTCTGGTTGTTCCATTAAATGGGCAAATCATTGAAATCTCCTGCCAGGATTATGGGCTGTCTTCCCTCGTGCCATCTATCAGTCAGTTTAGACGGTTTTCGAAATCGTCGACCTTGGAGCTGTAATTGCATATGATTTACTTTTACCCACGTAAATACCTCTGCCGCCTTTTCTGTAGTCTTCTGGACATGATGTCTCCCACATATACATACTATATCGCTTCCTGAGGTGTTGGGAACCCAGTTCATTCCGCGCAAACTCTTGAATATCACAGTGCACATGGAAGTTTAATTGCAATAACTTCAATATGTATTCCTATTATAAATCTACCGTGCAGTCTTTTGAAAGGCGGGACAGTCGTAGTTGCCATCTCTGTGTTCACACAAAAGATGCATGTACGTTATTCTGCCGCACAGCTCATCTTGAATTTCAGCCACATCTCCGATCTGTCTGGAATTTTACAGTTCCTGGACAGATGCCCAAATTGCCAACAGTTGAAACATTTTGTAGGAACTGATATGAAAATATTCTTTTAAACTTGATGCGACATATGAAACATCTAAAGTTAATTTTTTTTATGGTTTTCTTTCATTATGTTGCACTTAGATCCACATTTGAATATTTCACTGCTGTAATTCGATTAATATTGAAAGAATTCACATAAAGAAATTGGCTCTCTTATGTAGCAGGCTTATTATTAAATAAATGAAGTCAACACTCCTTATCGTCCTCCCCATATCTCTCTTTCAATCCCTCTTTATTTAAATTTGCCTCGCAATATCACAATTGTTAACGAAGCTTAGTGCACACGTTTCTAGAACGCGTAAGGCTGACTTACTGTTCAATGTGTCAACCACAGTCTCTCCGTTTAACTTCCTCTTTCTTTCCGAGCTTGAGGACAAATTTCTAAATCATTAAACAGCTTGTACAGGTTTCCAGCATGAAGACCTCAAACCTCAAACTTGGTTTTCATTTATTGTCAATATGGTTAAGTTAGTCTTGTGCACATAGTCTAGTTTCATCTGTGACCAATCATTGGATTTACAAAGGGCAGTGACCCACGTTGTTTACCTGGCCGTAAGGTACACAGATCAGTCTGTCTGCAGGATTGGCGGCAATGGCCGCCAGAGCGTTAAATTAACTGTGGTTAAGTAGCAATATTTGGCTTTAAACGCAGAAACGCAACTTTAAATAGAATGCGATTTTGCTTCTTACGTTACGGTTTTAACTGGCAAACCATAATCTTTCATGAAGTTTATTTATGAACTTTTAATACATTCCTTTGCATTTACTTTAGGTAGATGATATATTTTTATTTGTAGATATAGTTTTCAATTGGTTACTGAGTTTTAGTCCATAGGAATAAATTATATGCATTTTCTATTTCATACTTATTGCTGTTAAGTTTAAGTAGTGATTAGTAAATGTTGAGGAATGGTAGTGATATGGAGATATTTATTTTTAAGATTAGACTATAACAGAGTAAATATAACATTATTTTCATAAACTCCGATGATTCTGCGCTAATTTGTAAGTAAAAACTTTTTCTGATACAAATATATACTTACATATAGTAATGTAGATTTTATTAAATTTTAGCCCCTCGTAGGGAACCGTAATTTGTAACGTCACTTTGAGGTTTTAAAATATATTCTAATAAATTAAAAATACTGTACGTGGAATGATCAAATTTTGAAAAAAGTATTTAAACAAAAAATAAACAAATTTATTCACACAGAAGCAAATTTATTATACTGTTTACTTCAAAATATTACTAGAGCCTTGAAATAATCTTTGTAATTTTCAAGAACACTCCATTCTATTAAATAAAATGAAATGCTTTTGCTGTATGGATGGCTCAACTATGAGATCTGATTCCCTAGAGAGATATAAAATGGGAAAAATTACGTATAATTTGATGTTTTAATTACACGCGATTTTGGTCGAGGCACTTTTAGAAACTCCTTTAAAAGGGGCTAGATTGCTTCGTCTCGCGGTTTGTGTGATATCTCACACTCGTAGTCCACTGATAAAATTTTGTATTGGCGAGGGCTGCGTTGTCCGAAGATTTCAAAAAAAGATTCCCAGAAACATATTCTGGCGTAACAGTCAGAGATAGAAAATGACGCTTCCGTATCTCGACAAATTGTAGGTTCCTGATGGCTGCTAATGAGATGATTCTTGTAGCTAGAATTAAAATTCAAGACGTTAAAATTAATATATTATTGTTTTAAACAGTCAAAAATGTTTGGAATATATTGAATTATGAACATGTAGTTCAACCACTATTCCTTTATAAAATCACATTTAAATAGTTTTTTTATAACAAAAATTCCACCTGGAAATAATAAGAAATGTACAGTGACACCACACAGTTCGTCGGTAGTGTGCAAACAATTAGAACGCTTGATAGTTGAACTTTGAGGGAGCATTGGGAAGAGAGAGATTGTTATATCTTACAAAACATGGATTTAGACCGGGATATTCATGCGACGGCCAATTAGCAACGGTGTGTCAGGATCTTGCGGACATAATCGATGATGGAGGAGGAATAGACGCCGTAGTCATATATTTCTCCAAGGCTTTTGATGTAGTATCGCAAAATATTTTGTTAGATAAACTTAAGGAATCGGGAATAGATATTTGCTTAATTCAATGAATTTAATAATTTTTTAACAATCGCGTACTTAGAGCCCGGGTAAATGAAGAACTATACGATCCTATAGAAATTGCATCCGGTGTATCGCAGGGAAGTGTAATCGGATCAATAATGTTCTTGGCTTTTATAAGTGACCTGTCGACGGGAATAGATTCTAAAATTAAATTGTTCACGGACGACTCCATAATTTATAAAATTACAGATAATTGATATGATGAAATCGCTCTTCAAGCAGATTTAGATAATATATATCGATGGACAGAAATTAATAAGATGAGAACCAATCCATCTAAGAGTAACACATTTATTTTTACTAAAAAGAAAATGGTCATCCCCGGGGAATATAAAATAATAAACGAAAAAGTGCCGCTTGTTGAAACGTGTAAATATCTAGGTGTAACTTTTGATAAGAAATTGAACTGCGGCGAACACGTTAACTTAGTAGCGCGGAAGGGAAGGAGGTTTCTACACTTCACAAACAGGATATTGAAGAAAAGTAGAAAACAAGCAAAGGTAGCTGCTTTCACTTCTCTAGTTAGACCTATGATAGAATATGAGCAGCAAGTTGTGATCCTTACAGAGCGGAGCATGTCAATTCCGTGGATAAAATACAGAAACGTGCTGGGGTTTTGTGTGGGGGCGTGGCTAAATGGGGACTACTCGGTGATGAGAGGAAAAAGGCTAAACTTGGGGCACTCTACAAAGCTTAGACAGACGAACTGGCCTGGTCAGAAATAAGGGAGCGGCTAATTTTTTTCTCTA
Source organism: Eucriotettix oculatus (assembly GCA_034510155.1). Lineage (NCBI taxonomy): Eukaryota > Metazoa > Arthropoda > Insecta > Orthoptera > Tetrigidae > Eucriotettix > Eucriotettix oculatus. The sequence goes on from CM067378.1 coordinate 44,496,735, forward strand.
CAAACGACCATAATTATAAAATAAAGGAAAGGGACCAAAGAATGGACGTGGGAAAATATTACTTGGTAAACAGGGTGATGAGGAACTGGAATGCTATGCAGGAAATGGTACTAGCGGCTTTCCCTAAGAATACAAATGTTTTCAAAAAGAAGTTAGAAATACTGAAAAGATAGGTACATATTTTGTAAAAAAAAGAAGGACGTGAAATATTTTTAAATTGTATTTTTTCTGTAATTTATCTTTGTACTTTAATTTTATCAACAAGCTGCCAACGGGCAAATGCCCACCTGTAGCAATAATAAATATAATACAATATAATACTGTTACTTAAATAAAACATTAATTAAATTTACATGTTGTTTCGCGCTAAAGAGACCGAAGAGATGGACCAATTATATTAATATTATAATTTCGTATATATGGCTGCATGTGGTTATTTATGGTCTGCATAAAAATCTTAACGCGTGGAGTAATTTAAACCAATTTTTTTTCATGTGTTATTTGCGCCCCAGTGGGTTAAGACAAGGGTACGCCCCTAGGGCTTGGACTAGATGGGGTGGAAATTTTTAAATATTCAAATACGGCCGATATTTGCGTTGAATAAATTTTTTTATAGATTTCCCCTCAGATTAATTGCGTATAATTTGAACCTCTTGCAGCTTGGTAAGTGAGTATACAAATGGGTGGTGGGTAATAATAATAATAATAATAACAAGAAAACAATTGAAATTGGTGTCGAAGCCGGTGTAATGTGAATCGCTGAATATGATTCTGATATTTAACGGGCAGAAAAAATTCTGCGGGAGGAGAAAAGTTGAGTAAATTTATACTCGTGTACCACACAGAGGTAAGGTGTGAAAATCAATAGCATGAAATCATACGATACTGGTGTCTAATTTGGGGTTAAGGAAGTCACTGCATTGACGGTAACAACACGAAATCATATAAGATTCCTGAGATTCAGAGGTTATGTACCGGGCTAATATAAATAAAGATCCGGGCAACGCCAGGGACCTAACTTCTCTGTTTTATAAATATTTCATATTTCCCTCATGCCTGTAACCTAAAAGTATAAAGGAGTGAAGAAATATAAATCTTATCATTTATAATTCTATTAATCTTCAAAGCGGTGTTTCATTATTATAATTCATAGTTGCAAACGCAGACGTGTAGAGTCCTTTCAGCTGTTACGAAATGTTTCTGGAGCTCACAGACGCTCATTTCCGCTACCTGAGTCGAAACATTATTCCGTAGCACTTCCTCGGAGTTTCAGAATTTCACTTTCACCGTAAGAGTCACTTGAAATTAATAACCATGGACCACGAAGCGCAAATTTATTCAGAGCTATTACCATATTAACTGCTTTAAAAGTCATGCACGTTCAATTTCTCTCAAAAGTTCTGGAGCCAATTAATGCAATTAGACAGAAGTGAGGAAGCGATACAATTATCAAGATTAAGTTACACTTCAAAACTATTAAACTACTTAGAGGCAAATTTTTATGGCGCTTATCCGCATTCAGTTTCTCAAACTTTACTCAAGACCAGATATTACGTAACAGGCCCCGGAAACTTCTTGATGGTAATCTAAAGAATATTATTTCATTTTCAGTCGGCCATTGAAGTAATTAAAATCGGAATAAAGACGAGTTGCCGCCATCAAATTAATATCTCATATAGTAAATATTTTGACGAGAAATATTCTCTTTAACAACAGTTACAACTCAATTTCATTTCACAATTTTAATTGGTGTAATAAATATATTATAAACATCAATGTATACCGCCCTATGTTACTACGATCTGTTGCTCACTACTTTCGAAGTTCCCAGAAACAAATACGCCTGTTTTCGATAATACAAAATTAAAGCGAATATGTTGTTGTTGTGATATTCAGTCTTAAGACTGGTCTGCTGCAACACTCCATGATATCCTTCGCAAGCCTTTTCCTTTCCTCATAACTTGCTCAACCCACATCCCCTTTTCTTCTGTTCTTACTCCACACACTTCCTTCTAATGCTAATTTTAAAAGACACACATGTCTTAAGCACTTTGATTCACTGCCGTAATGAAGCCCGGTATTACTTTCTGGTTCGACTGATTCGAATTCCAACAAATTAATGAGACTGGTGTCTTCTGCGAGTGACTCGTCCATGCGGCACGTGTTCACCTGAGACTAAAGGTCCCCCAAGGAGCCGCAAACAAGAAATGTAGATCCTTTGCCAGGATTTCTGTGAGCAGAGTCTGACCTTGACTTTGCTATCGAAGCTGGTTTAGATCGTGAAAAGAAAATGAAATATAAGGCTTATCTCAAAGGATTGTAAAGATGATAGGAACGATTAGGGCAGTTTTGGTAGTGCGAGTGTTTCGCCTGAGTCTTATCAGGTAAGAATCGGAAGGTTGAGGCATTTACATGTTAAACACAGATATGCAGTTTAGATATGTACATTATAACAGTCACTAATATACACTGTAAGAAAGTAGGAAAGGGAAAACGGCTAGATGAGAATTATAACCAGGAAACCGACGTAAACTTCTGGAAAATTGTACTCAATCGACTCCGCTGAAAAGCTGAAGTGTGACGTTTGTTTAAAACGTGTGTAGATGTCGTTGCTCCGAGATATCTGGGGCAGCTGACATATACGCATTCTGTCATCATTTCTGCGTTGCTACCGGGCTGAACGGCGTAAATTTGAGACGTCTTAAAGAATGGGTCAAATCACACAGACAAATGACCTCAGCGTTAACACATGACGAGGTGTCCTAAAGATAGGAGTCATCCACCAGTCCACTGGTGAAACGAAGAAATAGATGATCTGAGGCTATCAAAGTTAGAAATAAAATGGAATGGAAGAATCTATACAATTAATTTAACGGGGATCCACGAGGCAGGCTGTAAAAGACAATCATGAGCCGAATAAAGGTCTGGTCCAGTGCCCATCCTAGAGGGCTCTTTCTTTCTTAACAGAGTTGGCAGAAATCTTTTCCCAAAGAAAAACGCGAAACCGGGGGTTCAGCGACATATCTTAGAAGAAATTATCCATTAATCTCGACAGCCTTTTTGATAGTCTAGTAAGACGCTGTTTGCGTAATTGACAACCTAACGTCAGTCAAAATCGTGGTAAACGAGAGGATGAAAACTTACGCAAGACATGCAATAGTGTGAACAGCCACAGAGAATATAATAATGAGACACTGAATATGTTAAAAATCAGTGGAATGGATAAGGAAAGGAAAAGAAAAGAGGGCCCACCGACAATTTCCTGCATAGGAAAATGGGCTATAAGATGACAGGGTGAAGTAGACCACTACCTAATCCAATTCTTAGCTTTGCATAGATACTTCATCGTTTTAAACTGGATGACAGTCCCGAATATTCAGCCTACAATAGATCTCTGGAGAAGGCGGAACACATATTTTATTGCTTCCCGAGTTTTGAAGTGGGGCAAACTACACTGACGATTATACTCCACGCAAGTTGGACCCGGAAATTTGGGCGAGTCTCATGTTCGATTCACGTTCGCACTGTCTGATCGTAGCTTCTGAATGGACATGTAAAATATCAGTTACACAAAAAACAAAAGTCTGGACAAGGAAGAAAACTTTCTATATACCGAATGTTGACTACAAATGGCTAAACAATGGTCTTCATAAGCTGTGTGATTGTAAGTAATTTAATTATGTCATTGGAATCCACTTTAAGAGCACAATTCTTATTTATGAATGTGACAATACGGATGATTAATAATCGTGAAAACCTTAGTCAAATATTCCCACACACAGTTTCAATTCATGAATATATATAAAATTTTCTGAGAGAAATTGGGACAGTAAAAACTTTAGTTGATTATACCAAATAACAATTCTCATGCTACTTATTATAATATGTAATAATAATCATCTATTATGTAACTATCTGACATCTATAAGTGTAAGATGTAATTGTCAATGTTATGTTATATGTAATGCAATTCCACACCTGGAGATATTTACCAAAATAAGAATAATTGGTATAATCTATGTGCGGATTAACCATTTGATTCTTGTATTTAAAAGCAATATTCCAGTTCATGAATATTATACAAACAATGTTAATCTTTTAAATGTAATATTTGAAAAAATTAACAGATATGAATGTTAATGGATTTTAAATGATCATTGTATATATTTATATAATAAAATAGTATTATTTGTCTATATCACGTAGTGCACTTAGTGGCCGCATGTGCCGCTACGAGAACGAATGTATAAAAGTAGAAATTACGGCGATTTAACCACAGCACTATGGGCAACTACGATATAGAGTAGTAGTCTCGACGTGAGGTTACGTTAGGAGGTAAATGCACATGTTCCCTGGTACAATTTAAACAGAATAGCATTCTTTGTATCTTTTTATATATTTATGTTTTATATGTATATTTTATTGTTATTACAGATGAATATGGCCAACTAACGGCCGAAAACTCTTGTATTTGACTGATGACTTAAATAAAGTTATCTGACGAAGAGGACTGTGACTGGGTTTTTATATTTTAATTTTCTGAAAACTATAAAGAAAATACGTTTATGATGAAATAATTATCAATTCCTCACGTCATCGGTTTATCTGTTATACTTGCAGTTGGAGAGTATAACTGAAGTAATCGCGGTTCCCTGTAAGGTATAACTTTGGCTGGAAATAGATCGCGACACCAATGTACGAGTATAAAAGATACAAAACGTCATAATTCTAACTGCTGAGAATGTTTACGGAGATTTATGCACTGCCTAAAAGCGTTTATTTTTTTCCAGCGCGTCAGTTGAGGGCAGTGTGATTTGGTATTGGAGGCGAGAGGTAAGAACGAGGCACTGCTGCCAATTACCGCAGCTCTTGTAGGCGCTTAGCGAGGATGTCGTGCCATGGCTCCTTCATTACTGTCGGAACTTGGCAACTTGCTGCACCGTTAGCAACTTCCACGGCGCTGCAGCTGCGTCACCAAGTTAATTACCGTGCGTATTAAAGAAATATTACATTAGCTGCGTGTCATTCAGGTACCACGCACGTGTCGTCTCAGATTAAAAAAGTAATTGAAATCTCAGGGGATGGAATTAATATCACATCTTACGTACAATGAGACTCAAAGTACAAGTAAACACTGACTTTGGAGCTATGTTATCAACTAAAATTGTCAGATAAACAAAATGGATTTTGAAATTTATTTTTTTACCTATTTCACGGTTTTCTCCCAATGTGTTTCCATATACTTCAAAAGCCTTTCTTCATAAAAATATTGGTGTATCTTGACTCATAGTTCTAAAAACAGTGTCTACCTAGTGTTTACTTCATTGCAAAACACCATATTCATAGTCGAATAAATTCTTGGCAGATGTTCTCGAGTTTCCAAAATGATTTGGTCCAGTCTGTCTCGAATCAATGCGGATGTATTATTATTATTACAACTATCCACAGAAAATATACGGATTTCAAATTTATTGACGATCGTGAAGTAGTATAAACTAAAATCGATTTAAGCGAAAGGGAACGAATGATCAAAGACGTCGAGAAAAGCAAACAAGTGACCCCGTAATATGAAGGAGAAAATGATCCAATATTTATAGGTCACCCATGTCTAACAAAAGTTGAATATTTAAATAATAGATTTTTCTCATTGATTAATTTATTTTTAAGTATGGATCTATGTTATAAATTAAAATTTTAATTCAAGGAACAGGATTATAACTATTTGGCAACGCGTCAGAAGACGACAATGGGAAAGACAAGCCAGTTCAGTATTGTGTAACAGCGACAGCGAGTGAGACCGACCGCTGTCATTGCATATAAGACTTATAAGACATATAATACTGGATTACGCTTTTCCAGAGTGGTCGAGAAGACGCTGAAGATAATTCAGGTCCTGTTTGCCCTTCCAGATCAAAAATCTCGTTCAAGAAGGTCAAACTATTGATAAACGTTACTACGCTGAGGTTCCTGCTCAACTCCGCGAAAGAACAAGCAATAAATGACCCGAATTGTGGAAGAAAGAGTCATAGTTTCCCCATCAAGACAAGGTTACAAAGTTAAAAAACAATTATCCTCATTGACCTGACAGTGCACCATGCGACTTTTATCTTTTTTCCAGGTCAAAGAATTCAGTCGTTGAAGCTGTTAAAGAAAGGAGGCACGCATCTTGAAGGATTTCAAATAAGAAGACTTCCACCACTCGAACAATGGAAAATTTGCATGGAGCGTTGTAGGGACTAAAACTTTATGAATCAAAATAAATTGTTTTCCAACAATAGTGTTTTTTTATATCTACACCTCTACAATGTGATTTCTGGTTGTCTAACATTTATTTTAATGTAAACGGACTATGTTTCGAAATCTATGAAGGAAATTTAACTTTCTTTCAAAATTAGACGTATCATTCACATCTTTGATCTTAATCCTGACGACCGCATTTTTTTCCAGCCCAGAGATGATTTATAACCTGAGAAATTTTGGCCTCTACCAGAGGAGACGCAAATCTTGATGTATTTACTCAATTCGCGTCAAGTGTGTTTTCACATAAGTTTTGGGATCGAAAGGAACTGACGGCCCGGGAGTTGTAGCCCAAGTATTCCAGTTTGTCGTACATGACTCGTCGACACGATGTGCTGTACCCAGCAGATGACATGAGCATTCAACGCCGCCGACGCTGTGGTAGACATTAATCAATCAACTAATACCTAGATCTACCCTGTCAGGCCACAGCCCCGCCATCACTCATTGTCGGCCGGATCTCGTCGTAATCGAAGTTTCAACACTCACAGTCAGATGATGAGCCTGGTCTCCACTGGAAAATTATAAGCACTCACCACCGGACTTACGCTCAAGCTCAACCACATATGTGGAAATATGAAGAATTGTCTCCCAAGTGCGTTTTGATTCAGCCCATATCGATTTTCTGGCCACTAAATTTGTAATTGGGAAGCGAGTACCGTAAAATTGCGATATTGAAGAATCGTCATATTATTTTTAAAAAAAAACATTCCAATTTTTAGTTATGAATTTGGAAATATTCATTAATTCCGTCTTACTATAGAAGTTACCAGTTTTCCTGTTAACCAATACCTACAGTTGCGAAGTAATATGAATGTTTCACAATTAATTTCATGAGAGTTAATATTTATTTTATTATTAATGCTATATATCTCGAATGTAAAATGAATTAAAGCAAAAAATTATATTAAGAATTAAATTTAGTTTCAATAAATCTTTATTTAAAATTCAGAGACAAAATCTCTCTAGTAGTTCTTATATAAAAACTACATAGGAACTATTAGAGAGATTTTGTTACTCTGAATTTTAAATAAAGATTTATTTAAACTAAATTTAATTCTTAATATAATTTTTTGCTTTAATTGATTTTACATTCGAGATATATAGCAATAATTTTCCATGTTAAATCAGAGTTGCGAATGAGGCTAAAATATTTTCACTGTATAATGATGTAATGCTACATATTGTATGATTTATTTCCTTCTAGGGGTAGCGCGTCTCTCGGCACAGATTGAACCCACGACCATCGATTTGAGAAGCTGCGCTACTGACCAGCAGGCCAACAATGACCTTGTGACCACATTGTCAACTCTCATAATAATGCGCTTAGCGCCAACATAGCATCGGCGAACGTCAATTCGGTGTTTGTGGTTTGTGGCTCGGCAACCGCAACCTGCTGTCCAGAAACCAATCGCCGCAAAGTTCGAGCGAGCCAAAAAAGGGGTAACCTTAACAAACACTGGAGGCAATTAAAATTGAGAGTACGGTTAACCTCCAAAGCTGGTAATTAGAAAATTGAAAATATTTGTGGTTTATGGAAGTTATGGCACCAATATCGGACCGCAAAGTCACTGGTCGGTTGAAAATTACGAAATTGAGTACATACTCGACTAAAAACATAAACGCTAACATTCTATTATATGTAAGAGGGACAATGTGTTCTCTTTTCCTGGTTGAGGGAAAATTCGTTTCAGTAAGTAGGAGCAATTCGTTAAGTTTATGTGTATGTTTATTTTAGCCCCCATTCTCGCTGGAAAGGGTGATGATAGTCATGCAGTCAATTGTTTTTATAATATTACAGGTAAATACTATTGCGGCTGTATTCATTTATTTGACTAATATAAATTAGTCTACCTTATAAAATTCAGATACGAAGACTGATCCAAAAACGTATAGTATGCAGAACTTCAAAATCCTTCGTTGAAAAGACTGTGATGTTACACGATTTGTCGACCCTTAATGTCTCACGATCATTGTGGGTTTTATTTAAAATATGATGATTTATACATTAATTAATTAATTTCGGCGGGTCGTAGAACAGCATAGTCGATACGAAACCTATGAAACGTAATCCATGTTCTCGTTGGAACATTACAGATCATCATAACCTTAATGTCTGAGACATGAATAATCTAGTCCTTGTTGACTGCGTATAAAATTAACGAATTTTCATTCTATGTCTGGGCAAAATTTGTGATACAATGTTTACAACATTATAGTTGTGAGTTGCTTTTGAGTGTTTTAAAGGAAAACTATCGTAAGAAAAGCATTTGAAGAGTCTAATTATTTAATAGTACTTTATAATTTTTTGCCATATGCTCATTACTTTCCCTTTCAATATTATATTTATTGTATTGTACTTAGTATTACTACAGGCAGGCATTTTTTCCGGTGGGAGTTATGAGAAAATTAAATAAAAGCCCAAAGATAATATACAGAAAAAAATTAAAAGCAAAATTTAAAAATATTTCACATCGTTTGTTTCACCAAATAAGCATTAATTTCTTTTTGAAGATATTTTAATTCCAAGGGAAAAGCCGTTAGTAACCTTGCAGGCAAAGCATTCCAGTCCCGTATTGCCCAGTTTATGAACGACTATTTTCCCACATCTGTTTTTTGGTCACTTTCCTTTATTTTATAATTATGGACGTTTTTCGAGAAAAATGTGAGTACACTAAGCCGCTCCCTTATTTTTGTATAAGATTTGTAGAGTGCTCCAAGTCTAGCCTTCACCAAGTGCTTCCCATTTAATTTCGTAACAACACAAAACCCCAGCCCGTTTCTGAATTTTACCCAGCGCATTGATGTGCTCCGCTCTATAAGGATCCCAACTTGCTGCCCCGTATTCTATCATAGATCTAACAAGACTAGATTAACAGAGAAAAGAGAGAGAAACATTATAGAAGAGAAGTATGTCTAGAGCAGCCGACGAAAAAATATGGAGAATAGCAAAGACTAATAAGAAAATATGAAGCACAATAAATAATAAATGTGATTGATTAAAGGCGGAATTAAGAAAACGCAGGTCCTCCACATGTCGATGTTCGTGTACGGGTTCGCCATCTTCTGAGCGAACGGTTATTCACAACACACCGCACACAAATCACCGGCCCGATATTTAAGTAAATCTCATGACCTGTTAGAAGACCGTCCCCTTCCCCTCCCTCCCTTCGGAAAAGAACCAAGAGAATCCATAGTATGCCAAATCGCTGCTGTATTGCGTTCCAAATGTGAAATAACCAACACGCTATGCAGTATTCATAATGTCCATAAAAGAATGTTCCACTTAATATTAACTGTAAACGCTGTGGAACGTTGTTTCATTATCAAATTAAAGAGTAGCCCAAACGGTTTTAGATAAGCACATGCGCGACTACTGCCTTTGTTCTTTTTCCGCTTACTGCGCCGCATACGCAAAATGGTGACTACTGAGCGCAAACCGTTTGGTGTTCTACTTTTTGCTGAGAGTGAGTCTGTAATTTCAATTCAACGTTCGTGTCGCTTTATATTTAATTGTGATCATCGTGTGACAAAAGAATCCATCGTTGACTTAGAGAATTCTAAACGACGGGATATGTTAAAAGGAGAAGCACGGGACGACCAAAAATGTCTTAAGACGATGTTGGGCGAGTCATAGCGTATTACCTTCGTAGTTCTAAGACGTCTGTTCGGAACAACACGAAAGTATCTTCCCTGCGTACGTTTTCTACATAAAGAAATTTAATTATAAGGATAAGCCACACATTATAGGAGTATTTTCTGCAGGATCCTGAGTTAGTTTACTCAGTCTGATGAGAGTCTTCGACATGCCACTCCTTAAATGTTCTTTCTTTAAAATAAGCTACGACTAATTCAAAAATTCTACAACACAACAAGACCGAAAACAGTCAACATTTTATTAATTCGTCAAAAAGCTGGAAACTATTTCCTCTGTCACAGCCCGACGCAGCGACGGTATCCACGTGCTCAGTTGTCAGTTTATTGAACTTTACGGTTGGTCCAGGGGGGTGAAAAAAATCCATAGCATGTGCATTTCTCATTTCAGACTGAGATTCCTAGTTCATGAAGCCTGAGCACTCAGCCAGCTGGTTGTATTACTGGGAGCGAGCGCGCATTAAGATGCGAAATTTAAATTCTCCTCAATCAAAGCAGAAATTTATACTGTTAAAATAAAATTATAGTGTTGGCTTTTTAAAATTAAGAAAGAAATAATTCTATCTAATTTAATTTATGTGGTGTAGCACATGAGCACATGTGCAGCAGCCACCACATTATTGTTTATTAATATAAATCAACCAACAATCGTCATAATGAAAACAACCGTTGACTTTCAAAGAGTTCATTTCAAACTGCACAAATTGAGATCATTGAAGTTTTAATAGGATAATTTTTTAAAAGAGTTTTAAAGTAATACAAATAAATATTCGATTTCATTGTAAAAATTAGAAGTTTATAGATGGGGAAATTAAACTGTTTCATTCTCTGTAACTAACCATCACTCGACAAAACCGACCGAATTCCTGATTTTATTTTACTAGCACTTTGTCCTAAGGGCCTGTAAGGGCGATGTATCTTACCTGCTGCAGCTACGGAACCGTAAAGTCCAGCTCTGGTGGCTACGGAAGTGCATCCCCCGATTTACGACCAACGAGCCCCTGATTAGAACGTCAGTCTAGAGCACAATCTACTTTGCCCAGAAGCGTCGCAACCTGCAAAGCCGAACAATCGACTTTTGCTTCTTCCTCCAAGCTACAAATGTTTCACGTATTTCTTCGAATATAGGTATTTCAAACCCGTTTCCAATTCCATACCTTTGCTATTAAACGGTTGCCTTGTGTAGCCATTTATCCCGCCCTCCCCAAAAAAAAACAGCATCTCTACAAAATATTTTGTAATGGGTGGCATGTGTCTTTCTGAGAAATCATTAATGATTGTTACCGTAAGAGCTAAAGATATACTTTTCACACTAACAAAATCATTTGGCATAAGTGTTGAACTAGGAGTGCTTTCAATTCGAATAAATATTTAAAACATCACATCCGGACGAAAGAAAACGAGGAGCTAGAGTGCGATACAAGTAAGATTAAGAGGAGTTCATTGTTAATAATACGGGTGAGTATCGGCCAGCGTTTAAATTAACGCTTAAGAATGAAAGAATAATAGGGAAGTTAGAAGTGTTAAAAAAGTTTTCTGATCGTTAGAGAATTACCGCAATAACTTGCGAACGTTGCTGCCGAAAGTATTAATGACAAATCAAACCCAAACAGTGCAAGTCAAGTAAAAATCTATGTATAGTACAGTCAACGCTTAAGAAGGAGCGAAAAATAGGAAAGTTAGAAGTGATATGAAAAATAGTTGTCATAGAAAATGTTCTAAATTTTAATTAAGTTAACTTTGAATTAAAATTACAATATACATTGCATCATTTTTAGAATATTATTATTACGTTAGTATTATTATAATAATTGAAATTCTCTTTTATTATATTTCTATTTGTCATCATTTTTACAGGCTGACGACAAAGAAGAAAACTGAAGGGGAATCATTACATTGACAAAGAGTCTTTACAATAAATCCACAACATCTCAAGAGAATTGAGAGAAAAGCAGCCGTGTTCCTCGCCGTGGCCATCCAATTACTATGAAATCTCTGATCCTATTATAAAACAGGAGATAGGCCATTATTTCTAAGAATATTCTGATCTTTGATCATATTGCAGCTACGTGGGGGACAGAAATGAAAGGATAATAAATCAAATAATGTCATCGGACAAGGTCCGTTATTTATTCAGACACCGATTTTACGCTCTGTGGACTAAAATAAATGAATATTTTCCCTAAGGAATTTAAAGCTCTTAAATTCTCACTAAAAGTGGCATTTAATGATCCAGTAACTTCACTGGTGTTTGTAGGCTTATCGCTTTATTCACTAATTAATGTACTCTATTGTTTACAGACTCGTGACATTTGTGACAGTGCAGTAATCTAATGGTATAGAACACTTCAAAGATAGTAAAGAAAGGTCTGTATAAAATCGTCAAATGAAGGAAAATTCATATATATATATATATATATATATATATATATATATATATATATATTCACGTTTTTGTCGGACAGCTAAATTCTAACCCAAAAATTATGTACATCATTTGTTATTTATTAATAAATAAATATAGAAATAAAATGAACTAACTCTAGGAAATGTTAAACGTTTATTATGCATACTGGTATTTATTAAGCAATCTTTGCAGTGACGTTTTTTGTTTCTACTTTTCCTTCATACCTCATGTAGCTATTCACTCAATAAAAAGTTGAGTAAGTGGTTTAAAAGTCATTTACAGCAATTTCGTGGACTGTGTCATTAGTTTGAAGTTTCACAACTTAACAATTTCTATTTGCTGTATTGATCAGAAATTTTATTTTCTCAGAATAATTTTTTCGTGTTTCAGCGATTCAAACAGCTCCTTGCTCTGGGATCATTTCCGCGCGATCTTATTCATGAGTGAGTGATTCAAGCAGCAGGTAGCACTGCTGGGATCATGGCCGCGCGATATGATTCGGAGCTTTTGGATCATAGGAGCGGAGTGAATCAAAAGAGCTACCGCTCTTTTCTTCCGATTCACTGATCACTTACTCCGCTAAGGGAGCAGTTCTTTCAATCAGGTCTCGATCAGATCGCCCATCTCTACCATCAAACCGACTTCGATATCAAATATTTTTGGAAGACACTACAAAGTAGCAATTTGTTCTTCTATTTTTAAATATCCAAGTATTTAAAATATATCGGTAGTTTAAGATCCCTATAATTCAATTTTCAAGTAAATTCATTTATTTTATTTTAAATGATGGAATATCGTTCTCGGTGATCTGTTAGACAGTTTTACTAAATATTAAGTCACAATAATAAACCCGTTTTCCAAAACACTGATGCTTCTCGGTTTTTCTTTTTTATGAAAACACGTTTCAAAACCACTGTGAAGAATCTAAACTTATCAACTTTAGTTCTTAATGAAATTAACCTTTATATAAATAAAATCATATGATATTTAATCATATCTCATTATTACTTAATGATACTTTCATAAAAAAACAATGACAACTTCTGAAAGTAATTGTTCAGGATTACTGAAAATCTAAGTGAAAATGGAAGTGAAGGTTCTTTTGTCGTGGTAAATCAAGATGGGCTCATTATGGTGAGTGACAGCAGACGTATTTTGTGCGAGGAAGATTCGTCTCAGTCCGTCCGGGAAACAAGAAGCAGCCTCCGGTGTCCTGCATCATTAATCTAGCTCATAGACAACCTAGGCAGGACACAGCTTCTATCCGCAGCCCAGTAGCTAAGTGGCCTACCCACTAAATTACACTTAAACATTCATCACGCCCCTAAAGGTATAATTCTTAGTATTCCTTTTTGATTTAAAAATTGGTGTACTTGTATTTCACCCGAAATAGACCGTTCTGCGATATTCATATTCAAAAATTTACGGGCAACAATAAAATCTGTACAAACAATTATATTGCTTTTTTTAATGTGAAACGCTCTATTTTATATCATTTTGTGAGTATTTTCAGTCGTACAAAGTTTCCAAAGATAATGGTTCGTATAAAGCGTAAGGCTTATGAAAAATAAATGTCATTAAAAGAGATTTTCTAAACCGGAATTAGCTCGGAGGAAATTTATATGCTATTCTTAATTCAGGCATTAATAGTTTGTAACGGACAAACACATCTGTTCGGATCGCGTCGCGATTTCGGAATTTCCCCATTTACCACCAGAAATGTTATTGGTGAATATACATCCCTGCCACTTTGGTGATAAAAACTAGAGAAGTGGGGAGGAAGTTATAAAAAGGCAGGCGGAGACATTTTTGTGAGATTGGTGGTGGAGATTGATATGAAAGAAGTTGCAGATTGTGGGAGAGCGGTGAGATGGAATTTTGAGATAGATTTTGGAGGAGATTGTTCGAAAGCGGTGACGATCTGGAGAAAGGACGAGGAAGGAGTTGGAACTGCACTTAGCCGATTAGGTAAACTACTGCATCTGTGACTCCGTAATTTTCTGTTTTCTGCCAGGTCCGAGTTGATTAGTGTAAACGAATGTCTGTTCTATGAGAAGGCCCATAAATGCGACCTAAATTTGTTTAAGTTTAATATAAATCATTTTTGTAAATATGTATGTGGTTTTATTGTCAAAAGAAGTACCGGCGTAAATATTCGAAACTTTAAAAATTGTAATTATTATTGTAAATATGTTTTTTGTTAAAGTAAATTGTTTATGTAATTTATTACAAAATCGTAATCATTTACTTAATCATTAATTAATATCCTTTATATGAGTTACAAGTTATTATAATTATATATTTTATACCCAATGGTTTCAACTAATCACAATTTGTAAAAGTAAAACAGTTTCATGACTTTAAAAAAGTAAGAGAGATGGAAACAATTTCAGTTAACTACAATGAAATTTCTAAGCTTTTCGTAATCTGTATCAATAAAAAGCTATATATCGGACCTGTTCAAACACAACGCAAGTTAAAAGGTTTGCTCTTAGGCGTTAATATACAATTTATCCGCTGGCGTGAAAGTTTGGCATTTAGCTATGATAACGTAAAAATAGTTTCTGTCGAACTTTTGAAGATTAAGATTACTTCCTTCCCCAATTTCCGTCATAAAGACATAAACAACAGGATAACCTGTAAAAGGAATGTTAAAATTACTGTTTAGCATGAAATAATGCATAAGCATAACTTAACATTTTATTTAAGTAATGATACTTCTTAATTAAATAATAATAATGAAAAATGTTTTATAAGTTTCAATGAAAATTATTGAGCCGCTCAATACGTTTCTTTGGAACTAAAAGTCATCCGGCGTGACATTCACGAAGATCAATTAAAAAGTATCAATACTTAAGTAAAATGTTACTTTATGCCATACAATCATATTATTAATTTATAAACATGGAAAAAGTTTGATAAGTGGCAGTTCAGATTGATAAAAGGTATAAGTAAAAAGTATAAAGATTAATATACATAGTCATGGCGGTGGTTAAGAAAAAATTCAACTTTAATAAATTAGGTGGCCTGAAAACGTCAATTTTCAAAAATGGGCTGTCTCGCTGATGGTTTAATCACGTGTTGACAAAGAGATTGCTGTCAAATGAAATGCTGTAGCGGTTTAATATAACTGTATTCCAGAGCATCCGCGGGCACCGAACTACTTCGTACATAAACAGAATTTTTTTCATTTCTTGAAGGAATATAAATTAATTTTTATTGCGTTTAAATTCCATCCATTAATTTAATCATACAATTTGTAAAAACTTAATTATTTCACAACTAACAAAATTATTTCATTGTCAATTCATCAGGAGCTTTTGGAAATTCAAGATAAAAATATATATTAAACCAATTTAAATTTAGACACACTAAATAACATTATTTGAACAATATGTTTCTTATTATCCTAATGATGTATGTAAACCCGGGGTCACTTAGGGACCTTCAAAAACTAATACAAATTTGTGCAATAGTACAATAGTATCTTATTTTTATACTATTTACTTTTATCAACTTTTAATTACAAATATATGCATTCTTATATCGATTTTAAACAGAAAAAAATAATTACAGTTTGTAAATCAGGCTATCAGCCTGTCTAGCACAATTATTTACTGCAGAAATGTATTTTATGATGTTGTCTTCATTTTTTGCTACTCCCTTCGGGTTGAATTGTCTTAGAAAACTATCCCTGTATGCTTCAACAAATTTACATTCATTTCTTACCTATCATTTATCCAAATAAAATATTTGCTCTTGCGAACTATTATTTCACTTTTGAGTATACCAGATTGTAGTGTGATACTTGTCTTATGGAAAGCCTACAACACAATACGACTAAGCACGTACGATCCAGACGCAACTTGAAACTTCATCCGATTTAATGTCAGAACATTGTAATTAAAAAATAATTTTGATAGTAAATTAAAACTCTTTTGTTCATATTACCACGGCTAATTATCTTATACCATTATGTAATGTATTATATGTATACTTCAATTTTGCAATTATTGATTTTAAATTTAGTAGAGTGTCGGGTTACAAATCGGTTATTTTGTCAGAACTTAATCAAATTTTTGCATAGCGATTTGATATTTCCGATAAGAAATTAAGAAATTCGTTTTGTTTTTCTACAGATTTGGATCTGTTTCGAACTATATTAATAAAAAAATTATAGCAATGAAAATGTCTCCCTTATTTTAATTGTTATTGGTGAATCTGTAATTAAAAAATAGTTACTTACGGACGAAACGAACGAATATTTCATTAATACTCGCAATACTTTGATTAGCTGCATTTAAAATTTTTTATTTACTTTTTTTAATATTATCATCGTTGCACGTCTGTTTGGTAGTAATTAAATTTGTTTTCCAAGAAACTCACGATGTATAGAACTGTTAATATTCCAAATTTCTGTAGTGGTGATAGTTGACTATATTGATGAGTCTTTTGATACATATTACCTTATTCGCTATTTTCCGATATTACAATATCTCTTTGTCGTATGTGAAAGACATATTTGCACGAAGCTTTCGCGCATGAAATATAAAATTCAAGAGAATAAAAACATCCTTCACTACCAACAGAAATCGTTTTTATACATGATTTATCTTCTTTTTTTGAAATTGTGCTTGAGGTTATGTGTGACGAGAAAGCGATTCAGATGCGAGCTTAGCGGAAAGGAAAAATAAAATAGCTCAATTCAGTTTGATAAGCCTGTCTTTGTGGTTTTTTGTTTCGTCCGCTATACTTTCATAATTACTGTATTATTGACCGTTATAAATCAACATCATGTAAACTCACATGCACCGCAATAAATAACCATCAGATGTTGTCAGGTAGCGGAAAATATCCATGTTTCCTGAATCATAAATCAGCTTTTGAATTGTAGGAATAAATTATTGTTAGGTACCCAATTTTTAATCAAATATTTCTATACTTGTTGAACTTTATCATAAGTGGTTATTTTGTCATCATTAATTATTCTTAAGTGTGTTCAGTTATACAGCGAAAGAATTGTGCGTAACTTTGGTTTGAAATTCACATTAACATTTCAGGGCACAGTCAGAAAAATATCAGTGTTTGTGTTTCATGGCAATTTATCTTGTTTGTAAATTGTTGTCGCAGAGATAGAACAGTGCGTTAGGAAGACTAAGTTTTTTTTTCGATAACAGAGGGGTCAGCTTGGAGAGGTTTTTGGCATGGGACTACACTTTGAAACTTTTTGAATCAGCGTTCCCAGGAAACAGAAGTCGGTCTCAGTTTTGCAGACGCATATCCTTTCCCCATCACCTTTATCCCCGATAAAGAGAAAGAAGTTTTACTTAGAAAGAAGGAGATCGAGGAATGCTTTTAAGGGAAAGAGGAAAGAAATGACATAATGAAACGACGGGCAGGAGAAAACTGTACGCTGACATTGGTGCGCATTTTACAATTTAGGTGAATGAAACGATACGGAAATACATCTTACTCGGTTCCAAAGCCGTTTTTCTATATATATATATATATATATATATATATTATCAAAAATTTATTTGTAGTAAAAAAATCAGTTCAAATTTCAAACATGAATGAAAGATAACCATTAACTTCCAAACACCATGTCTCGAAAATTATGATCGTATTAAATCATATAAGCAGCGATCAATAATTCACACATTATTTTTATAATAGGAATGATAGTTCCTACAATTAATACTGCTCCTTAAGATTAACAATTATTTTCCTTGTTATTATCCAATGTTGTCTTTTACATGCTTTTGGTTCTGTGCACACTTCATTGTATACACAGCATACTGCATAAAATCAGCTTTTTTTTCCTTGTGTTTAAGCTTCTGACTATCGGTTGGTTGTCCATAAGTTGTAGGGTCACTGGGTTGACGTGACTCAGCCTAGCCTTAATCTCACTACATACTTTTTATTTATTCCCTATTGGTTGGAATTCGAAAATCCATATACTGATCGGTATTTCGGATGTACCAGGAATCATTCCCTACGTCTCGTAACACCTTATACTGAAATGTTTTGATACTCTTTAATGTTCGTGTCAAGCACAACTCCAAAGTTGGTTACCAAAGAACCAGAAATAGATTGTAAATCAGTAGTTTTTTGGAGAATGAAACTTTGTATTTTGTTCCAATTACCCAATGGTATCTTTTTTATTAATATGCTCTCTCCACACAATTATGGTGTATTCCGTTCAAATATTCCGTCTAGTTAATATTGTAACAGTCGTTTTGAATTGGGTTCCTACTGTCGTCGTCAAAATAGTAGAACCCTGAGTTTGAAACTTCACTGTGTCCATTGTGAATGACCTACGTTATTGGGAAAGGTCTCTTTTTACGTATAATTTAATTCCATTTTATAATATGCAAAATAAAAAATTTTAATATAACTTTATGCATGCGTTTTGGCGAAAAATTGAAAAAAGTCAATATTTATTGTCTTTCGTTCATATAGCTCGAATTTGAAAACCCATAGATTTGAAATTATTTCCTCAAATGGTCTGAAAATTTAACAAAAAACAGTTAAAACCCTTTCAAACCTATCAGAAAAGTTTAAATTATCTGAGTTTCTTAATATGTTTGATATTAATTAATTAGGGAACATTGTCTAACTCTTGGACAGCTCATCGCAGAAGAGTGGGACAAAGCTTTTCTTGTAGTGGTTGGAAGTCATAATTATAAAATATAAGCTTCAACATTTTGTACGATTCTTTAAAAAGTGTTAAGAGAATGGAAATGATTATTGGAGTGGCAGGGAAAATTAGGGTGGCACCCCTGCCCCCAACCTTTCTCCACCTCTCTTCCTAGTGGTTTTCCTGTAAAAGACATATTGCTCATACTGCCAAATACTCGTAAGAAAAAGATCCTCTAAGAATGTATTTATATTTTTTTAGTCAGAGACTCCTCAGTAAAAGCTGACTTCTAAAGCAAACATGTATGATTATTATTTTTATAATTACTAATTTTTGTTTTTAATATTTTTTCTTAATTTTTTGTTTGTTTTTTCTTTTTTCACTGAATTCGTCAATATTACTGTCCGATTCCAGACATTAAATTGTGCGTAAAAAGAGACCATTCCCAATAATATACGTATTCCGAATGGACATGGATATACTTCAAACTCAGGGCTCTACTATTACGACGACGACGCTTTTAAAAATGGGAAGGCGAAAAAAAATCATCTACATTCCAATTTATCCACATTTTCCAGGAAATAAAACCCAAGTGTATTTAATAATATTAGCTTAAAATATATACTTATTCGTCAATTTTTTCCCTAAATTTCAAATATTCTATAATTTATAAAAACACTAAAAAATTAGAAACTAGGAATCAAAAATCTAAAAGAAATTGTCGAGCCAATGCAAGAAATGAAATAGAAATCCGTTCGAAGCTCAGATCCTTCCACGAACAGAATGTTTCCCGCTCTGCGGAAAGTTTGGAAAGCTGTCATAATAGTTATAACTGAAAACTGGTGCTCTCGACAGAGAGTTGTTACAATGATAATTTGATTTCGAATTTATGCAAGAAGAAGATGAAAAAACCTCACGAAAGGAGGTGGAGGGGAGGGGGGTATAGCAACTTTCCACTCTCCATAACATTGCTCAGGAGATAGCATTACCATTTTATAGCCGAGCATCTAGAACCATCCAGCTCCGCGTCTTACACACCACACTAAATTAATTACTTTGCTGCAAAGTTTTGGGCCGTGGAGTGCGCTAATTAACATGGAGATAAGCAAGTTGGTAAATGGTGTTGCTGCTGCAGAAGAAATGAAAGTTTGATGAGGCCTCTCACGTCACAGTGACATGTTGTTGCAGCCGTGATGTCCTTCACGACCAGACACTCAAGGAATCTTCGGATCACTTCCTTGAGTATTGCCTTTTCATCTCACGTAAGATGGCATAAATAAAATTAAATTTGTCTTCTCTACTACCAGTAACAAAAAATTTCCAAACGATTATCTCAATAATTGCACCCGACGGCGGTGATGAATTTCACCGAAATGTTGTGTTAAAAATCCATTGACTCAGTTGATAAATCGAGATTCATTTATGAAACCAGAATACGTTATTCGAAAAAATATGGTAAATAAAAAATTTAATGATAAAAGGCCTTAATTTTTTGTTATATATGTCTTATTAATTACGACTAGTTATACATTTCCCTACGATTTTGAATTTTGCTTTTATGTTACATACTAGCTGTCCACGACTTCAATCGCTTTGAACTTGAACTTGCCCTAAAAAACAGAACCACAGGAACAGAATTAGTTTCTAAGTACGCACATATATATTTACTTTTCTTATACAAATATTTTATAATGCTTTAGTTTATACTTTTTTAAGATAATTGTGTTTATATATCTGAAAAATTAATATTTTGTAATCTGCACTGTCACGTCTTAATTTCAAACAGTATTAATAGACTTGTATGTTGTTGCATCCTCAGGAATTTTACTTAGTATTATTTCGTTATGATTATTAATCGCGTAATTTTTTGACGCTGAAACAGATCTTTCGCAAAGCCAGAAATTGTCTTTTCTATTAACATTTTTTTATGTCTTCCTAAATATTTCGAATCAATGTTTCTGTTCCTGAAACGATCTGGGAGAGACAATTTGTCCCCGGATTTGGCGCGACAATATATTAGTAATATTTATATTCTTCTGAACGCTGCAAGAGATCTAAATGGAACAAACAAGAAGCTTATGTTTCATTTAAGTCCGTTGAGTCGTTATGGAGTTTATTCCAGACACTTCAATTTTATTTTTTGGTATAGATTACAAAGTATGATTACATAAATAAAATGTTAGTTAAACTTGAGCATTATTTCATTCTTGACAGCAACTTAATTATCTAGTTTGACAGCCTATGTGAAGTCATAATATATATTTATGAATTCTATGCTTTTTTACAGGAGAACAGTTTTGGTATAAAAGGGTGGAAGGAAGGAACCGAAATCTCGGAAATATCGACAGAAAAGTTCTCTGATATGATCAGCACTAAACATCAAAATTTAATGGCAATAGGATCGCTTCAGGGCAAACCTTATAACTCGCAGTTGGTTTTGAAAAGTCCTGTCAGCTTTGGCAATTCAATGAATATACAAATATTTGTACTCATATCTTCTGAGCCCTGTAAGTTTCTATAAAACTTGAGTTAAAATTTGTTTTAATCCCTAAAATTTTCATTGTAATACATTCAGCAGTTTTCCAGTCTATTCGAGGCAAACTTCCAGAAAGACACTACAATTTTATTTATTGGTGTAGATTTGCTTAGTTGTTTGTCACCTGTCTTTCTTACAGTAACAATGATTGCAGAAACGTTCTTTGGTATTTATTTTAGCACATAATTCTTGTCTGTTAATTGGCTCTTTCTTTACCTAGTTAGGGTATTTAACATACGAGTACTTGTTTACAATCATCTAACATTCTGTAAGATGAAAGTCCTTTATTTAGCTAATTCTTGCAACCATATCAGTATAATTCAAAGACTAATTAGTATGTTTGTACACAGGTTACAACGGGACATATTAAAAAAGGATGCAAGGCACGATATGTCGAATTTCAGGTCAATATAATGGATTTACAGAAAAGTTACAACACATTTAAATGATTGTCGGGGGATTATTGCATTATATTTGGATTCATAGCATATTCTTTCGGAATATCATAGGCACTTTATGTACTTACTAGCTTACAAAAAAGATGAAACGTTCTAGGTATGCCAATTCAAGAAGATGGCGGCGGCAGCCATCGAAATGTTAAGCAAAATTTTATCGGCATTCATTTGGAATCCCGAGAAGTTTTCATCCTGTCTTACGATCTCTATTACAAACAATTTTCCAACATTATACTTTTAATGCTCGTCTTTAGAACGACATTTTGTGAAACATTTATGTACAGGGTCTTTGTTGAATATTTGAGATGTTTATTGTACATTATTTAATATAAGTGGTAAAAATATAGTAGGTTAAATAAATACGGACAATAACTTTGAACTTTTTGAAAGTTTCAAGTGGAAACTTACTGAACATATTACAAACAAATGCGGTCTTCCTCTCAGAACATAAGAGATCACTGTAGTAATCTTTTAACACAGAACAAAAATAAATAAATATAATTTACAACATGCGCTAGACTTGTTCTTGAAAACAAAGTAAAAACCTAAATTTCAAATCACGTACCAGGTACAGTATTGTACATACGTCTTAGAGTTTGCGTCATCAATTCACGATGTAGAGCACAAACGCTATTGATTAACGTGAGTAGTGACACAATTCTACCGGGGAAACCTATTTTATTACCTTTATCAAGTCTGCAAAGCAGCCCTTATTGTGTCCACTCTGCCCTTTGGGCTATCCGATAATTGAATCTACTGAGCCTTCAATGCACACGAACACATATGATTGTCGGCTCTGATTAACAGTAAACCAATGGTGAGCTGTCACCAAGCTCTTTTTCCGAACATTTAATATGTTTCCTGTCGTGAGTGAGAAATTGTGTCATAAAAATTGTTCGGAATATTTATTCGACACGTATCACATACGTTGAAATTTATTTATTCCGCATCAATCCTCATTTTTATTACAATTAACATAGAATATTCAATCGAATAGTCAACTACTTAAAGTTATATAGTATTTACAATATCAAAATTTTTTAGAAGGATAGCGGCAAACATAATTTATTACAATTGTTCTGTGAAATATTTAAAGTAGGCTGAAGTAAATCTTAAGTCCTTTGCGATGTATAAGATGAAATATAAAGTTGCAGAAGAGTATAGAAAATTACTTCAATTGAAGTCAAAGAATACAGTGCACATGATATGAAGACTCCCATATTCTGAGTTATATTCACAAAGAGACCTTGTATTTATTTCAAAACCCTGCTATTCTATATAAATAAAAGGCAATGTACATGTTTCGTTCCAGTCCTTACATACCAGACCTGTCGACCTTTTGAAGAATAGGTTTTTCCTTTCCCCCTTTTACACCAAAGAAAGTTCTCACGTTAATCATCTGCTCTGCTACTTCATGTCCGTCCTTTACATTTCGTATACTTTTCATCCATTAAATTTTAATGTATGTAATTCTCTGCCCAAATAAAGCTTCTGCCTACATTTAGGTTCCATTCTTAACCCCGTTCAGATTGCATATATAAATTACAAATGGTTAGATTATACGCTCACATAGCATGTCAAACGAGATAATTAGATTTCTGTTTAGCCCGAAATAAAATTTATCTTTACTAAAATTTTAAGTAATGCTATCTTTTAAATTAGTTAAATTATTGCTGCCAACAAATATATTTCTAACTCGGAATATATTTAAGTATTTAATCTATAGATGTAAGAAAACTCTGGAAGGATGTGGGGAGCAAGCACTCTCAAATAGCTTTTCCGAGTGAGGTGAGTTAAATGAAAAAGGCGATAATTCAGAAGAAATAATTAAGGGCTTTATTCTTAAAATTACATCCCATTCTAAGGCGAATACAAAAAAGTCAGAGCATAGAGTGGCATCTAGATGATATCAGAAGGTCAACCAGAGACTTCCATAATTTCACAAAATTTGGATCTTTTACGTTGGACACTACCATAATTTCACAAAATTAGGATCTTTTACGTTGGACTCTACTAATAGGGATTCAGAACAGTGGAATCGTGAAGAGGACGGATGCCCAATAAGAATCATTTTATGTCAAGACGTAGTAGGGAGCACTTCTATAGTATATATGTATGAAGGAGGAGTTTTGATGTTTGGAGTGGAGGGAGAAGTTATTGTTTTTATAATAATGGCCTTATTTCGGAGAGGTGGAGAACGCACTGTAATAGTTCGTACACATGTGTTTACAGCAAAGAACTGACTTTGCTGACGTATCACCGTACTTCCTGTCTCGCCACCCGGTATAAGAATTCTTCATACATTTTTTATCGTGTTAAAAAATACATAAATATTACAATAATGTAAAATATTTTATGAATCACAATGTAAATGATTGAGAAATACGACTCTGGCGCCCGAGACGGATTTCTCAGAAACTAAAAGTCGAGTCGTTTAACCGATACGGCATTCGAGAAATAGATAAAAATTATTATTACTTAAATAAATGTTATTTTACGCTATATAATCATAAGTAACGAAACTTTTTATTACATATATATATTACATATATATATATATATATATATGAAAATATTTTATTAAGTCGCAGTCCAGACTGATATAAAGTTATAGAGAACAATAATAAAGCCAGGGCCGAACACATTTAAGTTAATTTTTGTAGATGTATACATGTATTTATACACATTCTTTTACGGTAATCAGACCAAAGAAATAGTTGCAGTATATTGTCCTTTATAAACACAATTAACTCTTTCTGCACGTAACAATTTCAACAAAATTTTTACACGTGTTGCTTGCGACACAGAATCAAGCGAGGACTGTACAGTTAGAACACTACTACTACCCTTGGGGAGGGGGAGGAAGTAGACGATGCGAAAATTTAAAACGCACTTAAACAGCAAATGTTTTTATGCGAATAAATAGTTCTCGCGGTTAATGAAATTGATGGCCTGTCTCCGGGATTTGTACATATTTGAAAATGTTTTTAAGTTACTGGGCTTATATAAGGTACCAGAATATTTAATGTCTCGATTAAGATTCACTGTCATGGTGGTTGTTATGATGAAATTCAGCTCATAAAATAGATGGAGAGAAAAGGTAAATTTTCAAAATTGTGACGGTCATCCTGATGGGATAATCACGTGTTGAGAAAGAGATTACTGTCAAATTATATACTGTAGCGGGCTAATGTAAATGAATTCTCGGGCATCGCCGGCACTCGGCTAGTAAGTTAATAAAGTTGATAATATTTTAAACATTTATCCTAAGAATCTTTCGTTAGCATAATCATAATGGTCATTGATTGCTAAAAGATATTAGGTAGAGGTTCAAATCAAACGTAAAATGAAACTATATATTTCTAACATTTTATTGAAGGAATTTACTGAGGACTATGCTGAAAGCTAATTACTTGGTATTTTACGCGTAATAGTTCTGTGGTGTTTCTGTTGTCCGACGGGATGAGGCCTAATGCGGCGTATATATAAATTAGATGGGCAGAAGCCAAGAATTTTCAGGTGTTAGGACCACCGGTAATTTCAACGAAGGCTTAATTGGCAGCCAAATAAATGATTCGAGAATGAACGTCTCAAGACAACAAACTTTATAAATATTAGTGTTAGCTTATACACATAGAGCCAATGGTTTAGTTTTTCAATCACCTTATCTCCTCAACTGAAATTCTGTAAATCTTTATCAGTTGTAAGTTTGAGTCGTCTTCTTACAGTCTGATTTAAGAATGTATGCCATTGATGGAAGAATGGAATGCCTCGTACTCTATCTGGTTTTTTGAAAGGTGTATGTACTGGGATCGAAGATCTTGGGCATGCGACACGCCAGGCGCTGCGGGAGTTTTCTCGCAGACGCTTCACCCCAGAGTGACTGCGGGGCTCACCTGATTATGTCGGGAATGCCTCGCACTCTCTCTGGGCTTTTTTTATCTAAGTTCTCCCATTGGATCAGTCAGCCCACTGCCTGCTGAAACTGGTGGAGACATGGAGAAGTGAATGCTGCGACCCCACAGCAAACTCGTCTCCCGTCATTGGAAGGTCATGAGAATAGTGACCAATACCCGACCTACCTGATGCAGGTTTTGTAGGGTCTTCCCTGCATCTCTTTAGGTGAAACACCGGTGTGCCTAAAACTTCTTCCTACCGGTATTACTGAGAATAAATCTCCTTCTATATGTTCACAACCGTTACTTTAAACTGTTTTCTGTATTCTTTTTAGATCCTCCATTATTAAGTTCTCTATAATAATATTTTAAAAATAGTTTAAGAGTCTCGTCTCAATCCAGATTATTACTGCAGAGGGATTTATGTGCTGCGGCGGATCATCATTCCATTAACAAAGGCCGATGCTCGATACATGCTGGCACGCCATTGAAATCATATTGAGTGATAACAGTGGAGTATTTGTCCACCGCTGAGTGGACTCTAGAGCCGCTTTTGTGACAGCTGCTGTTATTAATGTCGGGCAGGTGTGTGGTCATGCAGAATTGCAGCAGATTCCATTATCTTCTCACGCGGCAGAATAAGGAGATTGCCTCTAAAGTGGATAGCTTGGAAATACACTATTAGAATTCTACAAGGCACCAATAACACTTCATTTTATATTCGATTCAATATTCGTAGGTTTAAAAACTTTCCTTGCTTATATGCATAACCAAAATGTAAATTCCTCCCCCCCCCCCGGGCTGGGTTGTGAGAGTTACTCGAAGTTGCTGGAAAACGAATAATTGGTTTGATACGGGGCAGTGTTTGTTTCAACAGCCGGGGCGAATGTGACGCTGCGGGAGTTTTCTCGCAGGCGCTTCACCCCAGAGTGACTACGGGGCTCAACTTATTATATCGGGAATGCCTCGCACTCTCTCTGTTTTTTTTATCAAAGTTCTCGCATGCCGAGACACCTTTACATATTTTAGGAGGTATATGTACTGGGGTGGAAGACCTTAGGCATATGGCAAGAGTTGTCCGCTGATCCCATTGGATCCTGAAACTGGTGGAGACATGGAGAGGAGAATGCTGTGACCCCACAGAAAACTCGTCTCCCGTCATTCGGAAGGGTGTGAGAATAGTACCCAATGCCCGACCTACCTGATGAAGGTTTTCTAGGGTTTCCCTGCATCTATTTAGGTGAAACACCGGGTAGGATCTTTAAACCATAACCCGGGGGTCCTAGTTAACCCTTGGCTACCTTGCTCTACCTTTGCATCCCCCCTTTTCAATTCCGTTCCTATGCTATTAAAGGGGAGTTGCCTGTTTCAGGATCACCCTCATGTAGCCTCTAACCCAAAAAAAATTCAATCGCCGGCAGTTTCCATAACCTACCATGTTAAATTTACCGCTGTTCTCTCATAATTACTGTACTTACCAAGCCTCGATTACGCAGTTAGGGATCCGTAAGGAGTATCGATGCTTTACTGATATCGGTGTTCGGCTTTCGAAAGTACTTTTAGCACTCGATTTTTATTGGTATCGATATTTATGATTATCGGTTGCACGTTTTGACTCATTTGCTATTTTTGTCCCTTTTTCCTTTATTGAGTGGTTGTTGCTTTGTTTTACTCATCTTATAATTTTATAAACATAGTCAATAATCTTATAATTATAGAAATGCCATTACTTTTTATGCTAATGTTGGTAACTCCGTAAAGAAAATTATACTTGTCTATCAGGACGTTAGACTACCTGCAACATCTGTTTCAAATGTATAAAAAATATGAAAATATCTCATCTGAACAAAGTATCTCGAATACTACACAAATTTTAATATGTAATTCATAGCTTTATCATGTTTTCCAAATTGCATTATATTAGAAAACCGGAACGCTTCCCCAACTCTAACTACTTTAAAGCTCGAAACGACCAAAACAATAGAAGGTTTTTTCCATAATATATGCCTAATAAATAGTTCCTGTTTTTTTAAAAGAGAAATTAAGTCACTTGTGTAAGATGGCGTTGTACGCCAGCGAAATGTCGTTGCTGAGCTTTCTTTCACCCCCCGGGCAGAAACCAGGAACTATTTATGCAACTAAAAATAAATTGCTAAATAAAGTCACTGCTTTGATAAATATTTCAAAAACACAAAAAGGATATTATTTTTGCCCAAGCATAAAAGTTACATTTAGGAGCACTAGTATGCATTTGTTATTTGACATTAAAAGCAATCCATTTCACGTATCCGGAGACGTGAATAATGGCAACGTCAATGAGAATGTAGGCACAGTTCCGATGTCCAATATTTTGCATTTTGGAGCCATCACAAAGACCTGGTCCGTGGAGCAAATAAGGAAACCGTTGTTGACGAACTCACATTTAAGGGAACTCGTCTTCTCGTCCATTTTTCTGGAAATACGGTAATAATTTATCCTTATAATTTTTTGACAAAAACCCAATCCGCGTCAACTTGTTGGGGTTTTATTACCCCTTTCTGTAACTTTCAACTACTCTAACAACGCTTGCCTTTGATTCCTTGCCGCCAAATTCCGAATGTAGTTGTTTTACCATTATAATACTTTATATAATAATTGTATTGTTTCATTATTCTTCAATATCACCTAATAAACTGATAAATAAAATCAAGTGCTCAATACAATAGACACAAATTAAATTTTACTCATATTTAATGATTATTTAACTTATTATTTGTAAACTGAAGCAAATTAAACGGTTTTATAATTTTTTTACAAAGAAATAAAGTAACTAACGTAAGCTAATTGAAATCAATCATACTTATTTTAGTTACGTTAGAAAATATTTTAATGATTTCATTACTTTCTGCTAGATGAGTAAATGTTACTCTTTTAACTTTATCAAAGTGAAGCCTTTGTTTGAAACTCTGCTAATAACTGCTGATACCCTAGAAGCGTACTACGAGTATAAAGTTACAGCGATATAACAAGTAAACTATCGAAAATTGTTGGGACACGCTTCACAAAATAACTTTGCAGATGAATTCTGCCAAGTATCCTGGTATTGATTAACAATATACCCTCAAGTGGCTTTTGAGCAGAGTTGAGGCAATACACAAGTTATGTCTAGTCACCTCCACCGGGAATTTCTGAATGAACAAAAAGCTCCTTCACCACTCTAGTATAATGAAAATCTCCCACTGCTAAGAGGAATATTTCTGCGTTTCCGCCGAAGAGAATGCCATTTAACGTGATAAAGAAGCTTTCAAATCGTTTGACTTAATTTATTTAATTTCAGGATTATCATACCTTAGCAGATTGGACTAATTTAACAGTCCACTCAAAAATTGTGCTATTTATTAATAAATTATGTAATTTTTCGCGTTTGGATTTAAATAGGATCCCTATGATTCTAAGCATTAAAATAGAAAAAAATATGAACGCAACTCTACGTAATTCTGCTGTGCATTTATTATAACTGAGAAACTTTATATACAGGTTATTATAGAAAAACAGAAATTGCTTAGAATTGCTCTGAATTTCCATGAAAACGCAGCATACCAGTGACAGAAGACTAGCCACAAATTTTGTCAATGCCAATATTCGTCCTAATCGTAATGCACACAATTGGAAGTCTTCGACCTGATCGGGCTTCATTTGAATTCTAGTTTTGGGATATTGTTTTCTCTGGATTGAGGATAGCTGGGGATCATTCGTGGGTTCAGTTGCAAGAGAAAAAGAGAAGGAACATTATAAATAAAGAAGACATCCATCCGGTCTTCTATGTATCAGGATGTCGAGAAAAGGTAGCATCCCTTGCTTCTCAATCTCCATCGTGAATTTAATTTTCGGGTGGGTACCGTTGAGGTGCAGTAGAAAACTCTCTGGGACACAGCGTGTACCGTAAGCCGACTTATACAGACCTTTACCT
Source organism: Eucriotettix oculatus (assembly GCA_034510155.1). Classification (NCBI taxonomy): domain Eukaryota; kingdom Metazoa; phylum Arthropoda; class Insecta; order Orthoptera; family Tetrigidae; genus Eucriotettix; species Eucriotettix oculatus. The sequence continues at coordinate 44,526,569 of CM067378.1, forward strand.
ACACGCTAACAGTTTCCACCACCCGGCTCACAAAAGGGCGGTGCTTTCCACTCTTACACATAGAGCGAGAATGATATCGGATAAGGACCACTTGGCAGCCGAAATTGATCATCTTCGAAGTTCCTTATCAAGAAACGGTTACACCGTTGGTGAAATTTCACGGGCAATACACGGAACCAGGAAGAAGAAAAAAGAGGAGTCGACCGGAAAAAGAGCGTATATCCCATATGCCGGAAAATGCACAACCATAGTTAGTCGCATACTGGCCAAGCATGATATAAAAACGGTGTTTCTAACACAACGTAAAATCAAAGATATGCTCAGGAATGTAAAAGACGATGTAGGCCTAAAGACCCCTGGTATTTATGAAATACCTTGCGACTGTGGCAGTAAATACATAGGACAATCAATCAGAACCGTAGATGAAAGAATAAAAGAGCATAATAGACATCTACGATTAAAACAACCCAATAAGTCAGCTATTGCCGAACATGCCTTGTTCACGGGCCATAAAATAGCTTTCGATAAGACGCGTATTCTGGACAGAGCTAATTGCTATTGGGATAGCATTATTTTTGAGCCAATAAACATCAGGTCCAGTGAGAATTTACTGAATAGAGATTCTGGATTCCAATTGAGCCTGGCTTGGAACCATTGTTTCACTGGAGAAACGTGGGGCTGAGTCACGGGACCCCAGATGCAGCGGAGACGGGCCGCGTGACCGCAGCCACGGGAGACTAGAGCATGACTAAGCAAGTGGACCAATGGGAGACGCCCTCGCTCCCGCGTCCACATCTAGCCAATCACAGGCGGTTTGTGCTTGCACAGACTTGCCTCAGACTATATAAATGCTTACACTCACCGAATTTGACACTTCAGTCTGAAGATGATGGCAGAGCAAGCCATCGAAACGTCACTGTTTAAATCTTTGACCCGGTTGGAAACTCGAGAAGAATTTATACACGCCATTCATGTATGGCATTTTTATCGAGGGTAGGGGAAAATCTTCCAAAGACGCCGTGAAACCCGAGTTACACGGTGTGTGGGATTTTTACCCACTAAAAACCACCTCCCTTTACAAAGTACCTCCTCGCTGAACCGCCGTTAGGGGTGGATTGCCAATGGGCTGACATAGGTATAATAATTATTAAATAGCAATAAAACTATAGTATAACTATTCCTAACTATTACTAGCCTCCGTTCACACGTCTCATCCTAGAGGCAATCTATACATTGTCACTTACACAAGATATATATGTGTGCAAAATAAAAATAACTATATCTGCGCATTTACAAAATAAACGCTACAATCAACCAAAACTAATTGACGCAATACAATTGAAATACAGACTAAATTTTTATTCTCCCTTGGCTCTGCTTCCTATTCAGGGTTTTTGTCTACCGTGTGGACTGCGAGCTGTCATCTTACAAGACAAATTCCGAATTTGGAGTGATAAGTGGTGAGTCGTAATCCCAGTCTCCGTGAACATGACGGCAAAAACAGCCAAGCCCATGCCAGGATTCGAACCCGGGAGCTCTGTGTTGTAAGAAAGCGACGCTGGCCACTAGACCACAGGAAGTAAATGATATAGACAGTTGAGATTGAAAAAGGCAAGTAATCAAACCTCAAACTATAAAAGCATCATAGGACAACAGCGCCAAATCAGGTCAAATGAAAGTAAGCTGTCAGTTTCTGAGAATTTTCTACTCCAGCCAGCATGTTGTAATGTAGGTTGCTGTAATAACCATTTTATAAATATCTTCTGAAACCTGTGAGATATCTAAATGAAACATACACTAAATTTAAGTTAAAATTCCTGTTTTAATCCCTAAGATTTTTAATTGAAATCCGTGGAGCCGTTCCAGAACCCACTCGAGACAAAATTTCAGACAGACAGGAAAAATTTTTAAAACCATTTATTTATGATTTGGCATCGTATAAATTGCAATTTTCAGTAAAATTTGGTCGTTTTATTTAAAATCACAGACACTTCAATTTTATTTATTGGTATAAATTAATTAAGTTAAAAAGTGTGCACCCTTATATATTCTGCGTTCTTTAAGCTGTTCTTATATACAGAAGCTAGAGAATCTGATATTATTAATAGTAATCAAATTATTTATAATTTCACTTTATATTTCATACTTACAAAGCACGCCGAAATGCATTTCAATCGAACTTTAAACAATTCTGGGTTCTTTAGAAGTGATACTGTCACACATTTCCTAAGTCGTTATACCGTTTTACCTGCTCTATGATATTTTGGGATTAAAATCAATAAAAGGAATGTGTCTAACACACCAAGGAATAATTTTGTAAGCAGCGCTCGTAGTTCGGTTAGTAATTCTGTGATAATATTATTAAATAGGTATCCTGTTTCTGTGTCGATGTGACATTAAACCGAAAGAGGATCTGTTCCCCCATTCACGGCGCCGCAACGCCTGGGGCGCTCTTAATCTTGCAGCAGCCAAAGTACTTCCTGACCAGACTGCCAACAAACTTTCCTCGTAAACACCTCGTCCAAGACGCCTGCATTGCTTACTATGTTGGACTCTCTTCTTCCCCCTCCCCCAAAAATGCACTACTGAACCGTCGCATAAGTTGTAAATCGGACACTAAAAATATGAAAAGTCGGTCGAGGTAAATTGTTCACAACAACCATTGAAGTGCTTCAGATAACTGTCTAGGAGAAAAATGTGAACTACAGCTGAAAAAAACTACTTGCATAACGAACTATACCATGTAGAAATTTATAACAGAGTTTAATCTTAACCTGATGGAAGAATAGTGATGATTAACTAATGCATCTATCAACGAATACGAACTTCGTTTGCATATAATTGCAAGGTTTTTGAACACATGAGTACCTGCCAGAGATAACAGATTAATACCATCAAGTTTAGTTTTAAATGGTCATTACAATAGGCAACCAATTAAATTGTTAACTTATCTGTTCATATTTATCCCGCCATACCGTGAGAACTAAAGAATATTGGAAATAATGTTCATTCACCCTTTACGAGTAGTCCGATGAAAAAATGGTTTGGTGGAAGAAAAGGACTGCATAGCATTAAAATGCTCATAGGGAAAGAAGAGAAAATAGAACAATGGAATACCTGCGTGGAGCAGAGTGACAGTTTTTAATAAACTCTTTGTAACATGTGAAAGTCGTTTTTATTTCACTTGCTAGGAAAGTAGTGTGTAGGAAGAAGAAACATTATTTTTATCTTTGAGAGTAGCAGAAAGATTTGTTAAGAAGGGAGCGGAAGTTCGTTTGCAATTTTTGAAACTACAGTTTCAATTTCGAGTAAAATATTTCAGTAGATTAATAAATTACACAATTGTTTCCATTTGAATATTCAGAAGTTAAAATGTGAATAAATGCAGCGGTAGTAATATTTGTGAAGAGCTGATTGATCTACTCCATGTGAAAGATTGTACGTTGAAGATAACTTAGCGACGACTTATACACTAAGTGGAATAAAATCGTTTTGTATCTCAAGGGGAAAATAAGGTAGAACTAGATGGTTAATATTTTCCACGATATCTCCAATTATTTAAGATATATCTTGAGATTATGTCATCGTTATCGACATTCTAGGCAGGGTATTCAACTTAACCAGTTCTTAAAATTAGTGGCGCACATTCATCGTAATTTATATGACTAAAACTATTTGAAAATATGGAATATTAATAAATGGTGATGAGGGTCGGCACTACAGTCCTTGAATAACTTGGGCCTTCCTTGTCAGTTTCCTCCATTCCTTTCAATCCTCTGACTTTCTTACCCAGTTTTTAACGCCTAAACTCCTGAGATCATTCTCCAAATCATTAATCCATCGTCTCATCGGTCTACCTCTTCTTTTTTACCCCTCTTGGCTTAGCGTGAACACTTCTTTGAAAGAGTGTCTTTCTGACATACCCTACCCATCTTAATTTTCACGACAATATCTGGTTGTTAGAATATTCCTCTCAATTCCATATTTATCCTTATTCTCCAACTTTTCACTTCTGGCGCTGTTTAGAATATTTTTCTTAAAATCGTCCTTTTCATCTTAACAGTCAGTTTTCTTCCCATTTGTTCAGTACCCAACCTTCCGATCCATGCATAACTATCCATCTCAATTTTATGCTATAAATTTTTATATTAATATTCCTACTACTCTTTACTTCTGTTTCTCGATTTTAACATATTTTGCAGAGCATAAAAGCATCAATTGCCACTTATTATTCGCTTATGTATTTCTACTTATATTCTATTATATTCTATTATTATTTACCCCGGATACTGAAATGTTTCTACCCTTTGATATTTTTTCCCATTTTAGTTTTATGTTTGCATTTATTTCTCTTTTTCTTTCTCTAAAGTTTCCCATCCTCATATACTTAGTTTTGTGTTCACTTCTAAACCCATGTTTCGTGCTTTTTTCTTTCCGCTGAGTGTAACTCTCTTCTAAGGATTTACTGTTCTTTGCTGCATAAGCTATCATTTCTACATGTCTATTCAATATTGTGGGTTATTCGGTATGTGTTTGATTACTTTTTCATGTGTCATGTTAAAGACTAGTGTTGATATCAGCTCTTCTTGTCTCAGCTCCCTCCTCTGACACATCTTGCTTTATCCTAACCTTGAATAATAAATAAACCTACGAATAAATAATGACAGGAAATATCAGATTTAATTGATTTACCTATTTATATAAATTCATGGTTTGTCGAAGTAATTGTTTTCAATTATAAAGGGTTGGCATTTCTGTTTGATTAAATAAGTTATATTAAAATTTTGAACGAAGATTTGTTAAAATGGACAACTATATTACTTTTGGAAATTCAACAGACGTAATTAATTATAATAATAACTATTATACAATATTGTGCTATACGGGCATATAGTTATTATTTGCTGTATGCAGAAGAAACTGGAAACTAAATTTGAGGTGGAAAGTGAAGTATCTTAAAGCTGAGATGAAAAATTGGATAACCTTAAATCCCAGAAAAGATAAATGCATTAACAGTTTCCTGAGAGATCAGAGTTCAATTTATTAAATTTAGTTTCACTGGAAATATGATTGTTCTCAATTTAATTCAGCAATAACAAGTTTATGATAAATGATTTATACACAATATTGATGTACAAAGTTGGTCAGTAATTAATACATCCTTAAGGCAATTTAAGTCTTTCTTAAATTATGTTATGGTTAGACTAAAAATAAAAGCCTTAGCATAGTGTAAGAATGGAAGTTCTGGAATAGACATAATACAGATAGAACTCAGTTTGGTCGGTGCTGAAGACCGTAATTCCGCATATCTATTTATAAAGATGAGACAGACGATCTACTGCTTTAGAATACATGTGTATGATCTAGAGGGCGATGTAGCACAACATTGTTCGTGGTCCAGCGGCTTTTCATCGAGCCGTCTTACATATGTAACGTTGCTGCTCAAAGAAAGGCCCTCGGGAACGTCTTCAAAGAGCTTGAGGAAGCACTGCAGGTTATTACGATCGCAAAGCCGCCACCACACTAGAGTCAAAGAACTCTTTAAATGCGACCAAATTCAAAGGAAGCTCGTTTGCAGAAACACGCGGTTTCCTCCTCCGGCTCTGATTCCTGCGGACGTTTGCAGAGGCACCATCTGGTCTAATTCCTAAATTCGTTGTTCTCTCCTCCTACCAGATTATATTTTATTTTAACTGTGGAACATAACCACTAATGTTCGTGGGTATAGTGAAACACTGCTCGTTTACATTCCTCTTCCAATAACTGGACTTTGTTCCTCATTTTATGGTCTTATGGGATTAAGAAAGTTCTTTTTTCAATAGAATCTAAAATACAAACCCATAACTCATGTTTTGTAAGGAACATACTAAATTAAATGAATATTTCTTGTCCTTAATCAAAGAAGTTTTATGTACAGATTATATAAAGAATGTTATAAAGCAATATATTTTTAATTGGCCTATCTACAGATGATTGAATAATAATACGTCTTTACTGTAGGAACGGTCGCCATAGCTTGCTGCCTACCTGCATCTACGACTAATTCCCGAAAGTTATCGCTGATACCTTGATGAAAAGATTCCAAAACAAAGGGAGAACGAAAACAGGTTTGTCTTAATAAACGAGCTCTTTGCTACCAGTTTTTGTCCCATAATAATTAACCATGATAAATCTCATATATAATAAAACCGTGATCGAAGCCGTTGCTAATTCATAATTTTATTTCCCCTAAATCTCATAGTTTGTAATTTATATATATTTCAGGATCCAAGTATGAATTTATATTAAATATATTGTAACCGTGAAATCCTACCTCACTTTGGTAGTAGACAAATGTAAATAGTTTTATTTCCAATTTCGTTTATAAGTGATGTTAAATATCTTTGTAATGTTCGAATATCTGTGTGATTTTGACTATTGTTGTATCGTAGAAGTTGTTGGTTTTGCACACTGCGGGGAGGAGGTCCGTGAAAGAAGGAAGAAACTAGCTGCTGCTGCTGCAAAGAAATTAATTATCCCGCCAGCTTCCAGATCGTCATCTTCAGGCAGTCAACAGCTAAAAAATCGAGTGACACCCGGTAACCTGTGAAATTCACTTCAGTTGGATCCTTCCCTCCCTTGCGTAACACACAGACTCTGTGGCAAAATAATTACCTAAAATTTGTATTTTGACTGTAAATCATGTCTTTGAATCCTCTTCAAGGATAAGCCGGCAGTAAAAAGGAGCTCCCTAGATGTAAATAGATAACACCTTTTGTTTTCCAAGACATGAAGTAAAGCTGCCGTGGTTATACTTACATTCACTTGAATTTGTTTCATTTATTTAGATAATTTGTATAATTCTGGAACAGGTGACGTCACTCCCCTGATTCATGCTCTCAGTCCTGAACCCGAGTGTGTTCCCATAGTAAAATTGTCCTACGTAAAACGTAGGTGGCGCTTATATACTATTCCGGTAACATTAAAAGTATCGCGCCAATAAAAACGTCATAATATATATATGACAAAATCCCAATAAATTAACTAATATTTAAATATCCTCTTCCTTCCTTTTACATGTCTTTCATTCTGCTGTGTTTACGATCATGTGCTTAATTGCTACCGCAGAATCCTAAAATATGACGCCAACCAAGCAGAAAACTTTTCTCTGCCAAGTAGAGCTCATAAAACAGTTAAAGAAAAAAAGTAGTGACTGATTTGAATGAACTTAATTCATACTATAAAGTAATAAGTGACCACGAACCCTTTCATCTCAATGGAATTGTTTGTTTATTGAAACTGATATTCTGAACAAAAAAAAACAGTATTAAATTCAACACGTAATTTGGCTATTAATATATGTATTGAGGAATGTATTGACTTATGAAAAGTATTAAAAAGACGGTATTATATAAATTAACTATTCACAATACTTAGCGAAAAAAAGAATTACTAGTAAATTATATTTTACGATAGAAGTGCCTCTGAAAATACATTGTATTGTAATTTTTTTGCAAATTAGATCGTCTGGCGCCAGAATAATATTTTTTGAAATATATACGTTTATGAATTATGTAATTGACCTAAATTTATAAATCAGCTGTTCAAAATTGTGTGATCAGCGAGAGGTAGCCGAGATAGTGCAACAGCGTACAATGAATTACGTACAGTTGTTTAAGCATCGATTATTTATTAATATTATAATGTACTTCAATTGTTACACTAGGTTGGTATTTGAATCTGTTTTGTAAAAGCATCCGATAACACTTTTGCAAATAAAAGCACTAACAGATTTGGAATTAATTTTCAAATGGCATGATCTGAGCTATTCATCGCCTGCTAACAATATATCATTTTTGGACAGAATAAAACACGTTTTGTATACAAATCTCGTCGACCAATTCAAAATCATCAGCCTCATTTCCATTAACAAACTGAACTAATATTACAAAACCTTGTTTAACGGTAGATTTATTACATTTAAATGAATCACATCAGGGAATATTTGAAATGTTGAACTCGTGATAATTCTTTGTTAGTTATATAGAATTAAATATAATACTTTTAACAAATCATGTTATGGGCCTTATTGCTCGAATACGCATCTCACGTAATCTTTAATCGTTTTCATGAAAAAATTGAGATACCGTAAAACTGTAAAGGGGAGTATTTATATAATATATTTACCAATTTATAAATAATTGACGTTTATATTTTCATTTATATAATGGCTTTGAACATTAAACATCTGCAGCCGATCTGTACGTTGAACTTTATAACACCATAATAATATTTCTGTATAGTAAACATCTGGAGCAGACGTTTATTTAAAATTAAGTCTAATAATAGATAATAGATTCAATAAATACCGAAACTCTCCCAATGCAAGAGGTTAAATTTATACCAACAAGCTAATTCGAAACAAGAACATTGGGCATTTAGTTATATGTCAGACACACGGCAAGGCTACCAATTTAAGTGCGGGAGGCAATGCTTCATTAAGTATTCTGTCCTTTGCAGGCTGTAATTAGTCCGGCATTAAAAAGAGAAATATATTCCGCTTTGTAACGACTCGTGCTTTGTGATTTTGCAAGAGCATTTGTCATGATCTTTTATACAAAAAAACGAGAGGAACGCGGAGCATAGAAACTGGATTGGAGAGGGACGGGGATGTTATTGTTTTGTGTGTGTGGAAACGTAGGAAAGTCAGGCGGGGAAACTGATGAATCGGTATTAAATCTCCTTAGTTATAACATTCTAGAGGTTCGTCAAATATGACATTTCTAACTCAGCGCTCGCACAACTTATCTATTCCCCTCTACACACACAGTGCAGTGTGCTTTCCAAGTTTCTGCGGATGGACTGAAGAGGCTGCGGCAGCTGGATAGTCGACCATTAGAGAATTGACGAGGCTACTGGCTGTCTGTCAAGCATTTCCAATTGCCTGAGAAAGAGTTTCAGCGCACAAAAACTTTTTTTGTCTCGACCGTACCCAACAGTTGAGAGAAGACATTAGCCGGGTAGCATACGAATGCTTGGGCGAAAATAATAAGCATTCATTAATGTGGTGTGTTGTGGAAAGAGACGAGCAGTGCTGATTTTCTCAGCCTTGAGTTGTTATTGGTTGTAAACTCAGTAGAGAGGCTTCAAGGTAGACCAATGAAACAAGTGATAAATATTCCCACTTAGTACATCGAATTTTGCTGACATTCAACCGACGCCCGCCAACTGGAACCTCATGACTATCTATATCCATGGGGGCTAGCCTGCCCCAGAAGTCGTTAGTCGCGGTTACTGTTTGAAAATGTTGCGCTCCACTATTACGTAATCCATACTTCTGCTTAATACATTAAAAAGATACAATACTTTTGACTAACTTATGTTTTCATATTCCTCGCGAGCCTTGCAGCATGTGAGGGGTGAGGGTGGAAATGAGTCATGAAAATAACAAGGAAACTATCAAATTTGGAGTCGAAACCGGTGTAATACGAGTCGCTGTGTTACATTATGACTTTTAATATGCGATTTAAGTAAAAATTCATACCTTAATTGCGGGAGCATTTATATTTTGTTAGAGTAATGAAAATATTTTTAGCCCTGTTATTGTACCGAGAGTATTTTTTAATCTCTCGAGATTCTGGAAGTATATTTGAGGTTCATTTTGTGACGTTTTCGATGCCGGTTGAATCATGTGTTGAACAAGAATTAAATAATGTACCAGGATAATACAAATCAATACCCGGGCAACGCCGGGTCCCCAGCTAGTATATATATATATATATATATATATATATATATTTAATTTAATGATACATTCGCGAATCCATAAATATTTCCGTTTAAAACCAGGGAGATGCTAATATACCATCGACGTTGCTTACGCGCGAAAAGATACGATATTTAAAAAGAAAATAAATCCGCGGTAACGCGTCACGTTACACAACTACCAAAAATTATTTTCACATTTCAATTGCAACACTTTCGATACGTTAATATTATTTAATTTATAGGTGATCCTAAGTTATTCATATCCTGGCCGACATGTAAAATAACTTCCCGTTCAGAGATACTGTATTCATGGGATATAATCATCCTTTATGCCACAATTTACCTTACGCGTGAATTTAGTTTACAACATTTAACATTCTTGTGACTCGCTGAAATTGCCACGTCACTCCATTTCCTGAATAAGCCAACAGAACGCTGAATAGCCTCCTGCCGCTGTTGGACTTTTATTATTATTCCTATGCTAGCACATCAGCTTGTAGAATTATAATTCTGATTACTAATTTCACTTCCTAGTGTCAGTCTGTGCGTGATTGGCCTGCTTTTATGTTTCCTGTCTTAATGTGTGTTTTTTCATGTTGTACCGTCACTAATATAGTGTCTATATGACCATTCTATTCCCTAAATATAAAAAACATAACAAAGGTAACAGCTTCATTTGAATCCAAAAAATGAATTAATTATTGAAAAATTGACGATTATTTTTTATAAATATTTCAACGCAATTTTTAGTTTAAACTCTGCAGACAATTTGGTTTTATATTACAAAACCCACAGCGCTCCTTTGCTGCGTACCACACTATTATTATTTTTCGCCATTTACAAGGCCATTTGGGATTCCATTTTCCTACTGTTACAACCCAGCCTCCCCCTTGGCTTCATTAACGCTCTGCTAATTAATTTTGAGAATTTTCAAGAGACGTTATTGCAGAGTCCTTTATTCGAGTGCATAATAAATTCAAGAGGGTTGTTGGGTTGGTTATCAAGTGAAAAGAATTTGAAGTTCATTAGCTAAAAGAATACATCTTACTTCAGAATATGACTCGTAATAAAATATTCGCTTGGTACATAGTACATAGTGCTTTAATGCACTCCACCATCCAAATCCTTACAGAACTGGTACGTGGTTTGCAAAGGAGTATTAATTTAAATTCTATTTATGTTGGCAACAAAAATTACAAGTATCGTTATGAGTGAAATAATTGTAATTAAATTTTGTTAAGACATAACTATACTTTCAAATAATACTTCAATTATTAGATATATTTACTTAGTATTTCAGGCATTTCATTAAGAATTCCACATATCATTTCTAATTCATTATAACTCGGTGAAAATTCTGTTACTAAAACAAAGAGTTCATAAATTGCTCAAGGTTCATGATTCGAATTGAAAATATTTTTATAAATTTTAGCTAAATATTAGCGTATTTCTCATAATTTATTACTTGGCCGAGATATTTAGTTCTTCTACAGTATTCCGCCGCAACTATATACTCTTGGTAATTGGTTTTAAGAATGTTTAGCGCACTTTGTAAATAGGTTACATTTCCAGAACTCTCGTACGTGAAAAATTTAGTTGTAGATGAAATTCTCCAACGTATATTAGAAAATATAAATATTTTACCTCATATTACATAACAAAACCAGTTTCTCCATAGATTGACAAAAGACTGCAATAAAATATAAGTGATTCATATTTACGTAGTGGTCAATCCTACCATCTGCAAATTTTTTTGACTGCTATTCAGATTTTCAACTCCAAAATAATCTCGCAGCCTCGATTAAAGCACAATGTTGCTACTGCATACGCTTATTTTATTCTGAAATACATACTGCACGAATACTAGAGTGAAAATTTAAATAAAGTTATTAATTAATCAATTAATTTCATCAGCATACACGTCAAAATTAGATTGAATAAAATCAGGTATTCTGAGAATAACTTATCTGTTTAAAACGACTAATAGCAGGAAATTGAATTCCATAATTTTAACTTATATACTTAACATACAATATAAACTAATTGACTTGTTTCATATTTACGGTATAGGTGTTTTTTTAAATCAATAATAATTTAGATTTTGTTATAAATATTAAAGACAAAATTAACTTTCTGGAAAGACAGTTTTATCTACAATATTAATTATTTAGATTGTAATGCAATGTATATACAAACTAAAATAGCTTTAAAAGCTTGTATATAATAACATAAAACGACATTAAATTAGATATTCAAAAGTGCACAGTTGTGTCAAAACACATACATTCCAAGAATCAAAATTTCGATTGGCAAAGTGTGGAAATTTTGTATGAAGAAATTAATTACTTCTCAAGAATGATGAGTGAAATGTTATATATCAGGTGCAACCCTCATGCACGTATTGTAAAAAAGGATACGAATAATTTGCACAAGATATATGTTTCTCTTTTTTCATGTACTTGAATCTTTTTAAATTATTTTTCCGTTGTTAAAATTCAACCGCGTAAAGCGGACGAAACCATCGCAGGAGTTTGTCCGCAACACCAAATTCCTCTAATGTAAATAGTTCATCCATTTGATAATGTAAGCCTGTCATTTATCTTATATGTAATATTACATTTAATTTTACAAATTTTTATCTATACGAAACTAATATTGATTCGATAAATTTTTGGTGTATAGGTACCTGAAGATGTCCAAAGAGTTGGATGGAACGTAGTGTTTATATTAATTAAATAGTAATAAAATTATTTAATAGCTTATTGGTCGCCTTTTTACTTATGTTAAACTTAGTCAGAAAATTAATTTGTAACACGATTTTCCATCTACTCAAAAAACAGCACATTTTTAATTCATTGTGAACGGAAAGAAAACTGGAGCAAACATTTTGCAAAATACAAAAAAAAAATTATACGTTATTTAGAAGTAAAATTAAGAAAGTAAATATTTGTGGGGATTTCATGGCAACAAATTGTACATGGATGGGAGAGTTTCAATCCCTAAGGTACAGGGTGCGGCATAAGGATGGATACACATTGAAAACTATTAGATATGTATAGGTATCCATTATTCATGAAACAAACATAGCTAATATAACATATAAATCATTTTAATACATATTTACCAACATATAAGTAATTGTAATTTCATTTCAGCCTGCTCATCAGTTAATATTTGTGATCCCTGAAATAAATGTCCAACATCGTGTGGCATACGATGTGAACATAATGTGTACATTACATTATATAGACTGTAATTTATTCCGATTATTGCTTTATAATTTGTAAACTCAATTAAAAAATATAATTATACTAGCACAAAATACTGTAACATAATTAAACTCAAAGGTGCGGTGGCAGCTGGAGCGACTGACGGCTGATTTGGAACACGTTTGGCCTTAATAGTATCGGCCTTCATAGTATAGGTGTAATTACTGAAGAAAGACTAAAGTTTTCTGATGTAAAACATAAATATAATTCATTTTATTTTGAAACGAGCTGTAAAAACACAAACAACTGTTCTACAAGTAAAAAAATTGTGTGACTCATTCATTATGACTTAGATTATATTGAAATTGGGTACCCGGAGGTTTTTAAATAAGTCTCAGTTTTTCTCAAATCATTAAGAAATAATATATAATCTTGTAGTTAACATTTTATCTTCAAATAAAACATGTTATGAATTCCAGCAAAGAAAGCAATGAAATTACAAAAAGCTATTAAAATTTTTAGAGGCATTGAGATTAGACACCAGTCAAATCTATATATGATCCAGATCAAAAAAGTCGGTTTTCACAGTATGGACGGAAGTGTTGAATTCTACTTATAGGGATATAATATTTTATAAGGGCGAATATGAAAAGGAGGGAGTACTTTATCGACAATCCTAATTCCTTAAAAAAATTAGCGCAAGTCAGATAGAATTCTCGAGGTACGCAGAGACGTCGTCTTATAATCCTACTGGATTTCTGTAAGTTTGGCAAGTTTACTGTAAGGGCCAGTTACTCTTTGTTAGTCACGTACACGTGTAAAAAATGTTTTTAAAAGTTTCAGTGACAATTTTGGTTTTATAATCCTCTTAAAAAATTGTTTCCTATAAAATTAACATTAGCGCAAATTAATGAGATGCTTATTTTGAAAATATTTCAGTATTTTTATGTAGAAGAATATGGCATATTTATGCCGAAAGCTTATTTTCCGAAAAATTGTAAGAATATTAATAAATACATTATTTATTAATGATTTGAAAATACTGAGATTGATTTGTGACCTACAGGAACCCAATTAAAAAATAAAAAACAACTTTTTTAAAATTATGAACCACTGTGGTTTATGAATTTCAGTTAAGAAGTATATGGATTTAAATATTTTAAAATTACACGATATGATTTAAAGAATCTATTCGTTCCAAAATCGTACCGGTCCGTAATAATATTTTTAATAAATAGACGATATAGCCTAATTGATTATGATCTAGTGCACAGACAAGTTTTACAGTCTTGCATCTCGCCTCTTAATTTGCAGGACAAACATTTAAACATTTCACTGGTCTGAAAAGAGTAGCCGTGTACCGTTTCGTTCATGTGACGACGATAAATCTCCGACAGTTCTTCAACATTTCTAGTTTCCCAGAATTTTAGGGATGATCCCTCAAGGAAATCTATCAGCCGAGAGTTAGCCGGTGTTTTATGGATCTCGCCGCGAGATATGTGAAGTCGAGTAAGAATCTATCTCTTACAAAATTGTTCCTTTGGCGTCGGTCTTTCTGTCTCTTCCTCCCACACCCGCGCTTCTCAAAGGCGGGCTGAAGACGTGGTAGGTGTTTGCGAAGGTGGGGATGCGAGGGGGGGGGGATTGACCTGTCTTCTATAAGAGGATTTAGCTGATAAGACGTTCTCGCATGATAGAAACTCTGTCCAATCTTCTTAGGGTTCACCCTGACGGAAAACATGTGGAGGTGTTCTGAAGGTCTCCTCGTTTTACCCGACAACAAATCTTGTTCAAAGTATTAGAAATCGACTGTCGGAAGAGGGAAGAGGTGAAGTTGGGAAGGAATGGCATTTTTATTAACTTCGCCACCATTTATTGTTCTCCAAATTAGAACTGGGCACAATACTATCAGCACCAATATGCGTGGAATAAACCTTAAGTAGTATCATTAGCTAAAAGGAATTCTAAGTATTAAATGGATTCGCGGATAATATTGTATTGTATTTATTAAATCTACAAATGGGCAGATGCCCGGTGGCAGATACATAGAACTTAAACAATAATTAATAAACTGGTCGTAAGGACCATATTTAACCTATAGTTGAAAGTATAATTATATTCAATATAAATAAATAAGTGTGGAATCATATTATTAGGAATGATTTTTTTTAAAAAAAAAGAATAGTATAGTTTTTGCCTGAAAAAAAAGAAAAAAACTGGAAATATATTTCACTGTAGTACATTTTTAGATATTTCGCAGCACTGATCACTACACTGCACTACACTACACTAAACTTAGACCGAGTCGAAATTTTCTTTCTGTTAGAGGAAGTTCCCCAAACACTCCTGCAGGCAGACTGTTCCAGTCATTAATTGTCCTATTTAGGAATGAATATTTTCCAACGTCTGTTTGTTGGTTCCTTGCTTGTAATTTAAACAGGTGATCACCCCTCCCGTTCCGAGTCGATTCTTTCATTCTATCTTGGATTCCCTGCCAAGGTTTTTGACCTGCAAAAAAACTTCGCCCGTGACAGAGTACTGAATCTCTGCCGTGACCAGGATTCGAACCTGGGTTATTGCGGCCACAACGCAATGTCCTAACCACTAGACGATCACGGCTACTCGGAAGGTGAGAATAATTTGGATAATCGTAGTAATAAACACTTCCATACACTACCTATAAATAAATAACTGGCATCTATTTCAATACTTTTCGAGTATATAACCTCATTTAGTTTATTTATTAAATAAGGGAGCCTGTGGGAGTTTTCTCGCAGGCGCTCCACTCCAGAGTGACTGCGGGGCTCACCTCACATGCCGAGACTCCTGCACCTATTTTGGGGGATACATGTACTGGGGTCGAAGACTTTTGGCATAAGACAAGAGTTGTCCGCTGATCCCATTGGATCAGTCGGCCAATAGCCTCCTAAAACTGGTGGAGACACGGAGAAGGGAATGCTGCAAACCCACAGCAAACTCGTCTGCCGTCATTGGGAAGGGCGTACCCAATGTCCGACCTATGTGATACAGGTTTTCTAGGGCTTTCCCTGCATCTTTTTAGATGAAAAACCGGGTAGGATCCTTAAACTACAGCCCGGAGGCCCTAGTCAACCCTTGGCTACCTTGCTCTAACTTCCACATCCCCCCTTTTCAATTCCCTTCCTATGCTATTAAAGGGGAGTTGCCTGTTTCAGGATCACCCTCATGTAGCCTGTTACCCAAAAAATAAATTGTTACATTTATCACTTACAATATTCCTCTTAAAAATACAATTCATACCATAAAGTTAAATAATAAAATATTCAAACTATAATATACAAATAAGTTTAAAATAATGACTTAAAACTGCCAACTATTTTTTATATTATTGGAATTTTAATTCACGTGCTTAGCAAGTTGTATTACATCTATTATAATGTTTTGTCCAAATGTATATATAATACATAAACGTTTCTTTTTTTAATTAAGTAGTGGTATTTATTAAAAAAGTATCAGAACATTATTTTTCAAAATATTTTATTATTAATCATAGCCTTATATCTCTCACTACTTTTTCACAGATCCACCGCCGTTATTCAAACACTTGTGGTAACGGGAAACGAATTTTCGTAAGCCTATATCAAAGACAGATGCCGCCTGTGATCACAGACGGTCAGCCGCGCCACGGCTCATCGTGCACATTTTTACGACCTTCGGTAGACTATCAAAATACTTCCTCGCCGCAAGATATCTTGTAAACATACAAAGTTTGCTTTTTAATAGATTTATAAACGACGTATATTTGATATTATTTAAAATTTTGGACTATCTAGTGATGGAAAAATTTGTTATGAGGGACATCGATAAAAATTTAGGATTGAGATGATTGTGAGCCAGTAGTGGTGTTAAGTATAATATCTGTGTGATTATTAATAAATTTTAAATGATATTTATAAGAAATGAAAATGTTAGGGACTATATTTAAGTTGTGTTAATACATCTTTGGCTTCTAGTCTCAATCACATCACTGTACGAAGTTCTCGGGTTACATGAAATTCATTGATACACAATCAGAACCAGAGCTCGAAAATAAAAATAAATAATTGAAGGTTCCCTTATTTCAACTAGATAAAGAAGAAGGTACAAGCTCAGAATGAAATCTTGAACGAGTTTAGTATTATTTTATGTCGTAAAACAATTTCACTTACCATCACTATTAAGGTTATTGACAATTATTACATTGTCTTAATCAACTTCTTCAGACTCTATAACGATTTTTCAATGCTTATCCTCCTATTACTTTCATTATGCGTTTCGCACACTGCCGCTGATGAATTTTTAACGGCTCTGCCGCTTGTATTTTACCTTAAGGTTATTCGCAAATATTTTTCTCCATTAGCGCGGATATTACGCACAGCATTCGCATAAAGAAGGCCTCTCTTAAATCTGGAGAAGAAGCATTACCGTAAAGCCAGACATGAAAATATTTCATGTGACCAATTACGGAGGAATACCTTATAACGCAGCGCTGAAACTACAAGCTAGCGGAGTACCTTAAGGCCCGTAGAAAACTTAGCATTTAATTATAATACTTCAGTAGGGAAGGTCTAAAATACGCAGTCTTTCTTATACATCTCTGGGGCGCCTTATATTGAAGTACGGGATTATCTTTCGAGTCAGTAGTGTGTCAGTTGGGATTCGTACTACAATTTATGACATACAAATTAGTTATACCCACATACTGGCCATAAATAATGAGCTTATATTTAATAAAGTTTATATGTCGTATAAAAATTAAGGTTGGTGGTTTTCAGTCAGAAAATAAATTATAAATAACTTGAAAATGTTTTCTAAATGAGGCACACCACGGGACAATTAAATTAAATCAAAATTATATTTTACAAAATTACATTTCTTAAAAAATTAAAAGAAAAATATTTTCAAAATAAATAGTCTAAGTTTAAAACATACATTTCCGGCTACTCAACATGTTACTCTTTCCCCCAAGGTTACCGTGTTTTAGGCAGGAAGCTCGAGAAAAACGGAATTTTGTTCAAAAAACAAAAATTAAAACTTATCATTTAAACAATCCTAGCAAAGAAACTTCCGACGGCTTACCAGTAAGGATTGCTGCCCAAAACATTGAGCAAGCCCGGTTCTTTCTGCCACATGGTCTTCTGCTTCCGTATTCGCTCTTCCACTGACCTTTTCTCCATCAATTCACAGCCAATAATGTATTTTCTTACTTTTTGCAATTTTTTGGCTGTCTCCCATCCCCTCTCCCTTTTTTATTACAGCTTCCTTAATTGGTGGAAACTGGCCTCTATCCATCAGAAAATCTATTAAATGTCACCTGGTTGGTTGAGGCAAAATGCTGCTTAGGTCAGCAGGAGCGTAGGTGGTTTCAGGGAACCTGGTTATCTTAAAAACAGAAGCTTCTTCCTATAATTGTTTACCTGAACCTGGTCATTATTGCATCAGCCACACATTTAGCACAGACATTTACGCTACATAAAAAATTAAAACAATAATTAATAACTGTGGGTAGCAACGCATTCTAGCCGGAAAACACTCAACAAGGTTAAGCTACATTAAAAAGCAAATTAAATTAAATTTAAAGCATATTAAATGAGATGTTCACTGTAAAAGTAAGAGATACGTTTATTTCAGAAAACGCAAAATAGACCTTAAATTTACGGTAGTTTTAGAGGAAGGCCGTTCGTATATGAAGAGAAAATAAATGGAATAAATTTTCCTGAAGATATTTTTAAATAATTCTCCACAACGAGCGAACTTTTCAAATAAACTTCAGAAGTAAATTTCTGAAACTTTAACCACGTTCTCAGCAAGGATACATTTTTTCCAAATGAAATAATAAAATTGTGTTTCAGTTTCATTAAAATATACGCAATAACGTTCCCTTTTTTACTTTTTTATTGCTATTTTATTAATATTAATAGAATACAATGTAGCGCAATATTCTTTAATACATACGTGTTTCCTAAATTTTTTATAAATTAGCTGGATGCCCGATAATGCCCGGTAATTCAGTTATATTAGGGTAACCATCCACCCCCGTATTCCGGGGTTAGTCACCTCTATCCCCGGCTGCGAGATTTATTCTCGGCTATTTCCTTAGAAACCAGCCTTGGCCCAATTAGGACGGATATCAGGTTAGTGTAACAAACTATTATAAAACCATTAATATTATGTCATTAGAGATTTACAAATTTGGTGGTGCTGAAACTAAAACGAACACATGTTGACAGCCCTGTATCTGAAATAAAAATTTCTCCCCCCCCCCAATCTCTCACCCTTCCCCCACAGGCATTCGCCATCGAGGAGGCATTTTTTTTGTTAACAGTCTACCTGAGGCCTGAGAGAATCGGAAATATTTGAAAATCACGTGGATGCCCAGACCAATGGTATTTTGTGGTGTATATAGAAAATCGATATATTTCTTACAGTGGTGATGCTGAGAAGAGAATCACTCTTGTTTCTTCCGTGAAGAAAGAGACGGACTTCACTTCTCTTTCTGTGATCCAGAAGAAAGAAGACGCCGTTCGTAGGCAGTTGATCCGCCATTTCAAAGAAATAAGCAGCCGACAAATGCAAGGTATACTTTTGAGTCTCTCAATCTTGACGCTTGGAGGAAAATATGTATATATTTTCTTCGTGTATGTCTGTAAATAAATAGCCTAAATTTTCCTTTAATTGTTATATCATAATTGACAAAACCCAAACTCATTACAATATATTAGGCTTCAGTTTTACGTTTATTCATCTGTACCTATCTTGTAATTAAAAATTTACAGATGGTACTTTAATGAGTCATTCGAACAATTTATGAACCAACGTGTGTATGAATTTAGATTCGTAACTACTTTCATTTCTATTATGATGAATATCTCAGACCGCAGATCCGTAGTTGTATTGTTGAGTCACAACAAACCGTTATTAAATAATAAAGTTATTATATTAAAAATATTAAATGTTATATTTTTGTTGATTTTTTGTTCAAATACATAAACATTAAAACAACCGATGTCAGAATTATTTATATTACTCAACACATTACATACGTTCCGTCCACATTTTTGGACATCTTCAGGTAAAATATAACTTGGAAAAGGCAACGAAGATTCTTCTTCTTCCTCGAGTCTGCAGCCTATTCAGAGCCTTGGCCTACCTGGTCGACTACGGACAGTAATCTTACATGGCACATTTCGAATCTGGTGTGATACGTGGTCAGTGTGTCTATTCTCCAGCAATATTACTAAGACGACACAAACATCCAAGCCCATGCCAGAAATCGAACCCGGGACCTTTGTGTTGTGAGGCAGTGACGCTAGCCACTAGACCACAGAAGGTCGGCAACGAATATTCGTGTGTTATTTTATTTTATACTGTAATTTCTTTAATCTACAGTACATTGTAACTAAAATGTTGCTGTTTGTAATTAATTCTCTTCAGTTCTGTCAAGCGTTCGGACTCGTAATCCGTAAAATAATATGAAATAAACGCACTTGTTGAATCTACTCGTGGCCAGCTGGTGGAAGATGATGAAACTAATTTTGAAAATTCCAGGTGACTCGTGCCCCATCTGTGAATAGTTTTCACACCTAAGTCGAGGAGGTCTTTGTTTCGCCTGAAAAGGGGAAGGAAGGGACATAAATTTTTGAAGAATCAACAAAAACCTACACTGGGACGATTATTACAACTCGTCAAAGTTTCAAATCAATCGGATTAATGGTATACTCACACAAACTAGACAAAAAGCATATATTTGTCTTAATTTATATCCTTTTGTTCATAGGCTAGTTCACTATCTATTTGCTAATTTTAGCTATTTTTAGTTTTTATATAAATAGTACATACTTTCAAGTTCATAATATCTAAGATATATTAAATATATGTAAATAAAAATATGATGACAGTCAAAATAATAAATAGGATAGGAAAGATAGACAGAAAAAAGTCCTACCCATACCTTAATATGATAATAAGCGTCGATTTTGAGGGAAGTACGAAAATACGAATTTTAGAGAACCTCGAGAATGTATCTAAACGGCGCGATGATTAGTAGATCGCATTTCCATCCGAGAAAAATAATAATTCTATAATATGTTAACTGAGGATTTTCAGTGTAGATTAATTGAACAGCAAAATTGAGACAATAACTCATATCTCTTCAGTTTTAAAAATAAATTTAAAGTTTAATACGCTTGAAGTTTATATATAAATCATTTAGTATATATATATTAACATGCAGTTCCGGCTCCGCGTAATGCAGCCATGCCACCTGAAAAAATAATTGTTGGCAGCCTTCTTGAGACACGCCGACAGAAGGCTACATTGTTGGTATGCCGCGAGGAACGCAAAAGAGAACAGCACGTAAAATTCTTGGGCAGCCATGGTGGCGTAGGTTTGGTATAAGGTTCGCGATAGGTCGTGAAAGTAAGAAGAGTATCGGGTCTCGAACTAACTGCCAAAGTTAATGGTAATGAGACGCCACATTGATTTTTGAATTATATGTGACAGACCACAGCGAGGCATGACGTAGAGCGGAGGTTATATTTAATTAATGATCACTCCCTGAGGATCTTCTCAACTCATTGATCGAAAATAAAGTTATTAAACAAATTTTTGGTAATTTTCATCTAAAAATTACCTGCCGCTGAACTGACCACAAAAAAAAGAGTGATCGATGGTAATCTACTGGGGTAATTTTAATCTAAGATTAATGCTACTGTTTGTATGTATATCAGATTGAATTATTTGTTTTGTTTATATTATATGATTCGATTTTATTGTACGTATTTGCTGGCGGCACTTTATTAACCAATAAATATGAAATGACTTAATTGTCTTCTGCATTTTACTAACAAAACTCAGCCCCAAGAGATGTATTTTATTATAAAACACCGGTTGACAGATATTTGTTCTCCCTATAAGGCTTTAGTTTATTTATATTTCCCCATCTCACTGAAAGAGTCTAACGTTTTATTATTATAATCAGATTACTTTTGGTCGCGTCAACACGGAAGTGTTATTAGCGACCCGACTTCCGTAGTTTAGGTTTTACATAATCAGTTAGAGTCTAATTATTGTACTATATTTTTAATTAATAAAATCTTTTCAGCCACTTTGGTGTACTTTATCCGTGTGATCGGTTTTTCTTACCAATGAAACGTTATTGATATGAACTTCACCACATTGGTCCCGTCTTGGGCTCGTTCTGCACATGATTAAAATAAAATTTTGAGTGGCAGCTCAGATTTTCTCCTTGTTCCGATAGAAGCACTTCGCGCTGCTATGGCAACGTCCAATCAAGGAGACGACGAGCGTGCGGAGTTGCCGATGTAACCAACGTTGACGATGATTAAATCATAAGTTCAGTGTGTGACGTTAGAGGTTTTCTTGGAGAACTAATGCTCGATAACATATTACTCATAAAAGTCGACGTCATTGTTATGGTCACATAAGAGTGTGATTGTCCACAATTGACGATGACATTTCTTAATTCGGAAGTTTTGTTCTACTAATAATTTAGTTAACTTCAAAGATGAAAGAAATTAAGTGACAAATTCATTCCAAAATCTTTCAAATCAATCCAGGATGGAGGTAGATTATTATAATCAAAACTATAGTCGAACTAAATTAAATAAATTAACTGGCACACCAGAAATAATTGTTAAATACAATTAAATTCTAGAAATACATCCCACGAAATTACCAAAAAAATTAATGAATTTCAACATTTCGTACAAATTTTTGGAATTAACAGATAATATATGTCTTGCATTTATTTACAAAAATTTATTCATGATTTGTTGAATTCGAGAATTAATGCAGTTAATTAAAGTTATATGTTGTTGTTGTGGTATTCAGTCCCAAGAATGGTCTGATTCAACCCTCCATGCTAACCTATCTTGCGCAATCCTTTTCATTTACGTATAACTGGCACAACCTACATCCTCCCTAATCTCCTTAGCGAATTCCATCCTTGTCTTACCTCCTCCGTTCTTACCGCACACACTTCCCTCTAAAGCTAAGTTTACAAGACCCTCGTGTCTTAAAACGTGGCCTATTAATCGATTCCTTCTCTTAGTCAACGTCCTTCATATTGTTCGCTTTTCCCCTATTCTGTTTATAACTTCCTCGTTTGTGATTCTATCCACCCATCTGATATTCAGCATTCGCCTATAGCACCACATTTCAAAGGCTTCTATTCTTTTCCTTTCCCCAACTCCTATCGTCCACATTTCGCACCCAATATAACGACACGCTCCATACGAACATAAATCGCAACGATTTCTTAATATTTATCTCATATTACATTACAAAATCAGTTTCCCCAAGCGATCGTTTCTGTATTTGTGATGTCCGGAGAAAGGAAGAGATGTGAATAGGTGAATAAGAAAGCCGGTAACTTATGATCGCTGTCACCTTGATTACAGTCGATTGTTGCATGTTTAGAGCACATGCACAAAGTAAAGAAGACTAGTTTGTTGTGCCTTAGGCATTCAACACAAAAGTACAAAGAAAAGAGAGGAAAGGAAGACTAGCAATTCGGTAATTGCTAGGACTATTTGAGGGAAGGTTTTCATGCGAGCAATGGCTGTTCTGGCCTAACTAGCGGACGGCGAAGGTGGACCAAGGGGAGGTTTTCCCCCAACCTTCACCAATTTCTAGCTAGTTACATATAGAAGAAGCAATCATTCAAAGATGGTTTCCCGTCCCCTTAAATTCACGCCACTGAGAGTTTCTGCTGATCTCTCGGTTCTCACGCTCTAGCTGGAAACATTTCTTACACGTTCTCAAGTCACAGGAACCGCGTATGAGCAAGTTGAGTTGCCAGAGATTTTATAAATCAATCCTGATTCAATAATATATATGATAGCGCCCCCCTATAATTATAATCTGAGATTGGTCTCAATGTCTATTTCAGATTAATTCCAAATTTGATATTAACGGAATGGCTTTTTTTGGAGATTCAGTATTACGGGGTAATAGTTTTAATTCCCTATTGACTTATACAGTTCCAAATGGTTCATTGCGCGGCGAATCAAGGAATCCGCGTTTTCTTTATCGGGATACACCTTTGAATGAAGGAGTTCATACAAAATCCCAGTTTGGGATCAGTAACTGGAGACGCTTATCACAGCAAATCCAAAGTCACCGAATGTGTAGTGGTAAGTCTTTATAAAGCAATACTTATTCAATAATACAGTATATTTGACAAATTAAACTAAACTTACATTTTGGTTCAGAATATGTAAATAATCCAAATATAATTTTGATTTTATTATAAGGTATTTATTATTACACTTTTTTATTATTGATATTATTTTCAACGATTTTTTAGTTAAATGATTTAATTATGGTGCAGCCAACCTCAACAAAATACGAAGAAACGTTTTTGTATATCAAGATAAAAAAAATGTTTTACACGACGAGGTCCTAAAGTTTGGACAAAACATTTAATATCATTATTTTTATTATTATTTAATGGGACGTAATTCTCTAATTTCAATGTATTTAAGAACATTTTCGCCTTTCCTCGTTAATGCTATCATCAAACGTATCCATGATGTAAACTTTATGGTTCGTAGGAAAATATAATCTCAAGGGATTTTAAATTCAACAGAATATCTTCATTTATAAAAATACAGCTAAATTTAAGCAAGCGGAGGTATCAGGAGAAGTCAGAACCCGAGATTTAGATATCAACAAGAACTATTTATAAACCAACTCCTACTCAGTTTGTATTAAAGCATTCAAAAACTCTTCATATAACTCGCGATAATAAAAAATCTCAAACAGATGCTCAACTGGGTTTTTAACGAGCCCTTCTGTCAGACTTGACACGTTTATATTTGGCGCCCGTTGCTCGTGATCTCTGTACGGAAACGCACGTAATTAATTGGACGACGGTTTATGGTGGCTGCATACGTACACTTTGTGCTTTTATGCGTAATTAACATTGCGATGTCTTTCACGCAGCCAACAGATAGCAGGTAGGCGCCAACCTTAATTACTTTAAAATTTCTCTACGGATACTCGTTTAATTAAATTCGTCGCTCCTTTGAAGGTGCTTTAGCAATAGCCTCCCCAACATCGCTCGGTGCCATTGACAGAGATATTAATTGATGCCTACCAGAGACGCGCCTATGTTGACGTCATGTGCACATCATATTATATTACAGGCTGTAGAAACATCGGGCAACCTATCACACGAGTTGTGATGAAAGCAAAATAGAACTTTCATGACAACAGAAAAATTGACTATCGGAAACGACCACGATACAATTTAAGATGCTGCTCACGAAACTTAGTAGAAATGCAACATGTCACCAAAAACAAATATTCATGATTTTGGATTAAACCCACTGGATCAGAAGGAAATCCAGGGATTGTTCCTTACACAATTGAAAATTCATTCAAATTAAATTTCTTAATTTTTAATGATAGTATAACAGGCTCAACTACGTTCAAGCCTCTCACCTCTAATATCAACTCATAGATTTAGTACAGTATGCATAACGGATTAGTTAGTAGCCGACGGGCAAACAGGGCCCCAATGATATAGTTAAGCAACTTACCAAATTTATATCACTACCTGTCGAAGAATTTTTAAGTGAAAACTCTGAATTATTTCATTATTTAATACCGGAAGATTTTAGTAATACCATAATTATAATCGCACCGAAGCGGACCGGCGCTGAGAAATGCCAACAGCACAGGAAAACATTTACGAAAATAGTATATAGAAGGATGGAACGTCGAGAAGAATGCGAGTTAGGGGCAAGAGAAGCAATATCGACTATGCGACTAATTTCAGAAGATAGGATAAGAAAAAAATCGAGAAAGAAGAGTTATCGGTAACTTCTGCCGAAGACAGTCAGCAGTAATTAGAATAGAAGGACAAGGAGTTAGTTAATGTTGCAGTATGTCACCCGTGCTGTTTAACACCTACATAGAAAAGGCTATGAAGAAAGCTAAAAGTAATATGGAAAAGGAATCATACTGCAAGGAGAAGAAATATCTTGAGGAATCTGTTTTATTTTCATTCAGCTGCTGTTTTGCAGATACGAAGCGGTTTCTTTCTTCAAGGAATTTCTTGTGGATGCAGGTAGCCGGAAGGCTGTGCCTAACGTAATAATAAGTAAAATAAAAGTAATAAAGTTCAAGAAAAATATAATAATTTTTTCTATTAAAGCTCGTCACTAAATGGCTGTCGAATTGAATTATCATATTAGGATATAAACTATACCAGACGAGAAATCTAACTCAGGTCCTCCACAGATAGATCAATATATAGGAAGTCCGTATTCTTAAAGGAGGTCCAGGGTTCTATTCCTAGCCAGTCCGATAATTTTCTGTTCTTAATAAAGTATTCAGTTATATTTCATTTCAGGTACTGACTGAGTCACTGATTAACATGGCGGGTGAAGTACGCTCCTAAGCCCGACGAAGAATCAAGTTCAGTAAAATTCGTAACCAAAATGTTTATATTTCTCTCACCATATCATACTAATCATTATTTTTGTATCCCAAAGCTTCAGGAAAAGGCAAAATTTTGATCATTTTCCAAAATGACAATATTAAGCTTTCGTAAATAATTTAGCATAAATTTTTCATTCTCTGATTTCATTTCGTGTTATCATTTTTATTTCCTTTATTTTTGAAGTTGGCTTCATATATTTCGTTTCCTAAACGACAGGAGGGTGCAGGGACCTGGTTGAAACTACGTACGGCAACGTTCCTGGTTAAAAGGTTCCGTGGACTGTCAATATTTTATATGTCCCCGAATAAAGTTTGTTTACAACCGCCGCAAGTGGTATCCCTGCGGAGATGGTTGCCATCAACTTAGAGCAGTTTCAAGATAGGATCATGGAAAGGAAAGTTGTTAAACTTTACTTAAAGTCAGCCAAGCGTTTACAAAGACTGTGTCCCACTGACGTCTTCAAGGGAAAGAGGATCTCATTATGGGATACAGTACCTTATTCGTGATGAAGCGATCCTAAAAGTGTCAATGTATCGCATAAACTAGTCTGTCCTATAAGATATTCAACATACTACATAAATTCGTACGTTTTTACACCTTAAGATTGAAGAAAATCTATGTCTAATGACGGAATAATTTCGTTCTATGTGCAAATACACTGCCTGCCGAACTTAAAGAAGAAATATTCCTACTCTTCATATACGAGTGAATTTCCTCTTACATTTATTTTTTGTTTATTACATCGCTATATCAATTTAAAATATTTTCCATTCATGCCGTTGGTTAGTTGGACAAAATGGCTGCAAATTAATGGTAAGATAAACGGACTCCAATGAATGCAGGTGGAGCCCATTTCTCGGTCAGATAATGTTCGGCATTATAATCTAACATTCATATTACATGCATATGTATATCTATCTAACACGTTCAGTTTCTCTCGTATATAATTAAGAATGAAATACCAATTACAGATTTTAATATAATACTGAATACATTTCGTTCCTTGTCATCTTCCTCCCCATGCTTTCTGTACAGTATTTAACAAAATATGTATTTTAGCAATCCCTTCAATTTTCCTTTTGTGTTTCAGATATTTGACTTTCATTTATCCACATTGAAGTTAATATCGGCCTTCTCAGAGAATTCAGTGAACGTAATTATACGTGAATTGATTAAATCATTTTAAGTTTATTGTAAAGGGGTATGATGTTGAATAATTTAATGATCAGAATTTGAATTAATAAATAGCTAGATTTTATTTAATTACTGATTACAAATTTTCACTAGGCTCCTCTGCTAACTTAAGTGGAAATTTAGAGCGACTTTACATATTTCAGATGGCTAAACCCAGGGCACTATGAAACTAAAAAGAGTCACATTTGTAGGGGTTGGCAAACAAATCGTGCAGCAGAGATCTATCTCTCTTATCATGTTGAAGCCTGTTTTTCTGTTCTTAGCTCGGCCAGTTGCTCGTGTCATTTCCAACAATTCGCCGTGGATTAGTCGGTAGTCAGTCACGGTGAATTCCTTCCTAACTATGACTCTCGAGTCTGATTACTATTCCTGATTGGAAGCTATCCATTTGGGGGCTACAGTAACACCCTACTGAACCAATGGGGCATGTCCTCTGGGCATGGCCTCTGTTCCTTCAAGGCCAGAGAATGCCTACTCGTGGCGCCCGTGTTAAGCCACCTTAGGATGGTGACAGAATCATTCTTGTACAATGAAGGGAGGTCGTGTGGCTCTCCAAGGGGCCAGTCTGGGAAGCAGGCTTCCCGTTCTGACGATGGCAGCAGCTGAGACTGGCTCATTGTGGTCATCGAGTCGGAGTCTCTTGTGACTAAGGCGTCGGGGAGGGGGGGGGGTTGTGCGTCGCCGGGTGCTCCAGGAAAGGTGTCGGGCATGGGACCTCCGCTGGTGTTCTGGAACTCCGCACTCTTACTTATCCGTTGATGAAACTGCCTGTCCATAATCATCTGCCCATGCTGTTAGTAGAAGAATGTAGACTCAGCTTGAGAGCTCATTCTGGTTCGGTGGAATGGGCTGGCAAGTTTCAAGGACCATATAAATGGCAAGTGCAACTCCTCCCAGCGGGGCGACCCTGAGCAAGCTAGTGCTGAAAGGAGCTATGCAAGCGGCCGACCAATACTGTCCTCCGGGGAAAGTGGTGCCTCAGGGTGCGTGGGGCCTCCGATCACCTGATGGTGGCATGTATACGTCCCACGCCAACGCGCACTGGAGCTGGACTCGAGGTGGCATGGTTTCGTGGACACAATATATTTTCCTGTCTTCCCAAGGGGTTTTTATATAATAGGCGCCCCCGTTGTCCCCTCTTTTTGAGGGGCTTCGAGAAAAACTTCCGGTGGGAAACCAACTGAAAGAATGGGAATGTGATCTCAGCAGTTGGAAAACATTAGATTTGGCACTGTCTGACGAAAAAAGGAATATTTCTCCTCCTCAGCCGAGAATTTTGGCTAAGATGTTCAAATTTCTGGTGGGCTGTGTTTTGCTTTTGATTAGTTTCTTCTTCTTTTCTCATCTCCTTCTTGTTCCAGATCCCAATTCCTCTATCTAGACATCTACAAGCCGGTAGGTTTGGTTGTTTGATATTGTTGTAGGTTTGTCATTTTGAGACGTAAATAAACATGGAATACTAGCTATCTGAAAATGTCTTTTTCAAAAAAAAAATTTTATGCAATTATTTGTATTCTATTATATTTACGGGCGAACATCTTTACTAACGCATAACCCACAAACGACATGTTTGAGAGTATATATTCCTTCACTAATATTATCCTCTCTGCGTGTCCTTTCATCCCTATGAGTTCGTCATTGAGATCTTGTTAGTCCTGGAATATGTTTCTTCATCTGCGAGACCGGTATCTCCTTTACCCACGTGGTCTAAACGGTAAAGTTTGCCAACAAAGCCCGAACTAATAGTTTCCCTCGAGTTGGCGCAGCTTTTGATTATTAAATCAAATGTCTACTTAGAAATGTCTGGAGAATTAACGTTAGAGAACATTTTCAGTCTACTTTGCACTTTCCGTCGGATAAATTATAAAGGAGGTACTCGATCATTCCACAAACGCCAAATACGATTCGTTGAAATGAATCGTGGAATATTTAACAATGCCATAAATGAATTCCACTAACAAATATTTGTTATGGGCAAATTTAAGTTAGCCTTGCTTTGAGATCAAACTCCCTATTTCTCAGCGTAAAGTAAATTAATTACTAAGCTGAAAAAGCTCATCTTTTTTTATTTCACTTACATAAAATAACCTGTAGTGGCTGACACTTTCTCTTCGAATCGTTGTTAACGGTACAGATTGTTCTGTTCAACTTGTGTATCACACAGCCTGTCTATCCACGTGTAAAAATATAACAAAGGGGATACAGTAATCTGATGATGCGCCGACGTCCGAATATTTTTTTTTCCACATAAACACGGAACGCCTTTTCCGCTCTCGAAACACGTCCCCTTAGTCCACGAAACATCACAAAACCGAAACACGTTTCGAGTGCACTATGAATGAACAATATTTCCCCGAATGCAAGAATATCTTCAACAACCGAAAATTTATCTTTCGAAAAAGATTTTCCTGGACTTTTTCTTCCGTCTATTTGGTATATTGCATGCGTATTATTTCAATTGTGCTACTTTTACTTCATTAACAGACTCGTATCATCTGGCATTGATTTATGTAGTCTTACCTGTAAAACTATATGAACCACATACAAAGCAATGAAATTAACCGCACAAAAATTGACTAACAATGAATAAAACTTCTTTTCTTCGGCTCTACGGCCCATACGGAGCCTGCGCCTTCCGGGTCGACTGTCATCTTGCATGACACATTCCGAATTTGGAGTGAAACGTCGTTAGCATATCGACTCTCCAGCAGTCTTAATCCCGGTCTCCGCGGCCATGACGAAACAAACCTCCAAGCCCATGCCAGAATTCAAACCCGGTTATGAGGCAGCCTCGCTACCCGCTAGACCACAGGACGTCGGCAAATATAACTAAGGCAACGAAATGAATGGATTTGGTTTGCTGGAGCTTTCCGTGTTACTTTAAACAACGAAGAAAGCCACTGTCAAAATTTTAATACCACAACAGGCAGTATTTATAGCAAACTGGTCATGTATTGACCATTATTTCAACAGTCACGATAACTATATATAGCGATAAATTAAAATTATGAAATATTTATAAAAATTAACTTTTGGTACTATTTTTTCGTAATTTTGTATTAATTTGTTATAATTTATTTGAAAAGTTATAACGTTCATAATTAATTTATGAATTTTTATATTGTATTGTTGATAATTCATTGCATGTGCTTTACAATAATTAGTTCAGAAAATACTTTTAATTTTCTTTTAGAAATTACTTTTAGAAAATAAACAATACACATTTGTGTTTTGAAATATAATATTTTTTTTCTCAATACGCCATTAACACAAAATAATGTTTTTTATTGTTGTTACATTTTTCGTAAATATTTTATATAAATTGTAATGTGAAATATTTTATTGTTTACTTCATTTTACCCATCTAAATTTTACATTCTTTAATTATCTGATTTCTTAAAGTAAATTGTCGGACGGAAATGTTTCAGAAATATGTCTGCTAGCTAGAAATCATTAAGTATGCAAATTAATACAGATACTTCTAGGTACATAAAATGTGATAGAAAATAATAATTTTAAAAAATATTAATAACTAGCTGGATGTCCAACGTTGCCCAGGAATTCATTTGTATTAGTCCGCTACAGCATTTAATGCGACAGAAATATTTTTGTAAACATGTGATTAAACCATCAGCGAAATCGTCATAATTATGAAGTTTTCCTTTTCTCTCCCCCTACTTTATAAGAGCTGACGGGATGTTGTTTCTTAAAAATCAGCGCGATGACTCACAGTTTCTTAATCGAATCTAGAAATTCTGATACCTTAAATATAGTATATTTAAAAAGTCTGTAAAATGTACAATTAATTCTCTGATACGTTCAGACAAGTGAAAATGTTCCCGATGCTCTAAAAGAGTAAAATATACTCCCGGTATCTTAATAAAGAAAAAAAATCCCAGTACGCTAATAGAACCAACAATACTCATACCCATCACGGTTGTTTTTGCATTATTTTTATACAAAAAAAAACATCTTCCCCCATCGACTTCCCCATGTAGCATGTTAAATATCCGAATTGAACTCAACGACTTTCGTAGCCCGGAATTCGACACGAAGCTGGATTATTTTCGCGTTATTTTTATGCAACGGCCCTCCTCACCTCCCCTAAGTATGCTCCCCCCCATGGTGAATGGGGTACAAATTTTGCACGAATAACCTCTGGAGAAACATTATCAAAGTCACTAACGCAGAAAAATATTTATTCACCGCAAATATTGACCGTTTATGAACGTTTCAATGTCTGCGTCTGGCCATCGCTCAGAATACTTGTCGTTTTTCCTGAAGACGGGAGTGGTTCTCTCCTAAAATTTGAACAACAAATACAACTTACAATTTTGACTACACATCTTTAAAATTCAGGTCTTCCACCATCTTTATCTCTCTTTTTACTGTCCTTATCAATTGTGTAAATTATTTTGACGTCTTATCCTTTTACAGCTCCTAAAAATATAATTGAGGTTGTGCGGTCCTGGTCCTTCATTATAAAATTATAAACCTTTTTGCATCTTTAAGAACTAATTACAGAAAACTAAAATAAAATCTTAGTTACATTTAAGCGTTATTTCAATCGTAACAAATACATGATCATTTCGTTTGACACGTAACGCGAGGGTTGTAATCACTCCTGTTGCATAGCTCGATTTTTCTGATTCACTCGCGAGACACCTGGCGGAAGACAAAAAAGTCTTTCGTAAACTTTGTGCGAATCGCTTTACATCTGTTGACCAGTTTTTTTTAATTGTCTTGAGGGCCTGAAGAGGAGAAAGGAATTAACCTAAATCGATAGACACCTTCTCTGGGCTAAACAATGCAATACACTAAAATTTGTTGTTATATCTATAGAAACGCACAAGGGACGTAAGTAGCAGTACAATAGATTAAGGCACGGTATTTACGAGTAAAACCCAGGACGCACAGCATACATTGTGCCGACGGGCATTGCAGGAAGCCCAGAAGAGCCCAGACTGTTAGGGCTAACTTCCTTCTATCGGTTTTTCCTCCCCCTTGGCTACGGGTCAAGAATTTTACATCAATCTCCAACAAACCGAGGAGATCTTGTCAGTTCTGAGGGAAGAATGATTCAGCATACGATAAGAGTTCTTCTTTAATACCGTTGTACCAGTGGGGCCCAATCATGTCGAGGCTTGGATTTGGATTTTTTTCATCCCCAGAACAAATGCTGTCTCACTAATCACAAGGGCGAAGGAGCAGTACAAAATTCCCGACCTACCTAATTCAGGTTTCTCCTGCCGCTTTACGTTGTGCATCGAAATTATCGGGAGGAATTATTTTAGGGTCGTCAGGATTGCGTGGCTCTTCGGCCTGTCCGAACACAGTCAAAGACGCTATGTTTGAGTCCGTCGAAACTGAGCCTAGCACCAGTAACCATCGTATCACCGGACAGCTAGGCGTTTGAAATAAACGCTGGAGACCTGAAGACCGTAAAGTAAACCTGTGACAAGTGGTGTGACGTCATGGAAATTTGTGGTTCAATTTTAGGGCATTTCTGTCCATTTGGATCCTAAGTGTCCTATATTTAATTATTTGTCTGAGTGTCCCCCGCGTTACCACGTAGGCTTTAGTTACCGATATCACTTTTTAAATAATATCGTACAAGAAGAAATTAACAGAGTGCGAAACTCAATTATGTTGGGCGACTTTAGGAAACACTAGGGTTAATTTTGGGGCATTAGCGTTTGTATACATTGCAAAATATTGGGTAGGGGTGGGAGTATTATTTGAATTATTTAATGAATTTACTTACTTTAGAATATAATATTTGATACTTTTTATATAAAAATCAATCATATTAAATGAGGTCCTGCGCGCTATTGCAAATAAATAAATAAGGAAATTAAAGGGGCTATTTTAAAAACTCAAGGTTGATTATTGTTTGGGTAACCAAGTGCAGCAGAGATTCTGTTCACTGGACGAACCTGTTTTGTTTTCATGTGCGTTGATGCAGGTTACTGTGCGACTGGAACTTCTTTCTTCCTTCGGGTTGAACCTGGTGCTGCCGGTAGATAATGTGATAACTCGTATTGAGGACGACTCAGCTTTTCCTCCTTCTTTCTCTAGCCTTTTCTCGTTGTTAACAGCTGATCACTCCTCGCCGCCTAGCACCACACAGCTCCTCTGCCTCAACGTCGTACCACACTACTCTCAACTTCCTCGCCTTCTCAATGTCTTTCACCATAAATATCTGCCTCTCGCCTTCTCGACGTCTTACACTATACTGACTATTTTTCGGCCCCTCACCTTCGCGGGTCAGCTCCGTATGTTCCACCTTCAAGGGATAATGCCAATCCTCGTGAGTTCTCCGTCCGGCGAGGTAAATTTTTCATGACACAGGGAACAGTGTCCTTCGGAAATTTTGAAGGTGAATGCTCTGTCAGCCAAAACAAGCTTACCGTTTTAAACACGCGGACAGCAATGCATCCCAGCCGCCAGTCAGGCGCCGGGAAAACCCCCTTTTACCTGGCCAGCGTTCTTGCTAAAATTTTATATAATTTAAAATTCCATAAATTGGAATTAAAATTGGGGAGGAGCCTTCTGCGCTAGAATATTGCTATATATCATCATTGATTATTCTTTCGGTATAAGAAACGATGGACTTCACGTAATTTTTAGTGTAAAATGTTTATTTTTAAAAAAGATTTTAAAACCTTGAATTTCTTACTTCTCCCTTTGTTATATTTGGTTTTGAAACCATCAGCCATTGTGCCAGTCAATAATAGTCTATGTACATTTTACTTTGAAAACCAGATGTCGAATTTGTTGTATGGTAATATGAAACTCAATGAATGCAAGCGTTACAATTTTAACATAATACATAACCGTAAAGTAAGCCGCTGATCTCAGGTCTAGCGTGTCAGATAGGTAGGAAATAAACAGGGTCCTGCACGCAACACAGGGATCGCGTATGTTCTGCTGCGGTTGGATCGGCAAATATTTAGGCAGCGGTCCCGACATCGTGCAGAAGAACAGCAATCAATGATGCCCACTGGACCGAACCGTGTGGGGCTTACTCACTGGCCATTGTAAATGATTTACAGCGCTCGGATGCATAGGAAGGGGCGGGGGATTCCCCTACTCAGCCATTTAAAGGCCTCTGAGAGCTTGCCATTTAGTATTGTGGAACAGGTGAATGGAGCTAAACTCCGCTCCGCAAATCCGCAGGTTTTCGGGGCAAAGCTCGCTTTCTATAGCGCCGTAAAGATTTCAATAGATCTCGCGGTAATCCCGGTAATGCGAGTACTAGTTCGTTTTTTAAGCAACACATAAACCGAAAAGAGAAGAGATTTGGTGAGCGTTAGTAGCATGGAAATGTAACAGTGACAATTATGTATTTTATTTAACAAGACGTTAGGACACGAGGATGCGTATCTTAAGAAATTATAGGCTCTCTTACAAGTAAATATATTATAATTGTCATTTCTTCATAGTTACTAGCAGTGCCATAGTTAAGATTAAAATTATTTTACTTACCCATTTACCGTTTTATAAGTATTAAAAGACCAGCTGATTTTAAACAGTACTCGCCCAACGTATTCCTTTACATGCAGATGATAGTTCACTTTCACTGCACTGTTGTCTCAACCTACCAGTAATGTACTATTGTGGGGATATGTGGTTTAAATGATAATTAAAGGTTAATTAAGAGAACTAATGGGGTTATTTATTTGCACAAATAATGAAAGTATTTAACGAATTTTCGGTTATTCGGTAAGAGAATACGATCTTTATATCTATTGTTAAAACGAAGACGGTATACCCTCTTTATGCGTAGAAGATTAAAAAACTGACAGCGTATCTTGCTTGGTTGACTGGTAGTGTCGCCTCTCTCTCAGCATCTCTGCTTCACGAAAGAAGAAGTGATGTCTGGCTCCCCGTCTGACACCAGAATGTTCTCCTCACCGTCACGCCATTCAATCTCATTCAACGAAAGAAATCAGAATACATTTTTCTCACAGAATCATCGCTGTGAAGAAACGTCAATTTTTTCTAAATTTTTGTCGATCTCCCATTGGTTTTCAAACATTTCGTGTTTCTGGGTTTCTCTTTCCCACGCGAGTGTAATGAGGGTAAACCTAGGCCCATCTCGTACGTAACAAAATACCATCCCTAGGGATTAAAGACGGCGTCAGGCCTCGACAAACTGGCACCTTGTCTATCTCTACGTCTTTGTTAACTTTTATACTAAAATTCAATAAATACTTTTATCGAAGAATATCGTGTTACACTATCAACTATCGAATGCGGCTGGGATGCAGTTACTAACAGCCTAACTTACCAAGAGGATAAGTAAAGGCCGTATTCATGCATTGGAGAGGTGAGGCGAGGATAAATAGGCCGAAATTGACCGTGTGACGCACTACAACAAGTGGACTTTTGTGCATCAAATCCGTTTCACTTTATTTGAAAAGTCATTTTAAAATATTGTGTAATTCTTCTCATAAGAACAAGAAAAATAATACAAAAACAATTTGTAATTTAACGAAATGGCGAATAACGGGTGAAAGCCTATCATCTGAGCTTTAGTGAATGAAGCAGTTGTCGCCTTCTCTTTTATCATTGAGTGACACGGTGTCGTCCATCACAATTGTAGCACCACAAGGAAGATCCACTTTTCGAACACTGCTCTATTCATTTCTTCGTGGTATTTGGATTGAAATATCAATGGAGCCGCTTTAATCATTCTGCAAGACAAAGTCTGAGAAGTTTTCGTTTTTTTCAACGAAGAAAGCAGAGTTTATTTTTTCGCGTCTTCTGTCCAACCAATCTTTTTACTTTCTTTATCAGTGACCAAAGTTCCATCCATAAAATACGTTGCAAACAAATCCACATCACGAATTTTACGGAGATAATTACACATTAATGAAGCAGTTGATATTTTCTCAAACAACATCGGAAGATGTTACAAAAACATAGGTCACGTATTACTTCTTTGAGGGTCACAGTAAGCAATTCAATGATTTAAACATGGTATTATCTTTTTTCTTTTAAAATGCCTGGGAACTTCCAGAATAGCCTAATTTTTCTTAGCTATTAGTTAGGTGAGGCGAGGAACAATTGGCCGAAATTGACCGTGTGACGCTCTACAGCGAATAAATATTTGGCTACCTCTATGGACGGAAGAAGCGGACAGATGAATTTTCACAAATAATAGTCACTGATGAAATGGAATGATGAAGACGTAATTAGGGAATAAAGACAGATTTTTTTCATGAACAGTAGAATCACTGTACTAAGAATATAGAGCCGAATTAAAGGACCAGAATGGAAAAATGTAGACCGAACTGGAAATAGAACCCAGGAACACCACTATGGGACCAAGAAACATGATAATTTTTGTATAGCATTTATAGAAAAGCGGCGTTCAAATGGAGATCGAACCACAACGTAAAGGAATAAGAAGGACCTCCGATAAAGGGAAGTTTCAATCATGACGAAACAGATTTGTAATTGATTTAATAAATTAATATTCTGTCTTATTTTCTATTAAATTTAAACTACTTTGTAATGATTTAAAACCACATATTCGTTATAAGATTTACCACTTTAACTGCAATAATATTAATTGCAGTCATTTTATTCTGAATATGTTTTGTCTGTTGAATCTAAAACCACCTCAGTTTGTCCTTACGTATTTATTCGAAAAGCTGCAAATACGGTACTTCCAGTTTCCCATTGTCTGGATTACAAGGTGAAAATACATTACTTTCGTCCAAAAAACTTAATAAACGTATTATCAATCCCAATTCTTAAACAGAAATAATATAGTAAATAAAATAATTAAATTAATCTGATTTAATATTATAAATAAAATACAAAGAATATAATTTGAACTAAGACGTTTCGTCCCCAAATTTCTGGAATATTCAGTTTATTTTGCAAAAGAAATATATAATTACATATACCTCAACATAATATTTAAATTAACAATAAAATACGAAGTTTATTTAATAATTTAAACTCAACTATGTATATTATGTACTATATTTTTTTGTAATGAACTGACAAGAGACCGAATGTTAGTATCGAAACGTTTTAATTCTAATTAAATTATTCCATTTCTGACTTTTGGTCATTATTTAAAACTAATATAGTTTCCTACTTGTAGAAAGATTATTCTATTTAGAGACCTATTTATATTTAGATATCATAATGTAACAAATTATGAAAGTATGTATTCATTTATTCAGAATCCCTGTCTTAAATCAATCACAAATTAAAACACATATTTCTTCAAGCGTTTATTTAATTTAGCAGACGAAATAGTTTTCACGTAGGCACCATAATCATTTACGTATCTGGAGATGATTATGACGCATAGTCGAAAGGCTTGAATAAAATATATATGTTTAATTGTAATCGATTTAAACCCGGGGGCTGTAATTATATCAGTCTTAAATTATTTAAGTATTTAAATAATTCTGAAGGACTATTTTTAAACCAAAAGATTATTTCGTTTTTTATATATTTAATATTTTACAATCAATGCTTAACAACATTTTTAAGTTACAGAAATGAACATACTATCCAATAATTCTTCTGTCTCGTGCCATCTAGTTTTCCACCCGAACAATATAAATCGATTGAAAGAGACAAATATTCACAATAGTATTCTAAGAAATTGTGAATAAGGTAACAAATAATTACTCCAAAATCACCATTTAACACTAATTAATATATATAGGATATATATTAGGATGTACCAAAAAAATGTAAGTGGCATTCGAGGGTAGACAAGCAGGAAATATAGCTGTACAGTTTTGAAGTCTCAGCAGAGTGAGGTTGTAAGAAATACTAACTGAACAATTTGGAAGACATTTCCCACTTACCCTGCACTCGAGGACACGGACGAGCTGTGGACGCCCTGCAATGTATTTTTCCGAATGGAATTCTCCTTCTCAGCTGTTCCAGAAACCCAGCGGTCTCAGTCAGCCATAAATGATGCAAATTAATCCTCGACTGACGAAGGTCTAAGCCATGCTGATATATTTAATTGTAATAGTTATGATTCTGCCGCATATAACGACTCTGAGGTGTTAATCATCTGGTGTTCAATAAATTTTAATTTTGATCTTAAATTAATTTCTGTTATATATCTTTTGACATGGAGATTGTTAGAAAATAAATACTAAATTTAAACATCAAATAGTTGGTATAATTAAATAAAATTATTATATATCTTTGCCATTATAATTAGCCACACAAATATAACTGAGCAGTTATTTGAAAAGTTTAGCCATCCTATGGCAGTTCTAAATAGTTGCGTTTAGGTCTTAATTTCACAATAAATCAAATATATTTTGGAAATTAATAATGGTATACAGACTTACTTTTCAGCAAGTATAGCAGAAAACATTCCGCTTCTGAATATGCGGTTATTGTTGATTAAAAACTGAAACAAATCTGTGGATTAATATTACAGAAAAATAGTGTAAAACAACTGTTTACTGTAGTAGTTTTAATGGAAGTTGATGGTTTCCAGGTTGACTGTAATATCACCGATTTTTCTTAGTCTATATATTATCAATTCTCCGATGAAAACCAAAGAGCTGGTGATACACCCAACGAGAAGAATTATTAACGGAGGTAATATCTGTCTCGTCGAGAGCGTGAAATTATTATCACTCTGGGGATTCCTGTTTCTGTTCCTGGAAGTGAGATCAGCCCACCACTTTGAGACTAATCCGGATTGGATTGCCATCTCAAGAATATGGTTGAGCCTGTCCCTCAGGAGGCTGTTCCGCATCGTCAGCATGATGATCCTAGCTGTCCATATACCATTCGACTCGAGGGGACGAATAAGCTGTTTGTTACCTTTTAAGTACCTCAGAGGCATGTAGTACTCGACATTGCTAGCCGTGCCACCTGCAGCAGTCTTGTCCTCGTTCACCACATGGTTCAGACACTCCACGATGCTGGAACAATTCTGATACCGAGATAGAATTACGTCGTACCGCCAGTCACCCACTGCCTTGATGTAGTCTACCCAAACTGGGTGAACGTAAAACCTCCATCCCTTAGAGAGAAGCTCATCGAGGCTGTTAACCGCACGGTCAGTTCCAGGATTGGCAAGATTACTCACGAGTGACGACTGGTAAGCAACACTGGTGATCATGCACTGGACAACGTAGAGCACCACGAATATGCGAAGGGGCCATGATCTGATTTGTATGTTGGCGTTTGATGCTAGAAGCGCGGTGAACGCCACGAAGAAACAACGAGATAATGACGTCGACTTCGATTCTCTCAGACTGAAGATGCGGATTGCGCATGCTGCTGTAGTGCTGCTGATAAAGAGCAGCAGCCAAACGTCTGGTTCAAAAGCTCTGGTGAGACTCTCACCGAGGGCTACGGGTTCTTCGTCCCGGACATACCAGGAGGATACTTCTTGCTGGTACGGTACGGATTCTTCCATTATCACGTTATGAGCGATCAAGCTCTGAGTTACTCCTCCGAAGACGACCTCAGACAAGTTCACAAGTACGTCTTTCACAGCTCCGAAGTACATTGACTTTATGTGGATTCTATAGCGGA
Organism: Eucriotettix oculatus; assembly: GCA_034510155.1. NCBI lineage: Eukaryota > Metazoa > Arthropoda > Insecta > Orthoptera > Tetrigidae > Eucriotettix > Eucriotettix oculatus. The sequence continues at coordinate 44,566,757 of CM067378.1, forward strand.
TAGTTAAGTTGATCCTCTCAGCTATGAGACGTATTATCTTCACGTCCAGTCCGTCAGTGAGGAATTCTGCGTCTACTTCAAGAACATCTTCGTCAGTTTCTGGTACATAGTTTGAGAGCACGAAAGGCGGCCAGATGACCGTGGAGACATTTACCGGGCATCCTGATATATTTTTGCGTTCTTTATTTGGGAAGAGTTTCGTTCCATGAAGGAAACGCTGTTCTTCGGAGGACCAGACATCGACTAGATGTGGTGAAGGGACACCCGCGCAGTGTGGCCACACGTACGGAAACCACGTAAATACCTCCAGAGTAGCAAGGAATAGGACGACAACGTCTACGACGCGTCTTGCCCAAAGCTCCTCCACGGTGTCGGGAACAGAGCCGAAATCTTCGTCTCCCAGAACCATAACGAAATTAGCGCGTGAGTTCCAGGTGGGATCCCTTTCAAGAGCGTCAAAGTGCGCGCGAAGGGATGCGACTTCGCCCACAATCGCTAAGAACATGGACGCTGGACGAGACGGAAGCACTCTATACTTGGCAACACGCTTGTCCCTCATCCAGGACTGTTCTTCTAAACCCGTAGTGTCCTTGATCGCCAACGTCCATCTGTCATCTGAGTGTAAACGTCTAGCCACGGTCGCAACGATGGCGTCGAGGGTTTCCGTTTCCGAACCATTGGACCTGTGAACTGTCATGATCAGTTCTGGTTGGTAGGAGTCAACCTCTTTTACACATCGCAAAATCGCTTCGACAGCAGACGATTTGGTTGTGAACAACGCCTTCAATACGCCCACACCAGGAGAAGTTGACATCATAATAATGATAATGCATTTTATTACTGACATTTTCCTAAAAATGTAGTTTCCGCATCTAAAAATAAAAAATATTATTATAACTTTACAATCATAGAAAGAAACCAAAATGCTTTACCTTAGATGATAGATACATTAATATTACACCGCTGTACGTCACCACCTAAAACAAAAAGATATATAAGAGTCATTTTAATTATACTTAATCTTTTAACCAGCACATCTGCCGTTATCAGTGTTATAATCCAGATAACTTTCGTTCCATTCGACGTAATGTAAGCTGATTGTTATGATAAACGGTGTTCACATTAAATACAATCGTTTTTAAATGTTATTGAGGAATCTCAGAAAAAATCAGATAAGCGGACACATTCATTTTTAAAATAATTTATCAAAAGAAAGTATGTATAACATCTGTTTGATGAGCTGCTGTTATGGGGAAGACAACTCTTAAGAAGAGTTCGAACGCAAATCAGGGGGCGTCTCATGTCATCTTACACTATTATTGATAGTACTCGCGATCACAAATTCTCTGTTGTAAATTATAATATTGGGTATTCAAGTTAGTTCATGCGGTCTTCAATTTCAGACAAGTCTATTCAAGGTTGTTTATATGTTCTTCATTTTCAGACAAGTAATCTAATTATCCACTTTCCTGTTCTTACAAATTATGTATAATAACTATCAACTAATCAATGATATAGGAAAAACAGATCTAGCAAATATGACAGGTTTAAAATATATATTTAAAAATTGCCATCATAATTTAAGACAATTTATTACAAAGAGAATAAAATGAAACTTCAATTATGCAGTATTTAATCCTTGTAGTATGAGGTATATATTGTAGTATATATGCATGGCACAGTTATGGGTCCTATTAAAATTTGGATGAATACAATTGGTTTTCCTATGAATTCATTGAAATATTTAAAGCATCACTTAAATTTAATAGAAATTACTTTCAAATTAAGTAGTTATTATTACAACTTATTGAAGACATTTTGAAATCACAAAACAATATTTATTTTAAGTAAAACAAAGACTTTGTTTAAAAATTGGTAATTATCGATTTCTTTCATTCAGATTAGAGAAAATTTTAAAGATCGAAGAAAATAAGCAATGAGCAATTTTTACAGAGGCGAAAACTCTTACCATTTCTCATAAAATGACCAAGCCTAATAATGGAATGTACAACCCCAATTCATTTGCATATCTTCACGTGTACATACGATTGGAAGCACAAGCTAAAAGTTGTTAATCACAAGATTAGAATTTTTTGTACATACATTTTGGTATAATAGATTTCTTTTTTTTCATTTAACATGATTATTTTATTTCATTTCATTTGTAATCATTAAAGTAGTTATGTCGAAATTAAAAGGTATCACAGAATAGGTTAGCATAGAAGGTTTCATAAGTCCAGTATAAGGACTGATTATTACAGCAATCATTTTTTACTGGACATCGAACCTAATCTCAACTTACAACCAGAAATTCAAACTGTTTAAATCGTATTTTATTATTAAATCAATAAAAAGCAGTAAAATATTGTTCCAGTTATCGCACATTGTTTTATACGATACCAACTTTTGCTCGCTGGTCAATTCCCGCCTCTAAGTATGCAGTTGAGACGATAGCTTTTTCCCATACTAGTGTAGGGAAATAATCTTCCAATTCGTACTGTTTTGAAACCAACTATAGTCACGTAATGGCACTCCAATACTAAATACTGAAAATAATATTTGCACTTCGCTGTTTTCTTACGCCGTCTCACTGCAACGTTGTTTGTAGTCCATCGTCTCTCGACCAAATTCTAAAAGCATGTCTTTTTTTGCCGGAGCAATTCCAAACATCATCCAATCACATTTCCCAATCATTAAGGCCATCTATCAATACCCCGTAGTACTTCCTTCTTTCTAAAACATTCTACCCTCGCTATTACTCCTTCAAACTCTCCGACCATTTCACTCGACACTTGCGGCTTTCCACAAAAGCCTCCAACATGAACAATAACCACTATCAGGCTTTCTATTGGTGCAAATGCCACGGTAAATAATGCAAAACACTGCTTCAATCACAAAACATTGTAGTTTTATGTTGTCTCGCCATTTATACACGCAAAGTCAAATAATTACTTACAACGTTAGTATTCTAACGTATCGTATGGTATATATAACTATTGGATTAACTTTTTGTGATTATATTTTGAAGACGAAGGAGTTTTCTACTCGAATACTTCCACATTAATTGAGGAATTTAAAATTTACCTTTGAAGTGATCGAAGTTTACAACATGCACTTCTGCACTCACTATGCGAAAATGAAGACTAATCCCCGGTCTTTATTAACTTGCAGAATGTAGGACCTCATGAATAAATTTACGTTTCATTTTGCGTATGCGCAAATCAATTGATGATGATATGGTAAAATTTAGTCATGTATTCGACGTGTGACGGGTTTATCTGAGCGATCTGATAAACAGACTTTGATTTCCGTGTGATAAGCGTTACGAAAAGAAATTGGCTGTCAATTACGCGGCACCCGACAGACCGCAGTCTCTAACGTGAAATTATTCGTTATTAAAATGACAGATTAATTATTGATACCGGAAGTTTAAAAATTTGTGCTGACATGAGATTATCTATTGCTGTTCTCGATAAATGAATTAATAAATCAGAATGTTATGTGATATAAGCATTTCTTGCCTTCCGTCGCTCAATGACAGAATTTATTTTTTGAATTATTGTTCGATAAGAAGGAAAAACATTGCATATTACTTGAGTTGCTAGGTTTGTACTACTTTCATACATTCTGAGGTCCTTAGTAACCATAGTTAAACATATTTGTCCACTCTTAAACAATTATTCTAAAGCTAAAAATATGACCAAATCATTATTAATAACAATGAATCAATAATACGTTATTATCAATTCCAATTATTACATTGAAGTGTCTGTCTGTGATTTCAAAATTGATGCCAAAATTTAAGTGTATACTGCTATGATTCGTAATCATCAATTACTGTTTTTAGAACTTTTTCTGTCTGAACGTTTGTCTGAAATAGGCTCAACGGCTCAACGGGTTTTAATAAACGTTTTACGGATTAAAATTGAAATTTCAACTGAAATTTCGTGTATGCACCATTTCGATATTTTGCAGGGTTCTGAAGATATACTCTCCTCTAATAATTCGATGATTGTAAATAGTTGTAATGTAATACCTAATTATAAAGAAAAGTAATAGTAAAAATTTTATTTTCATAGGTAATTAAAAACAATAACCATAAGAAAGAATAAACAGAGAAAATTGTGTATATTAAACTAAAAATATGTATTTGTATGCTTAGATACGAAAAATAAAATGTAGACATAAATGATACAATTTTTAACTGTTCTATAATTACTGCAAAACTATAAACGTACTTGTTTACCAATATCAGAAAATAAAATTTTTAAAAAAAGAGGTAGTGTTGCTCTGTCCAGACAAGCGTATTTCATAATTTTACACGAACTCACGAGCGATTGCTATATTCAATACATACAAATTTGCAAAAATTCCTGGCCTATTGCTTCGCTTAAAGTGCTATTTGTTCGAATCCTGCACTAACAAAGTTGCAGGCAACTTATGTCAACTTAAAATAATATGATTGTCTTTAAATTCTTCCCAAAAACATTTCCTAGTAAATTCATTATAATCTAAGTTAATCATATCTCGATAACGCGAAAATATGAGTGTTTAAATTTTTTCCATAAAAATCTATTGTTTATAATAGAGTAGAAGGGACACTCAAATTATCGTAACAGTCGTAATAGTGGTAATATACTTCAACTGAATTCTTACTGGTTACATTTTATTTAAAAATTAGATTCATTAAAATTAAGTACGAAATTTACTATTTACCTGTTAAAAAGTCTAACAAAGACTTTATTTTTACAGTTGTCATTTTTTTTGGAAGCAAACTGATAAAAAGTATTACTTGTTTGATAAATCTAGTGTTCATGCAATTTGTTAAATCTTTTAATAATTTAAACTTTGTCCAAATTTGTTACAGACGAAATTAACATTTTAGACAAACAACATTATATAAGAGATAAATTGTTTAAATTGAAAAAGCGTGTTACACTTTCCAAACGTATTAATGAACATAAAACAACTTTAAATTCAACGTTAGATGTTATTTAGTTGTATCACATTTATTTAAATAACTATAACTTTAAGTGTGTAATTAATATTCGAAGAATGAAAAAATTATTCAAGCTTGATATTTCATAATAATATCTGATATTCCAACTCTTATTAAATTATTAAATAAACGTTTGTTATGAATGATTATTATTTCAATTAAAAAAAATATTCATTGTTAATTTCAAATATCAACAATACGCACAACAGCTGTGCAATGCAAGTACGATGATCACACTTGGATAATTTTCTCTTTTAGTTTCATGAGACAAGTAATCTTGCATAATTTTATGGAATTGTACGTATTTCGTATTATATATTATGTTTGTGATATATTTTTTCTTTGAATATTTTTTTATATTAATGTTATAAATAAGACAGAATTCGTCGTGTTATGACTGTGCATGACTGCCACTTCCTCATAATACGCTTAGCAACAACATCACTTTCACCAATTATTGAACTTATTGCAAAACGGAATAAATCTCAAGTTTCTCATTATTTTGAGTTGTAACACTATTATTATATTATATTTCATACCAACACTATGTATACTTACATTTTAAAATAAATGTTGCTACTATCAATTGTTTTTCTTTTTGTTCGTGGCCCACAACACAAAGAAAAGTTTCCCGCCCCTACTTTATCAGCTGTTTTAGGCAAAAGGTTCGTGTTTTATCTACAGCGTTTGTAAAGTAACTTAAAATAGAAAACGTAACTTGCTAACTTTTAAATGTTACTCTATACGTTCACCAAACTGACTCTGAATCACTAAATGACACGCTTAAAAGACCGAGTCTAGCATCATTAGGACCACATCATTAGCGTCCAATATCGGGAAAAGGAATACTAACCTGTAACGACGTAGTCTTAATTTGAGCATTACGCAGATCCATTTCTTACTATCGATATTACTATCAAGGAAATCGTCGTCATGCTTTCCCGCCATACCAATTAATTCAAGCCAAACTGTATATTTCCATTATTGGGAGAAACTGTCAACATACATTTACACGTATCATGCACCCAGATTTGTTTAAGATTTTTGTGATGAAGTTTTCTCCCCCCGAGGTGTGTAGTAAACCACATGTAGTAGACATTAGATATTCAGTAGTTATTAATGTAGATAGTTAGATTCTTTTTAATACCCGATTGACCGCATGGAAAGATACGTTGTATGTTTCAAAGGCGCTGGGAGGTTACAAACGAGAGAACTGAGGAACAAAATCTGATGTGAGGGAGAGTTGAGCTTTTTAACATTATAAGTGCGAAATCTGCGATGGCAAAGGGGTGCGAAGTTTCTATAGACCTGTAAGGACGTGCCCCCGCATAAATTATTTCTCCCCGCCAACGAAAAAAAAATGGCGAATATTCACTAAATTCATGGGCAAAATTACAAGTTGTGATTGGTGGTTGAGATGGGACCAAGATATTGTGTTGTAATGGAAAGGAGAAAAGAACACAGTCGGAGTAGAGAATCAGGGAAGCGAGGAGTTCTCTCCGGAGAGCGGACGTTCTGCGTCCATAGTCTCCAAATATTTCGTGTGGAGATGAGAAGTATAGAAGAATTGTCTCTGGAGTTTCGACAGTCTAAGCCCAGAGCCTGTAAACATTCTCCTGGGCAGTATAACTTGGCTGTGAGAAGATTCGAGTTATCGATTCCATCAGTCCGGGTACGCAGTGGCCATAAGAGGAGGACAGCACCGGGGTCCTGGCTTCATCATATCCCACCACGATCACCATACCAGTATCAGAGACGGAGCAACCAACAAGTTATCGCGTAATAAGAGCCCAACCACGTAAAACACCCAATGCTCTTACATTGACGCGGTAATTACGCTTTTTTATTAAGATACTTTTAAAATTCTGGAAAGATAAAATACTTCTTCTATGCATAATTTAATGGAGTTTTAAATTTTACGTCGCAGTATGTTATTTTACTTATTTCAATATGTAATTTGGTGTAATTTTCCTAACCAGCACGGTCTACTTGTCAGTCCATGCGGCTAGTCGGAGCAAATTAATATGTTAAGATCGTAAATAGTGTAAATAGCTTTCCTTCTTTCCTTTTTTGGATAAAATATTAACTAACAGAATTGTTGTAAATTGTATGATTATATAAATTATGGACAATATACTAATCAAATTTCAACATTCAGTTGAATCCAAACCCAAAATTAATGTAATGGGTTCCTTAAATGTTAAGAAAGTAAAATAATTGTAAAACTATGAGCCATTCGCCCATAACAGGTGAACGCGATTATGGTGATCAAAGTGTGGATTTAAAATTCTTTTTATCATTCTGATTCCTAGTTGTTGCCCTATTTTAAAGAGTAATTCTTTCAGGTTCCTCCAAAATGTTATCCCCTCATCAATTCTATTCTATATTTCCTGATTTGTGACTCGATCTGTCCATCTGGCTTTTGGACTTCTTCTGTACCACCACATTTCAAAAGCTTCTATTCTTTTATTTTCTGCACTACACAGGTTTCACTCTGACAAACACTTTAAGAAATGATTACCTGCTCTCCAAATCCACTTGAGATGTACGTAATTTTTTTTCAAAAAATTTGTGATTTTGCCAAACGGCTTTTTAAAACTTCCTTCCTTCTTCCAACATGGTTCTTCTACTGCTCAAATCCTGAAATTAATCTACTGCCGTCAAAGTACCATTTCCTAATCTGATTCCCTTTCATCACTTTTCACTTAACAACACTCCGTTAAATTTCTATGTTATGCTCGGTTTTCATAATGGCGTTCATTCCATTTAACAAGATTAAAATCAGCTGCTAAATTATAAAATTACAATATCTTCAGCGAACAATAGAGTCTTAATATCCTCTACTTTAATTAGGCCACTTTTTTCAAATTTCTTTTTAACTCCCAAAGTTGCTTCTCCATTATACAAATTAAATAGCATAAGCGACATAATACAACCTTATATTACTCCCTTTTTGATTGGTTTGTTCTTTTCGGGATTATCTTTAATGATAATTACCCGCTGTCTGACTTCTGTAAATGTTGTCGGTACCCATCATTCTTTGTATTTTATTCCAATAATTTTCATAATTCTACGTTGTTCGTTTCACTCTCAGGTCCTAACAGATCTGAAAACTCCACAATAGATGTCGTGAGAGCGCACAAAGTTTTCAAAGTTTTCGAGTTGGTTCAGTCATTTTCCAGCTTCATAGTCACTGCCTGATATTTTATTATCCCGAATAAAGTTTTCGACATTGTGTATGCCATAGGAAGTCATATATTATGTTGACTGTTTTCACACAATAGTCATCGAAATTTAGAAATCAAATCACTTAACTGATTTGTTTGAAACAAATTAACTAATGGTGACAATTCTTTGTTTGAATTATTTAAACAGCCTTATAATAATTATTGAATCCGATTATAAAAGATTCTGATCATTTTGGGACCTGAAACAAATTGTTTTATTCGTGATCACATATACTTAAAAAACTATGTTTTGAAATTTTCACTTTAATATATCAACAAATAAGCACTAGTCATAAATTAATTATCAAAAACCTTTTCTTTTGTCAATAAATTCAATTTTAAGTAGAAAAATACTTATTCATGACGAATCTATTTGAAACATATTTTATTTTGTTTGCATAAAATACTTAGAATATGTTAAAAGAAATTTATTTGTAATCGCTACACGTTTTAAATTTAAAACTACCAAAATTATTATTTCTGAAAAAATAGGATCGTAAATATATTTTACGTGTACTCTCTTTGGTTTTTTCATTTTTTTGTCCCTATAGTACATTATCCTGTATAAAATAAATAAATAATAAATTAACTTTATATATGTAGATGTATGATTTTTGAAATAATACTATCAAAAGTACACAAATTAATTCAATAAAACCGACTTCCATCTTGGGTTTTTATTAATCAAATAAGATAATAATCTTGGATAATTTACACACAATTGAAATTTGTGGTTTTGGGTTTATTCTACTTTACGCAAACACTAAGAACACTTGCGTCAATATTTGCTTAACAAACAAGCTAGTTGCGTTTACTTTCCAGCAAACTGAATACCTGGGAAGCCAATGTTTAAGGAACCTCGGAGTTGAATGCCTTTAGCAGCATACGAGAATCATGGAAGAATTTTGTCTACAAATAAAATGAAATACATCTTTCGTAATGTAAAATAGTTTTTAGCTGTGATACGTTTAGTTACTACCATTTTTTGATAGGTTTAGATTTTCTAAATAAAGGCTTTATTCTAGATAAAAAGTATATTTTCTATATAATATAATCTGCTGTTGAAATTAATTATAAACATGTACAGATGTAAGTGACCGAAGACTTTCCCGGTGGGTGTAGTTAACAAAGTCACGCCGAAATAACTAAGAAATATGAAGTTTCATATTCAAGGTAGTAAAAATGACTATGTCATATATTTCGATACATGACACGCAGTCAATGACAATGTATGAAACTATTCGGACACGGAGTCGACCCCGATAGCTGAATTGGTAGAGCTTCCGACCGGAAAAAGGACTCAGGTTTTCCTTCCTTGACTTTGATACTTATAACATTATACACTTATGGATATCAAGAGTAAAGATAACGTGTATCCAATAAAGTCAGAAATATTTTAATTAAATGAGTGTACAAAATATTACATTTACTAATATAAACCATACAATGATCTTTTTGAAAATCACTAATGTTTTGGGACGTCATCAGGTGTTGTAACGTTGTGTATTTCATTTTTACTAAGAAGAGATGCTAATCAAATATTATTTAACTGCAATAACATAATTATGTTCACAGCTTCGTCGTTTCTCTCGTTTTTAATTTTCTTCTCAATGGACTTTACAATTTATTCAAGTAATCATGTAAATTATTTATTCAGCGAATAAATATCTACATGCCTTGTTATAAAACTGTACTATCCTCGGATAAAAGTTTTCACAATAAAAAAACTAAGAGGTGTATTGCAATATAAAAACTAGGGGTTGGATTTTAATTTCAATCAAAATTTATTATCTGGTTGTGTTAAATAAAAATAAATTAAATTTATTTACAGCAAGACAAAAGAAAAAAACAATTATTACCAAACTTTAGGGTCCAATTTAAATATTTACCATGACTAACTCGGCTAATAATGAATCTCATAAGGGTCATTTTCAGGGGATATTTGCAGCAGAATGACAGTCTCAGACAGTGGCACAGACAGGCACCTGTTTTTCATTCGTTAAACGGCGGCTTAGTCCTGGCTGTTAGCGTAGTTCTTCCGCGTTTGTCAGGCGGCTCCTTCCAGTGCTTTTTCCGTCGATACCTGGTCTCCTTCCTAGGAATTCTGGGGCCCCGAGTTGAGTAGACTGCTCGCTGCAGTCTATCTTATTTTTACTCTTATTTTCAATTAGCCCCCAGATTCGATAGCAAACAAACTTCTCTCAGCCACAAGCTACATTCGAATCTTCCATTCTCTTCCGATCAACTTCTATTCCACCAATAGCCGTTCCGTGGATGAAACACCGAGCTTCTTCCTGAAATTTTTCTTCTTCAACTCTCCATTCCCGACTGTCGAAATTATTCTCGTCCATCCTAGCACGGTGTCTCGTTCCTTCACCACACCAAAAGATGCATGGCGGATCACCTGACCTTCAGCCTCCAATCAAAATTCAGCTTGGCCCGCGGTTTCTCTCGATAATTTCTGGCCTTCCAAAATTCCCGGGGTCAAAGAATTGAACTCAGGTATCAGATTTTTAAGTCTCCAAACGGTGTTTTTGGCACGTTCTGAAGCCCGATGACTCTCCTGTCTGGCGCCTTGGCGTTTCCCCAATATAGGGAATTCTTCACTCAGTGGCAAAATAAAATTGCGATTGCCACAAACTCATTACAGCACATTTTATATTGTTAAGTGTAACATACAATCCTTTCAATTAATTAAATTACATCTTACTTGAGAGATCAGACATAATCATATTAATACTCAAATTTACAAAATTTCTGTTAGCGGTACAGGAATTTCTTCAATAATGAAAGTAGACTAAAGTTAAGCCTAAGAAGTATAATTAAAGCATTCGTTTGACGAAAATGAATCAACGGTAAACATACCAAATAAAAGCAAAGTCCAAACCACAAACAAACATGGTAATTTAGAACCTTCAGCGAGAAACGAAGTTCCTCTGGAACTCTGAAGATAATTTTTCTCCTTTTGCATATTTTTACTCGTCTAGCAATGAACTTAGTTTAAGAATTGCATAGCGTGATAATTCACTATTTCTTAATATGAAGTTAGCGAGGATTGGGAACTTGAGTTGGCGTCAGTAAGTCCAGACCCTTGGCCGCCATTAATCCTTCAGGGATGGCATTCCAGTATGCCATGAGAAGGAGAATTTCCGTAACCGTCATTTGATCACGTATGTTGTCGACGCTGAGTAGAGCGTCTTACGGAGAACCTCCAGAGGCGACGCTACGTTTCAACAAGATACGCTTTCAAGTTTCCCAATTCTTGACGCCTACGAAGGTTATCGTCCACGGTTTAACTTGAGATTATTAAGAGATCTTATTACTTCGCCGTTCCTCCGAAATTAATAAATTCGCCATTTATGTTATTAATTACCCTTTAATTTATTTGCAATCACACTTCATCCCACAATTATTGTATGAGTAATTTTACAAACGCGTCAAGTCATTGTCCACCGGTTTGGTTGGAGTAGAACGTTATTTCAACCGAAGCCACTTATGAGTTCTTATTACCAGATAGATTGTGTTTTGTCATTAAGAATTAGAAATTAATGTTATATTTTTTCCCGGGAATAAATATAACTTCATGGACTACCCTGATGAGTTAACCCTCTAATTGTGTTTGGTAATTTTTTGTTTGGAAAAACTTAATTTCTTCTTGTTGTATGACTCTGCACTGGTCTTTTTTGCATAAAAAATACCAGTTATAGATCTGGAGTTTTTAAGCTTAATGGATTATACTGGCAAGCCTTCTATAACTGTGACAGGTACATTTGTAACCTGGACGAAAGACTGTTTTCTAACCCATTGGACGATGGCCTTAAACTAAGTACGAGTCGCTGGTCATACGATAATTCTATCGTTGCTATCTATGTTTTGTGTGTGGAAATTGCCGCCTTCCGATGTGTATCAGACCTCGGCAATAAGGCCTCGCCTGCAATTTATTCCCCATCTGTCTCTGTGCCCGGGTTTTTACCTTATAATAAATGCAGCCGTTACGGGGCTAAGATTGCCTGGGGACTGCGGGCCCATCCATTACTGTAGAAACTCCTCTACGCTCGTTCGTTTCTCCCTCGTTCCTTCCAAATCACATACGCGAGCACCATGCGCCCTCCCTGCTGTGTAAATGCGTGTAAATGATAGCCAAATGTTGGCATCGTTATTTACGTAGTACCACCATTTGCTTCTGAACGATGTTTGACATAGGATCGTTGACTAAAATGCTAATACCACGTCAATTTAATATATATTACTCTCCTTTCCCGTTCTTATAGATTTTTAAAGTAACTTAAATAAATATTGACTATTCTCGTCCTAAATCAAAAATAACTTTTATATAACCCATTTCAGTATATTTCATTAGCTATAAATTATATCAAATCTCTTCCCTGTACGTCAACTATAATTTTTAAGTGACTTAACCTGAATGATTGAAATTGACTGTTATAAACCAAAGTTGATGACATTTGCCCATCTGTCACCTAGTCTTTGTGTATGCAAAGTTATGTACGGTGTGAACCTCAATTGATTGTTCTTTTTGTGGTATTCAGTCCTAAGACTGGTCTTAGGGAACCCTCCGTGCTAACCTATCTTGATCAAGTTCTTTCATTTCCGCATAACTATCACATCCCAAATCCTCCCCAATTTTCTTAAACTTTGGTTTATAACAGTCAATTTCAATCATTCAGGTTAAGTCACTTAAAAATTATAGTTGACGTACGGGGAAGACATTTATAGCTAATGAAATATACTGAAAGGGGTATATAAAAGTTATCTATCCTTGACCTCCCTCTTCAGTTCTTACACCACACACTTCCTTCTAATGCTAATTTTACAAGACCATCATGTCTCAAAACATGACTTCATGGTTAACGTCCTTCATATTGTTCGCTCTTCCCCAACTGTTTCTAACTTCCTCGTTAGTGATTCTATCCACCCATCTGATTTTCAGCATTCGCCTATAACACCACAGTTCTTTTTCTGTCTGCAACTCCTAGCGTCCACTTTTCAAACCCATTTAACGCCACATACGAACATTTTTAATAATGATTTCTTAATATTCACACTTATATTACCCGTAAGTAAATTCCTCTTATTTTGCGAAAACCTTCCTTACCTGTGCTATCCTACTCTTCATGTCTGCTACACTTCTACCATCCCTAGTTATTATGCTGCCTAAGTCCCTTCCCAATCTAGCACCCTTTGTTATTCCATTGTTACCCATACTACACCTTGGTTTACCCTATATTAATCTATATATAGAACTCTTCTCCAAGACCACATTCATACCATTTATTATGGCTTCCAAGTCTTCTTCTAACTCTCCTAATACTACAATATCATGAGCATGGGGTTTTATTTTCTTCTCCTTACAGTATGATTCCTTTTCTATATTCCGTTTTAACTTTCTTAATCGCCTGTTCTACATACAAGTTAAACAGTATGGGTGACAGACTGCGTCCTTGTCTTGATTTCTGCTTTCTTCTTGATCTTCAATTCTAATTACTTGCTGTCTTCTTTAGAGGTTATGTATAAGCCTTTTTTTCGATATTTTATTACTGAGCTATTTAAAATCCTTAATAGTGTGTTCCAGCTCACATTATCAAATGCTTTCTCTAAATCTACAAATGCCATGAATGTTGGCCGGTTTTTTCTTATCCTGTCTTCTAAAATTTGATGCAAAGTTAATATTTCTTCTCTTGTCCATACATTCTTCCTAAATCCAAACTGATCTTCTAACTCTCATTCTATTAGACGTTCCAACCTCCTATATACTATTTTCATTGCACCGTAGTTTCAATTACACCGCAAGAAGTACTGTCTGCCTAGAAATGGCAGAAAAATAGGCTATATTGTAACATGAAAAGTTACACTTCACAATGCATGCCAGCTTGCGAGTTGCGATTTGTGAGGAACTGACGCAGCCCGGGCCAACAATGTGGTCTGGCGAGAGGTGGAGTGGTCATGGGTAATGGAAGGAGCAGGTTGTGTCGGCGGGACGACGAAATAATGACCACGCCCTGCAGATATAATTTTTTCTCATGCTCTGATTGGAATTAAAACTATTAAAATCTATTTTTGGTATTTTTATGAAAAATACCTGGTGCCCTAAAGGAATTTATAAATCCTCGAATACAATGGAACGAAGAATTCGCTACATTTGGCGCTCAACGTGGGGCATCAAACAACGAACATGGCAGGAATTTGGTGAATGGGTTGACGGACGTTGAACAGTGGAGAATTAATATGCTACATTCGGCGAGCCATCGAGTGGCCTAGAACAACGAACAGTGGCGAGACATCTGTGAGGCTCAGAATATCGAAGTTTTGTGAGGATACGACGACTGAATGTGTGGAGGACGACGAACGGGGTACCCCAGAATTAATCGAGCGAAGTGGAGGCGCTGCGGAAGGAACGCTTTTGAAGAGAGATCTGATCTACGCATAGCTGAGGGGTCAAGTGTTCCAGTGACCGCTACGTGGATATCTTCGAGAGGTGTGTGTGTGTGTGTCTGTACGAGTAAGAAGACTGGGTCCACAAGTTGGTGACAAATAAATGTATTTTGCGTAATATTTTGGTTGGGGGTTTTGTGTGTTCTGTAGCGTTTTAAAAATGGAAGAAGTGCAGGAGGGTATTACGTGTGAAAGGGTAGCTGAGAAGGCAGAGGGCTATATGCTCAAGCAATTGTCCCTGTTGATTAATAAGAAATTTGATGAACAAAAGGAAATTCTTGATGACATAGTTAATAGTATTAAGGAAATGCAGATAGATTTGAAGTCTAGTTTAGAAAGCGTAAAGGAAACATTAGAAAATACAGGGGAAACAATTAATGCACGGTGTAAAAAAGGGGGTGAATCACGCGATAACTGCCACGACTCCGATCAGCTGATCATGCATGAAGGTATGTATAAGGAAGAATGTGTAAATAGTAGTGTTAAGCAGATAGAAAATATGGTAGAATTAAAAGCTGTGGTAGATTTTAAGGTTAATAGTAAACGCAGTGATTTTAAGCTGGCTAAGCATTCATGTGCTAAGAATGCTATAGAGAATGAAAAGGTAAAGGATACAGATGTGGTAATGAAACCTTTCTGTATACAAAATTGTGCTCATTGCCGTAAACGGCGAAATAGAATGAAAATCCCCCGAACAACACAGAGGAAACAATGTGTGGGAGGAAATGTTAAGAGAAAGAAAGTGCGAATTGTCAAACGTGGGTGTAAAGTTAAGGAAGTTGAAACGGATGTTAATCATAAGAGCTCCCGAAAAATGTACAAGAAAAAGTTATTTGGGAGAAAAAGTTGTCGTAAAATTAAGCGAGACTTAATGTTTAGCAGAAAACTTGTTTCCATCTCTCAAAAATATGCATCCGATGGTAACAACAGAGTCAAAGGAAATTTTTATGTGTTAAATAGTTGAGATGATTGTGAATTTCCTTGGAATCCAGGGGGGAAAACCGGATGCTGTATTTTTACTAATGCCAAAGAAGTGTTGTGTTTGAAGTTTATTATTGTAATCAGAGTTAAGGGTATGTTATGAGTTAATTTTAATGACCGTGAATTGTATTTTACTTGAAGAATTGAATATGTCAATGAAAATTGTAATTAGTTCTAAGTGAATTTTTGTTAATATTTTGTAATTTTGATTAGGGGCGATGGTCATTCATATTGTTTACGACTGTGGTTCACTGAGTGTCATATTAAAAAATTGTACAATTTGTTTAATTCATTGGGGGCGGGGAAAATGTAACATGAAAAGTTACACTGAACAATGCATGCCAACTTGCGAGTTGCAATTTGTGAGGAACTGACGCAGCCCGGGCCAACAATGTGGTCTGGCGAGAGGTGGAGTGGTCATGGGGTAATGGAAGGAGCAGGTTGTGTCGGCGGGACGACGAAAGAATGACAATGCCCTGCAGATATAATTTTTTCTCATGCTCTGATTGGAATTAAAACTATTAAAATCTATTTTTGGTATTTTTATGAAAAATACCTGGTGCCCTAAAAGAATTTAGAAATCCTCGAATACAATGGAACCGCTGCTAATGAGACGCTTGATTTTCTGTAGCTCACGGATGATGACTATAATGACCATTTCCTCCATTTTCCATCAGGAAACACTCTCTTTAGTTTATAGCTGTCATTCAAATTCGCCCATTATTAGTCTGGCTTTTTATTTCATACTACTTCTGACACTTTGTATCAGTTTATTTGGTGCCAATTCATCATCACGGTTCAGAAAAAGACGATAATCAAGCAGTTTTACCCTTTACACGCCATACATCTTTCCAGACGTATTTCTTTCGTCACGTCGTTCTGTTCTTACTAAATTCATTTACTCTATAGCCTACTACAGTCTTATTGTGTATCTGCCGGTGTATAAAAACTTTGTTCGAACGTTCGTTATGGATGGTTCGTCTTCGTCACTCGGTTTGCGAGAGGCTTTTAAAGCATAATTCTCCAACTCTGGACTAGCGATTTGCATAAAGAAAGAATTTGTCTCTATATTTAATTGTACGAATACAAAAATCCCTTCATCTGAATTCTGACAACATTATTCACCATATGCTTTTCTTCCATTACAATTCTCAAACTTATATCTCACATTTTCGTATCGTTGTGCTTATTATTTAGG
The DNA here is from genome assembly GCA_034510155.1 of Eucriotettix oculatus. Classification (NCBI taxonomy): domain Eukaryota; kingdom Metazoa; phylum Arthropoda; class Insecta; order Orthoptera; family Tetrigidae; genus Eucriotettix; species Eucriotettix oculatus. Next base: position 44,583,612 of record CM067378.1, read on the forward strand.
GATCAAAAGAAATAATTGTTTCTCTATTTCCAGTGTCTCTAATAATTAACTAAATACTGTTTTAAAAAAACACTGATTTGGTCATTGTAAACGAAACATAATCATCGTGTAAAATGTTAATTTAGGTTCAATAAACAGGAAAAATAGAATATAGTTTTATTTAATATCTGATGCTTTGGGATAAAAAATAACTTAAATAATGATAGTCTCTGAACTATTTATAATGAATTACAGTATTATGGAACAGTGAATCTTGTCTTGAACATAAAATTAATTTTCAAACTACGGGGCAAGGGAAACAAAATTAATGTAATACTGTATAGAATGTCGTAATCTAGGAAAAGGAGAAGATATTAAATATTCGAAAATTTTGTGGTATAATATAAACATATAAAAAAATTCTCTTGCATATACAAATAGTTCTTGTGCTGAGATCAAAAACAGGAAGACAGCTCTTTCTCCACGGGTCCGAACTTTGACCTGAGTATCCCTGACTTTACATTCACCACCTCTCCTATTTAAGGAGTTTATTATAAATAATATTAACTTCCCTCCACTCCTAAGCTTAAACTCCGCACTAATACATTTATAACCTAGACCTGTTCCCTTCCAGGCCTGGATAATAAATTAATTTAATTGGCTATCCCTTCTCCTTACAGTTTCAACGTTCTGGAAGCGTATTGGTACAATCTAGTATAAAAGGTCTAAATTATGACAAATAAGTTTAAGTTCTGTGTAACCTTGTGACGGCGTCTCTATGCCACTCTGGGCTCTGATTCTCTTCAAGTATTTTGTCTTTGAACTAGGCTGTAGTTTTAAAGAATAAATCTCTTTTACTTCTTACTGAACTTATGCCTTATACTTTCACCCACCACACTAATTGATGCTATTCTAGAGTACAACCTAGCTTGTTCTTCGAACCCTTCAGAAGGTTTTTATATTTATATATTCTTTGTGAAATTCTGATTCTATTTCACGTTTGAAATATTTTGATTTTGAAATATTTCTGGTGGCAGTGGAATAAACCTACCAAACAACAAAAATTTTATATTTCAGTGGTTTTTTAATAAGGTTATGCCACTGTAATTGTAAGGGACTTGAGGAAAATAAAATGTCGACTGATAGTGGCGGAAAACAGAATTTATTTATTTTGCAATATTATTTTAAGTTACAGTGTTTTCTTGTTTTGTATTAAATAAATATATAATTCAAACAAATTTGATTGTATTTTGTTTATTTACTACCTTCAACGTACATTTAGGTTTCCCTTTACACTAATCGTTATGGAAATGTAGGGCTTTGCTTTTGAATGTATTTTTGATTAAATGAAAGGGCATAGCCCTGATCTCAATGCATTCAAAAACATCTGTAAAATGAAGTTTCATCATCTTAGTAGTGTACATAGGCCTAATAAATTAATTTCAAAAATGCTGAGTTCCGGTATCTGAGAGGGTGAGACCATGACAGTCCAATAAATCTACGTCCTGATAGGGATTCCTGTGGTGGAGCTGATCCATTCGGCGAAGGACGTGACTCTGGTGAAGACTGCAGGCCAGCCGATTTCACAGCCCAGAGACAGGCCGAAGGATACGATACCAACCTGGGTCCTGGAGCCATCAGCTTCGTTGATCACTAAAGGACCGCCACTGTCTCCCTGAAAAAGTCAGAAACGTGAAATTGATCAACTGAAAGGTTGATTTTGAATGGCACAGTTCACACAGACAGGTAACATTACAGAACGTCGACGTGTCTGGACGAGAATAGTTTGACGTGACGGTACCTGTTCGAACAGGTCCCTTCCTAATCCGTTCGAATAGTGTCAATGTAGAACCGGACCGTTCCTGTCGACTCCGGAATGTCGTATGGTAACCTATATGTTTGTGTATCAACAAAGTGTCTGATAATTTTAGATTCGACACCTGGGTATTGCGAAGGTCTACATGACACTGGTCTATAAAATTTTTGACCTGCGCTGATATACAGTGATCTATATTTAGAAACTACCCTTCGGGAAACACACTCATCCATTAAAACGGGAGCCATTTGGCTTTTTCCTTTAATTCCTGCAGGAAACCCGTGACTTACGTTGCAAGTGCTCCTGCCGCCATCTCCTGAGGTGCAAATGTTGCTCTCCTTGATGACGCCTAAGTAGGATATGCTGCAGAGCAATTCGCTGATTACTGGCATCTGGACGAAACGCAGGACGTCGCTGATGGTTTCGGAACCTGCGGAACAGACAATCGGGGTGTTTACTTATTCGTCACCCTAACCACGAACTTCACCAGATCTATGACCGATGCTTACTATCACTGTCTTTGCCCCAACCACTGGCGGTGGCCTCGACGCCTTCAAACAGGTTGCCCAGTTCCGAGGAGGAAGGCAAGTTGATGGTCTGAATGCTGTCTGCAACAAATAGCAATTACGTTCTAATAAATTTTACTTAGCTTTTATAGTATCCGTACATTTAGCACAGAAATAGTTGGTACCTATAATATGTTGTTAATTATAAAACTAAATCCCATTAGGTCCTCAAACGTTCAATTTTCTCAGTCGAATCTGATTTATTTTACGTATTTATTTATTTTCCGAGTTGAAATGAAGCCGTAGTGTCCCGGATTTCTTATTTCTAACATATTAAACGTGTAACTCTGGTAAAAATATTAATTGAAAATTGAAAAGCCAAAGGAATGTTTTTACACATGTTCTCCTCTTTTCAAATATAATTTCACTAACTTAACAAATTTTATTTTTTTTCTCTCTCCCAGACTCTGTATCTCATTGAGTACCTTGGCCTACCGGGACGACTGATCTTCCACTGCACATTCCGAATATTGTGGAGTGGCGCGTGGGCAGCGTAGCGACTCTCCTTCAGCTTATGATGAGTAAAACGTCCATTCTAATACCGGGTTTCGAAACCGGGATCTCTATTACACGAGGCGGTGAAGCAGACTGTGGTGACTAGGTGAATTAATTATTAATGATAAAAATTTCAATGCCAGGGGCGAGAAACAAATCGGGTACATCACCGCTTGTAGATCAGGATCTGGTGATAATGCATGTCTTCTTCGGTCAGGTTGTCTCGCTGTCTTCTCTGCGTCGATACTCGAACCATCACTATTGAAGCTGAATTTTCTCCACTAATAATAATATTGGAATGCCATGTAATTGCATTACTGAAGTAATTGATGTTATACTGTTGCGTCCATTACTAATGGTAATATTGGAATGCCCTGTAATGACATTACTGATGTAACTGATGTTATACTGTTGCATCCACTACTCATAATAATGTCCCAAAATCTGCCCTTTTCTGCCTGGCGGGGTTTGTGAATTTTCTCCGAGACTTGACGTTGTTTTTGATGGCTCGTGTTCTTTTCTTCCGGGGATGACCGAGATGCACCCGCCCCTTCTTCATTTGTTGCAACACGTGTTTATTGCAACGGGATGTTTGCCAGTCCCAAACGCAGGCCTTTGTCCCAAGGACTGGTCTGCCATTCCTCAAGTGGTACTGATTTGTTTTTCTTTCTGGCTATCGATATCATCAATTGTATATTAAATTAATATTAAGAACGCGATAAATACTTGCTTGCCGTTGGCCTGGCAAGCAGCCTAGCCCGCTTGCTAATAGCTGTCATCTATTTAAATATATATACAAAACTTAATAAAAGTTATGGGGAAATAGTTTTTTTAATTAATATATGTGCGTGTGGTGCAAACGCACACCACAATACCTCTGCACCACAATTGGTCGGCTATCAGTTTTTCTAAACTCTTTTTAAATTTTTCTTCCGTTGCTATATTTTTATTTTGCCATTCCACGGACAATCGCACTTACTTCTAATTCCTACGTCAATTTTAAATACAATAATAGTCAATAATATGCAATAATAGTACTGCCCATTCAGTGCAATTTATGAAAACAGTAAACGGAAAGGGAGCATTATTTCTGGTACAAAACAAAGATGTAATTAAAATGCAGAAGTACAGATGCACTTGAGCTGTGTATTCATAAAAGAAAACCTAAGCACAGCAATTTTAAAAGCCTAAAGATAATCAAAGACAACAAAGTGTTAGATAAGAATGATCATTTAATTTGGATCATTAACATGAACGGATAATAATCTACATTCTATCTCTTGCTCGCTGATTAATATGACAAGACTCTTGACAAGAATATCCTTGAATTTATATTTACAAACACATTCTACGATCTCGCCATTTCCAGAAAAGTTTAATCTAACAATTAGAGTGTCTCCTATATCAGCTTCGAACTACTCGTTTCTTATCTTGTGCTGCCTATTATTAAATGTCGGGGTTTCACGTTCCACAGACAAAGTTATGTCAACAAGTTACGTAAATAAATTATAAATTTTGAATGGGCAAAAATTAAGTTTGAATATCCCAATTATCGAGTACAATATTTATAAATTTATATGTATCTGAAATTTTTCTATAACAAAATAATATATTGTTGTAGTATTCAATCCTAAGCATAGTGATGCAACCCTCTATTCTAACCTATCTTGTGCAAGCCATTTCATTTCTACATAACTTCCACATCTCACACCGTTTATAATCTGCTTAGCGTATTACATTCTTTCCTCTCTCTTCTGTTCGAACCCTACACACTACCCTCAATTGATAATTTTACAAGACCGTCTCAAAACGTGGCCTATTAATCTATTCCTTCTCTTGGTCAACGCATCTATATTGTTCCCCCTTCCCCTATTCTGCTTAGAACTTCCTCGTTAGTGATTCTATCCACCCATCTAATTTTCAGCATTCTCCTATAGCGCCACATTTCAAATGCATCTATTCTTTTCCTATCAGCAACCCCTACCGTCCACGTTTCGCATCCATATAACGCCACACTCCATACGAACATTTTTGCAAAGACTTCCTAATATTCACACTTATATTACCCGTAAGTAAATTCCTCTCGCGAAACCTTCCATGCTTGTGCTATCCTACTCTTTATGTCTACTACACTTCTACCATCCTTAGTTATTATGCTGCTCAAGTAGCAGAATTCCTTAACTTTCTTCAAAATAAATATATTAGATAAATTAGTCAGAAAGGTGACATTTAATGAATTATCAAGTTCAGTCAAAGGCGATTCTCCTTAAGAAGCAAAGAAAGCACTGCTTCCAGTTTCATTTCTAAACAAAAATGTTAAAGTCGTACTCCAAAATGCTGATCCAATTGGATCAGTCTGCCAACTGCCTCCTAAAATTTGTGGAGACACAGAGAAGGAACTGCTGAGACCCCACGGCAAACTCGTCTCCCGTCATTCGGAAGGGCGTGAGATAGTACCCAATGCCCGACCTACCTGATACAGGTTTTCCCTGCATCTTTTTAAATGAAAAGCTGGGTAGGATCCTTAAACTACAAACCGGGGGCCCTTGGCTACCTTGCTCTAACTTCCACATCCACCCTTTTCAATTCCCTTCCTATGCTATTAAAGGAGAGTTGCCTGTTTCAGGATCACCCTCATATAGCCTGTTACCCAAAAAATAAAATAAAAATAAAAACTTTAAAGTTTTTTGTATTACTTCAAGAAAAATGTGTGTACTCTGTTTATTTTTAATCGTAAAATTGAGTTCGTAGTCTTAGAAGTCATCAATATCAGTAAGCTTTTCAAGGATTGTTCGCTACGTATCAAAAAATGGCACCACTGAAGAAGGTTTTCAAGATATATCTTTGGACAAATCACCAGAAGCATTGTTTAATATTGTACATGACACTGTACACAAATTACATCGTGGTTCAAAACTCTTCACTCAGAGTTATGATGGTGTGGCAGTGATGTCTCGACAATTATGGGAATTGCAGGTTAAAGTAAATACGCTATCGTACACATAGGTTGCATCTTCAATCATATAATGTAAGGTAAAATACAAAGAATGACCAAAAGTCTGAAATTAAATAATTTTATTTGTAACTTTGAATTTTGACCATTCTTTGTGTTTTATTTGCAATAATAAGTCAGATTAATTCAATTACGTTATTTGTGATTCCGAGATTTATTGACTTCTGACCAGAAGTGTCAGCACATGCCCCTGAGTCCAGTAATTGCATTTATACTAAAAGGAGTAATTCAAAGTGCATGCTTTCACACTGTTACGAGTCTAACGGTACTTTTTCTTTTAGCATTTTAATGTATCGTACTGAAGACAAGAATATTATCCATCGAATTACTTCCAGTGTATCCCAGAGTTATGTTCGGTAACTCACAACCAGCAGCTGAGACGAATATAGGTACGTTTGCATGTGCTGACTTTTCTGGTCAGAAGTCAATAAATCTCTTATCACATCACTCTGATTCACATATGACCTGCCCCACCTTAAAACTCATTTATCGCTCCTTGAGGAAGTAACCCCAGTCAACAAGGAGAAAATTGCGCATCAATTTTACCGCTAGCAATGCCCAACAGTGTCAATAAACAGTATAGAAATAAAAAAATCAAACGAATCACGGTACCCAGGTCATCATTTTGACTAGTAACTGAGTTGCAAACAACATATGCGTAAAACACGAAAGAAATTCGATATATACTATAGCGCACTTTTCTAGTTTACAATACATACCTAAAACGGAAGTAATCAGATATATATATATATATATATATTATAGCGCACTTTTCTAGTTTGATTCAATAGATTTTTATTTTACATTCAATGTGGCTTCAGCATGTTGAATGTTTGTCTGCTAAAACCGTCGAAAGGCCCAGATTGGGTATTCTCTGATACAGTTTCCCAGTTAAAAATAGTCCGCAAATAGGCAAATTCCCGGTGAACGCCATAACTCTGACGGAGCGGGAAAACATATCCCACCAACCAATCAGGAAATTGTTAACAGATTTGGCTGCTGGTGTTTCCAATTAGGGGAAATATGCGAAAAATAAGCCTGGGGTATACTCTTTGGCTGGCATTGACGTAGAATAGTTGTTGGGCTGAATTTCTTAATTAATTACATTTTTTAAATGTTTTATTTTAATAAATGTAGGATTAAACTTTAATTTAAATTATTTTTACCTAACCGCGCCACAATACGTACCAGACAAATATAATTAATACTGCGGAGAAAATCGTGCTTATCCCTTGGGAACAAAATATTTATTTAATTAAGAATGATTGCTTAAGAACAGTGGTATGCTTATTAATTAGACACTACATACGGATCTCCGAGTGCCGCTTGCGATAACCTTATAAACCATAGAGAAAGAGAAATCCCCGAATTTATATTCATGGAGATTCGTCTGTGAGAACTAAGACCAGCTCCCATAGGCTTCTCCTCCCGTCCTTTATTATATCTATTTGTTTCCAAAATAATTCTAGCCAAGCAGAAACATACCTGATAGAGGCAGAGCCTCTGGCAGTCTGAGGAGAGCAATGTCATTGGAAAGAGTGGAGGAATCCCAACCGGAGTTAACAATCTTGTCGGTGGTGACCACTCTAACCTGGGTAGGCTCGTTTTCCCTGATGTTCAGAGCTCCAGCAATCACCTCAAAGCTGGTTCCTCTGTAACAGACAAGGTCAATCCATCTCAAATTGGCGTTCAACCTTCTGAAAACCCGGCTAACCTGATATTTCAAATATAACAAAAAATAGTAATAACTAATATACCCATGTAACATGACAAATGGTTTCTTGTCGATACTTAAATCGCCACAGAAATCTGTTTGGATTTATAATAAAAGAATTGTGCGAAATTTTATAGCATGATAGATCGAAAAGCATTTTTTAAACTTGAAATTGCATTAAGTAATTTTTGTAGACGAATAACAAAGTTTTCACCATTTTCAAGTTTTAACCCTCGCCAGGTGAGCGAAATGTGCAGTGACAGTGGGGTAGAAGTTAAAATTTTACTTAGTGGAAATTGTTTAAATACGGTTGAACAACGACTAATTGAAACCAAGAAATGAAGTTCACAAACTAACTAGAGAACCACCGGTTAGGAGCTTCAACGAGTTAACTCACTATAGTAGTCTTTTATCATTTATTCAAAATTGGAACTCTTTTTACCATGTTGAGAAAGAAACAGAAGCCTGGTTCCATTCATTTTGTCCAGTAATTTTGATACAGTGTTGAAAATTAAGTCACAATCCATTCCGATCGTATTTCATGAATACAGTATAATCCATTGAAATAATTATCTTTTTCTAGCGTAAATGATGTATATGACCCTTCGAGTCACCGACCTGAGTGAGAATGTGTCATTACTACTAGTCATTCCAACTAGTTTGATTTTTTGTTGTCCTTGAATATTTTATTGTTTCTTATATATATAATGTGTAATTATCATATTGCGTTCATAAATATTTTGAATTATACATGGATTTCATAAATCTATAACTTATTGAATTAATGTTATTAATTGTAAACTAATGTTTATTGCTAAAGTTTGCATAGTGATTTTAAAATGAACAATGTATAGTGATAAAATATTTGTGAGGTTCGACTACTCAATGAAATTCAACAAGCACTTAGTCCTGGATGGGTACAGGCGGCTTGAATTCCAAGCGAGAAGCGGCAGTGCTCCGCTAACAAGACAATAAATCGATACAGATGACCTAGGATGAAGAGACACATCAACATAGAATTTTTTTTTAATTGGACTTGTAAAAGAGACTACAATTCGGAAGGAGGAAATACAGGAAAGACAGAGGGCTGGAAACTCAGAAATACAACGAGTATGTAACGGTCAAACACATCTGCTCGGACTTTTGGTGGTGCAGAGTCAAAATAAAGGAGACAGCATTTGAGCCAGGTGCAGTAAAACCTAAACTTCACGGCACGCCTGGGGCGTTTGCCAATTTTAGTAAGATTTCGCGCCATCGGCTGGTGTATTTCCCCAAGTATAACCGTAAATGTTATTGGTGAATATCCATCCCTGCCACCTTGGTGATATGAACCAAAGAAGTGGGGATTGGAGAAGAGATTTAGAGAAAGATTTGGGCAGATTCCGAGAGAGATGGCAAGACAGATTTGGTGAGGGACTTCGAGAGAGATATGGCAAGGGAGATTTCGAGCAGATGATCGGCATTATTGGACAAGTAGTCCAAGAAAATGAGGATAAACAGAAATTCTTCCAGAACCAGGAAGAATAGTGGCGGCGACTCTGAGAAGGAAATTGCAACAAGAAAGGCCCTGGCATGTCGCGGTAAATTACACCTGTAGCCTTTTTTTCTGATTTCCTACATTGCCAGGTCCGAGTAGAGGTTCTGAAAAATATTCTTATCTATGGGAAGGCCCATAATATACGACCCTGAGTATAGAGATATAGAATTGTTAGTTTTAAGGAATTTATTTGTATCATTTTATGTAAATATATGTAATGTTAATTAAGAGAGAATTGCCGGCTTAAATATTGAAAATATCAAAATTGTATTATGGATGTAAATTTTTTTTGGATCAAGTAAATTGTTTTCTTAGTTTTATTATAAAACTTCATTTTTAATATATTAATATTGCAATTAAAATAATTAATATACACCCAATTGATTTCAAGTATAAAATGTGAAAGTGAGAAATCGTAGCTGCATAAATTAAATACCCAATGAGATATTTATTTGGAGCATATAATTTGACATTCAAATGAAGTATAAAAAGGTCTAAGCATTCTGTTCATCAGATATTCTAACATTCAGTACTAATCAGGATTAACTTATTTTTATTAATTATGAAATTTTATCGAGACCGCTAAAATTAAAGAAGAGTTAGGTTCAGTTATGAAATATCTAATGTCGTATTTTAATAGGCTTTGCTATCTAATAATTTTTATATATGGAGCTATTGGGATTGTGTGGCTAGTTTGGACTTGGTGTTATTGTTATTGAAATCGTTTCGAATCACACTGAAATTAAAGTGATTATGGTAGACCAGTGACTAAAAGTTGAAAGAAACGTGAGGACCGACAAGGGGTACAGGTTAGTTGTTAGCGGCTCTTTTAAGTAACCAAAACTTCATTAAGTGCATTGAGGTATTTCTGACGGTCGTGAATGGGTTCTGCTGCCATTTACCTAATACCGCGTTTGTTTGTAAATGTACACGAACATAAAATAAAAGCGGAGGGTCTTACGGATCAGCGCAGTGGGCAGCGGTGAGGATCCACTCCGGGGAGATGATGGAACCGCCACAGAAGAGTTGTCCATCAGCAGAGTCGATGATGAGGCCGACCTGGTAGGGGAACTGATTCGCAGCTGCGACTTCTCCTCCGACAATACGGCCACCGCTACCTCGAGCAGCTAAGAAAAATATTTGATGTAACAGACGAAGATGGGAAAGAAAAGCAAAGAAGGGGAGAGTGTGACGTGCTTACCCTGAGAGAAACGGGCGCGGAACTTATCAAACTGAGGGTAGAGTTCGTAAGCCGGCCTTATTTTGCTCCAGTCCACAGCCTGAAACAAAATGAGTTCAGATTTGGAGAATCACAAATTTCTTGTTACACATTCCAAAATTGATTAAACCACATCGTTTCTGATTTTAAAAGTGGCGCTCAAATTTAGGAAAATAAAGGCGCGTAAGCATCTGAAAAGCATTGAAATACATTTCTCTAAAGATAATATCAATTGTCAGATTCAAACCAAGAGAATTACTTCATAAATAGTTACTCGAGTATGATTAGTAGTTGGGATCCTTAGAGGAGACTGCGTAAATTGTCACCCGACTGAGAAGCTTAATATTAATACCATAACAACAATTAATGGTGATTAGTAAAATTAACCATCCAACCCCTCACAACGCTTTTCCGATGATATTGTACTATTAGGAGAGTCAGAAGAAGACTTTAAAACCATAATAAATGGCACGAACGTGGTCCTGGAGAAAGAGGATTAATAGAGGGAAAACCAATGAATGTCTATGAATGTCACCTTTTTTTCTAACATAAATAAAAAGTTTAACTTCTATTTTTGTCACACGTTATTAGATACGATAAATTTTGTGATTATGTAGTTTGGGAAACAGTGGAATAACAAAGGGTGTTAGATTGAGAAGGGATATTTTGAAGCAAGTTAAGGAATTGTGCTACTTGGAAAGCGTAATAACTAGGGATGGTAGAAGTGGAGTAAGCATAAATAGTATGATAGCACAGGAAAGGAAGATATCACAAAAATAAAGTAATTTACTTACGGCTAATATAAGTATGAATATTAAGAAATCATTATTAAATATGATGGTATGGAGTGTGGCGTTATATGGGTACGAAAGTGGACGGTAGGAGAAAAATAATAGAAGATTTCGAAAAGTGGTGCTATAGGAGAATGCTGAAAATCAGATGGATGGATAGGGTAACTTACGAGGAAATTCTTAACCGAATCGAGGAAGAGCGAACAATTTGGAGGATGTTGACCAAGAGAAGGGATATATTAATAGTCCACGTTTTAAGACATGAGGGTCTTATAAAATTAGAATTAGAAGGAAGTGTGTGGGGTAAGAACAGAAAAGGGAGGTAAAGGATGGAATACGCTAAGCAGATTATGGAGGATGTGGAAATGGCTTGCGGCGCAAGATAAGCTAGCACGGGGGGTTGCATCAGATCAGTCTTAGGACTGAATACCACAAGAACATCAACCTCACACAATAATTTACAATTGGCTTCCACCAGGTGGATATATTATAATAATATTATAATAAACCCCTCCACCTATTATTTCTCTATACCACTGAATTTAAAAGCGATCCTAATAAAATAATATTTTCTATAAAATGCGAATATGAATGCTGTTCATATTCGAATTTTGTTTTGCCATGAAGTCGAACAATGGCGTTTTGTTGCTGACATTACATTTGATCTCCTCTTTCTGAGGCAATAGCTGGAATAACTGAGTAGGTGGTAATAGAATGGAATGAACACAATTGTTTATTCACTTCCCAAACGCACACCGATAGCTGCCGAAATTTAGCTAGTTCAAATACGATTGTGTTGTTGTTGATGAAGTTTGCTTTGAACTAAAGTAAACATGAGGGCAAAATAGGTTTGTTGTGACAGGTAAATTATTGTGCACAAAACACATAGTTTTTGGTTTTATTTAAAGCAAGTGATTTCACTACGCGTAAGGTAGGAAATTTATTTAGAATTCGGTACACCTCTTAATCAATTCTAGAACTTTCCTAGTCCAAAATTACATTTTTGAGTTTAACGTGAAATAGTATTTTAAATAAATATAAAACAACCTATGAATGTCGGCTTTTTTTCTCTAACACCAATGAAAGGCTTAATTTCAATTTTTGGCATGCATTAAGTTAGATACGCTAAATTTGGTGATATTCGTCGTTATGTTTAATAGTTAAAAAATGTGTCTTGCTGACAGGGAAATTTCTTCCCTCTACCTTGCTCTCAATAATGTAAAAAAGCTTACAATCATATTACATCTGAGCATATGTATGGCACTATTTTAATATTTAACTTTTAAATTAATAATTGATTGAGTAAAATACCAAAATTATTGCCGATGTAACGAAGAAGAGAATTTAGTTGCCAAATCAGCTATAATTGAAAATAACAGTTAATCCTTTTCAGAATATTTACAGAAGCAAATAAAAAATCAAGTGTAAAATAATTCATTATTTAGAATATACTTAAGTAGATGGTAGAATGCAAATGGTTTAAATGAAAGATTTTAATTTCAAATGATGCCGAATTTGTCTTCTAATTGAAAATTCGTTCCTAGTTAAAATAATAACCGTGCATTGTAATTAACTAATAAAAATAATCACTTATTGCATACTTTGATGTGTTGAACATTGACAATGGAGGAAAGTACTATTATTGAACAAAGGAGAGGGAATCTATTTAATTAATATTTAATATATATACTATTTTTACAAATAAATATTAAAACAGGCAATAAGGCAAAATGCTTTACCTTATTCAACATAATTAGATACAACATTTCGTCCACAATTTTACGATTTCAAATTCCTTGTAGCATTAAATTGAAAATACATTTCGGAAATCTATTTTGTAATTAAAATATATGTTTTTGCATAGATTCAAGAAATGTAACACCATATGATATTCGATCTTGTATCTTTTGACCTGAAAAAGTCTGAAAATTTGGACGGAACGTTGTATCTAATGTGTTGAGTACTACGAAAATTTATGACTTATTGGCTGTTTAAATGTTTACTTGTTAGTTTTATATATGTCAGAATAATTTATATTTTCGATATTCTAATTTTATTTAAAATTTGTTAAAAATGAACTGGCATAAATTTATTTACATTATTCAACACATTTGTAGCTCAATTCTGGTGAATATTGGAAGAATATTTCAATAATAAATTATGTTTTATAAACTACGAAAGATACATGTAATAATAATTAAAGAAAGATGAACAACTGGAGCTACTCCTTTAATTTCTAACATACTTTTCAAGCGCTGTTTGTTGATAAACTATCTCTTTTATGATATTTACTTACTTAAACATTTAGTTTCTTTTGTAATTGTAATAGATCTAAGTGAGATGATTGATCATAATTACTAACTCATGGATTTTATACCGTTATTTATTTCAAAATATTATATCTTCTCAGTCTTATTTTTTCTTATTGCCGTCGAGGTAAAGAATCAATGTAGCTTTACATGTTGAAACAGATATCAGTATTATTAACACAACACGACGATATATTGGTCCAACATCATATTCAGATGTTGAATCAGCTCACCCAGTACACAAATCCTGGATGTTAAGATTAGGAGAAGAATAATGCTTACGCTAGCTGTGGCTGCTACCAGCGCAAGAACCACCAGGAACTTCATCGTCGACTTTGGATGATCTCCGTCGATTTCACCTGTAAGATGTCCGCGTATTTATATTGCCATCGTTCCGTGGGAAAGTTCACGTGACCACAGACAAGGTAAGTGCGTGATAAAATAAGATAAGAAGTGAAGAGACATAGTTCACTACATTGAAATCTTTACCGAAGATTAATCGATTGGACCGTGTCCCGGCAGTTGAATCATTGGCGAAATGGTACAAACCAAAGTTCAGAAATTTTGTACTTGCAGTTTATCGGAGACGTCCAAGGTTTCTGAATAATGGTATTGACCTGAAAATATTCACTTTAAGATTAACGACTCTGCACAGCTTAATAATTACATCAATCAAGGAAATGAGTATTTTTAAATATGAAATAGTATATGTAACTTATATTTCATAATCCTTCTTTCCCTAATTTGTAAATAGTTATACTTCAATCATATATATATATATATAATGATTTAATATTCAAGAGGCCCACTTGGGAAGTCATTTAAATTATTATAATATTTAAATTGCATCAAATATTGAAATCAAATATGTAAACTTTCTCTTAAATTATCAATATTTAAAATGGAATATTGAAAATCATATTTCTAATAATAGGATATTAATATGTGAGAAACGTTTATTAATGAAGAAACTAACAATATCAAACAAGAAAATAAGAAAAATGCCAAATTACTAAACATGAAATTATATTTTATAATTATTTTATTTTTCGGTCTCAAAATAGTTGTGGATAAAATAAACTAACATACAAAAATGAAAAATAATTAATAATATTGTGACGTGATTTAGATTATTTTAAATTTATAAACATATTAAAGAATTTAGAGTGTATATTTAATTGGGTGGGCCCCAATAAATCTCAACTTTGACATTTAAAACAGTTTTATTATTAACAAACGTAAAAGACTCAACAAATTTCAATACTCAGAAATTAATTAATTGTAATGAATTTTATTTGCCCAGCTGAGCCCTAACCCAAGAAATAACATAGCAAGAGATTTTAGTCTTAATCTAATTTACTCAGGGCTGTATGGCGTGTTTATGCGGATAGTAGAGTGAGAGATTAATGCCCTTTGTTTCTTTCTTTGCATTCATCCTCCCCAATTTCCTGTTTGAGCGACCATCCTGGATTCAATGCTAAGGCAGCTTCCGGTTCGGCATGTGAAGCAAGTAGGCCTCTGATGTGGTTCAGGAAACCTTTTGTTTCCTTGTGACACTTGGAGTCATATCGCCTTTCCTCTCTGACTCTTTGAAGCCAGCCAATCGGACTTTCGTTAGCTCCTCTCTGACCTCTCACCTCCGACTCTCTTTTCCGAATATATTTTCGAAGTCCTTCCCATCTCGAACTCACCTTTTCTAAAATACTCATTCGTCTCACCGTTTTTTCTATCTTACTCGGGTCCCCCAATGTGGTTGGCGTCCCTTCCACCCTTCCTCTCCAAAATTCAAATTTGGGAGGGGCCACCACTAAGTCTACCACCTTGCTCAGCTTGGCTGAGTTGAGTTTTTCGCCGTGTCCGAAAATCCTTCAAGACAAAGGACTAAGACTTCTCAGAGGCCTGTCAGGCTTCAAGTTTATGACTGTTTTGTTTACCGGGTTTACCCCAGAAAGGTGCCTTGTGAATATCTCAGGATCTGTTTTCTATGGAAACATTGCACAGAATGCTTAATATTGTACATTAATTTCGATAAATAAAATATACAGCGAAAATTTATTCGCGTCACAATATTAAATGAAACACAACATAAATAAAATGAACTGAAGGTGAGCTAATTAATTTTGAAGTTAATTTTATTATGTTGATCTTCTAATGTGTGAGGTCCTTTGAAATGTTTAAAAAATTAGGGCGCTTATTTGATTAATGTTAATAATGCTGGCGAGTATCAAACCGGCTACGTTCTTCGAAATTGTGGAAAACTGAATATAAAATCTTGAGTCAGATAGGGATCTTCCTCTACGCTACAGCTTATTCAACTTATTTTAGTAGCACATTTAAAATTCTGGAAAATATTCTGATTAATCACACTAAAGTGGTACAATATTATTGTTATATTTTTAATCACTGTCCCCACAGCTTGGGCATATAAAACGTCCTTGTCCTCTTCTGTTAAGCTGACATATTCCTCATGGCTGTAATGACCACAAATGAAACACATACACCTTTCTATCACTGCATGTTCTTTACACTGCATTTTGGATGTCCGTAAATTTCAGTTTTATCCTACTAGGCATATTGGATTCACGTTACAAGAAAACATGTAATTAGACTAATGTTATAGTATTAAAAACTTATTACATGATTTAAAACAGAACAGTTGCATGAAGTAAGTGACACAAAATCACGTTTGTAGAGAAATGTAATGAAATAATGACGCCTGGACGGAAAGCAACAAAATCTTTCCTGTGACAGTCACTGCACAGTAGGTGAGATCCAACACTAAGGGTTGTAGTTTATGGCCATATTGAGTATAGGCTATACAGGGTACAGTTACCTTAAAACAAAATTCAAAACGCTCCAAAATGGCTTCGAGAAAAACTTGGCGTAAATTCAAATCTTTTACTTTCGCAAGCAGCACTAAAAGGATTTAATAGAAAATATGTCGAAAGGATAATCTCATACGATTCTAAATTCATGTCGCACAGCAAATCCAACTTCACTAACTACATCCTGAACTATTGTCTACCATTAATAATCCGTAGACTGGTGGATCATGGAATCTGTTTTGGCACACGACCTAATCGCACTTTCTCTAAGGAAGTGATTTAAGTCATTCCGAACTCCGTGCGAAATTTATTTTATTAAAAAATGTTTCCTCAGAATGATCTGCCTATTATTGACGACACGTGCGTACCTTTCCTACACAACGATTATAGCACAATAATGATTTAAAAATCAATCATATTTACATTCCTTTAGTAATTAACTTCCGTTATATTTGTTTAGACGTGCTGCGGAGTTGATCGGTATTAGGGTAACTTTCTTGGATACGAATGCATTAATTTAATAATGGTATAAATACATTAAATGAAGGAAATAATCATTACGATAATCGTTAACATCGCTAATTCTGACGTTGGAGTAAAAAATAAATATTGAAAGAACTATTTGAGGAAGAACGATAATGATCTTAAAATTTAACAATAACTCCAAGAATGTAAAATTAATTTTAATATGGATGAATAATGAATAATTTTAAAGAATATATTAAACTTTAGTTGGAATTGTAATGTAGTAAAATTGCAAGAGGAAAGGTCTGAAGGCCTGCGACGTATCTTTTCCGTGTACGTAGTCCGTCGGACAATGACCTTTCCTTGTATAATGTGGAAGAGGCGTGACGATGGGTGTCAGTCTCTTGAATAAATCCAAGAAATGTTTACTCCAGTCAAGTCAGAAGCCAGGCGTGGATAATTGGAAATGACTACTGCGCGTAACTAATGCAATGCATATATGCGATGGCACTCGTTTACATCCTGCAGCTAAAATTTTTCCTATTGGTTGCAATTCTATAAATACTAAACACTGGGTGCTGTTTGAAACTGCAGCCAATTGGCAGTTGGAAAAGGGAGGAGGAAAATTCTGGGCTGTAAGAGGAGACACTGAGAGAAGTTTTGTGGCAGAAAACTTATTAAATTGGGAGGCGATGGCGACAGCTGAGTGGAGCTCCTGAGATCTCGGCAGATGTAGATTTTGGTGGAAGTTTCCATTATTTTGGCCAAGCCGTCACCCATACAGCCAAATCATCCGATGCAGTCAACAAGAATCGACTTCAGGCACCTCCGAATCGCCAACCCGAAGTAGATCGAAGCAAACACTCCCCAGAAAAAAGCAGCTGCAGTCTTTAGGGTATCGTTGATATTGTATTTAATGAGTTCACATTGCCAGACCTATTCTCCATAGAAAACTTTGCTTCATCCCACAGATAACCTGTTTAAAAGAGTCTCAATATAAAATCATTAACGCTACCGTCTTCGTTGTAAAATCATTTTATTCAATTCTCTAGTTTGCATATTGAATCTTTAATTTTATTGTTATTAAATTCAAAAATCATTAATTAAATCTCGTTGTTTCTCTTCGAGTACTTCATAATTTTATCCCTTTTAACCAATAAGTTATACGCTAATTATCACAATTGTAGCCCAACAATGGAGAATATAATAAATAAACCCCATTCTCCTTCAATATACCATATTTTACAGAAATAAGTAATTAATAATCTCTCCTATGTCACTTTAAAATATTTGCTAGAATTGGGTGAGGACTGCGAACATAATTGTCCAAATTTAAAGATATCGCAGGCCAGTGATTTCCGAAAAAGTGATTCGCGAAAACATTAGATTGATTCAACCTAGGGAAAAGATTTCAGAGCATAATTTAAAATCTCTTGAATTATGATCGTGATCCATTGAGGTGATACAAAATTGCATATTTTGTATAGCATACTAATATTCGTTTTAATTATGTCACTTCAATAAAGTGTTTCTGAAATTAAAATACGATTCTCACTTTTTTTATTTTTAAACTAACATAACCGCACTATTCGCTCACTTAAAATACGTTCAAGGCACGATTTCTTTTACTTAGGGCGTCGCTGAAAATTTGTCATTTATTAAGGGCGTCGGGAAACAAAAAAGTTTGGAAACCACTAAGCTAGACAGTAAACGAAAACCATTAATGGGTACTTCATTTTGTTCTAAGTAGTGTTCACCATTGAGTTCACATCTTCAACTTGAGAGATAATTAAGATAAGGAAGTAGCCACGTGCCACGAAGTACCCGTAATTTTCCACGCGATACGAATGCAGAATATTCTATTATATTCAGTATCAGTTTAGTCTGGATTTCCTACGGGCAATTTTACAGATAATTACATCAGCCTTGTGTAACACAAAATAGCGGTATGATAAAAAAAATTAATTTTGTCTGTAATATTTCGTTATTTCCTTATTTTCAAATTACCGAACCTAATACGTGCATTAAAATTTCTTTTAACGTTAGACGCATAAAAGAACCGTCTCGAAATTTATGAGACCAGACCATTCATTTTTCTGTAAACTATGAAAAGTTAATCCAGTTTAATGTGAAGCCAACACAAGTAGACTTCCTGTGAAGACGGAATTATGGAAAAAAAGATCTTTCTTACAGAATAGGCTAATTGAACACCAAATACTAATATTGGCCGGGAAAATAGTCGTATCGAAAATAGTTAAATATGAAACCATATCTATTCTTTCAATTCTATAAGACATTTATATCTAGTGAGATGTACTGACGTCGACTTATATACTATGGTACCTTTAAGAAGGTGAAAAATAACCTGATTCATAATATTTTGTAAGTATCCACTTCCCATCTCTACCCCATTATGAGCTTTGATCACAGTGGTCCACTAAACTATTTATTTATCGCTATTATCGGTTGTTTTTCCCCAACGTCTCCAGATGCTAGTCGATTATTACCCCAAAATTATTTGTTTCAGAATATAAAGTAACATGTGTATCAAACTTTGTTTGAAATTGGTCCACGAGTTTAATAGAGTATGACTTTTTCCCACCCTCTCCCACCCCTACTCCCAGGGGCTGAAATTCGACACAACTAAGCCGAAGTCATAATAAAACTCACTGTCCCTTATATCACTGATAATCTTGGTCATTTTCGAATTATTTTTGTCACCACCTTCAAACTCCACATCTCGGGGGTTCCAATTATGTACTAATTACATCAATAGTGGCCCTAACAATCCGATCGACCATATAAATTGCTTATTAGACGGTAATATCGGCTTTTTTTTGGTTACACATAAAGTTAATGCATAAATATACCCAGTCTAGCCTTCAATACTGTTAATAACATTCGGTGCATACTGTACTTCCTGTTGTCAGAGTAAAAATGTACCCTTGTGCTGCAATACACGTCAAGTCATTGTGAGTTCAGTAGTGAAAGAAGAAACACGTTTCTTGGAAGCTGAAAATGGAATGGAGCGATTATGAAAATCGTGTATCTGTGATCTGTATAAGGTTGGAAAATCTGCTGCAGACATTTTCCAAATCCTGAAAAAGCTTAAAATCGGCCGAATGATTGTTTATCGTACAATCGAGCGATTTTTTGGCACTGATTCCATCAAAGATCGCCCAGTGGAAGGTCGCCCTCCAGCAACTCTCAGAGTAGTGGCGGTTCGACTTCGGCGGAATCCTATCTGCAAGCAAACTGTGACGACTCGTGATCTTCAAATTTCGAAAAGGTCAGTGTCCCGACTATTGACGGACGACCTTGAGTTAGAGCATACCGTTGGCCTACTGAGCATTTTCCGAATGCTCGTCGGAGCTGAAATGTACGCCAAAAAATGGCCACTGATCAATTCTCTTTCTTTTGCCTGAATGGCAGGGTGTATGATTCGTCATTTCATGAAGTTCGTGAAAAGATCCCCGAAAATTCAGCGACGCCATCATCCCTCCTCAGTCATGGTTTAATGGGTCGGGGGAGAGGTGAGCTATGATGGCACCACTACCGTGCATTTCTGTGAAAAGGCTGTCAAAACCAGTCCAAAAGTGAACGAAAATATTGTGTTGGACCCAATTGTGAAAGGATTGAATAACACCTTGTTTCAAAATAAGCAGTGGAGCTTCCAGGAAGATTCTGCACCAGTCCACAAGGCAAAAACCACTCAGAAGTGGCTGGAGCACAATGTGCCTGATTTCATGACATGCGTGCTGATTGGCCTTCCAGCCGTCCAGATCTCAATCCCTTGGACTACAATCTTTGGTCAGTGGCTGAGAACCTTGCCTGCTATAAAACACAAACCTCAGTTGACCGTTTAAAACGTTCTTTGATGGCAGTAGTTGCGGATTTCCCTGTGGAGACAGTGAGTGGCCAGAAAGAGTCAGGGCCTGTGTGCATACAAAAGGCGCTCGTTTTGAAACATGATTGGTGTGTAATGTTGTCAATTTATGTAACAATAACAAACTGAAAATGATTTAATTATCTTTAACCATAGCCGAGTTTTTTATTTTAGAATCTGTAACAGAATTTATGGAAAGACTAGGTATAACTTATATATGAAGCGTTCCGCCCCATTAGCGCCCAACGTCCTATTTGTCTCTTACTCAAAGCGTAGCTGATCTGACTCGAGGCCGTTTTTAGAACCCTTGTCCAGGTAAAATTATTTCACTTCAGTTTACCGTGGCCTTTGAGAGTGTCCACTTGGCATTGCAATATCAGTTTCAGTGATGTTTTCAAAGAGGCGTCCACTTGATTCTTCAACTGCTTCTTCTACTTCTTCTTTATCGGCGTTACAACCCTTTGTGAGCCTGAGCCTCCTTAATGACAGTCTTCCATCTATTTCTATATTGCGCTTCCATCCACCATGCTTTAACTTTCAGGATTTGTAGATCCTTCAAAACGCCATCCATCCATCTTACTTACCTTGGGCTTTCTTTTTCTGGTGAAGGTTAGTTTTTTGTATGGGTTGATATCCTCCATCCTTCTCAAGTGTCCTAGCCATTTAATCCTACATATTTTCAAGGTATGTTAAGATTTTTGTATTGGTTGAATAGTTCATGATTTTATTTTATTCTCCACATTCCATTAACACAGCTTGGATCATAGAGCTTTCTTTCGAATATTTTTAATTATTCTTCATAATTTCTTTGTGAGTGTCCAACTCTCACATCCATAAAAGACTACAGGCCTTATTAAGGTTGTATACACTTTTATTTTTGTCTGTCGTTTTATCCTTTTTGACAACATTAACTTTTTTAGACTATAGTAACTTTAGTATCCTTGTCTTATTCTGTAGTTAATTTCTGCGGAGTTGTTGTTACAAGAGAGTATTGCTCCTAGGTACTTGAATTTATTAACCTTTTCTTCGTTAATATCATTCATGGAATTATTTCTATTATTGGAAGTTTCCGTGTATTTTGTTTTATTGTAGTTAATTATTAGCCATAATTTAGATGCTGCAGACTCTAGCTTTACATACGCATTCCTTACTGATTCCTTCTGTCTTCCTATTAGCACTACATCATCAGCGAATGCTAGCATTTTTATTGATTTATGTAGCATAGTTCCTCTAATCTCCAGTTCTGTATCTCTTATAACTTTTTGTAGCGCTATGTTGAGTAAACATGATGGGGCGGCTCCTTGTCTCAGACCTTTCCTTGTATGTTCCATCAAGGGCCTTTACTCTGCATTTTACATTTATTAAAGTGAGCTCCGTCAACCGTATTAGTTTTCTGGGGATATTAAATTCTCCCATAGCTCTGAAAATCTCTTTCCTATTTATGTCATCGGAGGCAGCCTTGAAATGCACAAATATATAGGTTTCTTCTACTAACAAAGGTAATTACATCATAGTTTTCTGACTTAAATATTTACAGTAAATAAAAAGACGGTCAAAAAAGTCAGCATTAAATATATAACTATTTATTAACAAAAGCGACGTTTCATCTCCATTTTGAGACTTTATCATCATTTCGGCCGTAAGTGTCGCTGGAGATGGTCCGCGACACCAAATTCTTCACATGTAAATTCAATAATCTTTTCGACTGAGGGACTCAAGGAGAAATATGATGTATTGCTAAAATTTAAGCCTGATGAAGTCTCAAAATGGAGATGAAACGTCGCTTTAATTAATAAATAGTTATATATTTAATGCTGACTTTTTTGGCCTTATTTTTATTTATTGTAAACAAAGGTAATTGATTTTTGTTTTGTTATGTTTTCGGAAAAAGTGTAGGGGACTCGATATTTACCGTATCTGGAGAAATTGTTTTATTCGTGTCGTATAAATAGAATTCTGAGCAATTAGCATGCTAATTCTTTAAAATTCGAATTGTCTGTTAGGTATTAATTGTGTCTTATTTAGGATAATTATTTATCGTGAGCCGGCAACGTAGAATAAGCTATAGAATATTTTATTTTGAACAAATTGACGCAGATATGACAGCTCTGCCTCCGGATGTAGAATATCTTACTGACGAGGATGAAATAGATTAAGAATCTTTGGATACTCCAATCCTTCGAGATTCGCCTCGTATGGTTGAAGCCGTTACTCTTTCACAATGAAGGCGTTGAGGTTAGTGTCTACAAGTCTAACAAATAAATAAATGAAACAAACGAGCTGTGACTGGGATGAAAACGTCCCCATTGTAACAATCGTGGAATACTGATAATTTAGAAAATATGAAGAATATATTAGCTGGATTCTCCCCCGCGGAACATTGTGAAAAGTTCTTTCTGACAATTTTTTGAGTATATAGTGGCAGAAACAATGCGACATGGTTCAATTCAGAAAAATAGACCTGATTTTAAAGTAAATGTCGAGGATATGAAAGTGTATTTTGAAGTTTTGATTCTCTTTCGGTGAAAGAGATTATTGGAAAGAAGATGAACACTTGGCGCTCAATATTATAAAACGTGCATTTAGCAGTAATTCGTATAAATGATTCAATTTCAATACAATTCCAAGGCAAATTATAAGTCTGTTAAAATAAAGCCATTGTTCGAAAAATAAACAGCAATGGGCCGTTTTTGAAAAATAGCTGTCCGTAGACGAAATAATTGTACTACTGACACAAATCCCGGAAACACTTCATTAGGGCAAAGTTCTTTGCGGGAAGCAGCGGTTATTGATACAACTTCAGTTAATAACAATCAGAAAGAAATGACGTAGGACCACTTTGTTCAAGGGTAGTAACCAAGATACTTCCTGCTCTGAAAGACCCATCGCCTTTTTTTTCTTTACAAGTCACGCCCTTTTGGCGGATTTGGAATAAAAAGTCTTTGAATCTGGTACAATAAGAGATTAGGACGCTGAAATGGAACATTATGCCAGATACAGAATTGAAAAAACCTCCTATGAGTTCGTTCGATTTTAGGTACGTGGGGAAGTGTTTCAATCATCATGATTGGTTGCTTGAGCAGTTCCATCATAGGGAAGAAATAGTACTGGTGTTTTGGTAATGTGCGATATCGATATTCCAGTTTTCAATTCCTTCCTACTTCATCATTTTATCCATGGACAATCTTCTTCATCAGTAAGATATTTTCGAAGAGCAATTACCATAAATCATTTGAAAAGAGGTCGTTGTAGTTGTGGTAATCAGTTCTGAGACTGGTCTGATGCAACCATCCATGCTAACCTACACCCTGCAAGACTTTTCATATCAATATAACTACCACATCCTTCCTAATCTGCTTAGTGTATTCCAGTCTTTGCCTCCTTCTTCTGTTCTTACAGCACACAATTGCTTCTAATGCTAATTTTACAAGACCCTCATGTCTCAAAACGTGGCCTATTAAACTATCTCTTCTGTTGGTCAACGTTCTCCATATTGTTCGCTCTTCCCCTATTCTGCTTAGAACTTCCTGGTTAGTTAACCCTATTCACCCATCTCATTCTCCTATAGCATCACATTTCGAAAGCTTCTATTCTTTTTCTGTCTGCAACTCCTACCGTTCACTTTTCGCACCCATGTAACGCCACACTCCATACAAACATTTTTAATAACGATTTCTTAATATTCATACTTATATTAGCCGTAAGCAAATTGCTCTTTTTTGTGAAAACCTTGTATACAGGAAATTTAAACAGGGTCAAAGTTTGAAACTATAGAGTCATCACAATTCAACATAAATAAAGGATTGAGACAAGGATGCTGTATAGCACCTACTCTTTTTAAAATATATTTGAATGATGCATTCAAGAAATGTTACACCACGGGAATACCCATAAATGGTGAAACCCTTTATACTTTGAATTTTGCTGATGATCAGGTTATATTCGCCGAAGATGAAGATGAAGATGACGCATACTACATACTAAGAAAATTGAATAAGGAATATGTGAAATGGGGCTTGCAAATAAATTTTGATAAAACCGAGTAAATGGTAGTCGGAGGGACAGGAAGAGATTTAGAAATAGAAGACGGAAGTGTAGTAAAGTGCTGCACAATATATAAATACTTAGGGACAAATATTTCTAGTAAAGGAGGAAGCGTGGAGGAAATTAAGCAGAGAATAACGAAGGGCAGAGTTGCAACAAGGCAGTTGTACTCATTTATATGGAATAAACATATAACAAATAAGGTGAAAATGAGAATCTACAAAACGATAGTGGAGAGTATTGCACTATATGATTCTGAGGTTCGGGAAATAACTAAGGAAAATGAAGGAAAGTTAAGAGCGATGGAAATGGATTTCTGGAGACGCAGCTGTGATGTGATGAGAACAGAAAGGATAAGAAATTAATACATTCGGGAATAAATGGGGGTTACATCAGTAAATATCTTAGATGCAATAGATGGTTGAATTGGTATGGACATTTGAGACGAATGCCAGAAGTACGATGGTCATTAAGTATATTTCACTGACAACCCCCAAATCGAAAGAAAAAAGAGAGACCTAAACTTATATGGAATGAAAGAGTGATGCAAGCAATGGAGGAGAGATTTATGCAAGATGAAGATTGGAAAGATAAAAGGAGACGGAAGCTTCATCGCCTGTTTGTAAGTTAATAAAATAGGTTATGGAAATATAAATATCAAATGCAAAACATTCAGTTTATCTTCCTCATAAAAATAAAATAAAGATGTACAGGATGACGTATGCTATGATAGGACCAACCGTGTACTAAAAACGCTGTCAGTCTCATGGATTTAAAGGGAAACTATTAACGTATTGTTCAAAATGCAGACTGTATTCCCAAATTTCACTATAAATTAAATTAATGTCCTTTTGTAGATTTGTATATTTTGTATTTGTATTCCGGGTATAATGTATTCAGAATCGATTTTTCAGTGAATGTTAAAAAAATCTTTGTTTAACTGCATTATAGCAACTGTGTTAAATATTTAATGATTTCGTAAAAAAAAACGAATATTCAAATACTGTTGAAAAGAAAGGTTCATAATTGTGAGCACTTCTCATGTGACATACCATGCAAATATTCACCAGAAAATTAATTTGGGCATTAATGGGTTAAAATTAAAATTTATGACTTATAAACGACTGTCCAACGAATGCGATAGGTGCAAATGATCCTTCCGCGAAAACGACTTATAGTGTAAATGTCGTCTGGAAAACGAACTGTCGGAATTTTGACTGAGGAAGCAAACTTCCGAAAATTTTAATAATTCCCTCCTTTCCTGAATGGCGACGCCGAAGTTCAATTTCAGAGAAGCCACCAACAAAATACTTTATATTTGGGCAAGGCTAGTAGGGGGATGTGACACTTAAAAATAATGTCAGAAAGACCTATGTTCATTAGTCTAAATTTTTTAATTACTGTCACTTTTAACATTTTATAATTACTCAATTCTTATTTTGTTGAAGACTGATGGGGACTGAATACATCGCTTTTCAACTCAATGGCACTATGGATTTGACTCCTACCTCAGATATTTATATGTAGTTATCTGGTGTATATACACATGTATATAATTATTTATCTGGTTTCTGGGCTAATCATTAACTTATTTCTCCCTTCAAGTTTAACAGTTGCATCCTTCTTTCATAATCTGAAACTCCATCCTGATGTCCCTCAATGTCCTGTACTAAAATATTTCTCCTTAGGATTTGTCTGATATAGAATTCCCTCTCTCTTTAAAACTTTAATCTACATGGATCAGTCTTTTTATATCATTTAGTCTTCTTACACCCTCTTCACTTTCCACCTCAGTCCACTTTTTCTTTCAGTTCATCTTAACACATTTGAAAACTTTTCGGTTAATTTCTCTCATTCTTAATGATAATATTCATGATCCATTCAAACCAGTTTTGAATGTAGGATTTTACTAGGTTCTTCCATAAGTCTAGATTCTATTTTGCTTGCCAGTGGGGCTTTATTCTTCTTAGTATACGGCCTTATTTTCCTTGAGGCTTCCAAAGAACTTGAACCTTTTGTATTTGTTTCCAACAAAAGTTGTTTTTTCAAGATTTTCAACACTTTGGTCTATTTGATATTCATCTATTTTTCATGTCTCCCTCCTGTTGGAATGGCTTAACTGAAATCAAGGGCCAGTTGCACCATGTAATGCAGGAAGAAACGGCAAATCTTTAAGAGCAACTATGTGTGAGCCAGCTCTAAGTGCTGTACTTTTCCCTGAAGAACAAAAACCTAAAAATTTCAAATGTTACTTTCGGCATTTGACATGGAAACACTAACCAACCCTCCATATCAATTATTTTTATATTTTTAACAGAGATAAATGAGAAACCAATGCTACAGTATTGATTTAATTTCTTTATTGTACAATCTTTCAGCTGAGGTAATCATAATAATGTATACATCAAAGACACAACATATAACAGAAACTAGTTTTACACAATATTAAAAATATTTCACCCTTACAAGCAACATTCAAAATCTTTATAGTTGCATTGGGGAAAAAATACATTATAAAGAAGATAAAATTACTGGAATATTAAATTTAACAGTGGAATTTATTGATCATAAGCAATTTAAAGAGCACAGAATTGTTTCTTTAATATTAGTTATTAAATGCTTCACGCCGTATGTTTTGTAAATTCAGGAATTTAAATGTAATTAAATACATTTTTGCAATTAATTAGACTATTGAAATGGAAAGAAATGTTAAACATGAAAAACAATAATATTAAGAAGCCTTATAAAAAAACAGGAAGTACATGTAAAATAACACACTATTTCAAACAAAGTTTTCATGCGAGAAAATGTTAAAAAATAATTTCAACCTTTTTATATTATATAATCTTGAAATTTGTCAAATATTTTTAATTCTGTTAAAAGGACAAATGCATGGTTGTTAAAGGGTATTGCAGCATTGTTTGGTTGAGCATTCACATTATATAACTTTGAGCCACAAAAAATTGGGGACTTGGAATAATAAAGACAAGTGTGAAAATTTATGTTGAAAACTGAATGCTGCTTAATCTGTCACTGAAAAGTAGCATTTAATTGTAATTAAAATAAATACTTTTTCAAAATCGTGTTGGTGTCACATGTCATTGTTTATGGTATGAAAAAAACGAGTCCTGTATGAATAGGCAAGAATTCAAAACAAAACTTAACAGTATAAAAACTGTCATTTTTAAATACATTATTAAATAAAAGTAAGTAATGTTCCCGATTTCTTAAATGAAATAGGAAAAATGCATCATAAATATGTTTCCAATCGTTGAGGTAAATGCTAATAAATGCGAAGTTGAGCAAACATAGGTCAGTCCATCACTAATTGAAACTCGAGCATTAATAAAGCATATTTATAAATTGGACATTTGCTCAATTCATGTGTAAATTCATGTATGTATATCAGTCATGCACTGATGCCTCCCAAGGGAGACTAGTCTACGAAAAATTGAATGTTTCTTGTCCAAAATAACAACACCAGCTCTCAATTTCTGGTAATCCACCAATTCTCTCCCTCTCTCTCTTTTGTATCCATATTACGTAGTGATCTTACACTTAAAACTAAGTCATCTTAATCTTAAGTTACTC
Source organism: Eucriotettix oculatus (assembly GCA_034510155.1). Taxonomy (NCBI): domain Eukaryota; kingdom Metazoa; phylum Arthropoda; class Insecta; order Orthoptera; family Tetrigidae; genus Eucriotettix; species Eucriotettix oculatus. The sequence goes on from CM067378.1 coordinate 44,611,862, forward strand.
TCAAATGTCAACTTTGAGAATATGTTTCAATCACTAAGATAGGATCTCCATTAAAGAACCAATTGATTTTAAAAACTTCACAAAATCACACAGTACATTATTTTTCCAATTAATATTACAACAAATATGAATTGGAATTTATATTTTGTCCTGTCAATTTTATTTCTGCATTGATTGGCAAAACAAATTTCAGAAGGAAGACTTCAAATAAAAGTCACTCAGATTTCTTCGTTTGGTCTCTCGAATGCATACACTGGTGTATTATTCTACGGAAAGACCACAGGTAGCCCACACCAATTGCACGGAATGGTGCCATCAAAAGTACCTGAAATAATAAAATTAGATAATAACAAACACAGTTTTAGAGGAGTTATTCTTCAGAATAAAGAGCTTCCAGATGCACAATTATTAAAGTAATTTTGGTTTATAATTAACAATAAATGATAGTTATTACAAAACAATAATAATTCAAGTAATATAGCTGAATAATTAAATATCACATATTACATATTAATTATCATTTTAAATAATGTTATTTCTCTAAAGATAGGCGACCTAAAGCTTAGAATAAGTTTTATCAAAGTTTCAGAAAGGTGGGGAACATTGGGCCAATGGAGGTTCCTTTCTTGATCAGATGGTTACTGATGACGAGACCTGGGTACCCATATCACCCTACAGGGCAAGCACCAATAATCAAAGTAGCACCACCCAAAAAATGTGTGAACATGCAAACTGTCTCTGTCAACATGAAAAGTAAAGGCAACATTATTTAGGGATCATAACGACCCTTGGTGGATTTCTTGGCAAAAGACACTACTGTCAATGCAGATTGGTATTATGAGGCAAAAGAAAAATTAATATGAGGCATACAAAATTGCCAATGTGAAACGCAAACAGTACCCTGCTCCTTTGTGACAATACACACAGCTGCTGCAACACAAAACATGTTGACTTTCACCTTTTCACTGAGAAAAAAGTTTTTTTGGGGGTGAAAATGTTTCAGAAGTGATTATGACGAAGACAGTACTGAACACTGAACAAGACCTATCAGCAGTCAAGTATTATGTGGAGGTTTATAAAGCTCATGGACTCATATGACAAATTTAGAGTGTGATTATATGGAGAAATAAAGTAAGCTTCACTTGAGAGGGAAATAATTTTTTTTGAATAAACGTTTGTTTTTGAAGTTTTTATAGCCTAATAGTCGTTACTTTATGGATGGCCCTTGTAGATTAGATTTGCCATAAAACTATTCATTCATTTAGCTGATGATTCTTGCAATAATAACCAAAATAATTAATAAGTTTAAACAAAAAGTTTGTTTACAAATTATTTCCATTGATTTTAAATTTACCTGGCACACAAAATCTGTAACTGATGATACAGGTGACATGCCACAGCACAATGTTTTCAACATAAAGCTTTCAAATCCAACTGTGCTGAAGAATTTACCTTCCTGTAAGCAGAATAAATGAAAATATATTTATTTTAAAACTTTATAAATCTCACATCAAGGTAAGGTACCAAATAATATATACATTGATAGAGGAATATGAAACATTATGCTGAAAGCTCCTTTGGAAAATAGTAACAATGTTAATAAATATCAATTATTAATGGATTAAAAAAATGACACTGATTTAAAACCTATTACAATACATAAAAACACTCAATCTAATAAAAAATAATTACTAACCACATAACATAATAAAAAGAATTTTATTAGAACATTCAAATATAACTAATTATCATTAAAGCTCTAGTAATAAATTCATATAGCAATATTTCTTAAATTTCTTACAAGTGTATCCTTCACCAATTGAGCAGCAACAATTTCTGGTTGGAGAAGTCCAGCACTCTGTGATATAAGCTTTGTTTCACGAGGTTTGTTTCGTTCCTCAACAGCAAATCCAGGTGTGTCTGTATCAGGAGGCAATGCAATTGTTACAGATATGTTGTAAGGTTCACACTGAAAACAGAAAAGAAGTACTGTATGCTGTGGAATAATTGTGTAAAATCATTGACAATAATTAAGGAATATGATTAGATGTAATCAACTAACAAGTCTTTCTTAAAATTGAAATTAACAGTACAATTATATAAAACTGAATCCAGATGATTATGGTAATTAAAGCAAAAATCTCCTGTAGTAGTAGACCAGAATAAAAAAGAGAGCTAATGAGAACTTACCTTGGTGTTTCAATAATTATTTAACCTATAAGAGTTTTGCAGATATTTAAAAAAAGCAATTTATTGCAATTAATCAATCATCGTTTTTAATTTGCATTTAAAATTAGTACTGTATTTTATACTACAATACAATAAAATAGTGTCTTCCATCAATGACAATGTTCAATATGTTCATAAATATGCGAGTTAATATGGAAATTAGAGCAGTCGTGGTGTCGTATATTAATTATTTCACTGCTCTAGATTGGCCTGCTGACAAAATTAATTCTGGAAGAATAGTTCTCGGGTTTCCACTCGGGTAACAAAGTTCTTTGGCGGCGATGTTTTGACGACTGTCATCACTGTCATCTCCAGGCGAAACATCGCAGCTAAAGAACTTGGAAACCCGAGAACTATTCTTCCAACAGCAACACCGGGAAAGTCTTCCATCTTTAAAAATTAATTCTGTAAATACATTTAATCTAGCAGTTACCTGATGTAAATTTGGGTGTACACACTCTGGATTAAAATCTTACCAATTTTTAACAAATCTCTGACCATTGGCGGAAATTTAAAATTTTGAAAATGCAATCAATTAAAATATTGTAAGTGGCCTTTGACCAAATTGAATGATTGGGTTCGATTTCCACTTCTGTCAAATATTTTTAACCTTATTTATTAGCAGTAATTATTGTGCAATTATCTTATAATTAATTTGCAAATTAAATTTTGCTATTTTAGTGCACTTCATAATCTTATGCTCTGCACAGAGTGATCATTGAGAAGGTTCTACAAATGGTCAAATGTACAAATGCGTGGTGGTCCGTGAATACTCGAGGCCACATGTGGATCAACAGCTATCAAATCAACCCCAGATTAAGGTGATGATAAGGTAGGAAGTATTTAAAGTCTTCATTAAGTGTTCAATTACGTTGACGAATTTTGACAGTTGTTAGCGTAGAATAAATGACTGACCACGCCCTGCTTTAGATTACCAACTTCATGCTCTGATTAAAATTAAACTCTTAAATTATTCTTTCAGTGCTTTTCTTAGTATAAAATACGTGGCACCCTAAAATATTCCTGTCCAAGGACAAAAAACCAATATCAATGAAGAGCTGAGCTGACCAAAAACGACCGATCCTCTACATTTGGTGAGGCATCATTGGACTGAGAACAACGAACAGTGGGGAGACAGCTTAGAACAACAAACATTGGTGAGGCTACAAACATTGAAAGTGTGCAGGACGATGAATGTAGTACCCGAAGAATCAAGCAAGTGGAAGCGGAGTCACTGCAGTGGACGCATAGCTGGGGGTTCAAGTATTCCAGTGACCGCTACTTGGATAACTTCAAAAAGTATGTGTAAAAAAGCACAGTACAGTGTTGAATAAGTGAAGTGGTATGGGTAAAATAGGTTCCACAGGTTGGTGACAAACAAATATTTGGTGATATTTTGGTTTGGGGTTTGTGTGCTTTGAGTGCTTCGTACAGACTTCAAAATGGAAGAAGTCCAGGAAGTTAGTACGTGTTCAAGTGTAGAATGGATGGCAGTTGAGAATGCAAAGATCTCAATGCTCAAGTAATTATTTATGTTGGTTAATAATAAATTTAATGAGATTCAATGTAAATTTGATGAGCAGAAGGAAGATGTTAATGATAAAGGATGATTCAGGAAATGCAGGTAGATTTGAAGTCTGATTTAGACAGAACGATTGAGATGTGTTTGATTGAGATGAGTTTCATTAAGATAAATATGGATTTATCCAGGCCCCGTGAGAACTAAATGAATATATTTGCAAGATATCTGTGACCAAATCCTAAATATGAATATTAATGAAGCTCTATTCCCTTTATTAAATAAAATAATAGTCTTGAAGTTTCTTATTTTTTTGCCAACTCGTGAGTAATAATGTTTGGTAATATGTATCAATATTTTTTAGTTGTTAAATGGTCAGTATTGTACAGGTAACATTCACTAAATATGGTGCATGTGTGTATGATTAGTTTAGAATGATTTATAATGTACGGTTAATTATCTGATTTGGTGTTACTTATATAGCATGACTTGTGTTTGAATGACTTAATATGATATTTTGTGTTGGTGGTGTGAGTGTATATAGCGTGTCTCGTGTGAATGATCCTATTGGGTATTTTTATTAATTAATTTGAACATATAATCAGGGAATATTGAGATATAGTAATAGCTAGGACTTAGTGGGGGTTCTGGTCTATTGGTTTTGCCATGATTGGAATTAGATGCAGGTGTGATATCCGGCCAGTCTATGCCGGATATGGGTGGCTTTGCTATGCCACCTGAAGAATAGCAGTCAACCACCACCAAAATGTCTACCTGAGGGTGGACGAGAACCGTTGTAGTGTTTTGCTTTTTCACAAACACTAACTTAGTTTTCATAAGACCAACCCACAAACAATATTAAAATATAAATACAATTTTAGTTCAATTAATTTATCGAGTTCATCATAATATTGAAGATAGAGAAATTTAGGGAAACTTTGCACGTTATGCCCTTCAGACAATTCTTATAAATATAATTTTTTTAAATAATAAATTACTTTAGTATATTGAGCAATTCAGGCAATTAAATTTCTTTTGAAAATTTAAGTTCCTCAGACAACCTATCTGTTTATGTAAATATTGATGTCTTTTGAAAATTTAAGTTCCTCAGACAACCTATCTGTTTATGTAAATATTGATGTCTTTTGGAAATTTAAATTATTTATGTATATTTAAGCCCTACCGAGAACATAAATATGTTTTTTTATTTACTATCATGTACAGTCTGTACATAAAACGGACCTAGATCTTTTAAAGTTTGGTCTAAGTAGATATGAAATTGATGCGAAGTATTTTATTTTTCACGACAGATTGGTGCACCCTGAGTTGCACTCAGTAACACAATCTGACACTAAAAGGGGGAATTTATGTAGTGCGTTATTAAGTATAAGCGTAATTAATTCAAACTCAGATTTAGACAGTGAATCACGTGAGTAATCATGAGTTGTTGAGTCCTACCATGTGGAATGTAAGGAACGTCCAGACCCCGGGCTTGAACATCTGGAGGAAGTAAATGACAGGCCTGCAGAATTGCAATCCAAGAGTAAAGAAATGGACCCCCTATGGCGCTGGGCCTCTTCAGAATCTTCGGACGCACGAGGGTGACCAATGCGAATAATGTGACACACACCCCTGATGGATGCTGGAGGAGGTGACTAATGCAGCAAACGACGCAGTAGAGACCATCAGGCGGTGGCTTCGGAACAGCTGAACAGAAGATGGAGGTCGTCCTAGTAATGAGTAGGAAGAAGAAAGAAGATATCACCGTGAGAGTGGGGAACCAGAGGATAGCTTAGCTTCCCAGCCATGCCTCAAGTACCTAGGAGTATGGGTCGGCTTGAGGCCGACTTTCGGGGAACACGCCAGGAGGACAAGTGCCAAGGCAACAACGGTTGTCAGGGCCCTGGCTAGACTAATGCCTAATGCAGGAGGACCCCGACAAAGTCGGAGAAGGCTACTAGTGGCTGTCGTCAACTCAGCCCAGCTATACGCGGCCCCCATCTGGGCGGAAGCCTAGAAGACGGAATCGTTCAGGAGGAGGAACGCTGGAGCTTACCATACAAGCGAGTTAAGAGTCGCCAGAGCATTCGGGACCATCTCCTATGATGCAGTGTGCGTCATCGCAGGCATGAAGCCCATAGAACTGGAGGCAGATGAATGCAAGCGGTGATTCCATCGAGCCCGCCTCAACACCAAGTTAGACAGAAGAGTCATCGCGGCGGAAGAAGGTTGAGAAACCATCAGATCCTGGCAGGACAGCTGATAAGGGAAGATGGACATACCGGCTGATTCCCGATGTAGGAACGTGGGTCAACAGGAAGCAGTTTCTGACGGGACACAGATGCTTCAAGCAATACCAGAAGAAATTCGCCATAACAGAAGATGAAATGTGTTTAACATGCACAGAAGAAGTGGAAGACGTGGAACACGTTTTCTTCGACTGCCCTCGCTTCAACGAAGAAAGAGCAGCAGTACAGGAGCTTCTCAGATGTCGAGTGAGGCATGAAGATATAACACAGTTTATGCTTCAGGACCAAGAAAGCTGGGACGCAGTATCACATTTCGCCACGAAGGTACTGGAGAAACTACAGAGCGAAGAAAGACAGCGTCTAGAAACAACGTGTAACAGCAAAGTGAATGTGCTTATAAGTGCCTTGTCATGAGTGCGAGCGTTTATGAAGCGTAAGTGAGAGTGCGAGTGTGTATGATAGTGTATGTGTGAGTGTACCCTATAGTGTCAGTGAGAGCAAGTGTCTGTACGCGATGCGCCATCCGATGAACGATCGACAGAAGCAAATACATCCGAGTGATTGCATGTGTAATAGTTGTAATTTGAGCATGTGAGTGAATCTTGTGTAAGTGACAATGTTTAGTTTGCCTCTTCGATGAGACATGTGAACGGAGGCTAGTAATAGTTAGAAATAGTTATAATATAGTTTTATTGTTATTTAATAATTATTATACCTATGTGCGCCCATTGGCAATCCACCCCTTGTGAAGTAATGCCTAAAGGCGGTTCTGCGAGGAGGTTCTTTGTAAAGAGAGGTGGTTTTTAGTGGGTAAAAACCCCACACACCATGTAACTCGGGTTCCACAGCGTCTTTGGAAAATTTTCCCCTACCCTCAAAAAAAACACCCCTGATGGAGAACAGATGCTCTGGCGATGGAAAGTTGTGGAATTTTTGTGTCGTAAAAAAACGCGTCAGTCCAAAAGTATTTAAAAGCGCATGAAAGTGGAGATGGGGGCAGTCGCTGGCAAAACTTGAAGAAGATGGACAATGGCACTACAGGGCAGTCGCTGGCAAAACTTTGAAGACGACACTACTGAGAGCAATCGCCATCATTCGATGGCAAACCACAGAAGTCGCCAGGGTCCAAGAGAAACAAGACAAGCTGACTACACGACATCGCCAAGGGGACACAACAGATAAGTTCCACTCATGGTAGTGCTTAACATTCTCATAATTACGCTGACATCGTAAATCTGTCATTTATCCAGACCAAATTTATCCCACGGTCAACCCGAGATTTTAAAATTTCATAGCTAAATAACCAGTGGTAGAACAGAATGTATAGATAATTGAGTAGGATCGATCTGCCAAAATTTGTTTTTAAATAAATTCTAATAAGAATTATTTAACTCCCCTCCCTTATACAAAATGGCAACTAGGACATCCACTCTGGCGCCCAACAAATTAACAATGCCAAGCACAATAATATTAATATTTGGTACACATACCTCCATTCTCAGAACTTCTGCTAGTCCTCGTATGGCAAATTTAGTACTACTGTAGATCCCATAACCATAAATTCCAAGCAAAGATGCTTGTGATCCAACCAGTACTATGTATCCATTTCTTCGGCTCTTCATGCGAGGAATTAGAGCACGAGTTGTAAACAAACTTCCAAAAATGTTTAAATTTACCTGGTTCTATAACAAAAAGCATTCAATATTACACCAAAAAGTTAGTTTAAATATTGCATTAATATGAAGGACCATGATTTTGATAAACTGAAGTAAATTGTATCAATTAAAAATGGTAAACTAGGAATTTTTAAATCCTCTTGAAAACAATTTGCAATCACCATCAAATAAAGAATTTGAATAACAGAAAAATAAAATTATCAAGTTGAAAATTCTGTTGATTAATAAAAAATACTGAGCTTATTGTTACATTAATTGCAAACTTCTAAGATACCTTAATATCTTCAATAGATGTATCTTCTAAACGCCCACAAACAGCTGATCCTGCACAATTGATAAGAAGAAATACTGGCCCTAATTCATCTTCAGTTGAAATAATAGTTTTTTCAACATGATCATAGTTCTCAGAGATATCCACTGAAAGAAAGGAAAATATAATAAAAAATTGAGAATAAGAGAACTGTTGAGAATGGGGATGGGGAGAGAGAGATTACTTCATAAACTGAATTCGTCCATTATATTTAAAAATTATCAAGCAAACAAAAGTATAACTAACATGAAAGAAAACTATAAGCAAAAATATCTACCCATCAAAATCATTTATGTCTTTTTTTAAAAATGTTTAAATACATATTATTAAGAATGTATACAAGAATCAAAAGCTACAGTCTAATTTCTTCTTCTTTGGCTCTACGGCTTGATGAGGGCCTGGGCCCTCAACTGTGGACTGTCATCTTGCACTACACATTCTTAAGTTGGAGTGACACACAGTCAGCATATCGATTCTCCAGCAGTCTTAATCCCGGTCTTCATGACCATGACAGCACAAACATCAAAGCGCATGCCAGGATTCAAACCCAGGACTCCTGGGTATGAGGCAGCAACACTAGCCACTAGACCACAGGAGGTCGGCAACAGACTAATTTACAAGGCAATATAACTTACATGGTACACAAAGGACTTTCTGTTTTTCAGGGCTCACAGCATGTCTTAGAACCTCTCGTCTTGCCATTTCTAAGCGTTCTGGGTCTCTTGCAACTAATGTTACATTTGCACCCCTTTTAATAACATCAATTGCAGCTGCTTTTCCTATTCCACTTGAACCACCCGTTATCTAAAGAATTGTTTACAAAAGTATTATTAGAAACAAGATTAATATTTAACACAATATGTTGTTATCATACCAGATTCACACCATCAACATTATTTAGTTAGATTATTATTATTAAAAAACAATAATAAAATATGATAAATTCAACAGAATAATGTTGTAATTAATTTTTTTACTTTGACAACTGGAAAATAAAAACTCAGCTAAGAAATACATGTGATTTCTAACTGTACTCAATAGCAACATATTATGTTTTGGCTTTTCAATTTATATCTGGGGTGTGTTCACATATTATTTTTCTTAAATGAATATTAATATTATTTACACCTGAGTTACTTACAATCACATGCTTGCCTGATATGTTACCAACTCTTGCACGTCGGAAATACAGTTTCATTAAAAGTGCCGTTATTATGACAGCAGCAGCAAGAGGAATCAAGAGAACCATGGTCTTTTATCTACAATAAGCATGACAAAGATTAAAGATGAAAATATACATTAGAAATGCTGAAAATATTTAAACAATCCAAAATTACAAAAAAAAATCTGATTTTACAGTATTTTAAATACATATCACCTGACAAATTATTAGAAATATTGGCTAAAATCTAGATTATGAAAAGTAAAGAATTGAGACAATTAGAAACTTCATAAATAAGAGGTGCAACCAATAAAAGAAAAATTTACTTAATTATTACTATAATTGGAAATGTGAGAATTTGACAAAATGAACTCTACCCTGAACTCTTATATAATCATCCACCAAAATACAATTTAACCAGCATGAAAATTCAGAACCATAATTTTACCTTAAGCATAACAGAAATATATTCAAAAGAACAATATAAGTTTTGCAATGTTACTTTGGCATTTTTACCCTCATTTCGGTCCTAGATGTAAAAATACAAAATTTTATTAAGGTTTTAATTGTATATAACTATATCATACAAAAGTTTATTTATATTCAACTATGAATAAGTATTTATGTTTAACTTTTTGTAGAAAGAACTGCAGATGTCCCGAAAGTCGGGAAAAGTCTTAATTTAATTAAAATTATTCGCTTCCCGGTTTCCCGACTTTGTGATATTCATTTACTTTATTTATAATTCTGTCTGAATAATTCAATTTAGGTATCCTTGTGAATATGCTTCACATTTTAGTAATTCTTTTATAATAGGAATTTACTTATTTTCAATATATTATTATTTTCAGGTATGAGTACTTAATGTTTATACATTCTGCGTTATTTTTATTTACCTTAAATATAATAAAATCTTGAAATACGCAGGCAAGCAAAGCACGACAAGAAAAATTGTGTATTTATTCACTTAATTAAACAAAGAATCTCACAATATATAACTACAATATTAAAATTTCATCCAATCATCCACATCACACTCGCAATTATCCGTATGACATAACCCAAAGATGCCGGTTCATGGACTCATTTGAAAACCACTGACGTTTAGGTTTTTGATCTTTGAACAAAGATATATAAGCAAACACATACATTTTAGTTATATTTCGAATATTAAGTCGCTAATGACCTCAAGGTTTATGCGACTTGAAATAAATAAATAACAAATGTCGAATATATTAACCCATTTTAGTTATATTTTTCATTTTGTGTTTCACTTGGAATATTTTGTTTACCTTTCTAGTACATCTTGATATCAAACCTCTTGCAAATTACCTCAGGTCATTATTAAGCACCATATATTTGGGAAGCATGCACACATATGACTGTGATACGCTAGAACTTGGAAAGTTGCTACAATAAGTTGTGTAGATATAAAAGGTAATGTATAAGGCCATATACCATCCACCAACGTTTCATGATGTAACAAGTCGACGCACTCCGTCCTAAAACAGTGTTATTTTTGTGATAGAATTATTAGTTTAAGTGGGTAAGTAATTGTAGAGCTTAACTGTGGGTAGATCGGAAATCAGAAAAACGCGAAGTTAGAACGTAGTTTCAGAAAAATATATAATCGTTTTCAATTTATTTAAATAGCTGAACTGCCTTATTTTCAAGTTTATTGTGCCTAGAAAGTTTTGATATATATTATTCTGTTTCTTACTCGTTCTCTTGGTTTCATGGTGAAAGTAGATTGTTAAACTTAAAGTAAAAAAAATCATTTAACTGTCCGTAGAATACGACGAAATTGAAGTGGGGATTGTTCCTTTTCTTAATATGAATGCTCAGTCAGTGAGATACATTTTTTCCCCTTTAAAGTTAGCGATTTTATCATTCGTTCCTTAGTCATATTATTTTCATTAGTTTTAATCTTTCTTAAGCTCATAGTATTATATCTAAAACTAGGCGAGTTTGAGTGAAGTAAATTAATTATCCACATACATTATTTATTTTGTTTTGAACTTTTTTATTGTATTAAAACATTATGCCTAACTAGTAAAGTAATTGAATAATTAAATTAATTGAAAGAAAGTCAATGAGTCAATATTAAATTAATTAACTTCCTAATGATTAGCTTTAGACGGTCTCTAGAAACAAAAATGCAAAAGCTAAATAAATATGATGACGAGTAAATGAATTGCTTGGAAGGCAACTATGCTGACCATTATACCACCATCACACATGAAGTGAAGGTATTATGATAAAAGCTTATTCTACCATAACTGGTAGATCATAATTTAGTTCGTTGAATTAAGAAATCTACTGCAAGAAACACATCTTAACCTTTAGTTAAGTAAACTTTTCTGTGTCCCCTCTTTCAATTGCAGAATGTTACTTGCCTTTGTTTGAGACTTGCCAAATTTATTCCTCCATTTCCTATCCTTCGCTTATACCACATCCAACAAAACCGAATACAACTCTTCCTTTCTCAACAGTGTAACACCAACTTCGACTTCATGATCCGGCCTCCTTAGCTCAGTGGTTAGAGCACTGGTCTTGTAAACCAGGGGTCATGAGTTCAATTCTCATAGGGGGCAAGGTTTTTTAAAAATACTTTTAAATTAATAACCGCGATTTTGAGTCTTGTAATTTCTTTTATAAGACAAAATTTTGGTATTTTTACTTTTTTCACTTTTTTGTTAAATAATTTTCAGTTGTTTTTGATGTTTCTTTTCCCTATACCAATATGAATTTAAAATATATGTTCCACAAAATAAGATTAGAAAGGTCATCTAGATTAGAAATAAAGCATGACTGCAGCAACATTAATTGGCGTGTCAGTAGTATGGGAAATGAGTTTCTCAAGTGACCCTATGAATAAAAATTTTTACTTTGACTTGTTATAACATGTAGTGCTTTGTCATTCCTCACCAATTGCCCTTATAATAATATATAACATATAAAATGCATTATTTGCAGTTATAAAACTACATCACCTTTAATTTTTTCAGTAGTGTTACTGTAAGCGAATAAGTCATCGCTATATCTAGAAACTGGATTTCAAAACTACATTTCATAAACATAACCGAAACAACTGTGTAGTAAAAATTTCTCACTGAAAATTGTAGTGTAAGCTATAGAACTATTAATTCTTGTTTAAACGATTTTTTAAACTTGTATGAAAGTTTAATAAAAATATGGTAGTCCACATAGGCACCGGAGGGATTCGAACCCTCGATCTCCTGTTTACTAGACAGGCGCTTTAACCAACTAAGCCACGGCGCCTGTTGATAAACTACTTAAAAAACTGTACTATCAAATTAACGACAGTACCATCCGCCAATTTATAATTCGGAAAATAATTGAGATTAATAGATACTAAATGTACTGTTGGTAATGTATGACACTGACCTATCTTGTTGAAATACATCCTAACCTGAATGTTTGCCTGAAGACTACAGAATTTTGGCTTTTACAAATAAATTATCGAAATACAGATCAACATAATAAATACATTATATGATTTGAGTGCAGTCATGTATCGGTTAAAGATCATTTTTCCATACTATTTTGTACACAAGATCTCAGAATTTTATTCTGATAATAATAAGTAAAATATTTAAATCGTTAATGGAGTAAATAACAAACAATAATAGAGTAATAATAGTTTTATTTTTTGCCCATGGACTAAAATAGTTTCTAGCGTTTTTGCCGCCGAAAAGAAAAAACAAAATACGACACCCCAGGCCAGAAATTAATATTTTAATAAGCAGGATTAAGAAACAACCATGTTCACCAGAAATATAATTTATATTATTGTATAATTTATATTAAAAAGTGGACAATGGAATTTTTGACTTTAAAAAAATTAAAAAATCACTTTTTATTCTTGTTTGTTATTTAGTTACAAAACTTTCAGCTATCAGACATCAACGTTAAAAGAACCTCACTGCTCACACAGTTAACTTAAAACTAAATACTATTTGTTTGTTCTAATCAGTCCTTTGATTGCTCTGACGTAACCCTGCATGCAAAGCTATTCTGCGCAAGTCATTTCATTTCTACTACTACCACGTCATCCCTAATCTACTGAGCGTTTTCCATCATTTTCCTCCCTCTTCTGTTCTCACCCCACACACTTTCCTCTAATACTTCAAAACCCTCATGTCTCAAAACAACGCCTCTTGGTTTAAGTTCTCCAAATTGTTCTCCTTTCCCCTATTAAGCTCAGAACTTCCTGGTTACTTACTGTTATCAGCATTCTCTTTTAGCAGCACATTTCGAAGGCTTCTATTATTTTTCTTTCTGCAATTATTACCGTCCACATTTCGCACTACCAATATATCTATGTACTATATATATTAAATAATTTAAATATATGTTTAAAACAATAAACAAATATAGCTAAAATTTAGTATTTAAGATATTACTCAATTCATGTTCAATAGTCATATTGGCAGACCCATTAAGACGATTTTGAGTAGCCATAAATTAATAAACGGTTATTTTGCAGGTAACAATAGTAACGGGCAGCGTTAGCAAGTTTCTTAAAGTATTGTTCAAATTTGATTCATTTTTAAAGGTTTAATGAATTTGTGAACAGAAATTACTTTTGCAAGATTGCAAAATGTTACTATTTGTTGAAGAGAATACTTCTTTTGATGAGTTTGTCAGCTATATTTATCCACCCTGTGTTAAGCATTTATATTTCTGTTTGAGTTTGTACTTTTCGATATGTACAGGTTGAATTTTTTATTACTCCTTGTAATATAAATATTACATTCCCGAGAATTGACGACAGTCTGTAGGCTAATTTAACCAAGAGTTGGAACAGCTTTTCATGAACTAGAAACCTAAACACTTATGCCACAAAGGCTTGGTAGGTGCTTGAAGATTCTCAATATCAATATTTTTTAGTTACTCCAATTTATGTACGATATGTTTGTTTTAACGAACCATAAATACACGTTTTGTAGTACTTTATATTACATAATATTAGATATCTTGAAATATTAAAAATATTTTTATTTTAATTAGACGTTTTGTTTATTTTTAAATCTGTCTATTTTAACCAAAGAGGCGAGTAAGGTCTGTTGAATTGAATGTATTTAATTTTATAAATGATGTAATTAAATAAATCTGACTTATTTAAAATAAAAAAATAATGGCCAAAAGTCAAAAATGCAATAATTTAATTTTGAAACGTTTCCTTCCCCCAACTTTCAGGACCAGCTCAGTTCTCTAATTAAAATATAACAAAAATTAGAGATTGGGCCGAAAGTTGCAGCAGAAACATGATTTTTTGTTATATTTTAATTAAAGAACTGAGGAGGTCCCGGAAGTTTCCAAATTAAATTATTCCATTTCTGAACTATATTATATTTCGTCTCTCATTTGAGACTTCTGCATATATTAAATATTTAAATAAAATAAAAACTGACAAAGAGGCTGTTATTACTCATTTAATATTTATTTAAATGTCAGGTAAACTAATTATTTATTCCAGTTCTGACTTTTGGCCATTCTTTGTTTTGTATCTTTTTAATTTTCTTGGCTCTTTCACATTCTCAAAGAATGTTTTTGTCAGTTAATTTCTGTGGCTTAAAACATTGTCTTTGTTCCTCTTGCTATAGGTACTAATTTCTTGCCGGACAGTATTAGGAACGTACCACGATGCGTTTACTATTGCTCTGAGCACTGCTTTGTATTATATGTATCTTTGATGAATTTGCCGTTCCCGGTGGTAATCTACTGCCCAGGTATACTCGTTAATGTTTAATTGTTTATTTATGTGGGATGGGATTTCCGCTTGAAGTTATTCCAGGGCAGTTTCCACATTTCAGTGCACATGCACTATGAGTTGATTTTGCTTTAATTCCCAAGCTCAACCATTCTTCTAGCCGATTTAAAAGTGTTTCTAGATTTGTGACAACATCGTGTGAAGATGATATTGTTTGAGCAGTTTCTAGTATGCCTGCGGAGTAATTTGAGTAAAAGCTGGATTGAGAATGGTTCTCTGTGGAACACCTGATAGTGGAAACAGTTTTGAATGTGCTTCTCAACGTTTTGCTCTAATTGGTTAGGTATGACTATAAAAGAGATTGTGGGAAGGCTTGTTTCTTCTTATTCTTATTTGGTTCTACAGCCCGTTAAGAGCCTGGACCTACCGGGTCGACTGCGGACTGTCATCTTGCGTGACACATTCCGAAATTGGAGTTACACGTGTTCAGCGTATCGATTGTGAAGGCTTGTTTACCTTCTTATAATACGTCTTGTCATATCATACCTTGTCAAACGCTTGTCTGTGCAGACGATATTTCTTCTCGAGGTATTGATTGATTTGATTTACTATTCGGTGAATTTGTTCGATGGTAAATCCATGGTAAAAGCTTTCTTCTCTAATTATTGGCGTTATTCCTTTAAAGTTTATTATCTAGAACCTTAGACAAAATTGGCCGAAGGCTGGTGGGACTTTTTCCCAGATTTTATTATCATAGCTATTTCTGCATCTTTCCATTGGTATTCGACTCTTATCGTTGCATTGAAGATGTGGCAGTAATTTGCTGAACTTTTCCTTCTATTTTTGTAATATTCTTTCCGTAGGGTCAATCCATGCCAGGGGATCCAGGGAAAAGGAAATTGGTTCCCGCAACATCTCGGGAATTCCCTCATGTTTTGGCAGTTCAAATCTAAATTTATTTCAATAAATAAATAAATTGTAAATATTTAAGTCAGAAAACTATTATGTAAATTTATGTCATATTGTGTCCGGTTCAAATATGGCCGCCGCTTTTGTTGTAGCGCGCACGCTGTTTTATCGTTCGCAGGTATTTACGAATTCCTAAATTATCCACGACTGTGTTGATATATCCTTTTCAAATAAACTGCGCCGTGTTCAGTATATTCAGATCTACAAAATAAATCCATAATAAACAACATACTATTTTTTAGTGTACTCTGTGTCGATTTCAGATGCAAGAAATTCAATTTACAGTGCTGGACCACTTGGCTCGTATTGACCCAGCCGGGGTTATTTTATGGTGATGTTATGCCTTATTACTCATTTCAAGTAAAAAATAACACTTTCAGTTGAGAACAATGCATTTTTTTTCCAATCAAAACATTATTCGCAAAAACAATTTGTTATGAATTAATGTGCACATACTTCCAACCAAGCCTTGAGATTGTACTCTGGACCTCATCGTCGTACGCACAGTTCAATTACATTAAATTAATTAACGAAAACACCGTCTATATTACTTTAAAATTAACAAGTAACAGATAAAACGACAAAATTATAATGTGATAAAATAAATACTGCAATGTTTTGGTTTCTTCAGCTACGGATATTAGTAGAATTTATTTATTTAGTCTACTTATTTCTTTACATTAAAATAGTATCATAAACGAAATAGACGGTCCGTAACTGTAATGAAGTTCTCTTTGTTCAAGTGACTACGCATTGGTTGGAAACCAGAAAACTTCTGAATTATGCCGCTGGATAAAATTCTGAATGTCTAAATTATAGATAAAATAGGGGAAATATATTTTTAAAAAATAGAAACAAATCTCAGAACGTAATGTGAGGATAATAGAAGATTAAACTGAATTATTTTAATCGTACTTTGAGATAAATGTACTGGATTCAGCTGAAATCTATTCAAAACTGCAAAATTAAGTACTTTGACAATGACGTATGAGTTTGCAATGACAGACGGACAATATTTCGTGATTTGTTACAAAATCCTACCAATTTAATTAAAAAACAAGAAATATCCTAATTAATTTATTAAGCAGTGCATGGAACAGCGTGCTGCAATATATGATTGTAAAGTAAATAATAAAAATAATTATATAAAAAGATGTCTATTTTTAATTTCAGACTGCTTTACTTCTTATTTTCACTTTGTTATTTAAGTAGTAAAAAGTAACGTAACTTCCGCTTTAAATTTTGTAGGCAACACTGACAAAATATAGTAATATATTCTTCTATCTCTCAACCTTCCGAGTAGCCGTGATCGTCTAGTGGTTAGGACATTGCGTTGTGGCCGCAATAACCCAGGTTCGAATCCTGGTCACGGCAGAGTTTCAGTACTCTGTCACGGCGGAAGTTTTTTTGAA
Organism: Eucriotettix oculatus; assembly: GCA_034510155.1. Classification (NCBI taxonomy): domain Eukaryota; kingdom Metazoa; phylum Arthropoda; class Insecta; order Orthoptera; family Tetrigidae; genus Eucriotettix; species Eucriotettix oculatus. Next base: position 44,629,125 of record CM067378.1, read on the forward strand.
AATATTTTAAATTACCATTTCATTTATTAACGTTAACAGAAAACGTTTTTAATCCGGGTGTTATTATATCAAGCAAAAACGATTACTTTATCCCACATGGCACTTGGACACAAGGGGTCCTGCAATAAACTTTAGCCTATCTATCTGAATGAAATGCAAATAACGAGCATAGTTTTTACTCTTCGTTTCGTTCGATACAGTAATTATTTGATTCCTCCTTCTAAATGTTCAAATATATAACCCGTCCAGAACAAAAATTTTCTGCACGTTTAACTGCACTTTGGGACCGTTTAGAAACTATAAAATGTCCTGTAATAAAAGGACTCTTGAACTATTAAAAACTTAAGGCTTCCAAATTTTAATTAGTAATTACAGTATGTTACATGGGACTCACATTTGCAGTTGTAAGAGTTTCGCCGCTGGCCAACAGATGCCGTGAACAGGAGAGTGGAATAATAGCTAATAGGTGGCTCTGGCTTTGGAACACAGTCTTATCAAACCAGAAAAAACGTCCAATACTACGCAAATAGTAAAATTCTGTTGGACGAGAGTAATTACTTTTAAAAGACATTGTTTATGAGATAAATCCATTTCAATATATTTTTCCACAACAAATTTATATATTTAATAAATTTATTTAACGGCCTACAATACTTTCACATTTAAAATAGCATTTCGCCCGCAAAAGTCGCTGGACAGATTCCACGACGTAAAATTATTAAAATATCGGTTTTATTTGTTTAATTTATAGCCATACTTTTAATTTTTTAACGAAATATCTTCATTCGTAATTACATATATATTTTTTTAAAAAGTCTGGTTACCTGATGTTGACAATGTTGTAAACGTATTTAATAAATGTTAATATTTTTTGCTAACAAGTTTGCTGGATTTGTTTATAAAATATATATTCAATTAAAATGAAATAACAGTATTTAAAACATTGATATATCTAAATGAAACTGGAATCTTATTTTACAAAATATTTGGAATAATTCAGAGCCTTAAAAAGGCAGGACTTTTCTGAACAATGCAGCTGTTAACTTTTTAATGCTAGCAATTTCTACTGTCTTATCAATTTCCAAACATTTTAGAGCCCTCTCTTCCCAAGAAAGTCTTTAAAGCCATAAGTATAATTATTTTTACAATAAATTAAGGTCTCTGCATGCTTCTACAACAGTATTTGTAGCTTTCAGTAAAAGTAAAGAATTTTACTTAGTGGCACTATCTACTTTCAAATATAATTGACAGTGTTGTGGAAATATAGAGAAATAAAAGAAGTTGTCATGATTAATTATTTAAGTGAAAATTGTGTAACTTTTTAGGGAAAGATAGTGAATGCAATTTTCTTTAGTGGAAAATGAAATTTACCATAAATTATTGTAGTTGTTTGTTAGATATTTTACTATATCATTTACTGTTACACATTTATTTAATAAAATCCCCAATGTAAATAAACTCCTCTTCTGCCATCCTGAAGGGTATGAGAAGTACCGAGCCTTCCTAAGTGATGCAGGTTTTCTAAGGTTTGTCTTGCATCTCCTTCAGGTGAATAGCAGATACAATCCTCTAACTATAGCCCGGGAGCCCTAGTCGACCCTTGACTGCTTTCCGTATTCCTCCTTTTCAAGTTCACTTTGCATGCTATTAATTGGGAGCTACCAGCTTCCGTATCATTCTCATGTAGCCTATCACTATAAAACATAAAAAAAAAGTCTGCAAAATATATGCAGGCTATTTGGGTATATTAATTCCTGTTTTAAATCTGGGAACTGTATCTGTACACTATTGTCTACCATCGGCATCCATACCAAATTAATGATTAAAGCATTACTCTCTACATTTCTTTCTTGTTTTACCTACAAACAATGGCTGACAAATTTAATATTTTTGATGGTGTCTCTGGGATACAAAAAAGGTATTAAGAAGTTCAAAAAAGAAAAGCACATATGTATGAAACACATCCCATAAGGAACATTTATTAATTAGAGCAATTACCAGAATGACACATATATAATTGAAACCAATAGAATTTGACATTAGTTTCAATAATATATTAAACAGCCAGTATGTTGTTGTTATTGTTTTCACCTATTAGTCATTCAAGGTACTTCACAATTATTATTGCAATCTCCAACAAAGAAAGTGTAGTTACTATTTAAAGGAAAGAAGTAAAACAGAGTTGTCATTTTACAATATAATAATGTCACAAATTTAACTTTTTTTAAAAAACAAATTGACAGTTACCTTAATCCTCTTCTCTTATTTCCTTTAAACGTCAATTTAAAACTACGATGAATTTTGAATAACATTAAAGAACATAATTTGTGATTGTGAGAAACATCTGTCATACATACATTGACTACAAATTATATGGTATCCTGCACATATGTGACACATATAGCAAAACATTAAACAAAATACAAACATAAACCACCACATAATTTCAACATACACGGTTAATTGTCATATCGTAACGGCCCCCTTGTCTCCAAGAAGACAGAGGGAAGTGAATCAAACAGGACAAAGGGAAATGAGGTGTTGGGAACCATCACCTTCACTGGTGAGGACATTTTTTTCATTAGCTTTTTACTACGATGTGATTGACAGTTTGGAGAAGCCAGGACCCTACGTCGATAGACATGGTTAACCCAACAGTAGAGCTTAAATTTGTGAAACCTTTCAGAAGGCACTAAACATATTCACACACAATCTCTTTTACCAGTTGACTGATATGCTTTTAGACCGACGTAGGGGTGGGGGCCACCACAAGTCAAATCAACCACTTTGGCGGAAAGCTCGGAGGAGAGCGAGCCGGACGAAAGTTCTCCATTGTTCCGGTCAAGTGCCAATATGAAATATAATTCAATTTGTAAAAATATATATGTACACAGATATTTACAGTGGTTACAACAGTACTGGCAGAACAGTGTACAGTTTCTCACTTCAAATTTGTACAAATTTATTGGCAAGTCGAACATGTACCCAAAAAAATATACTTCTACACATAATATTTCAGATAAATTATTAGGGAGAAGCGGAAATTCGTGAACACGCACCATGTGTGGGTGAGTTGGGGGGAGGGGGAACAACCACTCATGACCTGACTTAAAAGCACAGCCTTCTTCTCGGCATCCGCTCGATGCCAATGACAGAAATGTATGGAAGCTAGAAGTATCTTAGTTGCCACTACAGTTTGTAGTAGCTTTACTCAAACAAAAGTCTTAAAATTCATGAAACCATGATCAGTATACAACAATTATTTACCCCTAATGTCAAGAAATATATAAAAAGGAATGCCGTACCTATATGACATTTGTAAGTATGAAAATATTTTTTACTCCACAAGTGATTTCGAAAACCACGATTATCTACTCTAGAATTTTTACAAATACTGTCAAAGATATATTTTTAATGTATTATTTTATTAAGTTCCAGAAGCATTGAAAACATACACAAAAAATTCTCATGAAAATCACCATAAATTTTAATATCAAAATTTTACAATTTCAAAAATCATTGGTTGTGATAATTGTGGTTTCGATGCAAAATATGTGGAAAATATTACATAAAAAACTGTGATTTAATCACAGTCTTTCAAATCTCTAAATAATTTTCAAAGCTTAAATCAAGTTTTAGTGGAATTTTTCATTAGGTTCTCAAACAGTTCTGAAGTACAAATAAAAACATTCCTTGAGTTTAAGTTGTAATTAATATACTAAAATCAACACACCAGTGTTTTAACTGACTTATTTTTTATAAACTGACTAGCTCAATCTGAGGCAGAAACACACAATGGTACTGCAAAACTGTTCTGTATATAATTCCACAATTTGAATGAACATTTAATAAATAAAACATAGAAAATTGTAAAAAATATTTAAAAAGAAGATTCCTGTTAAGAAACAATACAGTTTATATCACAAAATATGATTATAATGCAGGAAGCTAATAAAACTTGCAGTTTGCAATTGTGATGAGCCCATCAGAAAACACCAAATATTGCAAAAGTTTTTTCCAAACTTACACTTTTCTGAATCAAAGTATATCTAAATTTACAAATTCAAGATGGACATTGACAATTGCACACTACACTTCACAAGTAATAGTGGCTGTACTGCAGCAACATAATTTTTTTTTGTTTTTCACATTAATTTTGAAAAATATATATTTATATCATTAAAAAAACTCACAACAAATGCTACAAGTTGGTAACACTTGTATGCTAAAGTAGAAATGCATCAGTAAACGTCAACATGAACAAAATTCGACGAAAACTTAGTCTTATATAAAAATTTTACTTTTACTCACACAAAACTTTCCACACGTCTCATCATTGGCATACGATTAAGGTGCATTCACAAATATACAGACTTTATTGTAAATTTCATTATGAACACCAATTTTTCAGAACAAAGTAAAAATGACTGACATTTACAATAGAATTATGAAACTGAATTTTATTTCTGAAACTGTGAAGTGTTATCCAAACTGATGTTTGTTGAAATGATGAGAACTAAATTATACCTACAGTTTGTTTTTTAGTACTCCACTATTTGAAAATTCACCTACACCACTATAAAACTAAATAGAATGTGATAAGTTTAAACTTCTATACTCTTTTGTACTTTCTCAGACATTTGCAAAATTCGTTAGGAAATGCTCAGTTCAATACTTGGAATATAAGTAGCATCTTGCCAAAAATATCAATATATTAGTGTGTATGCAAAATTATCAGGAAAATGCACTAGGTCTAATAACAACAAGATGACAGAAAGAAGGCTATCTACTCTGAGGGGCAGGAAGGCATACCATTTCTAGATATAGTGTTCAAAAATATATGGGAACTATGACAGTAAATTTTATATTCTCAAACTTTCAAAATGCTCCATCCATTCTGTATTTTTGACTACACAACAAAGTGATTTTGAAAAATTTGACTCCCACAAATGTTTCTAGATTAGTTTGCATTATCCACCATACCTCAGAATATACAGCTGTACTTGTGGTGCAGTGCAATTTGATAGTTTTAGAAATGATGTACATCTACAGACTGTATCAAGAGGAAAATAACTATTGAGAACAGTAAGAAAGAAATATTGAGGGATATAATGGCTAAAGGTAGGTGAGAACTTTAATTTGAATCTATAAGAAACAATGCCATCTACATAACATGTGTAGACCTGGTGCCTTGGTACATTGAGTTGGATGGATTATTGCACGACAATCACAATAATTAAGGCTCTGCAGTTACTGTCCAGTACGCTGCATTTGTTCTTGTGCATCCTCAAAACAATAAAATTCAGACTGCAATAAATAAAAATGTGTTGCAATACATACTGTGCTGTACACTGTTACTGGAACAAGTGTTGCACATTCGTTTTTCAATACTCCGCCAATATGAAATGTTGACTATCATCTGGATTTGTTGGTCAGATATCACTTGCCACAGTAAAAATATCACTTTTCCTTATGGGCCAGTAGTAGTTGATAAGTTACCAGAGTAAAATATTATATAAGTTTTTAAGTGTCCCAAGCTTTATTACCTCTATAATCGATTGGGAGTATTTCCTTAAAAAAATATGTAAATTTATAATACTGGCAAAGTCAGTTCTTTGTATTTTAAGTGATTAACAAATAAAAGCACTTGTTTCGGAGTACTGAAAAACATTAACAAAAAGATATCAAACATTGTAAAAATTTCACTTTGGCATGATATAAATATTTTAGTTAAATATATATATATATTCATAATATACATACTCTTCCTCCCAACTTTCCACAGATACACATCACCTTACACACTATTAAAATTATAATTACTTTCTATGAATTAAAAAGATTGAAAATGATTTTCAATCTATTGTTTTGATAGCTTAACCAGGCTAAATTTCACAGCTACAAATAGGTGTTGTGTTTATGCAAATAGAAAATAATTATATCTCAATACAGTAACTATTATCACTTTCATAGTGTTTGAATTAGTTGCATATTAAACTATATAATCTCTCAATAAAGGTATGAATAGGAAATGAAAAGTTGTACAAGAGAATAGAAGCTAAAGAAACTACCGCAAGCTGCAAATCTGATGCACTTCAATGGTGGAATAGAATAAGGCCAATACTTAATAACAATTAACAAAAGAAATTTCAATTTTTCAAGTCATATGAAAGGGTGGATAATTTCTCAGTTTTTCTGAATGGACAAGCCATATATTAACAGGTTATTTGGAATAAGTATAAATATTGATGGAAACAGAAGCAGTTTTATAAAATTTTATCATTAAAATCAATGTAATGGATGTATTTATCTCAAGCTACTAAATTAAAGAGAAGGATATATGCATAGCATAGATAAAATTTTTGAATTTGCAATTCACATATATTAGGACTATTTGCATAAACACGGTTTTGGGGGCAGAAGGGGGTGCTGACAAATTTCTTTAAAGAGCCAGCAGTAGCCAATAATGAGCAAGAAATATTGAACTGACTGCCTGTTGTCATTATTTAATATGTATATATTATGCAAACATCAACTTAAAAAGAAGTTTCTTCCACTACTTGCTTGGAAATGCTTTGACAAACTGTTACCGATAATGAAGTTCAGAATTATTCTCCAATATTAATAAAAGTCAAAATTCATAAATAACAAAATTTAGTAACATCCTAAATAATTAAAAAATTACAGCTAGTCGTGTATAGCTTATTATCATGACACAATGAAAGTAGACAGATTTTGTGGGTTACTTTTCATACCGAAAAGCAACACACACCATTTAACCAAGCAAGAAGTAGGTACATCTGTTACCCAAAATTGCCATGATACTACAAGTTGTGAGAAATTGGTTAAATAAATAGAAATGACATAACCTGTCCGGTCTATGATGAAGACAATACAATAAAAACAATTGCAAATACTACTATGATTTACGACAATGTAAGAGAACGATAAAATTTGAATAACTTAATGGTGCTTTGATATACTTAAAATATAAAGCTCAAGGGTTGTCATAAACAAAACTAGAAAATAAAAGTTTGTACATGAGCACCTTATGATACTAGAGAATATCTTTTGTAAAATAGAATATAAGGGTAAAAAAATATTACAACTAAATTTTCATTCATCACAAATTAAGCAACAAATGGATTGACACTTTGACTAAGTCAGCGCAATGGTCCCATTGGAACAAAATTATTAGACAATTCAAATGACATTTGTAAACGCATAAAAAAAAATATGTCTTATCTTTCAAATTTGTTGAACATTTCTGTACAGATCAACCTTTACAATAAATGCTATCAAATATTTTTTCACAATCTTCTTGAATGTGAAACATCAGGGTAAGTACATATGTTGAGGACTTTCCTAGGACTACATTATAACTAATAAAAACAACCTTTAAATGTATTCAATGTTCAACAAAAAGAGTGATCAGCAAAAGGAAAGAAACAAACAAGAATTCAAAATATAATAATTTCACTTTAATTATGTAGACTACTATAGGAGACCACATGTGTGCACTGAGGATAAAATTAACTTTGCTAAGATTTGTACCATTAATACACAAGTATAAAACGTCAGGTCAAACTGCTGTCAGAGGTATGAGTGAACAGTCCTACACATAATATTTAAGAACAAAATATGGTGGAACCCTACCCACAGCAAAAGCAATAACTGACAAAATATCCCAAAAACTGCACCTTGTAATAAAAGATTACTTGGGAGAATGATTAATTTAAGTGAAGACTATAGATTATTAATCAATTGAAGTAATAACTACAAAGAATGTATCTGCCTGAATGTAATTGAATATAAAACAAATATTCTGTACTTCATAATTTTAATAAAAAAGGGTTTAATGAGAGGCCTTAAAAGAAAATATTGCAGTCTCAAAGTGGTAGTATACCTCAAATTGAAACGTGATGGAACTTTATGTGTCTATCTTATTACATGGTACAATGATGTATATAAAGTCAATTTCAGATTGAAAAAAATAATTTTTTCAGTTTCAGGTACAATATTAAATTTTGCAAAAGCATACTGCAGTTTATTAAGTGTGCTAATAAACTACTTAGCACTAAAAAACAGAAAATGAGAAGTCGAAACAAGTGAACTGCTGCGGATAGTAGCTTAACACCCAAGTACACTGATACTAAAATAGGCAGAATTTTGTTGTGTTCCCTAACCTGAATATAGTTAATTGAAATACCTCCTCAAAATGAGCAAAGTCAATTTGACCCGATAATAACTATATGCTCTATCCATCTGCTGCATCAGTCATACAGTCAATAATACAATTATCTCTTTACTTAAATATATCTATATATATATTTAAAAATCTGTCCATCACAATAACTTTAAACGTACGACAATAATTATTCGATGGCGTGCAACATCAAGACACGATCGCAAGAGATGCATGGACAATCTGCAGTGGAGAAAATTGAACAGCAGGGGATGCCAGTGCAGAAAGAGATGACTCCATAACGATTGTGACTTGATGTCGGAATTAAAGCTGCCGCACTGGACTCAGTCTCTGGAGTTGCGGGAGTGCTTCCTTAGGTTGGCAGTGGAACTTGGCAGCACTCGTACCTGCTGCTACCTCCTCGAGATCAGCCCATTAGACGAGGGAGGCACCGTGGGCGTCATCTCCAGCTCCACCAGCAAAGGGAAATGATCTGCAACAATTAGGATTGTAGCTCAATAACAAGTTTATGATCTTTATTCTAGTATTCTTTTCTTTTACTTAAAATTTAATTATTTTTAAATGTTCTAGTATTTACAGCAATATAATACAATGAAAAAGGGAAAAGCAATAATTTCAAAGTATTTAATTAATTTTTGTAAAACTGTCTACTTCAATTGTTAAACTAATTGGTATTCTATGAATTTGTTTCATCTCAAACGAAATGTATTGTAACTACATATGTTTTTTTTAATGGTGCTTGTAATTACCAACTTCTTAAATGTAATATAAAATTTAAGTTAAGAAATTACTAGGGGTCAAATCTGGGACAGGGTAAGCCATTATGTATTTTGATGATGCACAGTGAGTGGCCAAATTATTAAGATCACCTGACAGAATCACAGTGTTGTCACTAGAAGATGACATAGCTAAAAATGGGAATGCAGGATTGGACTGTGTTGTATATCAGCAAACAGAGTTTTAACTTGGGATGATCGTAGGTGCTCGAAGTGTCAGAACCGGAATCAGAAAAACAGTTGCAATTGTGAAGTGTTCAATAGTGGTAGTTATTGATGTTTACAGACAGCGGAGTACAAAGCAAAAAACTGGCTCTCATCATCAGGCTTTTGGTCATTACAGGCTAGTCAATGCTCGAGTTGAAAGGAGACTTGCCAGAGTTGTCCAGAGCAACAGTGCTGAGAATCTTAATTAGTCCTTGATGACATGAATGTCTCTGAATGAACTGTTTCCGCATGAACTATGGAAGTTCATAGAGTTCGAAAGCCTTCAACAAGAGCAGACATCTTCAGTTTGCAGATGAGGACAAGGATTGCAAAGCAGATGACAGAGTTCAAATATGGAAAAACAATACTAAATCATGAATCCCAACTGCATTGCCACAACACTTCATGGTTTGGAGGATATTTTCTTTGATTCCTGTGAAACAATGTCTGAATGTCCAAGGGAATTTAAGTATTATTACAGGTCAAGTACATCCTGTTATGTTAAGGATGTGTTCTGTCAAGGATGAATACTTCCAGCAGGAAGCTGGGAATGTCCTCAGGTGGTTTGAAGTACATGACAGAGACTTTACCTTGCTTCATAGGCCAGCACCAGATCTCAATCCAATGGAGAATTGTGGGATGCAATTGAATGATCCACCAAGTAGCTGGATTCAGTACCATCAAATCTTAAGGAATTGAAGAGTGCGGTTCATCAGATATGGCCTCAAATTCTCCCTACCAACATTTTATAGAAACTACACCCAAAAGAATTCAAGCAGCAATAAGAGCAAAAAGTGGCCCAACATTGTATTGAGGGTTTGGTCATAATACTTTTGGCCACTCAGTGTGTATGGTCCATACTAGGGTTGAAATGTATTAGCTCAGATGGTTTAAGTACTGGTTCAGTCGAGATTTTTCCATTCTGATTATATACATTCAATTTTTGTGGCAGTGTCTTAACTTCAAATGGAAGCAATTCTTGTCTTAATATTAATTGAATTATTCTTTAAGAATTCTCCCAATGTATATAGCACATTATTTCCAATATGTTTTATCTACGTGTTTAATTGAATGGTTCTCCTTTCCTTCACTAGTGACATTGAATAAATCAGTAAATTTGAAATACAATACAAATTCATTTCTAGTTATCAGAGATTGAAGGTTTTCCTTGTGTGAATGCCACATAAGTAGTTGATGGGTTTCCATCTGGGCCAGTGAAAGCTTAAGCCAGGAGAAAGACAGCACAGTGTACACCATTGAAACGTTGTGGCTTAAGCTTTTACTGACATGTGTGGAAATGCAAGAACCACTTATTCATCACTAATTGTTACAATGTGAGTAAAAACTGATAAATTCTATAAAATGGCTGACTTTAATTCATTATAGAGGACCACTTCTTATCATAATTTAATATTTAATTTCCAATAAACTTCTGAGTGAATATGCTCAAGAAAATGTTCTGAATCTTCAAACTGAATAATGAAGTTTGTACAGTACGTTTAGTTGACTTTGTCACCAGGAGATCTAGTGAAAATTGCCAAGGGTACTCTTTAATAAATCATAAAGTGCAAAATTTGCAACCTGGTTGCATGTCAGTGAACATTATCTTAACAACATGGAATTATTAATTTTTGACAAATAATATTAAAATAAAGATCTAAACTGTAAAACCACTACTGTGGACAGATTGTGATAATGAATAACTGTTAAACTAAAAGGCACAGACACTGAATTTGTTGATTTAGAAAACAATATTTTGAATGAGCTTACCAGATGGTACATGGGGATGTGGACAACCCACTACTTTATTCTCTTTTAGCCATTCAGAAGCCAGAGGACCCAAAAGACCAAGGGGTGTCATGCTGTGCTTGGAATAGAATATGTAATCAATGATCCCCTTGAAATCAAACCTGTAATGAACATTAGACTGTCAAAAAGTATCAGTACAACAAAATGTTCTGAATTGAAAGTAAGTGTTTATTATAATATAAAAATCAAATGCCTTCCTATTTCCATACATATCATTAGTTAAATCAGAAATTCAAGTTTAAAATATGTTCAGCAGAACCACTGAACTTACGTGTAGTTTGTAAAAGGCATAATGTCTTCACTGTATGCTGATGCTAGTTTGAAGGAATGTGTGAACTCATTGGGCTTCTCACAACCAGATATTTTTTGCAGACAAGCTTTATATGTGAGCGACTTAAAGTCTTTATGGTCAGCTGGAACTCTGCCTGATGTTAAGAACTCAATTACACCTGAACAGAAAATAGGGATAAAATTATATAATCAACTAGATAATTTATCTGTCATTAAATAATAAATGGCACAGCCTTAATATGTAAGTATAATGATAAAGTTTCTAAGATATCAAGGCTGTAACATTTATTTATATAATAATTTAGAAAAAGTGGTTATATGTCCCTTTAAAATGTTTCCCTAACTAATAATTATTCGTAAAAATAAAACTATTTTAACAACATAGCTAATGACATTAACGACAAAGTTAGGTCAACAGTATCTTTGACATAAATATGTGATGAATGTAAAAGTATTTGTAACAAGACTACAGCATCTCTACAAGCTGAAATTGTTAAGAAAATTTTATTTTGAATATGAAAGCCATTGCATATGACCACTTAATGTACAAGATATTTTGACTTTGTTAGATTGGTTCATGAAGAGCTGTTTCCAGTTAAATAAGCAACTTATTACCTTCTACAATCAAGTAGAAAAACAAAATTGGTCATTTGTTTGACAGATTGAATATAATTTAAAATGATTGTATCAAGAAAACCCACCTGAGTCTGGTAGTGAATTGAAATCACCACACAGAAGTAGTTGAATGCTACTAGGATCAGGTTTGTGGCCAGGTCTGAAGCTGTGACTTGCCTCCTCCAAGATAGACCGAAGTTCGTTGGACAACATCATAGTTTGGATAAGTTTCACATCACAAAATTCTGGGTCCCAGTGAATGTGGGCTGTGCACACCAGAATTGGCTGGTGCACTTGACTAGGATCAGGTGGTAATCCTGCAGGAGCAAAGTAGTAATTAGGGAAATAAATTAGAAAAAGGGTGCATCTAATAATGCATGACAATGAATAGGCCCTTTAGTATACCATAACTCAAGAATTTGTTTTGCTTATATGGGATTCACAATTACATGTAATCCACAGCCAGCTGACAAACAGAATGTGTCTTCCTAACATCTCTAAATATTTTAAGAACTCATTTCCTTCCACAACTATGATGTCAAACTTTATTTTCAGGACAATCTCCACCTTTATTCCCTTTCCATACTAATTATTATATATCTCCACGAGTGGGTCTGACCGTCAAATGATTATCTCCTGAAGAAATGGCTCACCATTAAAAATTGGTCTGCCAATGCCTACCAAGTTTAGCCAACTTCTCTCTATCCCACTTTTCTAATGGATTAATTATTTTGACAGTGTCACATTATGTTTACTTGCTTCACACTCACAAAAGAAAGAGAGTTTAGGCTCTTGAAAATTCACATTTTTGTACTTCCTTGCCACTTGATGACCTATTGATTTTGACAATAATGAAAAGTGGAGGCTTTCCTGATGATTAAAGATGGCATTCACCATTGCAAGTCTTCTTTGAATTTTTGGAGTTTACTTCCCTCTTCTTCAGGCCACCAACTTTCACTCTTGAAGAGGTCAGAGCAGAGGCAAGGATTTTATGGGGGTGGAGAGATGCACACATTCACATAACACCACATATATATTTAAATTGGTTCACATGTACTCGTTCAACTATAGGTGGTCACTTGGGGAAGGGGGTAATTACCTAGAGAATGTTGAGTACATGGCTTTGTCTAGACAGGAAAATATATTGGAAGGAGAGCTACCACAGATGGATCTTGTGAAGCAATGGTTGAAATTATGTGTGTTGTGGTTCTGGCATGTACAGCTACGGGAAAATGTAAAATGTTTTGAGAAGTTTGACTGTGCTCCAGTCAAATATCCATTGCTGCTAATGCCCAGAGCAACAACACTAATAATTTCAACCAGTGCTTCACACTGACCACCTCCCCCCCCCCCCCTCAATAGTCCCAGGAGTACATGTGAACCAATTTATCCATGTGTGTTAATATGTGAATGTCTGCATCTATCCAGCCCCCATCAAACCTTGGACTCTGCCCTGACCTTTTATTAAACAGAAAGTTCATGACCTGATGTTGTCTATTGTTTACTGCTAAATAGATGACTGGCTTGACATGATACCCTCAGTAAAATTTGAAGAAGGCCTACAACCTTTAATGGTGATTTATTTTCTTCTACCATCTTTTTTTTTCTCTTTCATGTCTATATATATATATATATATATATATATAGACAGTCGTCGGCTAGCCGATCACTGGAAATGTCTTCCTAACTTTCTGATGAAGGGGGCGGTGCCTCTGAAAATTCAAGTTCTCTAAACCTCACAAGGTGTCTACCATCTATGAACCTCAGGTAAGTCATCTTCTTTCTATCTCTCTGTCCTTTCCCCATTAATTGTTTTATATATATATATATACAATATACACATATATACATATAGAAATACATTGTATATTTATAATACAATTATGAATACAGTATATACACACACACACACGAGTCAGGAAATGACATTGTCATGTTTATTAACATCATCAGAAAGCACAAGGTGTCTACCATCTATGAACATCAGGTAAGTCATCTTCTTTCTATCTCTCTGTCCTTTCCCCATTAATTGTTTTATATATATATATATATATATATATGTATTTTCAGTCTCTCTTCCTTCTTCCTTTCTTCTCTACGCTTGACATATGTCTTTCCCTGAGCATAATTCTGTGCCAAACATATGTTTCAAAAAGCGTATTTCCTATCTTTCTCCCTCATTTACTATCCTAATATCCAAAAAACCTGTGACTTCGTCACGTTACAAACGTTTCATTAATTTATATATATATATATAAACAGATTGCCAACCACCGCAGTACAGTCAAACTTTGAGGGTTGACATGTGTATGCATTTATGAGAGTTAATATGTAGTTTTGTGTGACTTAATATGTTTAACAGCAAAAGTTAGCCGCACAGCAATTTTGACTGCTCAGTCAACTGTTGGTCATCACTCTGAATGTTATTCCTTATCTTCTGAACTCAGCATGGTGCCTGCCAACTTTACACTTCAGGTAGAGAGGAAGAAAGAAAGACTGATAATATTCAGCACTGCCAATACTCAAATCCGGTTTGTCATAGGGCATCTGCTGTAGCCGCAGAGCACCTCAACCATTAGGCCACATTGCCGACTTACTGAAGATCATCAGTCATGTAGGTTACATAAAACTGTGTGCATTCAAGCAAATATTTTTATAGAATAGATTGTGTGGCCATTACATTCTATTCATTGTACTTTCTTGAAAAGTGTTGAAAGATGAATACTTTATGATATTGGAGAATATATCAATAAGCAGTGACTAAGGTAATTTAAAACTACAAAGACTATAACTGCAAATTGTTAATGACCATTTATCTTGAATGATTTAAGAAATCTCTTGATCTTAAATATTGATGCTATTTGCAAGCTTCATTGAAAAGAGAAAATGTAACATTTTTTTCTGAATAAGAAATGATTTATTTCTATATATCTATTAACTTTTCTGGAATAAATGCAATTTATAAACAATTTAGATTTTGGCATATGAATTAATATTTTTGATACACAATATACAATTAAAGTTTCAGGATTTGAGTTTGTATAGCTTAATTACGTATATAGTTTAAATTATTGCCTTGTGAAAGCTACGTTTTAGTTAATTTAGCAATCAGATTCAGATAGTTTGTATAGGTTTCTCAAAAAACTTTACTACTGTTCCCAAAGTTAAAAAACACAATAACAGGATGCCTACTATATCTAATGCCAGAATTAATATGCTGCTAACATTTAAAAATTATAAAAGAATTTACTTCATATTTAAATTTAAAAAAAAAACACTCAACTGCTGCAATTCAATTATTTCACTTCACAATAGCTTTTAACAGAAATATCTGTAGCTATGTCATTTGGTATAATCAATAATATGTATTTATATTGTTGTGGTATTCAGTCCTTAGACTGGTCTGATGTAAACCTCCATGCTAATATTTATATTACCCCTCCCAAAAATTTACTAATGCAGTACAATCACTGTGACGTAATAATATACAACCTCACAAGTTTAGGAAATGTAAAAAATTATGTAAAATATAACTGGAAAAGAAATAGCTAGTGGTCTCAAAATATTAGGAATGAGCCAGAAATCTGTTTAACATGGCAACTTGAAAACCTTGACACAAATAATTGTTCTCAGTTAATAAAAGTTAAGATGACAATTGCTGCTGTCTGTATATCCAATGAATAAAATGTAATGCATGTATTAAGCCAGCTCCTTTCCAAATGGCTGTTTTTCCTCTGCCTTTTCACATCGTGCATGTCATACAACTTTCTATTTCTCGCAACATATTATAAATGAGAAGTAAAAAAACAAGAGACAGATCTTTCAGTTCATATCTCTCTAAATATTTAGACTTGCCTTAAGAACTTTCCAAGGGGAGTAGCTAAAATGTCATATTGATTTTAAACATAATTCTGATTCTAATCAAAATGAAGGATACTTTAATAATACACTATAATTAGAGTTGTATGAAATTAATTAATCTTTAATTTACAGGAGTGAAATCATAAGTGTATGGTAAAAAAGACCCATCACCCCATTTTTTTTTATGTTGCAGGCCATTTACGTAATGTATGTAATTACAGATATATATGCAACCGCCACTATTCCCTCGTCTATTGTCACAGGCCACTTACATGGTGCGTCCCACTTGGTTGCTTCATTTAATATAAAACATTCTGTTCTATAATCAATGTCAGACACATACTGAAGTAACTTTTAGTACGAGACTAATAACTACAGAGTTATCTATAATTATAAACGATTGTGTTTCGTTTACAGAACTGATTTCATACACATTGGCCTTGCATGGTTGTTCTGAAGCCAACATGACACAAATAGACTTGTTACATTATACTGGATACAGTCTTGAGAATACATATGACTGTAAAGATAAAAGTCTACAGACAATTATGAAAATGAACACAAACATTGTATTTAAGAATAAAGTCATAAAGAAAAGTTGTTTGATAATCTTTATTACATGTTGTCATTCAAGATATAAATACTTGAGTGAAAAAATAGATGTAAAATTTATATTACCAGAAAAATATTGTGAAGCAATCATATGGCACTATACCAATCTTTGACATAATTTTCTTTTAAAATATAATAATTAAGGCAAATGCTCCATATACAAGAGCACAGGGATAAGCAAGCAGAGCTCTTTGGTCATTATCACCAAGAATTGTAACAAAAAGTCTGGAAGCTGACAGGCTGCTGTAGATCACAGCTACTGAGGCTATAAAAATTCCAACACCACTGCTGAACAATCCAATAAATGGCACGGTTACGAGTGGAAGCAAGCAGTAACCCAGGATGGAGGCAACAGATGCGAAAGATACGTTGCTCTTAATAGACATTAAATTGATTATACAGTACATTAAAATGCAACTCGAAAATGCCAATCCATACACAAATCCAAAGTGAGCTTTCCCTCCAGTTAGAAGTAGTGAAAGAGCCATAATAACGCAAAACATTAACGGTCCTGCCAAATCTGAGTCTTGTAGGAGGAATGCAGCGTCGTCTGTAGGCCCTTTCCTGCGAAAAGGATTTAATACAGCAACAGTTTTCTCGACAATTCTTTGAGGATCTATCCCTAACTCTTCTAATAAAGGAGGTTCATCATCATCATCATCTGGCCTAATTGTCTGTCGACCTGGTGGTACAGAGGGTTGATACGTGTTGTTTCCATAAAAATCACCAGTCTTTTCTATAGGATCAAGAAACGTAGCTTTTCCAGTCTGCAAGGAGTATGCAGGGTTTTCATCGTAGTTCGAATCAAATGTTTGAAACTGAAGTTGCTCCTCATAACCGCTTGCCGCAAAATCGCCGATGTTGTACTGAAACTGTTGTTCATCATAATATCCAGACATGATTATTTGGTACAGTGGTTGTCACATTCACAAACAATTCGGAAAGCAAAGATCGCCAAATGCACAAAGCCCTTACGACACAGATATGCACATGTTATCGTTAACTGCTTTGATCCGGAGAAATTCTTCACAAAGAAAACAGATATGTAAATATAAATAGTAGTTCATTTGACCCACTCAGCATAAGTATTTAATGAAAATTGTAATTTATGATGTGACACAAAGTTTCGTATTTAAGTTAACTTAACTTACCGTGTTAAATATACAACACAATTATAATGTTTTAATCGAAATTCATTGCCACGTTCATTTGCAAAATAAACATATTACCAAATACGTCAGATAATGAATATTTAATGTATTGTAAGTATTATTACTTTAACGGTGTACATTCGCAATAAAAATAGACGTAACGTTTCGACCCGAATTTGGACTTCGTCAAGCAATAAACAAACAATAAGAAAAGATGCTGATTAAACCAATTACACTGGACATAACTGGTTACTTAATTTAGATTATTTCCTAACATTATATTATATTAAACTACTACAACACCAGATTCTTTCCTCATTGTTAAATCACAAGTAGGATTTAACTTGCAAGCAGGATAATCTATGGAATATCCAAATAATTCAAAATTTCTTTACTGTCTTTTTTCAATTTATCGCCTTTCGCAACGTTCTTGTATTTTCTTAATAGGGTTACTTCAACTTAATAGAATCCAAATTTAAGTTTCTATGTGATCACCCTCTTATTTCAGTTTCTTAATGACATTTATAACAACATACTTTTAAAGTTCGTAATTTATATTAAATGTTCATTTTTAAATTTAGCAATCTATCACCTGTTGAAGTACCAAATATGGGATGAAATGTTGAGTGTTTATTTTGTGAATGAAGTACCGGACTTACTCCTTGACTAATATATTTATTTAGTCACTTAAATGTTGGGTAAATATAAATTTTACACACCCATAATTTAATTAAGTAATTACAATAAATTAGTATTTCTGTTGATAATTTTTAATAAGAAAATAATTATAAGGCCATAAGTATTATTGAAACTAAGAGCATAAGTACAAAAGATAGCTTTTTTTTAAAAAAAAAACATTATAAGCAAAACTGCAATTCCTTGCAGTATAAATACAACCACTTAATGAAGGAAAAATATCAATCCATTTACTCACTTGTTTTGGAACTACTGCATTACCACCAGACAGTTACTTTAGAAAATTATTTAAAATGTATTGTGATGCAAGAGAGTGTGCTTGGGGCAATGGACAGTAATGAAAGTTTTGGTAGTCTTGAGGCTGTCCTTAGAGGGAGATGGCGGCAAAATGTTAGCTAGAAAAAGTTGCAAAAGGCGACAAATTGAAAAAATAATTCGACTGTTTTATGAATGGCAGTTACAAGACGCTACTAGTCTTAGAGAACAGATATAGCCTTGATGCTATGTCACACCTTCGTCGGATTCCTTCCATCTTCACCTCTGACACAAGTAACCGACATCAATGCATAGATACCCCTCCCATTGAAATTTAGAGATAAATATAAATGTATAAAATTACAATTCTTTGAATATAAACTTGTTTAAAATTAATAATACATTTTAATGTTTTTTCTGTTCATTAAACTGGTGATAGTTATTGATTTTATCCCTCAATGTTAATTTATAAGATAAAATTCAACACATATTTAATAAGTAGTAAAGGTAGTTTATTACAATAAAATAAATAATTTTATTTTTAAAGGGAAAATTGTGTCTACATTTTACCTACTTGCATTCGACAGATTTATTCAATTAAAAAACACATCAATTTTATAAAATAATGTGTGGGAATCATATGCCAAAGAAAAAATTAGAATACATTTGTGGGGAGAACAATGTAAACTGATACTAATTGTAAAAATTAATTTTCAGCCTCAAAACAATGAAACATATCTCACCATTATCCCAGGCAGCTTCTTTGGTATGCAGCAAGGCTGCCAGTCCTATGTTGTCCTTGGGCATGACTCTGTTAAGCATGTTGTCAGAGCCCTCCGCATTAGCCATCGCCAGCTGAGTGAATTCCACAAGGTGTTCCTTGATGAGGGTGAACCTGGAAAATATTAGACACATTAAAAAATCACTTCAATTGTAAAACCATACTTCAATTAATCACTATCATGTCATATGTCAACAGTTCAGTTCTTAACTCCCATAAGCCACCTCTCATATGACAACAGTCCTTTGTCGCTACAGTCTTAAGTCACATGAGAGGAGAAAAGTTGGACCCTGTTCATACTTCTTGTCTGTAAAATGTAGGTATGGTTACCTTATCAGTTAAGCATTAGCAAAAGAGCAATTAGCATTTCCAGCCATATATTAAAGCCTTTCATTGTAAATTTTTTATTTATTAAGCCAAAAATTAAAGTAAAGAAAACTTGATGAATTTCAACAGTTATAGTGGAAGTGAATGTTTTGAAATAAGTGATTATGATTATTCTTCTTTGGCTCTGCAGCCCATGAACGGCCTTGTCAGTGTAATGATTCTCCAGCAGTCTTAATCCCAAAACTCATAACCATGATTGCATAAACATCACAGTTCAACTTCTAGTGTTGGACTCCCTCTTCTATTCATTCCAAATGCATACTTCCCTTAAAATATAATTGAATGAGACCTTTATGCTTTATGGCTCAAAATGAGGTCAGTAATACTGTACCATTTTTAGTCAGTGTCCTCAAATCTTCTCTTCTCACCAATTCCATTCAAGGCTTCCTGATTTGTGACTGATCTACCCATATGGCTTTCAATGTTCATCTGAACCACCAAGACTTACAAATTCATAAAATTCCAAAGAGTTACATTCAATAGATGAAAGTACTGCTACCGAGATTTAAAATTAATGTACAGAAGAAGCAAACATTAAGGTTTAAGCTTAACTCACTAACATTTTTCCTATGACTATTAAAGAAGTAATAGTTTTAGACAATATTTTCATCATAAACAGTTATTAATTTTTTTACTATAATATACACTAAATGTGAATATGCAGGGTGTAACAGAACTTGGCGCACAAATTTAAAGGAGTCAATACAAACATTTTTCCTTCCTGGCATTTTTGTTGGAGATTCTGAGAGACAGAATTCAAAAAGTGTGCCCTAATCTCACTGCTGCCAACAGAAAAATGCATGAATGCAACACTGAAAATGTCTCTTGGAAGTTGCACATGTGTGTGTGAGTTTGCCTCAGCTCAGAATAGCTGATTGTGACAGCCCTCACATAAAAATTAGACCTTGTCAGAAGCGTCTGTATTTGGCACTGTTCACCTGGTGAGCTTTTTTAATTCTATTTCTCAGCTTTCTTTTCATAAATTACACAGTAATGAAGCATCTTGGACAAAAATGCCATGAAAGAAAAATGTTTGTATTGATCCCTCTTCTCCCCCATTTAAGTTCATACACTTATTTCTGTTTCACCCTTTTGTGACTTATAACATGACATGTATGAAAATATAATTTACTTCCACTAAATTTTTACAAGTTGTCATTAATAACTTTCCTCTCAACCTCCAGCAATTAGACAAGACAATGTAATGGGGTCACAGGCTATTGTTATCAGGTGTCAGATTCATATTGTTAATTGCTCTGTAGACTAATGTTAACACCAATGTTTATTGAATTTAATCATGATGAAGAAATGAAAATTTGAATCCTATACATAATAGTATGGGTATACAAGATTAATAGTGTAAGACATGTTAATACAATAGTATTAATGCAATAATATTAAGAAATATAACAAAGCATACACTTTTTAACTTTTCTAGTAGAAAGGAACAAGGTGAGACATTTCATAGCAAGAACATAATCTTGCATGATGGCACTAATATAATGCATTAGACTTACTAAGACACCCCAGTGAAATCAGTTTCTTGTTGAATAATTATCATTGTTCATGAAGAGCTGTAAAGTGTCTTATGAAGAGATTGAAATTTATTGAAATATTTTGCTTTGAGATACAGAAGCAGTATACTACTGTCAGATTATTACCACCATACACATCTCAAGCCAAACCCTGCAAAAACATAAACATACAGTCTTTTTTAGTTTAGCATGAAGTAGGATAAGGTGTCCTACAAACAGCATTGTCTGTACAGCCAAATAAAATATCATTTGCAAGCTGACAAATGTGATGAGGGGTGCTACACATCATGGCATTTAGCACCTCTACTTATGCCAAACATGTGGACATGACCATTAATGCCTGAGGCCACATAACTTCTCTTCATATACAAGAAGATGTAACATAAGGTGTGGAGAGGCAGCAATGTTATTACAGAATGAAGAGCTCACTACAGTCCTCCGTTCCTGCTGAGACTCAGAACCTCAGTTATATAAGCATTCATAACAAGCGCTGACGCAAGAATTCTCAGCCAGTTTTGACTGGTCATACATCACCTAGAAGTCCCTTAACAGGGCAAGAACAGGAACCGTGATATGTAAATACAACCACCTTGGCAAGTGGGTTGATGGAAAACTAGTGTGGGACTGTGATACTATTAAAACAGTATACAGTTCATTAGCATGCCCAAATCTCAACAGTATTTGTGCTTGCTAGAAACAAATGCAAAGCCCTACACATAATTACTGGGACAAAATTATCTAACATTTATTACTCTTTAATACACTTGATTCACGACACAGTAAAGGGATTTTTTAAATTTCTCTTTTCAGAGCTTGGTAACATTGCTCATATCCAGCCGTCAAAACTTCTATACAACGTATAGCAGACCGTTAAAAATGACGGCTCCCATGACGATCTGCAGCAAGGAGGAAATTAGGGCAGTGATTTGCTTTTTGTTTGTAGAGGGTCTTAAACCTGCGGACATTACCGTCGAATACAAGCACAATATGGTGACAACTACTGATCGCAAAACAAGGTCTACGAATGGATAGAGCGCTGAAACAAGGAATAACTTCTTGATGTAACGAAGAAGATGGGGCAGACCATCAACGTCAACCACTGAGGACAATGTGTTAGTCGTTGAGGCTATAATGAAGGAAAACAGAAGAGTCACAGTGACAACTACTGATTGCAAAACAAGGTCTACGAATGGATAGAGCGCTGAAACAAGGAATAACTTCTTGATGTAACGAAGAAGATGGGGCAGACCATCAACGTGAACCACTGAGGACAATGTGTTAGTCGTTGAGGCTATAATGAAGGAAAACAGAAGAGTCACAGTGGACGAATTCGCCAATACTTTACATATCAGTCGTGGTTCAGAGTATTCCAACGTACACGACAGGCAAAATTTCCGGAATAAAAACAAGTGTGTGCAAGACGGATCCCGAAACAATTGTCAGCTCAGCATAGGCGCAAACGTTGGGCATCGCTCGAAACATTTGGCCTGATATCGTGGCGAGGGAGATGGATTTTTACAGAAAATCGTTACTGTAGATCATCACGAACCGGAAAATAAGGCTGTGAGCATGGTTTGGAAACACCCATCATCGCCAGTCGTCAAGAAGTTTAAACGTGAAAGTATTGTGAGCCGATGTAGCAAAAAATTCAATCCAATGTCGACTTATAAACGAGGAAAGCAAGTCAGAATATATTATTTGTTTACAGTTGTAAATAGCATCCCAACGAAACATTACGATGATCCACATATAGATTATGAGCCTTAGCGTTAACGGGGGCCAAAGAACCTCTACAAGGCGTCGCCGCGAAATTCGTACCAAAGTTGCTCAATTTCGACCAAAAACAGCGTCGCGTTAACATTGCTAAGGAGCTGTTGGACTCAATTGCTCCAGATGGTCATAACTGGGGACGAATCATGGGTTTATGGTTATCACAATGGAAGCTGCCGCATGTGCCAAGATAGAAAAAAACCGCCAAGTTCGGTCGAATGTGAAGGTTTTGCTCACAGTTTTTTTTTCGATTGCAGGGACGTGGTGCATCACCAATTCTTGCCACAGGGTCAATAAAGAATATTATCTGCAAGTTATGCGCAATTTGCGCGAAGCAATCCGTCAGAAACGCCCGCATTTGTGGAAGAACAAAAATTGGCTTTTGTACCGCGATAACGCTCCTGCATGTTTTTATATGTTGATTACATTGGACACGGGTGTGTCGTTTGCCCGCTGACCTGTTCCGCGACGAGAACCAGTTCCGAATGCCCCAGTTCCGTCTTCGCGGCGCGATCCCAATCTTCCTCAGCTTTCCATTGTTGTGGGCCGTGACCTTCAGTCACAGTTCACAACTTATTTATCCTCGCAGTTACTTTGTGTCTTTGCTCGGATTCAAGTTCCAAGTTTGAAAATATTTACTAACTTTAGTAGAATGCAAATACAGGGGATTTCAAATAATAGGCACCACCAACTTTGATTTGGGTCCACTATAACATCGCCTTCTATAGGGTCGGATTTTCGAAAAACTACACAAGCTATAGTATTCATGATCAGTATATAACTAATTGTTTTTCAGTTTAACCCTTTAGGTACTCGTAAATCACCAACATAGAGAAGAAATAGGGCCAATATTTCTAAATCTGGCTCAGGTTTATTACGATGAAGACAGCCGATGACATACCAGAGCTGGTATCAGGTAATATTTAATCACAGTTACGATTGCACTTGGTAACTTCGTGAACCGGCAACCATGAGAACTTCAGGCAACGTCTGGTCATCCTGTCAACTTTAGATAAAAATTATCGGGGTGGAAACGTCAGGCAGAAGAAATCTATAGAGAATACTTCTAAGGAACGGCTATATAAAGTCCAACTTCGTAAATGTGCATTCAAAATTTCGCGATTATTCCTACCTTGTGCACTACTGATCATAAAGACTGCATCCTTGTCTTACTCCTTTCTTGACTTATGCTTTCTTTTCTTGCTCTTCAATTCTTATTACTACTGACTGCCATCTGTCGAGGTTATATAACTCTTCTTTCTGGATATTTAATTCCTGTTCTCTTTAAAATTCTTAGTACTGTGTTCCAGTTTACATTATCAAAGGCTTTTTCTAAATCTACAAATGCCATGAACGCAAGCCTTTTTTTTCTTATTCTATCTTCTAAAATTAGACGCAGAGTTTCTATTGCTTCTTATCCCTACATTCTTCCTAAAACCAAACTGACCTCCTAACTCGCATTTTATTTGTCGTTCCATCCTACTATACACTATTTTGTATGCATGAGATACTAAGCTAACTGTACCGTGCTGTTCGCATCTATCAGCCACAGTCTTATTCGGCATGGGTATAATTATGTTTTTACTGGTATTATTCTTGTTTCGTAGATTTAGCAAACTATTCTGAACAAACATGATATTGCTTCTTAGCCCGATGATCTTATCAACTCCGCTTAATGTTATCAATTCCTGGTGCTTTACATTTGCTCAAATCTGTCAGCGCCCTATCAAACTCCGACCATAAAATTTTGTCCCCCAACTCTTCATCATAAACTTCCTTCTTCTTTTCTATTACTGGCTGATCTAGATTTCCACTATGATACAGCTCTTGCAGATATTCGGTCCATCTTTCCCCCCTTTCTTCTTTATCTATAATTGGCTTCCCATCTGCTCTCCTAATGTTTTTGCTAATATTTTTTCTCTATCCGAATTTTTCTTTGATTTTCCTATAAGCTCCATCTATTTTCCCTTCAACATGAAATTTTCATAAGCTTTGCATTTCTCTAGGAACCAAGGTTCTTTGGTTGCTTTGCACTTCCTATCTTCCATTCTTCAAGCGTCTGTATTGCTGTTCACCATTTTCATCTCTTGCGTTTATATATTTGTGCCTTTCATCAAGTATTTCTTGTGTTATCCATGCTTTCCTATTGGTCTGAGCTATTCTTCCTAATTTTTCGTCGGCTGCTCTAGTCATTTCTTCCTTCAAGAGTGCCCATTTATCTTCAATATTGTTTGTTTGGCCTTTCTCCATTATCTACTCTTGATTTCTTCTTTGAAACTCTGAAGCACCTCCTGTTGATTCAATTTTTCTAATTCTCATCTCTTTGTTTTAATTCATTTCTTGAGTTTCTTCATTTTCAACAGATTATGGCCCGAGTTCACATTTGCTCCTGGGTAGATTTTGCAGTCCAGCACCTGATTCCAATATCTCTTGTGTAGTTTAATTGGTACCTGCCAGTGTCCCCCGGCTTCTTCCATTTGTAGTCTTCTTTCACGATTCTTGAACCATGTATTTGTCACTACTGATATGTGCCCCATGAAAAATTCTACTAGGCTGTCTCCCCTTCCATTCCTTTCACCAAGTCCATAATCCCCAACTACATAGCTTTTCCTATTACTGCGTTCCAATCGCCCATTATCATCATAATAAAATTCTCGTTTCCTTTGACATTATTTCTTCAATTTCTTCGTAAATTCCTCAACGCATTTGTGGGCATGTAGACTTGTATTATTGTCGTTGGCTGTGGTTTTGTATCCAGTTTTATGATAGCTAACCTTTCACTACATTGCTCATAATAACTGATCCGTTGCCCCAGCCTTTTGTTCTTTACAATACCTACACGTTTTTTCTTGCTGATACTACTCGCTAATATCATCAACTCTTCTCTTGCGTCTGGTGTACTGGACTGTAATTTGACTTAACTTGTTTCTTGCTTTGCCCCTCTGTCCTACGCACAGACAGAACTTCTCTATTCAAGTTTGCACGATTTTCCCTGCGTTTGTTTCTGATTTTTTTATCGATGCTTTTATGTTTCTAATGAGCATGATATTCGTTTTTTACACCCTCTTGATTGAAGAGGGAATGTCTGATTTTTCATTTGGAGCAATAAAGTGACACCTGCTTCATTATTCGTCTTAAATTATTAGTGTAAAGCGTCAATATAAATAAGATAATACTGATTCACTTTAAGAATTTACGCTCATAAGTTTCTTTATGGGAGTTGTAGGGGAATAATTACCCAACTGCAAAAGTGTGTTATTATAGCATACAGGTAAACATCGATTCCATAGATTGGTCAAGCGTTGCTGCTTTTGTAAGAGATTAGTATCGGAAAGAATGATAAGGAAACGTTAATGAATTTAGAGAAAAATTCTAAAGCTTGAAATGAGTAACATTTTACTTTCCTTCAACGAGATTTTGTCTTATATCCTATCTAAAACATTAACAATTGCGAAAATTATCTGTTACAGTCAATAGGTGTACAGTTGAAATGAAAACTACACAATATATTTTTTATATTGCCCGACTTTTGATGACGATGGATGATCGCATATTGTCAAGGCCAGATACAGAATATCATTGATTTTTGGTGAATTGTACTTCGTGGAGTTTTCCTTTTCTTCCTTAAAAGAATCATATTTTGGCATGAAGTAATATGTAATTCCTATTTATATAAAATGGGTCAAATGTCGTATACTATTGTACTTGAAATTATTTTTTTCTTCCCAGTCAATATGTCATACCTTCGAAGTTGTCAACAACAAATGATTTTGTTGTGGCAGTGCCTCCTTAATATTTATAGTTATGTATTTATTTACACAGTTTAACTAGGGTAATTAATGTTGTAGGTCATTTCACTCATATAATGTATTCCGAAACTTTTTTGTCATGCATGTAAAATTAGCGACGAGTCTTATGTCCCTATAAGAGGGAAAACTGAGAATATATGTACCTATGGTTACTGATGAATTATTGTCCATATCACTGCTTGATTAGTATGATAACTTTTTGAACATTTGTATGATAGCTTAAAATTTTCTCGACCGAGGACTTAATTAACATTATAATATCGTCCTCCGCGAAGGGACTTTGGTGGAAGTGACTCTTCCTCATTCAGAAGAATTTGTCACGAAATAGATGTTTCAAGAGAACCAAAGAGAAAAAACTATGGTTTGCGTCTGTCCGATAGATAACCCTCATTACTTTCCCTTCGACCCAGTTACGACTGACCTAGGGAAATTTGTAACCAACGGGTGCGTAACATGCGGGCTTGCGAGGACACGCTTATCTACGGGAAGTTTGCTCACTTTGAGGTCCTGTAAAAGATGGCGCAGCCGTCGACGAACTTGCGCTCGCTCTCGGTCATGGTCTTGGCGCGGGACTTGGGCGAGAAGATGCCGTCGTAGCCGTCCATCTTGAGCTGGGGCAGAAAGAAGTTGTAGAACTGGTTGGTCTCGACCTCCTGCAGGCTGATGATGTCCGCGGCGTAGTGTCGGATCTCGTCCAGGATGCCTTTCTTGCGGTACTCCCACTCGAGGGCCCAGCTCGGGCAGTAGCCGTACATCTGACGCGTCGCGTACTTGTCGCACAGCACGTTGTAGCACATCACAGTGAAGATGCCTGCAACAATGAGATCGTAGTCGTCAATTTCGAGTTTCTTGTCGCTCTAATATGAACGGTAAGCATGATGTGAGGGTAGTTAAAGGAAAGGAATTATACGAAAAATAGAAGTAAAAGGAAGAGGAAACCCATTAAACTTGCGAAGAAATTATAATGAATCTATACAAAGTGCTAAAAAAGTGTCGAATATTTCGAGAGGTGATAGTAACCTTCAAAACAAGAAAAAATGTCCAATAAACTTGAGCCTGGAAACGCGTTCTTTCTGAGATCTATAAACTTGTACATAGAGGCTGAAGACGTTTGGTTGTGAATATGTCTAAAGACACTGGTTCTCTAGGACCCCAGAAGGCGAACAGTCGAAGACCTTGGTCAGTCCATACACATCAAATGAGGAGCACGAGCTACTAAGACTGGGAACCAGTGGCAGCAGCTGAAGGCATCAGTAATCCGCTTTCCTGATTGATCTACATGAACAATTACTGAATTCATACTATCATGAGTGTGTCCAAGCACTAAGGCCAAAATACCACTGAAGAAGGTTGCAGTTCAAAGTCTTGCAGATCTACCGTCGAATATTTTATTTACCAATGAGGTAGAGATGGCGTTATGAACTTTCATAACCAGTATGTGTGGCCTGATGAAAATCCCTATGTAATTGCAGAAAAAGGACATCAACACCATTTCACCATTAACGCACGGGGAGGCACTCTTTATAAATTACTGGGGACCACAAAGATTAAATGGGGTACATTACCATTAATTTATTTTTAACATATTGCCTATTTTGGCTGAGGATGTGCCATGCCAACAAAGACTAAGGATGCAGATTATGCATCTTCTACAGCAAGTGTTATGAATGAAGGGCAGGTTGAACCTCTGCTATGAAAAAGTCTAGATCTCAGAAAGTATCCGTTACCGACCCCACATTTGTTGAACGTTTTTCTTTGATGGTTACTACCACCTTTCAAAATATTCTTAACTTTTATAACACCCTGTACAAGTAAACAAATAAAATAATTAACAGAATCAGGAAATGTGGTTCACAGAGCGATCAACACGATCAGAGTCTGCATAATCGACTCTAATTGTCAGAAAGTTGTGAACCAAACAATAACACAATTTTCGGAGGTCCATGCTTTGAAACAAATGTATGAAAATAATTGGACCAGAAACGTGTGACAGTTCCCACAGTTAATCGTCTTTTATTTTGACCTAAGGGTTGGTACGAAACCATCGTTGAACGTCGTTCTTCGTGTATGCCACTTTTTCGAAACTATCATCAACTAAACTTTGAATTATTTTATATCTTTCAACGGCTACAAAAAATTCAAACAAGTTTGACGGATTAATGCCCTAAAGTGACTAAAAATTAAGGATGTTTTGCAATTGGAAGATCATCAATATATGCTGTGTGTTAATAAAAAATTAATGTTTTGAGCATTTTTAATATTTCACATATTATGTTAATACATATTCTACTAAATTCTATTTAATTTCAGAATTTATTAAATGTTTAATTGTAGGAAAAGTTTGGAAAATACTGGTGTACGATGTATTAATACTTGCTAAACAAACTGATTTTTCTACTCGCTTTGATATATTTCGTAGGTCTACGAAATTCATCATATGTTACGAAAAGGCTTAATGGATTGCAATGAAAATTCTATGGACTAAAAAAGGAATTTTAACTTAAAGTTTCGTGTATGTTCCATTTCGATATCCTGTATGGTTCAGAAGAAATTAATATAAATATTCGTAAAAAAAACGTACTGCCATCTAGACGGTATCATGAGCAACATGCCGCGCCAAAGCAGGTTGGGTAGAAAATCTGAGGAACTGACAGCTTATTTTCATTTGATCAGTTTTGGCGCTCTGTGGCATGAATCTTCTATGTGTATTACCATAAAAAAATAAACTAAAAATTTTTAAAAATAAATATTTTTATATGAAAAATGAATATATATTTGTATACTTAGATACTAAATACCAAATAGATACCTTTTATTTTTTATAATTTTAGTGTTCTATTATAGCGGAAAAACAAAAAACTTACATAATTACTTATTTCAGAACATTTTTTTTAAATTTACATATTTACTCATTTTAGAACAGTTTAAAAAAAACTTAATGGAGGTCTAAGAGCGCATTTAAAAAATTTACGCGAATGAAGTCACGAGCGATTGCTATATTCAATAAATACAAATTTCTCAAAATACTGTTCCTGTTGTTTCGTTTTTTAGGGCAAAATTAATGCTATTTGACCAAGTCCCACGCGAAGTCGCTAAAACGGCAAGTATTAAAAAGCAAGCACCAGCTAAGATTGTCGTTCGAAATTAATTCCTCGTATTAACCAGCAGGAATATTTACTTACACGTGGGTCTCGTCCGGTTTGGCCTAGTCAACGGGATCCACGGCCTCTGAGGAGGCGTCGACGCCGTCACTGAAATTAAATAAAAACTCTTTAATTGAAATTCAACAAAAGTAATACACAACAAGAAAATATTATTCTATCTGCCAACGCGCAATTAGAGGGATATACAATTTAAAAAAATTAAACCTCAAAACTACAACTAAAATGCAATTCTCATCGCAAAACGTATCTGCAATAATAAATATATATATATATATATATATATATATATTGGTTAGGTTAACTTTTATTTTTCAAAAATCCTTGTTGTGCTGAATACACTTCACCCAAGAGTCTTCAACTTTTAAAGCCGACATAAATGAAGTTTTCGGAAGGCATTCAAAATTGTTTCGGCAATAACCTCTTCGCTTGACACGAATTATTTTGGGTCTGTTTTTCAGGTAAGAAAATACTATCGAATAGGGTGGATGCGGCTGCATTCAAATTTCAATCAAGCCAGTATGCCATAGTAACTACATCTACTGTCCTAACGGAAGGCAACATTTTTCATGAACCAAATACGAACTTTTTATCTATCTATCAAGCGGTCAAGAAACGGCGCCTCCATTTATCGTTCGTCATTTTAAAAAATGGCCTTCGTTGAAATTTCCACGAGCATTCCAAACAAGCGTGACCAACCGATGTCACCGTCATAGCCGTCTTCGGAGCCAGTTCGCCCGCAGAAACCAAATGTTTCGATTCTTTTGTCTCTGAAATGTAATGAGAATTCACGTTTAATCAACAGTTATGTATCAACGTAGAAACTCGTGAGGTTGTCGCACGAAGAAGCGTCAAACCAGCCACTCAATCGATCGGACAACTGAGTTCATTCTCATCCACGAGCAAATGTGGCAACAATCTGGAAGATATATTTAGAACACACTATTTTTTTATAAGGAAGATATAGTTAGAACACACTATTTTTTTTATAAGGAAGATATAGTTAGAACACACTATTTCTTTTTATAAGTCATTAAAACCGTTGAGCCATAGAATAGGCTTGCGATCTTATCAAGTTGCCGCAATTTGTCTTGTTGATCACTTAACACTGTATCGTGAATTTAGTTTATCATCACTTATGTCCGAAGCCGCTTAAAACGCGTTCACCAATTATAAATGGCTTTAAACACTAGAGCAGAATGCTTTGGATTTAATTAAAACGAATTTGATTTCTTAAGGCGTTGTCTAACATCATCATAACTATTTGCTTTGACAAATTAAACGAAGCCCATGACAGCGGAGTGTTGAAAGATATCAGTTATCACTAAGAAAATGGTTTCAAATCTAACAGTGCTATTTCTCAGATAACTACTACTAATCGTATATATATAAAATCGTACGAGCTGCAGTTTTCGAAAAATATATCGTTTACTCAAAATTTCACATTTACTTCCTCGTCCGATTACAATGTTTGAAGGTAATATTGTAGTGAACAAAGAACAGGATTGTACAGTTATCAAATGGGAAATTTGGAAATCTTGAAGCTTTTTAACTGTGATAGTAGAGAAGGATGTTAAAGGTTAATGGAATGATAATGTAAAGACCGACAAAGAAGAATTTGGATAGCGTTAAGAAGAATAGGAACCAAATCGGTTATGCAAAAACTGCGATTTCGAATATAGCAAAAAATGTAATTTAAGAAAGATGGTCGTACAGCGAGTAAGATGGAGAACATCATCAATCCTGGTTTTCGACTGAAGACAAAACTATGACGAAAAAATTAAAGAAATAATTACATGAAACCACAACAGATTTTAGGATTGCAGAAGTAAAGGTCTACAATTGCTTTATCACTTAACGGAAGACAAACCTAGGAAGCTACAGACATGGATAAAAAAGATCCCGAGTTTCCGGGGAATTTAATGTTACAGAATATTAATAAGAAAATTGAGGAAAAATGTTCGAAAAATATGGCGATGAGAAGATTTTTTTCAACCTACTCAAGATTGCGGGGTCTAATTTAGAAGGAGCTATGGAGACATCAGAATTTACGGAAGTTTGATTCATTAAATACTGCAAAAATAGGGGTTAGCGCAGATGACGAGATACAGTACCTCATAAAATGTTACACGAATCGTTCAAAAATTAATAAATAACACATTTGCGTATTTCACATTTATATGGATACTCGAAATGAAAACACAGTAAAGGAGTATATGTTTATGTCAGAGGAGAGGCGGTTCTGGTGAACGGCCGAGGTGGGTGTCCTAACTGTATCCTCAGCCAACACAGCCTCACTAGCTGCCGGAACCAGATCAACCAAGCCTTCCCCAAAATACAGGTCCAAGAAGTCACCAGGAAGAGGAACCTCATCAATAATCTCCTCTAGTAATGGACAACATTCTTAAGTCTATATTACTCGAAACCAAACGTACAGCAAATAGCAAATATGAAGGTGGTGATCGATTGGTTCATAATTCGGGAAGGAATTGAATTAATTAAGTCATTACAGATTCTATCGAGAAAAGCATCAGGAAGCAGGAAGTGAAATGCCTACATTTTTGGATAGAAACATTTTTAAATGTAGTGGTACTAATGAATATCACACAAGTAGCTCTTGAAATCGGTGAAGAGAAATCTCGCAGTTTCCAGCACAGAAGCAGAACTACCGAAGGTCTCTGAAACGAAACTAATACGATAAGGGCGGAGTGAAAGTTACCGAAATGTGGAGCAACAGGAGTTTTTAGAAGAAAAATGACCGGAAATAAATAGAATGAGAAAGCTGTATTGTCGATTGACGATTCTACGAAGTATGTGAAACTATTTCTAGATTTATTGAACAAATTAGCGGTCCACCAGTAATATAACGCTGCAGTGGAAGACAAGAACAGTTCAGGCGCATAGAAGCACAGTATACAAACCAAATAATTACAGATATAACTAGTGATAAAATTAAAGATGCACATAGTAATAAGAAAAAAAATCAAAGAAGAAAGTCAGAAGAAAGAAAAGTGAAAATGAACTATATCAAATCCACGATATTGCTTCGTCAGTTTAGTCAGAAGGCAGAGATCTACAAAACGATTGTGTTAACATCACAGATCGTTTACTCACAAGATTACGCTAAAATTTTCACATTTCTGGTCTTAAAAAATTGTAACTCTTTAGGAAGGTTGCTAAATCAACGGAAGGTAAACTTGGAATCAATGAAAATTTCTCTCCCGTACTAACGTCACCTTTGTTTAGTACTAAAACGTTTGAGGACTAATTTTAGGAGGTATATGTACTGGGGTCGAAGTGAATGTTGCGACCCCCGTCATTCGGAAAGGCGCGAAAATAGTACCCAATTCCCGACCTACCTGATGCAGGTTTTCTGGGGGTTTGCTGCATCTCTTTAGTTGAAATACCGGGTAAGATCCTTAAACCATAGCCCGGGGGCCTAGTTAACCCTTGGCTACCTTGCTCTACCTTCCGCATCACCCCTTTTCAATTCCCTTCCTATGCTATTAAAGGGGAGTTGCCTGTTTCAGGATCACCCTCATGCAGTATGCTAACCAAAAAAATTCATTAGTTCTGGCTCTCTTTGTTTTCAAGGTTCTCGCTTGCCGAAGTTCCTGGAGCTCATTTGTGAGGAGTATGTACTGGGGTAGCAGACCTTGGGCGTACGGTAAGAGTTGTCCACTGATCCCATTGGATTAGTCGGCCACCTGCCTCCTAAATAAAAAATCTAGAAAGATTTCTTTGCTCTTATTCGCAAAGCTTTCAAAGATTACTAAAGAGCGCGGCTGATCTGTCGTTGACTCAGGTAGTTCGTTCCTAGATTGCCCTGAGAATTAGGGCACGTCTGTTTCACGTCTCATTATTTACCTAGTGGACTTATTGTTCGCTTAAGTTTGATTTATTATATTTGACATTCTATTTTTAAAAATTTATTTTTATGCATTTATATAGCATCTTCAGGGCAAGCCCGGTGCTGACTACTTGGGACTTTGCCAGACAAGTCGCATTACCCCGATTGATTATGCTATACGAATTCTATAATTTTAAAGAATCTGTACGTTGATAGCCCGTCATTAATTATAATGGATGTTTCAACAAGCCTTACAAAAAAAGGAACTTCTCATTACATGAAATTAACATTACATATAATTAAATGGCCAAACACACGAAATTAAGTGAAAAAACAGGGAACGACATGTCCCTCTAACTAGGGGAGGTATTTATATTATCATTTAATTTTCTCAGTTTATTGACTACTTCATTATCAAATTGTTAAGTCTTATAATCCTCGAGGGGCAGTAAAGTCTATCTTTTTATGTTATTAATGAAATGCCATAGTATAATATTGTCAGCATATTAGCAATCGTTTCAAATGTCCGTAATTTTAAAACTCATATCGGATGCTTAAAATAGTTTATTCCTACACAAGCACCTACTCGATGGCATTATGAACTGCCCCGCCGTTTCAAATAACTTCACACGTATCAGGTAATTATGTAAACTTTTCAGGTCGACAATTTTGGGGTGATGCACTAGTGAACCCGCCCCAAAGTTTGGAATGGTAATATTTACTAAATTCTGTGTGAATTTTTTGTCTTCAGTTCTTATCTGACATTGAGTGCCGGCTGCATACATCCCACTTCTTCTTCATTACATTATAATCGTATTTTCATATATCTGTCCCAACCGTACAACTAATTACTCTTATAACGTCTATTAAAATTTGCTGTTGTTAAAAATTGCAAACGAACGGATAAGGCAAAAAAATAATAATAAAGACAGTCGTCTCCTCACCCGCGAGTCTTTTATACGTGTCAACAACTTGCGTAACATACATCCGACACATGCACGTGCGAAAACAATAAATATCCTTGATGGGCGGGAAGTCAGTGTTAGTATTGCGTTCTACTACTGAGTAATTTTCCATATATATTTTCCAATATATTTAAAAATGTAGCAATTCTAAATAGGGGTTAATTTTACAAGGCGTCGGACGGTTTCGCAGGCGTCCAAGTCACGTTGATAAAGTGTCTGTGCTGCATAATCATGTTGTTTTAATTTGTCCCACAAATAATAAATATTCAAAGGCTGACTCCCCCCCCCTTATCTTTTTACATTGTGGCAGACATCAGTGCATTTAAAACACCATGGCTAAAATGATCCGGAGTCTCATCACGCAATAAACCACATTCTTCGCCTTGTTTATTAGAATGACTTATCATGTAACAGATATGGGAGAGAATGATGAATAATTTCGATGTAGACAGTTTATTTAAGACGTACCGGAATAACAATATATTCTGTGATTAATATCTTGAAAACGAAGGACCGCGTGACATGTTTATAAGCTCTTTTCTTGTCTTGGTGTGATGAGCCTGCTCAAAAGTTGAAACATCTTTACATACACCCTCATATTCTACTTCCGTCACTGAAAAATAAGTAAGTGGCTTATTTGTTTATATATCTATAAATTGGGAATACCTGTTTCTCAGTTAGAAGAAAGTTTTAAATTAGGGACAACTTTGATGTACATACCGATCTTTCAAATGCACTAATATAAATTATAAAAGTTAATTGTAATATATCATGCAAAATTAATTTTGTTTTACTTATCTATTAATTATTTATTTCTGCATTTAAAGACTAATTAATTACTAAGCACCGGGAGAAAGGGGCATTCGAATTGGCAGTGAATTTACGCATCCGAAAGAAAAGTAGATGGTAACTGATGGATAATCAAATATGCCAAGATGGACGCGGCATTGATGGAGAGAGGACACTTCGCTCTGGAATATCTATGGAGAAACATCACTGCGACTGCCCCATCGAAAAAAATTATTTGATTTATTAGTCAAAATTATCAGTGTGCCTTACCAAAGGAACCTTCCATAAAGTCGTTTTCCTTTCAAATAAATATTTAGGAAACCTGTAATTTTGGCGGAGCGAAAATTTGGTGAACCGGCGAGCAGACGGACGCGGCGGACCGTGTAGCTAGTAATCAGACCTCTTCAAAGTAACCAGGAAACACACGCAAAAGAATTACGCACAAACTGTAAGCTTGAAGGTTTCTTTAACCCATATACACACATGTAAAGTAAACCCAGTCCGTAAATTATCTAATCAGTCAATTTACAGCGAAACTAAAGTCTTTGTTGTCTTTCGCAACAATCTGTCGATATTACGTATGCATATTATTGGGAAAGAATACTCATTCCGGGCATTAAACGTTAAAAGTTATTGCAGTGAATAAAGTTGTTTGTATGTATGAACAATTGCTACAAAAAGTATCAATATTAATAATAATTCAAAGAATTTCACATATATTGTATGTCACGAGAGATTTACGTATTCTGTGTATATTCAAAAATAGATTGTTAGTCATCTTGAATTCATTGAAACACACAACACTTTTGTTATGATCCACTAAATTGTAACTCCCGTATAAAAACATATGTCGGGAATTTGAAAGGGTGGGGTGCGGAAAAGAATGCTAGCAAAGGACTATAGTTCAATCCTACCTGATATTCACATGAAATAAATGCAGAGCAAACCCTACAAACCTCCATCGGGTAGCTCGGGCTCTTGGATACCCATCCGAATGACGGGAGAGGAGTTTGACATGGCGTCGCAGCATTGCCTGAGGTTGATCCAGTAACTGGCAATTCCCCTTTAAAGCATAGGAAGGCAATTCAAAACGGAGGATTGAATCAATAAATTTGCCTATGAATGCGTTTTATCTGTGAGAAATCGAAGAAACTGATAGAATGTGCATATCTTTCAATGTGAAAATAATAAAAGTTCCACAATGTACATATAATAAGTGAATAGGAATTCGTATGTAAATATGAACACGTGGCTCATTAACATGCATGGCTGAGCACGTTCTACCCAAGTCTTTTCAAATTCAATGTGAGATTTATTTTTACGTTTTATCTTTGTGAGATACAAATGAGAACAGCTAATTTTTTATGGGCCAACAGGCTACATGAGGGTGATCCTGAAACAGGCAAATCCCCTTTAAAAGCATAAGAAGGGAATTGAGAAGGGGGGATAAGGAATCAACTGCGAAGCTTAAATAAAATAAACGAACATACTGCGGCTGTACATAAGTTTATTTGCCTACATATTTAAATACATATATAACGGTCCTCATACAACACTAATAACAATATTAAATGAACTCAAATCTTTCTGTAACATCGTGTACCTAACAGGGCCAACATGTTAAGATAATCGAATAAGTACCTTGAGTCATAGTCAAGGTTAAGTTTATCAACAATAAAATCGATATCGAACCACGAAAGTGAGAAATGAAATGGAAGAAATCAATTATTTCTCATTCTGGGCGTGTAATAGAGGACCAAATCTAAAACAGCTTTCTGCAATATCTGGAGCAAGTTACTGAAGTTACGTTACTTAAATGATATGTATATATGACTAATCTAGATAGAATTGGGAAATTAGAAGTATGAGAGGTATAAGTATTGTTGAAATTACAGACGGTGTTTTTATAGACTGGAACGAAGCAAGGCGTAGAGCCACCTAGCGGCCACAATGCGCAACCACGTTCAGATCTGTCCAGAGATTAAATACTTGCACCCGGTTCTCCGGACAAAGAATGAAGCATTGTTCTGCTCCACTGTTACATTAATGGTTTGCTGACAATCGACTTTATTGACAAGCTACTGGTCATTAGTCCCTATTAGTCCAGATACTCTATGAAACGTGCAAGGCATTGATCAGTATTAAATGAGTCTTAACAATTGACTAGGAAAACTGTGGGAATGTAAATATCCTAGGCTATTTTACCATAATGCAATCGTAAGTATTTCTGTCGGGCACGCGAATATTTTCGATAGTCCTCTCTGCTCGAATTAAGATTGTATATTTTCTTATTTACAAATGAGGACTTTGTGGAAGTATTCAAGGCTTGGAATACACGTTATTTCTAAATTGCATATATATTTAAGGCATCATATTTTTAACCCTTTACTGAAAAACACTCATCAGAACAGAACTGGCAACACTGGGTTTATAAAGAAAAGCAAGGAATCGAACCCGCGACCAATGCTGAACTACCCTGATCCAGTCACGGCTATAACATATTAGCTCCTTACTCGTCAGTCCTCTTAATTAGGCTATTAAAGAAAATGAACAGTAAATTGTAGGTAGTCTGAGATACAGGTTTTATGCAGAAAGAAATGAAGGATACCTATATCCATGTAGTTGAAGTAGTAGGGTAAGAGCGGTAGCATACTAAGATTGGCCTAGAGTTCAATTCAAGGTCGCGTCGAGTATTTCCCATCTTACTCGATAATTGAAATTCATAATGCCTTCGGGATTACCCGAAGAATGTGTTTAAAAATATAAAGCATCTGTGTTAAAAATATAATAATTACATAAGTAGAAAAATACCGACAAAATTAAGAGGTGGTAAAAAAGCCACACTAATACGAACGCCGAAACTCGGAATAAAAAGAAGACATTAGTAAAATTAATTGATTATAAAAACACTAATTGCACGGAAACGCGTGAATTGTTGAAAAACATAAAATCTGTTTTAAATGTATACTTAAGTTTTTAAAGAACGAAGGCTTTCCCGGTGAAGAATATGTAGAAACGTTTCTCGGGTTTCCAACCGGGTAGTCTCAGTAAACAGCGACGTTTCGACAGATAGCAACTCCGTCATCTTCCAGGCTGAAGATGGTGGAAGACGACGGAGTTGCTATCTGTCGAAACGTCGCTGTTTACTGAGACTACCCGGTTGGAAACCCGAGAAACGTTTCTACATATACTTAAGTTTGTTTGCAATTTGGCTGCTTATTTCTGTTCAAATATTAACGAAAACAATGCTTTAACTCTAGAGCTGAAGCTTGCGTTGTATCAACAAATCTCAAGATTGTAAGTTAAATCAGGTAGAAAAAAAGAAAAAGAAGATTCTAAAGGTAGAATATTTACAATTTGGAGAGAGGTCAAAATAAGAAATTATTAATAATGCGGGTAACTATTAGAGACCAAATTGGAGTGAGGTGGGTAGAGTAATTTTAGCTATTTGTTATAAGCGAGCAAATAAAATGATAATTATATAATCAGGAAACGGTAGTAGTGCTGATCTAAAATCAGAGTCCCATACAAAATCGAATATTATGGATTCTCGTACAACCCCAAAGTGGCGGAAGGTCACAGCTTTATAGGCGACTAAATAATTGATACAATTAATGTTGCTGACTGCAGTCAGAATTGAAGATCAAGAAAAAAAAGCAGAAAGGAGTAAGACAAGGATGCAGTCTATCACCCATGCTGTTTAACTTACACATAGAACAGGCGATGAATAAAGTTAAAATATTGATAAGGAATCATACTACAAGGAGAAGAAATAAAAAGCCTACGCTTTGCCGGTGATATTGTAGTATTCGCGGAGTCAGAAGAAGACTTTTCTTTTAAACCATAATAAATGGCACGAACGTGGTCCTGGAGAAAGAGTTCAGTATGAGGATTAATAGAGGGAAAGGTAATAAAGTGAAGTATGGGAAACAGGGGAATAGCAAAGGGTGTTAGAATGTTGAAGGAAGTTAAGGAATTCTGCGACTTGGGAAGAGTAATAACTAGGGATAGTAGAAGTATAAAAGACATAAAGAATAGGATAGGATAGCACAGGCAGGGAAGGCTTTCGCAACAAAGAGGAATTTACTTACGGATAAGTGTGAATATTAGGAAATCATTGCTAAAACTGTTCGTATGGAGTGTGGCGTTATATGGATACGAAACGTTGACGGTAGGAGTTGCAGAAAGGAAAAGAATAGAAGCCTCCGAAATATGGTGCAATATGAGAATGCTGAAAATCAGATGGGTGGATAGAATTACTAACGAGGAAGTTCTAAACAGAATAGGGGAAAAGCGAACAATATGGAGGATGTTGACTAAGAGAAGGGATAGGCCACATTTTAAGACACGGGGGAAGAGGGAAGTGTGTGGGGTAAGAACAGAAAAGGGAGGCTAAGGATGGAATAGGCTATGCAGATTAGGAAGGATGTGGTAGCTTTGTAGATATGAAAAGATAGGTTAGCATAGAGCGTTTTCGATAAATGCTTTTATATAAACAAAAAAAGCATGGAGGGTTGCATCAGACCAGTCGTGTTGAGATGAAGAAGTTGACATCATAGATGAAATAAATAGAAGTAACACAAACCAGTGACCAGACGACTTATTTTTCTTCTCCGCTTCAGTACTGATAGGCTTTTCATCTT
Source organism: Eucriotettix oculatus (assembly GCA_034510155.1). NCBI lineage: Eukaryota > Metazoa > Arthropoda > Insecta > Orthoptera > Tetrigidae > Eucriotettix > Eucriotettix oculatus. The sequence continues at coordinate 44,669,294 of CM067378.1, forward strand.
CTGTACGGTGGGTTCTGTTTTGCATAGATCTTGGCTAGACGGTTACTGAGAATTACACGAACTACCCATGTGTGCCTCCCACGGCAGTATGTTAGCAGCTAGAATGTTTGCGTGTTACAGATGAACGAAGGTTAAGATGAAACGAGCGTTTTCCGCCGTGTCGTATTATATAGCTTGAGCATCCTGCTTCTGACGTTGCATCTACTGCGTCCACTCTTGGCCGACTTGATATCTCTAAGCTACAGAAATCATTCCCTTCCTTCAGCCTTTCAGAAATTATATTCCTTCTATAAAAAAAATGCCAGTCATCATGGTTGCTAGTTTTATTTAATTTAATGCTGAACTTCGGAATAGAGTGCCCCAATAAAAGTTAATTCTCTGTATTATATACTGTTCCACAAGCAGTGGCTCATAACTGTGGAATGTCTATAGCCAGAACATACGACTGTCGACGTTTAGGGAGAATATGTCATAACATTTAGGTGAGGGTCTTGAAGGTAAATAGACGTGCCGCCAATGCAGAGAGGATGGAGAAAAATGGGCCGGCGGTATAAGAAGATAGAAGTGTTCTGACGTGCGGACCATAACTAGGTGGCGGAGACAGGTGGCTCGTAAATGATTTGCAGAAGCGACGTAGATGCGCGGCCTTGTGGCTCACCTCTGCGGCGGGCAAGGGCAAGGTCGCGTTTGTTGCGTCACTGCTCACATAACCCGCAGGGAATTATTTCCAGCAACACCCAGGATGTCGCTCTTTACTGTTTCCTGCGGGTCAGACTCGCCTCTTCTATGGTTCCGACTTAGTAGACCACGACCAGTCAACCTCCCACCTCGAACCAGACTTAAGACCTGTCACTTAAAAGTCAATGACACGTTTGTTTCCTGCAACCAATAAGAATAGTCTTCATCTGCCAGTCTCTCAGGGTTGTTAAACCCACCGTAGGCTACTTTTGTGTAACTACTCTGATTTCCCCGAAACAACTGTTAATCCCTACAGCACCAAACCCGGCAATGTATGTTCAATTGTACTGAACATACACAACTTTCCGCATTCATGTTTCGCAAATTCTACATTGAATAAAGCATTTGATCCAAAAATTTCGATCAAAACACCACTACTACAAAATCACGAAAGCGAGATATCCCTACCAGACAGCTTAGTAGAAGACCAGTTTTCTTCGACACGGTCTCATTTCTCGGCCCTTTAAATGATACGGATACATTATAAAAACCTGCTGAATAAAGAGCTGGCCCTAAATTGGAATGTAATACAGCAACGATTCGACTTGAATGGATTCAACAAGAGTTTGGTAGAATGCCGGAGGCACCTACGTAGCACTAGATATTTACGCATATTATCTTAAATTATGGATCGGTGTTTTTAAGAATTGTCGTATGTTCCAACGAGTAACGATCAGGCAAATTTGATGGTCAGGGCATCAGCGTGAGTTCAATTTCATGCTCCTCAAATCACTGAATCACGCTTCTGCGCTGTGTGACACGGGAAGTTAACCTGCAGGTAGACATCAAGGGATATTCAAAAATGTGCTCTGAACGGTGAGTTAAGAAACTTTTGGGTCTGCATCACTATATACTTTGCCATCAGATCGTAGTCTACCCTGAATAAGAGAGCGGGCAAGCCTCAGCATTCCACAATCTGTGAGGAATCACCTCCTGGTCTCCCGATTTCAACTACTCCCAACCACTCAGCGTAAATGCTCAAAACAATATCACACAAACAGCCGACTAGCTACCCAATTTTCAATATGCCAGTTCACAAACGCCGGGTAAAAGTCACATATGTTAATTTATTTCCACATTTTTGGCACATATCGTCCCTAGAATGATGCATAATTCGTCTCTGCTCCGCTTACAAAATTTCAAGTGACTACAACGTCACCAGACGGTGATCAGTGCACAATGCTTTGTTTCGTCAGTATACTAAAAATCAGGCCACTCTTTTGTTTTCTACTTTCTGGTCGGTAAACGCTGTTTATCCATTTCTTGGTTATCCACTGACTGGCCTATGGTCAATTTAGAAATTACAGCTATCATATCATCACGTTTCAAACGACATTTCGGACAGTTCAAGCTTTCAAAAGCTGTAAAGAAACATAGTAACTATACCACCAATAAGTGAGAAGCGTGCTGACGTTGCAGATAACAACTTGATAGATCTCTCTGACGATAGCTGAAAGGCTGAACGCGTGCCTGGCCTTGCTATTGTACGTGGCACGCGCCTCGCGAACATTAATACTACTACAAAAAGTTTGACGACTGGAATATAACAGAAGTCGGACGTCGGAAATTGGAAACTTGAAATGATTAGATCTATAGTCTGTCAACGAGATAGTAAACTTTCACAAATTTCTCTTAAAGTTTACACTCTTTCGAAAATAGCTTCAGATCTAGCCAATAGTGAACAAAGATAAAGATGGATGTGCTGATCACCAATCGATGCGGAAAGATTATTAAAAGTTTGATTTAATTTAATATTAAAAATAGCCATTGGCTGCAATCTCCTCATAATTACAGACAAAGAATCCAATAAAGTAACTGTAGTTAAGTTTTATACGAAAAAACAGTAACACCGCATCTCTCACTCAAGTGTATCATACCAACACATGCAGTTCGCAACGTCACACTTCTTACTCTAGGGCAAGTGCATAAACCCTGGAGTCCGAAAATAAATATTAGGAGGCCCCTGGACTTCCACGCAACAGCATTTAAGGTGGATAGTGTTGAAATTGTTAGTTTTCATATTCAAACTATAACTATAAAAAGACTTTCACGAGCTCTCACAGCCGATGTCTTGAATACATCTGAAAAGAGATTTAAGTCTTTGTTGAGTAATAATCGATAACATTACGGGATTGCAAGGTGCTGTTTGGTTTCATCCGAGTTTTACTCTGGATAAGAACACCCTTCAAGGGTATTATATAGTAGCAGTAAGGGAATAGTAATTTTATATGGTTCCAAAGGTAGACCTATGTGGGGATATAGGTATTTTTTGTTAATAGTGCCAATGGCGGGCCCGATGATAGTGCTCCCTAGATAATCACCCTTACTGTTATGCTCGTAGATATAATCAAGGTTATTTAGCCGTATATTTATTCTACTTCAAGTCAGAAAATTGATTTTGTATAATCACGGATTTTAAGTGGGGTTTACAGCGTCTGTGGGTCCCTTACTTTTTGCAGGTAAAAATTGTACACCGCAATGAGTGGATTTTCCGCGGTTGTTTGTTCAGACAGTGTGAAGGCCACGTTTGATAAATTATCGGAGTAGTTTTATGACAGATCTCAGGAGTATTTAAAAGCACATCACTATCATCACTTTAAAAATAAGTTATTTATTAAATTAGCACGATAATTTTCGACAATCCGGTTCGAGACATTATAAACAAAGAATATTTTAATACTTAAGTTTCATTTGAAAATAGTAATGCCAATTTTCCTTAACTGTGATTAGAATATTAAGGTTGTATTTTATCAACTTATTTTTACTTAAAAAAATCTAAGATATGTGTTCCTGGCTAATGAAATAAATCATAACACGGTGGAATCTTATAGCGACTACCCTATTATCAGGTCTATCGTTACGTCGTATAATTTGACAACTGTCTATAGAAAGGCAGATTTATATCAACAGTTTACGGGTAATAATCTATTTCACTACAACACGTATACATTAAAGGGTCACGTATAGATTCATTTCCTTGTTTTTATCGCGCCACTAAAAATTATCAAATGCTATCAAAATGGCATTTGTAACGAGTTTATATGCTTGGGGGCAATTTTCCACCTGTTCCGCAGTCCGTACGAGGAGAAACTGAGTAGCCTAGATAATGCTAAAGGTTCCCGCTTTCACCCTACCTCAGTCCGGGTACGGTTCCCTGACCAGCTCCACATTCCTTCCCCCCTCACCGGCCAAGTAGAATCACTGAACAGATTCCAACACCGACTGGATAAAAAATCCAAAGTATTTTTGCGAGCTTTCCAACAGAAACAAGCTCACCTCGGTTACTTGATCGAAACGTCCAAAAACAGCCAGTTTGAGTATTTTAATTGAAAACTAGCCCGCGCATTTCACTCGTATTGTCAATAATGTCATTCCACCAGAACCCATCCATGGATTTGAGTAACTATCAAAATTAAAGGAGTGATTTCTTTGTATGTTTCATCTTACAACGGAGACCAAATTTGGCAATAACGTAAGCCCCACACATTCAATTTGCCAAAATTTGATTGTTTTCAAACAGGTACTTAAAACAGTAACGTTTATCAATGTGTCGTTACCCTCAAACCAAAGTCAGGTTGATACCAGTCACAGTGACTCAAAGATAACTGGACAATTCTATGAAAGAATTAACCAAAATTGGTCTTAAATTGAAAAAACCTAGAATAGAATCTGTAATTGTAGTGAAATATATTAAGTATGCATATTGCTTGGTAGAGAAAGAAATGAGGAACACGGTGGTGACGGGAAAATAAGGTAGAGCGGAAGAAATGAAGAATTGTGTAAAATTGGTACAATGAAGGAAGAAGCAAAGGATAAATCATTAATATCTGTAAGTTTAGCTGAAATTTATTTGCAGCACACAAGAAGTTTCATGAAAGAAACAGGTGCCTTTTGAGCACAATCAATGCAAATGCAGATCATTTGAATGCCTAAAATTCCGTCTCCTTTCTGTGTGTCCAGTTCCGTACAGAAAATTATTAAAGCCATTTCTGTATTCTAGTTCTTCTTTCATGAACCTCCGAATACCGAACGCCTTTCTGGAAAATAAGGCACAACAGATGCACAGATAACTCTCCTTTCCTTCCAAGATGTTCCATTCAGTATGTTTAACTCATTCGTGCTACTTAAAAGAAAGTCTATGATAAGTACAGCGGACGAATTTTCAAACGATATGGGACGATCGTCATCGTTTCTACCTGGACCTCTTACAGCCACGGCAGTTTCGAGCGATATTGAACGGTGTCCTCGATAGTTTTGAGGCAAATCTCTGTTTTAAAGGCTACGACAGGGTCTGTTGCGTTCCTGACCAGCTCGGAGCGTTGACCCTCCACGGCATTTCCATAACACACAATGGGCACAGCCACAGCTACACCTTGTAATCACGCACGGCCCACGCACATGACAACCATGACAACTCCAAATGCGTGTGACCTCCGCCCCGCACCATCCAGATTACAACCAAAGCCCAGGCGTCAAGGAAAATCGACACGCGACGCGACATTAGCACGAACAAACAGAAGGATCTGTAAAGAACAGTCGCGAATATTACGTTTCCAGTTTCCGCGAGATAGGATGTAGAAAAGAACTTCGAGACCATGAAATAGTACAGTGGTCAATGAAGGAGTAAAATATTTTGCGGTAGCAGTTTAGTATCTGCGCATTTTAATATAGTCAGCTCTATCTCTTTACTAAGTGTTCTTATCTTGAGATCATTTATATAGGACAACCAGGCAAAGAATAAATCGTTCCGAGTTTCACCAGTCTTCGACATATGCAATGAGGGAAGACACATGGAATACATTCAGGTTGTAAAAGATTTTATAAGACGTAATATGAAATACACCCCTACTTTAAATTTACATTTAGTTCGCGACTTTGATAACGTCAAATATGAAGTGACCAGTCATTCTGCTGATAGTCGCAATACTCATGACGATTAACACATTCTGATGTGGTTTTTAAATTGTTATATTTTGCAATAACTTTCTCTCTGGTTATAGTGGGTGGAAAATAGAAACTACCAAATTGGTAGGGTACATTTAAGACCAATTCAAGTTTTTAAGGACATATTTTGTAACAAGTAACAATTTGTTCAGTTTCCATATAGGCGTAGGATAATCTAAAGCTGCAATCTCTTTAACACTCCTCTTATTACATTACTACTAGGTGAAGTATCTGGCGTTGCTCGAGTTCTCGTAAATAACAAAGCAGGGATGTAATTAAAGAAAAGTCTATCAGAATACTTAAGGGTTCACTAAAATCTATATCTGTTGTCAAACACAACCTATTTTAAATCCTAGGTTGTGTAAATGGTGAAAATTCGTAAAATTGTAGATTTTTACGGAGCGGTTTCATTTTGAGCCCTTTCCGGTGTCTGAGATGAAAATATGACCAAAATTGTTGAGAACCGAATTTACAATAATATATAGTATTCTGGAACATCAAGAATGTGTGCATCCCGCATCCATTTTAAGAGATCTCGATGCGAGGACGGGACACGAAACCTTTTATGCAAAATGCTTTTCCCATAAATAACTTCATTATATTTAAGATCATTGACAGCTACGGGCCCTCAGGAACACATGTGCCAAATTTTGTCAAATTCGAACAAGTTGTTTGAACAAGTTGGGACATACATACCGACACACTGATAAAGGTTTTTAGATATTTAGTTTTGCTGAGAAATTTTTCGTAATGGTATTCGTAATTTTTTTAAAGTTAATAACGTTTAACAGCTACTACATCTCATTTCATTATTATTTTTAATTTCCACCGGGAGTAATTCCATAATTACCTTTAATGTGAACATCAATCTTTAATATATTTTACATTCAGTCACACACAATGGAATAAAATTTGCAGTCAATAGCCCCACAAAGTAACTCGTTTTACGCTTACTGTTTTGGGAAGCTTTCAAACTTCATTTGTCGCTGATGTCAGACTTAATTTTATGCATGTCTTTCGCTTTTATGTTCATTTGCTTAAACAACGCTAAGTCACGCCGTTTGTTAAGCATTATGCATTATGAATGACCCGGGCAGTAAAACGCTATTCTTCAACAACGCGAGAAATGCTACACAAACAAATGTGACTTGGTCTTGAGACTTCACGGATAATGAATTTGTCACAGCTACCTAACGGTGATCGAACAATCGAATTCTCCTACGTTTTGCTGCAAGTTCCCCTCGAACAGGGTATCTAAACTACGCGATGTAAGCTTTTAATTTCGCTGGGCTTAAGAGGTCTGTTTTCCTGTTTGACAGGCCATAATCTTAAGTTACGTAAACGTCGCGGTTTTTGGAATTCTGTCCAGCGTTGCCACTGCCACGTCCAGGCGACAATACTCAACATGAAAACACGTTGCTATTATATTTCTTTTGCCCAGAGTACGTTTTGGTTGCTATATATGTGATTCACAATATATAAACGGCATATGCTTTAATGTTCATTAGTACAATTTTTTTGCTTTAATCTCCGAATGTTGACAAAAGATACATTTGCCTTCTATTCTCTGTCTGCGAAATGGCAAATCGCGATTCTTAACGAAGACCTTGTCAGTCCTTCAGCGTTGTAAACGTGTTACCCCTGGTTCTTCCAAAGCATCCAGACTGTGGAGGCCAGGACCGATTCCTTACTCATATAAATATTAGGCATATAAGACGGACGGGGACTGAACGGAGAAATATTTCCTCAAAATAAATTCACTTGTTGTCCACAAAACTCACAATTTGGGAGTCTTTGGTATCAAGTTATTGACAATGGTGGTATAATACTATAATACTGTTATATTGCTTGTTTTGGATAAGAAAATAAGATTAATGAAGAGAAAAAATTAGATCTAGGTAAAGGAAGAAATGAAATTCAAAGAGATGAAGGGGTGAAGAGGTAGACAAAACACAAGTCTATTCGTTTTCAATGAGATAGAAAGCTTTCTACAGCCGTACCCCTGGACTAGGCTTAACCGAGTAGCTCAATGTTGTGGTAAGACCAGAAAGACGAGCTGTTCATTACGTTGGCAGGAAACGTAGCAGGCTATGCTGCTCCAGTGAAGGTACCCTAATTCATTTATTTGGAATCCAGGTGTGGATGATTAAATGTTTGGAGCCCATACTCATTAAGACAAGTGTATTGTATTATCCTCCTCCTGCTGTATTTTCACTGACTGGCTATCGTACGACAGAAGTGGTTGTTGCTTTTGGAAAAGATAGAGGGAGCAGCTGTCTATAGTCCGTTTAAAATGAAAAGTCGCCTCCCGGGTTCGTGTGGAGGGAGGCACTGTTTCCACAAATCAACGTAATCTTATAGTGATTCCGAGGTCACATATTTCGCGTTACTCATTTTCGGCAGGGCTGGGTGGTCCGCTTGATTCAAGATCAAACCCCTCGCGAGAACTAGCCTCTATCCGTCTTCTAATTTAAACTGACTATAGTAACTAGTCTGTACGATAAAACACTCATAATTTTCGAATGTTTGCAATATTTCTGCTATTTGTATAGCTTCTAGTTCTCAAAAATTAAAGTTCAACTTTGTTTAGTTTGCTTAAGACCCAGAAAAAGATTTCATATTCTAAGCCACATAAATAAGTATGGTATCCTGATTATGAAATTTGCTGTAAATTAATTTTTGCATGTTAATTGGTTTGTTAAAATGTATTTTTATAAAACCATCCTCAAAATTTAATATTCTAATAAATAAATTAAAATTGTGGTTTAATACATTTGGCATAAAAACGAGAAGCTCTTATTAAATACTTATTACTTATTAAATACTATCTACAAAATTCCTACTTTTGCTGGCGCTAAAGCATGTGGATGTGGAATAAAATAAGCTTATATAACATTCGGCTACGAAAATTGTTTACGTCGGTAATTTTAAATGTTAAGCCTTACATTTTAATGCCATAATTTTACCATAAAAGTAGGGATAGAAAATATCTACCGAGCCACAAAGAGGATAGGGGTCTATTTAACTGCAACATGTGCAAAATTTTTCGACTTAAAATTAAACAATTAGGTGTATTGTCAATTATTTTAAATTTAAATTAAATTAAAAAGAGTTATTAGACAGTTAATAGTGGACCGCTGAATATATATACAAAGCTATTGCTACCACGACCAACAAATCTATTGGTAGCCTGTGCTACAATGAGCTTGTGAAAGTAAAGCGGCTATATTCTGTGTGGAATACAGAGGAACCGCAATACGGAAGTGGCTAGAGAGCGGGACAATCGCGTGGATTTTGCATTTGCAACGGTCGGTCAGGTTTTTAGCGAGAGCGCGGCTCAGGCGCCGGGCCGTGACGCCTCTCTGCTGTCAACTAAATAATAACCCGATTTGTCGAAAATCTATGGGGAACGGGATTCAGAGTTCAAATGCCCTTGTCTAAGAGCGTAATCAAAGGAATCGCCATCAGACTGCCAAAAAAGCTGCATAAACCCCTATTTTAACATGACAGATAATTGCAAGAATGACCATCCAGAAAAGGACATCTCATTATTCAATGATCTGATGACATTAATACATGGTAAAATTTGAGGAGGGCGAGAAAATTGAATTTATGGCACACTAAAGCAAACGTAAGCAATGTAATAATTATTTTCCATTAAAAAATTAAGAGCTTAATTCTCTGCTAACTGTAATGGTAAAACAGCATTGAATACGGAATTTGGCGGTACAAAATCAAAGCCAGGCGTTCTGATTGAAATTTAAAACCTAAACAGTTTGGCGCCGGACTGGTTTTTCTAGTCTATGAGACTCGCGACATCTGGCTGTGAGCAGACGTGGTGTTTTCCCCAAAGCGTAGGTGGAGTTGGGTGAATGGTTCCTCCCAAAGACGAAAAGTAAATACTTTCTGTTGGAGAGGATTGGATCCACACCACCGAAGGAAATCAAAAGATGGAGTGGGGAAAATGTCTAAAAACGGAGGAAAATTGATTTCCTGATATTAAGCAGTAGACATGAAAGAGTAAGAAGTTGGAAAGTAAGAGATTGCAATTTGTTATGGGCAATTGGGTAACATTGATTGATAGAGAAGGGGGGAGGTCTTGAATTGCATTTCAGGGAGGAATGCTTACTCTTGTTTGTGGCGGCAAAGAAGAAGACTAATTGAGCAAGGTGTAAAACGTTCACGAAGGAAGTAAAGGATTCGGTTGGCACCGGTACGTCATCTTTTATCAAGTGGCGTGTTCCTGCGGCTGGTTCCAGGATATGCTGAAATAATTACTCAATTTGTAAAATTCTTCTGATTTAGTGCCAATTCCGCGTAGGGTTCGTGTATGTATCTCCGTTTCTACGAGAAGGTCCCCAAATACGACCCCAGTATAGATCTCGTGTTTCTAGTTTGTAAGATATTTATGTTTGTAAATAGTGTATAAAGTATTTAGAGTTAATAATAAAAAGGCCGGCTTTGTAAATTAAAATTGTTTCAAGTAAATTAATAATTGTAGATTTAATAGATACCCATATATATAATAATTATTTATTTTTAATAATATAAAACCCTTATATTCCTTTTATAACAAATCACCTCGAGCGCAAATTTAACAAATTCATCACGAAACACCGAAATCATAACTCGTTTTCTACTCTACTTTTCACTCCTGTTTTCATCTAAAAACTAAAGAGGTTAAGTCAAAAACATTCAATACATTTTAAAATATATACACTCTGCTTTTCAACATTACAGATTTATCGACCCACAATCTTTCCGAAATCCTCTTTAAAAATTTTACCTCTCAGAAATATTCCTAGTATGCATGTTACTTATTTATTTGTCGATCAGCGGCAAATCGTCGGCTTATTAAAGCAACGTTAAACCAAATATTAACGTTTTCTAGAGTTTAAACTAGTGAGTCAAAAATAGTGAACATTACTTTACCGGCCGACTCTTGAATTTATTTTCCAGTGATGATTCGTTTCGGACTACAAATGTAGTTAGTAACCAAAATAGAAAATGGAAGTGATGATGCTGTATCAAGACAACAATGTTATTAATCGACTTGTGAGAGCAGAAAACCGTACAGCTTCATAGCTATTAGAGGAAAAGTGCATTTAATTTTTGCCCAGTACTTATTAATCACATTTGCAAAGCGTCCACTGAGCTTTGATGTCATATAAGGCGATAATCAGCCAACAACTGGTCGAGTAATTGTAGAGATACGGCACTTGTGAAATAACGACACAACACAAGTTTTTATACAAATCACATCTGAAAGGTAACTTCAATTACAATGACCATTATTTCCGAATTTTTTACTGTATTTGTGAAAAAAAGGGGGGCACATACAGGTATTCAGTTTCGAGTGGCCGTAAAAGTCCGTTTACTAGTTAGAACAATTTAACTTGAACTTAAGATAAAAGGGACAAGTTCCTACATAAATTTGATTTACTGGACTAATCCAAACAACCGTCGGTTACATGAATTTTTTATAATAAACAAGTAGAAACTTAAACTGTAATGAAAAATTTCAGTTGACGCTAATTAATGAAGGATAAATGTCAAGATACATTTGTACAGTCAGATAGAAATGTTGGCAATTTTGAAAGCTTATTAACAAATGGTAGACATATAATGTCATACATTTTAATATTTACACAAGTAACATTAAAATTATACCTCTGCAAGGTGATGAATTATCTTTCTTTCATATGTTGAACATTTATGAGTGATATTTTATTACATGTATTGATATTTTCCGGCACAATCAAAATTATACGATTTGGAATGAAGTTATATAAAATGCTTATAACCCACCACTGGACTTCAAAATATCAAAATATGTAATAAAATATCAGCCAGAATAAATTAATAAATGAAAGGTAAATCATTTTGACGATCTATAGATTACAAGGTTAATTATCAGACTTGATAACAACATTCAAGGTAAAGATAAAACAAAAAAACGAATTTCATGCAGATTTGGGTGAAGTTAGAAAACGAATGTAAAAAGTTTGAACTACGAACGTGTTGTACAAAAATTCAGCAATTGAAGGTAATAATTTCTTTTTGTCGTTATAGAACCGATAAAAAGTATTCTGATCATCATTAACAGTTAAAATTTCTTTTTTTGTTAATGACTGTGACAATTACCGAAAATGTATTTGATAAATATTTTGGAACAAAATTATATACAAAATGCCTACCTTTATATTTGTGAATGAGTAAAATATCACTACAGACTTAAGGAATTAATTCATGCGTTTATATTCCAGACGTAAATCCAAAAAAACATGGATTTGAAGGGCATCACTTTAGGTGAAACACCGGGTAGGTTCCTTAAACTACAGCCCGGGGGCCATAGTCAACCCTTGGCTACCTTGCTTTACCTTCCGCATCACCCCATTTCAGTTCCCTTCCTATGCTATTAAAGTTTCCTGTATCAGGATCACCCTCATGTAGCCTGTTACCAAAAAAACCTTGCTCTACCTTCCTCAATCTCCCTTTTCGATGACCTGCCCATGCTATTAAAGTAGAGTTGTCTGTTTCACAATCACCATCATGTAGCATGTTACCCCCCCAAAAAAATTAATAAAAAATAGAGATACATACTCGCAAGTATAGGAATGACGGGACTTAGTTTTGGGGGTGCCCCATTTTCTCTATAATTTTAAGGTTCTCACAATACGAGGAACCGTTGTCTCTTTTTGAAGGTGTATGTACTGGGGTCACCAGAAATTGGATATACGGTAAGAGCTGTATCCTGATCCCATTGGATCAGTCGGCCATCCGTCTCTTAAAATTGGTGGAGACACGGAGAATGGAATGCTGCAACGCCACAGCAAATTCTTCTTCTGTCATTCGGAAGGGCAATAGAATAATATCCAATCGCCCGATCCTTAAACTATAGCCTGGGGGCCCCAGTCCACCCTTGGCTACGTTGCTCTACATCCCCCCACCCCCTATTTTCAATTCTCTTCCCATGCAATCAAAAGAGAGTCATTTATTGGATCGACCCCAAAGTACTCGGCCACTCTAAAAACACAAGTTGCGCTGCGGCCTTGTCCGATTTTCAGTAACTTTTCAGTGCCAGCTGTTGAAAAAGTTGTGACAAATCGTGAAATAAACCACGCTTTCACATGGAAACCGTATTTAATCCTTCGCATTGTCAGGATTGAAACGCCTCCAATCAAGGATACAAAACTACGGGCAAAACGACTGCTCGCCTTATTATTTTCTTCGTAATGTTGATAGAAGGCAGTAGCTTTCAAATGAGTAAATATTTTAACATTTCGGGAACGGGTGACTAATGAATAAATAAAACGGGAAACTTATTAAGATAATATGAACGAATTGATTGGAGGTGTTTCAATCCTGACAATGCGGAGGATTATTAAAATTTATGTACACCTCAGAGCTTATATCACATCAAGGAAGTCTATGTCTTTCATATAGAATACTGCCTAACATTAATAACAATATGGAGGACATGTAGATTCACTTATTGTTGTTCGATGGATTCAATTTCAATAGGAAGCTGTCGTGTTTCCAAACCTCATTGACAAATGCCGGATCCGATTATGTTAATGGGATAAATATTAAAATACAGGAAGCAGTGTGGTGTTCGGAGTGTAGTTAGAGAAATTTAAGTTTGATATGGTAAGTAGAGGGGGCCGCTGTATACAAAGATGTTCTAGTTTCTCAATGGTGCGATGTCTAGATGTGATAGATCAATACAAACGTACCATTCTGGAGAATGGAGGGAAACGATGATAACATCTTCGATAATTATGTTTGGAAGAAAATATTTCAAGTTTAAATATCTGTTAATTCAATTGACGAACACTTTTGGGTTGATAAATTCCGTTGTTATACTTGTGAAATAAATACAGTAAAGTTATCATACGTTAAGTGAAGTTGTAATGATATGAGTAATGTCCTAGAAATATGTGTGCGGTTACAGTTATAAACAGCTATAAGGACTACTCATGTTGCTGATAGGACACGGAAGCTTGTGTGAGTAAGAATGTTTTATTCCTGATGAGATAAAAAGACAGGGGAAAGAAGCTGATCAACGGTACTGATTCCAAGTCATCGGAAGGAAGGTTGCCAGTAAAGAGCACGTGGGGACTAATCCTTGTCCCCCGAAGACTGGTCTGAAGGCACTGGGACTGGGTTCGACGGCCGTGTTACTGAGGCAGTGGGGCAGGCGGGGCAACGACCTAGGATCCGCGGAGAAAGTGTCGGTGTGCTGGTCTGGCGGTCTGCTGAGTCCGGGGTGGCTGCAGCTGCAACTGCGCGGAGATGAGCGTTAGTGGGTCGCAGGGATCTGGGCCGACGTGCCGTTATCCGTCTGTCCGGGGCCAAGTTCATGCAGACGCCGCCGTTACGCAACAAACAAACCATCGCTCCGCAGATAAACAAACTCCTCGTCTATTCCCGTTGTTCACATTTAGTGCCGATATATCTTTGAGACAATCAGTAGATTTCAAACTTCCCTCAACCTCATTCTACAAAAAAAAAACAGTCAATGGTAGAATCTATCCAGTATTGTCAATATAGATAAAACGTATTCAATGTATGCATGCCCAGTGTGCGTTTCTTGCGAATTGTAGCTTTCACCCTTGAGAAGGTTTCTGTCGACTTTAGAAGATATAGGTTCATTCCTTCCCCCTTTAACGCCAAAAGATGTATCATCCTGAAGACCGTTTCAGAAACTCCTCATAGATGTATCGCGAGAGATTAAACCAGAGGAGGATATAAATAATGTAACAAGCAACCTGTCAAGCGATATGATTATATATCTGTTAGACGTAAAAAGTATTTAATAAAACTAATATTTTAATGACATTATAATTATTTAATAAATTGCATTTCAGATAAGTGAGACACGTTATATAAAGACCACGACATTCACATTCAGTTTTGTGTAATCTTATGTTTGTGTATACACATTATTTTATGCAAATTAGACCGAAGAGTTAGATCAAATATCTTATGAATATAAATCTGTGTATTTGTGTGTATTCATATGACACATACAAATCTAAACAAGTGGAACAATCTCGACCAAATTTTGTACACGTGCTCCTTGCGACCGCAAACAAGCGCTGTAGGACACTACCAGTTCAGGAAGATGGGGACTGAAACTTAAAACATACAGGAACGGCCGTTATTGTCGGCTAATGAACCATTTTCGGGGCTAGTGAGATTGGTAGTGTTTATGATGATGCTGTTCGTGTATAATTTGAACCCCATTTGGGGACCTTGCATAAAAATTACGCGAAAACAATTCGAGCATCGTGCCGAATACCCGGTTGAGGAAGTCGCTCAGTTCAATTCTGGCATTCAACATGCATCAGCTGTAATAAGTCAGCTACAGAAGAGTGGGGGGAGGAGGGGTGAATGACTGGTATATAAAGAGAATGCAAAAGCAACAATGACTGTTAGCTCTATTAGTGCACCACAAATATTTTTGACTTTCTTAAGTTAGTGCTAGTACCTTTCAGTTTCTCAAGATACCGGAAGTATATTTGACACTCTTAGGATGTCAGGAATATTTTCCCCTTTTCTTAGCGATCCGGAGAATTAATTACTCGTTTTCCAGACTTGTTTTAAATTAATGTAATAAAAGCCTACAGAAATAGTTCTCGGGTTTCCACTCGGGTGCAGGTGCAATGAAAGCGTTTTCATCGCACCTGCACCCGAGTGGAAACTCGAGAACTATTTCTCCATCAACTACACCGGGAAAGCCTCAGCTCACTTAATAAAAGCCTGACTATACTTTTCATAAACAGGGAAGTGGCCAAAACTGGACCATTTCCCCAAAAGCGGACTCCCGTTCACCTGGCTCATATTCTCTACATCACTAGCACGACCAACTGATGATAGAGCTAGGGTACCTACTACGAGGCAGTGGAGAACTCACGTAACACGCTGCAATTGTTATTGAGTCCAACATTACTTGTTTGGACAGTAAGAAAGATTTTTCTTCCTATATATTCACAGGTAAAACTTTCTACGCTATTTATATTACATAGTAAGTGGTAAGGTTAATATTTATAATCAAATAGTTTCATGTTTTGTTAATAAATTATTGGGCTGTAATGAAATTAATAGTGATAACCATTATATTGGTTTCAGGGATTTCCGTTTACAATCAAAGACGTAATGAATTTGTTAACCTAAAATAAGATATCTGATAACCCGTTATATTTTATGTGCTTCATAGAGTGGCAGCAGTGAGGCCTTCCTCGTTCTAACATTCTTCTTTGGTTGGATGAGAACAATTGACAGGTACATACGGCTGAACTCCATTATCCTCGACATGACCCCATAAACACTTTAAATGATCCCTACCGATGAGTTATCCAACAATCTCGACGCGTGATATCTCAAGGGATTTCTCAAGGCATTTGTTATCAATCCATTACTTGCATTGAGGGTTATTGAGCCTATCGCCGCAAAGCTCATAACTCAAGAGCTAAATAATGATAATAGTTGAATAAAAGCATTCTTACG
This sequence comes from Eucriotettix oculatus, assembly GCA_034510155.1. NCBI lineage: Eukaryota > Metazoa > Arthropoda > Insecta > Orthoptera > Tetrigidae > Eucriotettix > Eucriotettix oculatus. The sequence continues at coordinate 44,685,488 of CM067378.1, forward strand.
ATTTTTATCAAATTTTCAACATAGAAGCTCAACTTTGTTCGTGTCAAATTAATTAAATTAATTTACAAACAATTTAAGGCAGTTACATTGGGATTCACAACGAACTTGACGAGGCTTCTCCTTTTTATATCAAGGGATACACACACAGTAAGTGTATAAACTAGGTGAGGACCAGCTTTGCCCGCGTATTTATTTATATTATCCCGGTACATTATTTAATTACTGGGCTACACATAACTAAACCGACATCGAAACCGTCACCTCCAGTATCTCGAGAGAGTCCGGTACAATAGCAGGAATAAATATATTTTCTGTATTCTAACAGAAGATAAACTTTCCCCCGCTTAATGGTTAAAATTTTACTTAAATTGTATATTAAAGGTCATAATGTAAAACAGCGACTCGCATTACACCGGTTTCGACACCTAACTCGATTGTTTCCTTTTTATTTTCATATTTGAAATTACTAAATTTTCAAATTTACCTGACGCGAGAAATAAAACAAATTTATGTATAGATCGTACCAACGATCCAAAGAAGTTCATTTTTTCTCAGCCTGCTGCAACAATAGATAGTAAGTCGGATGAATGATATAGGAACGCGTAATAGGACTTATAACTCATAGTTGGTTTATACGCCGACTTTCGCACAGAAATTCCAAGAAATATTCCCGTAGAGTTAATGATTTTATTTATATTCATATTATATTAATATCTTCTGCAATATATCGAAGTTAATTATTCACGAATATTTAAATTAAATCTCTTATTTAAACCCTAAAATTTTCATTGAAATCCATTGAGCCGTTTCGGAATCGATTCGAGACAAACATACAACACACACTTCAATTTTATTTATTTATTTAGATATAGATGTTACAGACACAAAATGGGCTTCATTTAATATGATATAAATTAATCAACCCTAAGTTGACATAAGAGTTGTTTGTGCTTGAATCCGTCCTGGTTCGGGAAAGCGTGGTAAATTGAAGAAGGCGTCTGGAAACTTTGAATGTGATCGGAGATGAAGCACACAAATTTGGAATTTCACGTCGAACGGGAAATGAACAATCAGTCAAACCTGCAGTGTATTCTCCTCAGCTGGGAAACATCAACTAAGCTTTCTCCAGATTGGACACATACAGTCCTATTGTGAACTCGTAAACGGTCAGATTGGGAAACAAAGATCCAGGGAGCGGGGAAACTTCAAGAGGTAGTTTCGAGAAGTCCGCCAGAAATCGAAGACCGTAAACAATGGCCGGCGCGCGTGCACTAGGTGCACAACACTTTTAACAGCTTGTCAGTGGAGTTTACTGTGTCCTAATGAGCGGCGATAAAGTAACGGTTGTCAGTTCCGATGATAGAGCGTGCGCTATGAGACGCGCTCTCCCGTTAGCTGACCGCTGCTACCGAGAAGCAAGTCCGGCCGTTTCCCGCATCCCATCCCCTATCATATCGCAACACGGACAAAGCTCTCGTTCCTCTCTTCTCTCGATTAACCATTTCACGGTCACTCCCGAAATTCTCCAGGATAAACGGTACAGGACCACGGGGCGCCCATCTTCCGTCTTCCTCAGCTCATTCGTTCAGCTCCTCGTTCATTCGACTCATTGGCACCAAAATCACAAGACAGCCAGATTATCTAACACACAGTACCTTTCACATACGAGAATTAAATGCAACATAGGAAATAATGAGACGACCTTTAATCGACAAGTTAAACTAACGGTCGCCTCATTATTTCCTTGAATTTAAAACAGACGTAAAGCAACTAGTAAATGTAATATAGTCTATAAAGTTGTCAACAGCGACAAACAACTTCACTAACTAAATGCAGTCACGTTATGTGATATTTTTAATATTTGAAGAAAAAATTCAAAAAAAGATTTCCCATTACAATCTATGTCACCTACAGTGGAAGAGCTCCCTCAAACAGCACAGAATATATATATTTTTTAAAACACTTTCAAAATTTTAAATATTCTTATTTATTGAAAGCTACCCGTTTTTGAGTTCTTGTATAAAATCTGAATTTACGACAGCTTCTCTTCTCTTAGCAATTATCTTCTCATAATTTATTTTCGATGGAGTCCTTTTTTCTGAATATTGCTGCTGCTCCGTAACTATTCTCAGACCAAGAAATCTACAGCTTTCCAATTTTATCATAATGAATACCGGATGGAAGCATTGAAATACATGCGAGGGATAAAATAATTGCCGACCAGAAAAGTAAAAATAAAGAATCCTTTCAATTTATTTTATTTTAACGTACTCTCCCTTTCCATAATTGCTCCTATTCCATTGTTTTTAGTTAAGAAACTGCGGCTGCAGTATTGTGTTAGGTATTTTTTTTTCCTCGACAAATGAGAACGTTTGGCATTAACGACTTGTTTCAATTGACACGAAAATGGCGAGTAATAGTTTACGGCAATTGTTTTGCCCTTTTTTCAGATAATCTATGAGAACTACACTGTGAACATCCAAAAATAAAATATTTCCCGCTGATGCAATAGTTGTCACTTTATTTCCGGTGCTTCAACCTACTTTTCGGACTTAGGGGTCTGTTAATCAACGTTTCATCTATAATAATGTACCGATCCATAAACACAATTGAACCGAGTTTAATATGACCCTAATACTGATGATAAATGTTCATTTGAGTGTGTATCTGGGGTGACGGCTTTTCCCATTTTTGTGTGTTAAGTTGTTGGTACTAACAACTAATATCTTTGTAATCTGAGCAGGTTCGCGTACATGCAATCAGCAATCTTTCGAAACTGTATTGTGAATTTGTACGATTTTAGGGATGTTGTAGTGGTTGCTGCGCGCTCATCGCACAAAATCGAGGCTCGACCGCGTTGAAAACTGTGACGGTTCGTTTATCGTTGAACCGGTTAAGACTTTTAAAATGAAATATTTTATTTTTCATCTACTTGCGTCATTTGCGACTTCTACCTTTTGTTCTCTAATAATTACTCAACAGTGATAGTTTCTTGGTAACGAAACACACACACAACAACCATGCCCACGCCGGGATTCGGATCCCGGGCCTCTGTGATGCGATGCAGCCACGATTACCACCACACCATAAGAGGTAAGTTGGGATACCGCTACTGTCATTCTTAAAAACATTTTTAAAAATACTCTTTATATTCTTATCAACGGAAAAAGACAGTTTCAAAGTAAAACTTTTCCAAATAATTTTTAAATCACCATGTAGCCTTCAAGGTTCGTATGGAAGTGAGTTCCGCCCAGTGGACAACTGCACATCGTAATGAGACGGACTAGCTATTTCTCTCCAGTTATACACCCGTTTACTCCTCTTAATTACAATATTCAAACACTTTGGGAAGTTTAAGGTATTCAAACGAGCTGCTATTTGCGTCCAAAGGAAACGAAACTCTCTAAACTTGAAATAATACATATTTAAAACAATAAATCGGGAAATAACGCACTATTGTGTCCAGATATAAAACAAGTATCTTTCAATAATTTCAATTGTGAGATTAAATTATTTCGACACTGATTCGTCAATCTGAAGATGCAATGAGATATTAGCAGCTTAGTCTTAGGAGAAAGCTACAGGCCGCAGGCGTCGTGTCCCATGAGGAAGTCTCGTTAGGTAATTCACACCTGCCATCTTGCGCAAGGTGCCTATGTCCCGCGCAGTCACCCTCCTCGTAAATGACAACTTATCCACTTTCACGTGTCCGATGCGTTCAACTAAACATATTTCCCTTCTTCATCTCCGTGTGTTTGTCGTCCGCAAAGCACTATCTGCCCTTTCCATATTTACGGTGGACTGAGCTAACTTTCACTGCGGTACCTGAGTTTGACGTGAAATGTCAAGGGCATCTTCTTTGTCCGAGCTTCGGGACGAGATCAAACATCGTCCTAATACTGGTTTTCAATCCAGAAGCAATTTGTAGAAGCAATGTGACATTCTCGATATACTACAGCGATGAAGCTCACGAGACTGGAAGACCAGACGGGGTCCCCAAGCACATTGTTCCACTAACCGTCCTTGAGGGATTTCATCCCTGAATCCCACTAGGTACGTTGCCGAGGAGAAAGCTAGCCGCTCCCACCTAGGCGAATGCCACATAAGGCCTACTTAAGTGTAATAGCCACCTGCCTGACCGACACCAGTGATAACAGGCGCCAAGGACCGGAGGCGATCAAATCCAGTTTCGGATCATCAAAAACCATTACAACGTAAAACTAAATTACGAACCACGAACGGCAAAAAACAGAACAGGCGCACTCGCTACGAAAGTCAGGCTTGCAATATCACACGTTAAAAGTTAATCAGCTCTACTAAAGGCTCTATTCCACTGTCAATATCGAGTTTGTTCGGTACATTATCTTCTAAAGAATATATGGCAACAATAATATCGACGAAAATTTAAAATATTATTTTTCTATCGAAGCTGTGCCAATATTATTCTGCGTGCAATGAGTATATTACACAATATCCCTCAAAACTAAATGTTGCATTTTTATTAGTGGTGTAATAATCCCGATCTGTCTTTGGAGTGCGCAGAGCACCTTTTCTCAATCGCATCGTGTAAACAATCTCAAGACAGTCCACTCGAAAACCAATCAACTTCTCAGAGCGCGAGTAGCAAAACAAGATGTAAAAACCAAAAAGTGGGATGATCTGGAGAGTTTTGAGTTCATAAAAGTGTATGAAACTGAAATACCACTTTATTTAAAGGTATTGCTGAAGTACCTAATGCATTTCTTAGAGATATTCAATCCCTTCACTACTAGTCTTCAGCTCAGTAATAAACATATCAGTTGCAATATTTAATCCTCCCTTTAAAATGCCTAGGTATTAAGATGTTAACTATTTTGTTGTTCTTTTTTGACGTAATCGCAGTTCTTCAAAATTTAGTAGCACGCGAGTTGGCTTTCCTGCCTACTGTCGTTCCAATTGGCATTGAATGAACCCACCTTAATCATTCGATACTGGAATAGATCCCTATGCCCATGACTCGAACGCTTTTCCAACCAACTCTTGTCCCAATCTGTCATTAGTCCTCGAGAACCATAGCCAACGCAATTAGGATGATATATTCACAATTTCTTATCCCGAAGTCAATACAGAAATAGGCTGGTACTGTAGAGTAATATTGGCCAACATTATTGATATGTGAGGAATGATTTATTTTTCCACCTTCAATAGTACTGACCGTGTTTTGGAGTTTGGATACTTATCGACGAGTATTTGTCGCTGTTAATGACACGTAAAATATGTTCCGGTTTCCAGGCGACTGCTCAATTCAGAAGACTAATGCAGCAAGTAATTCGAAACTTCATACTTTTAGACCTTCAGCTTTAAATCCGAACGCGATGAATACCTATTTAAGATTTCTCTAGTACGTATTTCTCCTCAGAGTGACGATGAGACTTACCTTCGGGGATGCCTCGTTCTATGGTTATTTTAAGGTTTTCACATACCGAGGAACCTTGGGAAGTGTATGTATAGGTTTCGCAGAATTTTGGGCATACGGTAAGAGTTGTCCGCTGATTCCATTGTATCAGTCGTTCACCTGCTTTCTAAAAGTGGTGAAGGCACGGAGTAGGGAATGTTTCGATCAACCAGCAAAAAACTCTCGTCATTCGGAAGGACGTGGGAATAGTACCAAAAGCCCAACCTACCTGATGCAGGATTTCTAGAGTTCTCCCTGCACATCATTTAGATGAATCACCTAGCCCCCAAAATTCAAATGTATTTTATAAAATTTCTGCAATGATAACTTGGAAAGTGCGCTATGCCGCTGTCATAGCATGGCCAGACAAATTTTTAGATACACGATATCAATATTGGTGAATAACACGAACCTAGGTCACTAAAAATGTCACAACGACACTAACGAATTATTTATATATACGTTGCACATTGCGGCATTTTACGTGAAGACAGCTGTACAACCCAGTAACATAAGACCGAAACATAGACAGCATGTGTTGGAGCTTCAGAGTAACGTGAGGACTAAAGCCTGCAGTTATAGGATTTCTCAGCATGAGTCAAGCTTTCGGGCACCCTCGATGAAGCTTTTTCCGACCAGCATATATAATCCAGCAATGATCTTCAATATAACATTCACAATTTTCCTTCTAAAGGAGAGAATAAGTGTCCGGCTATATTTTTGTTCATACTCTATGTACAAGGATAAAATACAAATAATAGTTAGCTGTGATCAGATTCATCGGACAACCACCGGTTCTGTTTCATTATTCAAATTTTATTGACAAAAACTGTCCACGTATACTATCGTTGTACTTCTATAGAATAAACAGCCACGAGGCTAAGTATGGAACAGACTATTGTTAGGAAAGCGTGAGGAGTTTACAAAGAAACAGAGAAATAAATGTAATACATGGATAAGTCACTTTTCATTTGGACACTTGTCATAGGAACGCAATTCACAAACTACTCGTTATTCAGCAGTTGTAGTCAGGATTTGTAAAAGACGTGTCAGCAACAGGTCTTTGCCCACTGTAGTAAACAGTTTTGTGTGCATGTAAATAGAGGGGGCAAGCTGTACTTTGATCCTGCCTGACTTTTATTAACAGTTCTTCAGGAAGTGATTTCTTAGCTTCCTTATTTCCTCCCAAGTATTGGGCCATGTTAAAAAAATACGAGCCAGTTTTGGACATACTGCTTGGGAAAGCAAAGGAAACCACAAGAAAATTCGAGTTACATATTTAATTCCAGTGAAACAATTATCTGAAAATTAAGTTTAATAAATGAAAAATACAACCAATTTATTAGCAAACAAATTTAATTAATATTTAGTATAATTACTATACTAGTCCATAATTATGGACTTCATCAGGTAAACTTTTAAGCGGATAAAACTATTGCACATGTGGATAATTTTGCGTCGAGGACTAAAAATATACTTATGTAAACCTGATAATCTTTAATGTTAGTCAATGTTAATATAAAATGTACGACAAATACGTAGAATACTTCAGAAGCATTAGCATATTACCAAGAAATAAAAAACTCTTTAAAATCTAAGATTCGCAAGGCAAAACAACATAACAAATACAAAACACAAGAAATAAGACACAAAATCCACATAAACATACAAAGTCTGATTCAATATGTATTATACGTTAATCATGTAAATTAATGTAAAAACGACATACCAAAGGCATCACATTAGAAGAAATATACCAGCTTACCTAAAACAAAGAAAAACATAATTGTAAAATTTCATTACACAAGCATAATTAAATATTTTGTAAATATAATAGCGGATGAATGTACAGTTTTTAAAAATGGAAACTCCTTAAATCATTAGTTGTTAAATAACTAAAGTTGAATTTAATCAACATATAATCCTGCGTACCTTGCCGGTAAATATGTAATTAGCACAATCAAAATGTAATAAAAGGGCTGATTGTTCTAAGTGTCCAAAATCACCCAAACTATGTTTAGAACGTTTTAAGGATTGCAATAACTTATACTAAATATAAAACAATGAAAAAGAGAATAAAATGTTAATATTTTTATGTTGTATATCATGTATGTATATCTCAGTGATTATTCCATTAATTTCCTTTTAAAAATCCCAATGAAAAACCTATTTAATATGAACAAGGAGAACGTCACCCATATTTGGTGACGGAAGCATATCCGTGGCGACGAACTCGTTAAGGTAAAATGACTGTTATATACTTCTTTAATGTACCGCTTACATTTTAGACTCTTTTGAGTAACCGGAGAAGTTTTAATTAGTTTAAAGGACCTAATATTTTTCATTCTCTTAATCCATCAGGAGTTTTTTAGAGCCTCTTAAAGTAGCATACTAATTTAAAATAGCAGGAGTAACACTGACATGGTTAAGGTTAAGGTAGAGCTAATTTGAAGCCAGCCCTAATTCTATATACGTCCCAGTGTGCTCACCAAGCGGCTTATGCTCCAGAAAAAGTCTCGGTGCCAGTTAAATAACACGTTGACCAAGAAATTAATACAGAATTAAATTTTTTCCTGGCGAATAAAAGGATTCCATGGGCAACGCAGCACTCAGCTAGTATACGAATATATATGCCGTCTTTAACTCTTTAATTTGATCCATTACTTTAATGTTTTTTTTTATTCTACCACGTCGACTTTCTCAGTTTCGTTGCGATTTTTAACTATAGAAAATTTGCTAACTAGGAAAAATAATCGGATCACTGGGCTCTAGCGTTAAGATCGAGCCCACAATTGACTTTGCGTGAGAATAGTACCCAATGCCTGACCTACCTGATACAGGTTTTCTAGGGTATTCCCTGCATCTCTTTAGGCCGGGGGTCCTAGTCAACCCTTGGCTATCTTGGCTCTACCTTCCGCATCCCCCCTTTTCAATTCCCTTCATATGATATTAAAGGGGAGTTGCCTGTTTCAGGATCACCCTCATGTAGCCTGTTAACCCAAAGAAACAAAACAAAAATAAACAAAAGCGTCGAGAAATTTGTGAGAAATAATGGATCCGCGAAGTTGAACTATAGTTCGTTATTCTATAAAATATTTTTGCATGCAAATCGTTTCATTCTATTATAAGAGTATAAAGAAATTTATACTAGACTCTAGCTTCCCTCACTCTTCTTTCATTTACGTCGTATTTGGACTGTCAACATGGTCAATTTAACTTCAGTACCTTCTTTCCGCCACATCCTTTTCACGTTCTTCAAGCTAGATTAATGCACTGCTAATGCCTAACTTCCCAGAACCGGTTGAAGCAATCAATAGTAGCTTTCTCCAATATTCATTTACAAAATTCTGCCCTTAACTCACTACCAAATAACATCAAGGCTTTTTCGAAAGTAATTCCCAACATTTTACGAATTACTGTTGCCATCAATTTATTGTGCGGTAATATATTTAAATACATGTCAGAAGTAATAGTTCCATATTGACCTAAGTAAACAGGTGTGACGTGTCATTCAGCTAGGTCTATAGCAGATGATGTGGGCTAAGGTCACGTTCTTAATTGACCTCAATGGACGGAAACCAGGGCACACTCCAGTTCAGAAGGTCGCCCCCAAAAACAGAAGTTTACCTTCTCTTACAATTTTTTAAAATTATTAACCATATCTTTATGTCAGAATTTGCCCTCGGTATGAGTTTGATTATTGATCAGAATAAATTTTGTTGATTTTCGTGACCAACGCGTGATTTTTCTTGCACAAGGCGTATATTTGTTGTCAAGCACGTGGATATATGATAGGAGGCAATGTGACAGCTACGGTGTGTCCGTGTCACAACACGAGGAAAGTCGTCAAAGTGCCATCGCTTATCTCACAGACAACATGGACGAGCCGACGCGTCGTTGCAACAGAACTCCAACGCGCATAGCTAAATTTATGGAGGTCAGAGGTCTCGCGGATTTCTGCTTAAAGCGTTGCCAAACATGAAAACAGATGTGTGAATTTATTCCCTTTAAGTAGGTGCAGCCTGTTGACAACATTAAAGTTTTCCTGTAGTAAAATAGAATGTTTACAGTGTCTTCAAGATTTCTATAAATTATTATTCTTTGGAAATAAAAAAGGTTGGACTTTTCACGCCGTTCGTCTTCAGGAATAAAGAACAGCTACAACAAGCGATCCAAAAATATTTCAAACTGCTTTCGAATCATCTCTTCGTATTTCTCTCGTATTAAAATAAATTAAAAATTCCAACAATTTAGTCCACTCTTAATAAATGTACTTGACTTCTGTATGACACAGGGTACAAATTCTTCAGGCACAAACTGTTCCTCGAACAGAGCAATATTATTGTTTATACTAAAAATGAGAAAAATGGGGTGAATAACGAACGCGGACGTCCAGAAGCAACAGAAAATTGTATAGTAAGGAAAATGGAAACCATGCCCAAAAAAATATCGTGGTGGCTATTTAGCCATTTAAATTCTTAAATGCAAGTGGTTATCATGCGAGAAAATCATTTCAAAAATCACGTTCTTCAAAGAATTAGAAGACAAACGCTAAAGCCCCCAGAAATTTTTATACAAACATATTACAGATCCTTGAAAAGAAACTCAATCAGGAAAAGTCAATTTCCATGGGGCCTGTGACGACCAAACGAATCATTTCGAATTTTGTAGATGTTTTCACATATTAATATTAACCAATTAAATTAGAAGAACACACAGGGACGACTACTCTTATTTTATGCATCCAACCCCATTTCTGAAGATTATGAACCAACACCGGACCTTTCTACTTAAAATACCGGTAAAATGTTTATAATATTTGAGATTCCTAATAACCGAGATCAAAATATGCATTCAGGTTCTAACATTAGGAAAATTTGAACTTAAAAAAATCTAACAATAACATGAATGGAATAAACACGTCAAGCGTTGAATTTATGATGTTTATAGAGCTGGAGTGACGAACGTTATAATGTGTAACAACACACAAACGCAAGATATAACACGTAATAATATCGATGTAGAAAATACGTGGCACTAGACTAAGAACAATTTCAAGCATTAATTCATTATACCATTTCAAAATATCATGTATCTAATGCATACAACTAATTACCTTTTTGAAGGAGTGAGGAAATATGCAACTTGGATCATGTACACCCAAAAATGTACGATGTAACCCAATAAATGTATATGTGGAGAGAAAAACCTAGTCGTGATAAAATATGATCCGCAGTGGTACACCCCTCTGAAATTGTAGTGATAGTAAGCATTTCTTAAGACTTGAAAACATTGACGCAAAGAAATATGTTGTGTTCAGTTCTGGATATTTTGTGCGTAAAAAAATCATCCATAAAATTAAGGGATGTGTGGTAAAAAGACCTTGCCGCTGTCTGTATATCCTGTTTGTAAGAATATAATGAATAATTTTAAAATGCTTGTAGCTTCTTTCCAACGGCTGTTCCTCATTGACGGCATTATTCCCAATCCACCTTAACCACTGCTTCTACTGCACCCCTCCAAAGCTATGCTATTATCGCGACCATTACGAAGATTAAAGACTTTAATACAAGACAAATGTGGACACAATTCTCGTAATTTTATTGAATAATTACTAGAATAATTAGATAAATAAACAGCCAACTTCAAGACAAGATTTAAGCATAAAAATAAATACCATACCACGTTCCAGCGTTACTACGCAATTAAAAATATTTTACGATGACATACTAAAATTGGAGACGACAAAGCGATTATATTTAATTGGTTGTATTATTGCTTTTTAAAAATTTAGAAAAGTTTCTCTTTAAGAAGATCTCCTTCTAAAATGTTATCCGCCATTAAAAATTACATTCTTGTAAGTTAAGATTTAAGATGCTCTGTTTTTGCAGCAGTAATTTGGATGCCAAATTAAGGAATTAGTGCCGCGTAAAACTGGAGCTTAACGAGCAGCCTTTCTGTTATGCTTTACTGACGGCCCATAACTAACGTCTTTGTGACAATTTCTCCTTCACAGAAGAGCCAATTTAGCAACTCATTTCGGAATATTACTCCGTTACTTGTCTCGTTTTGTATGTATTCAAGCAATCTGCCTAATCGAGGGGGCAATCTAATAATCAAAGTGACATTCATAACATATTGCATGCATAGGCCACTTGATTACAAAATTTGCGTTTTGAGGCTCTTTATTGAAAACAGAAACCTGTACTTATCTTGAGCAAATATGCTCACACTATAATCGCCGTTCCGTAAATATGTTTTCCACTATAACTATTTCCAGTAACATGTTTAATACGGAAAGAATATTTCATCCTAAACTTGTTTATGATAAAATGTACATATCGAATCTGATGTTAGTTCAAGGGAAGTAGACGCGTTACATCAGTAATGTGTATAAACTATGAGGTCTGACAGGTTCCCGATCTTGATACCACTGTCATTCACTTCTCACTGAGAATGCAGAATACAGTCAAGGTAAATACTACATTAATAACTAAATGGAAACGAACTGTGCTTTTGAATAAGAGGACTTAATATACCATTCGAGTAGCTACAATTTTATTTTTAAAGTAATTTGAAGTGCTTTAAAATTATGTAATCGGAGGTAACTCTGGTCGAAAAACTAAATAACTAAATATGACTTTCGTATACTTTTGTAACAATGACTTGGCCTCATTTGAATATTACAAACAGAGAAAAAATTAGTCAGAAACAGATAAAACGCTTGAAGAAAGGAAATGTGGTGCTACAGAAGAATGCTGACAATCATATGGTTGGATAGAATCACTAACGAGGAAGTTCTAAGCAGAATGGGGGAAGTGCGAACATTATGGAGAACATTGACAAAGAGAAGGACTAGATTAATAGGCCACGTTTTTGAGACATGAAGGTCTTGTAAAATTAGCATTAGAGGAAAGTGTGTGGGATAAGAAATGGAAGAGGGAGGCCAAGGATGAAATACACTAATCAGAAAGAATGTGGTAGTTATGCAGAAATGTAAAGGCTTGCGCAGAATAAGTTAGCAGGGAGGATGGCAAGAGATTTATACTATAAAGACGTGTATATATATATATATATATATATATATATATATATATACAAGTAAAACTTTACAATTCTGGTAATTCATTGTCCATTTTACCAAGCGATCCATTTAGAACCAAACTGACACCTTTTATATTATTTTATATATTGGTCTTGAATACGTCCATAAGCTAATTTTCTTCTGTAGGTAATAATTTCAGTAAATTGCAGAATTGTTTTACTCCTTTACTGTTCTATTGTTGAAATGATTCTTGGGTTTGCAGCCGGGTGGCGTTGTAAATACACGACGTTTCGTCGAAAATCACCGTCGACATCTTCCAGGTGGAATGTGTTCTATTGTTTATAATTCACTGGGAAATATTTTTTAACAAGTATTAAACTTTTCGTCGCATGGAAAATCTAGAATATAGTATTGGATAGACATATGTCGATAAGTACATAGGCTAAGATTTGTAAAATGAAAAATAAAGGTAAGTCTTTAATTATTTTTTTAATGATGAGCACATTGATGCTATTTTATACATATAAAAAGAAAATTTTTCAGGTATGAAAACTAGCAAAATATAGAAGTCCAATTTTGTTGTATTTACGGCCAATGAGGAAAGCGACTAATGCAGAAGAAACCAAGAATTTGTTATAAAATTGGTTTGAAAAGAGACGGGGAAGTTTTGAATGGTGGTCGCGATGATGCAACACTTTTTGCAGAACGAGGTCGCTACATCAGTTATCTACCTAACCTTGTATTCTAAGCATTTCTCTTTGTAGTATTTAGTTCTCTTCTAATCAAACAAATGACATTCGTGAAATTTTGTTTTAGCTTACAGAATTTTGGTTCTGCTTTTCACAACTGAGATTTATGGCCAGTGCAGTCGTGTTAAAGTGGTTCCAGAACAGCGAGGCAACCGAACACCTGTCTCGAGCCATTTCATTATGCGCAGCGAAACCTCATTCTCAATAGCCGAATAAATAAACATATTTACCTTTTCGTAACAGAAAGTTAATAGGGCCTCATGAATATTAATAGCACATTGTTCGTAGCGCGAAAATAAAAACAATTAAGAGGGGGAAGGCAAATATCCAGAGAAGTCTGCATACAAAGCGGCGGCAGGGAGAAAGTGTGCCTGGACTTCCTGTGTACCGGGATTCGATCCCCGACAAGGCTGCTACTCTCTATATATATAATCGCGCAATTTCCTTAGACGTTATTGCTACAAACTGGTTGATAATATCTTTCAGAAGTCGGCCATTTCTTGCACCTAAAAACTATTCTAATTACTTAACAGATAACCAATCCTAATAGCGCTTGTTTTTATTTCGGGCCTTATTATTTTATGGTTTTACCCGTTTTCGGGGAATACATTATTATTAGTTTCTTTGGCTTCTCCGTAGACTTCGATTTACGCACAGCAAACAAGAAAATATTAATCCAATTATATATAAACAGTAATTACGACACTTTTGTATACAAAATGAAAGACTCTGTTACTTGCCAATGAGAAACAATAACGTATTGTGAACTCCACACTGACTGATGTGTAATATTTTGTTGTATAAATAATTATTTAACTCGGCGAGTGTTTTTATGTCTGTACTGAAATATTTAAAATCAACTGTATGCATAGTCTGAAAATATTGTATTAAAGTCTTAGTTGTAGTATTGATATATTTAATATTTTACAATTAAAATAAATCGGATTTTAAACTACAGATTCCACTAGGTACGCAATAAAACGTAAATAAGGTCTTTCCTGATCGTCTTGTCAAGGCACGCTCCAACTATCTGCAATTCGGGACATCTCCGCCGCATTCGCTAGTTGATTGTTCAAGTGACTCTAAAAGGGCAATACGTAAGAAAAGCACAGTGGAGAACAGAATTATAAGCATAATGTTGTTCTGAATAACTACCCTACATTCTTATTCAAGGAGTAATGTCCAAAGAAGCTCGAATTGACTAAAATTTTTCCACCGTAACTATTTATTGTGCTTCGTCTATCCCTACGGACACACTTAGAATTCCTGTAATTACTATCGTAGACAACCCTTTCAAGCATTCCAATTTATTTTTAGATTTAATGAAATTAGTTATTTTATTCTATTTTTACCACCACGTAGTTTATATCACCTACAGTTAATGCTCAGTTCACCACCCATATTACAATTCGCAATACATGAATAAATCTGCATTTATGAACAGCATCTTAACCTACTGATAAACGACTAAAGCAAAATGCCACGAGACGGCGTCAGTAACTCTCAATTATAAAACTTTATTTCTAATAAAATTAATATATATCGTGTTAAAGGCCAATATAAAATTTACGTAGCGTAGCGATTTCGCCCGAATCCTCAAGAACGTTAGCAGTCAATTTTAGTTCCGTTAAACTGAAAGAGTTAGGTACGTATTAATTTTTATAATTACCATAAATTGTGAAAGTACTATTTAAACGTTTTGCTAACTAAATCAACTATTTAATGAAATTGCCATTTCTGATTTTGATGAAGTTTTTACAGTTTGTACTATGACGAAAAATTACAGATAGAAATATGCATTTCTGGCTTTTCATTGTTCTGTCGCTCGTCAGTCTACGTCGTCTCATTAATGCCACTTTAGAGCTTTAATATTGTAGCAGTTATTGGAAAATAGACCCTGGAAATTCGTTTCTGAGCTAAACGCGTAGAAAGTAATAAAAGTTACACAGTTACATTTTATCGACATTGAAATGTTGTCGATAGAGTAGATATCTTATCTGATAAACTAAACGTTGAGGTCCAGTTAACCATTGGCTGCCTTGCTCCCTTTTCGGCTTCCCCCTTTGAAATTACTAATAATTTCTGATTTACATATTACTAAGTTCAAAGTTCAGTTTAATAGCCGGATGGTAAGCAAAACAAGGAGGGTGGGGCCCGAACTTTCCTAGTAATCCATAGAAGTTGTCTCAGCAGATAATCTTTTTGTATTGCCCTTACGTTTCTATCAATGAAGAAGAAGAAGAATAGCCGACATTATTAGTACAAGATTGGTTCTTAACGGGATTGCAAGACAATTCGTAATAACTTCAATATACGACGACTCTTCAACTTTATATAGCACATAGCACAAGTAGACATTCTACACACGTAAAATCATTAAGTGTAAGCGAAAAAGATAAATTAATTCATTTTAGAAGGAATTTAACTACGTTAACTGAAATCAAAAATAAAACTGCCGTCCTATTCTATACTTTGTGCTTTTTTATGAATTAATAGACTCATAAACATGATTATTAACACATATACTATCCGGTAGTTTAGAAACGGGGGAGGGGGTGTTGTGTAACAGGTTACATGGGGTTATCCTGAAACAGACAACTCCACTTTAATAGCATAGGAAGGGAATTGAAAAGGGGGTATATGGAAGGTAGAGCAAGCAAAGTGGACCAGGGGTTGACTAGGGCCCTCGGGCTATATTTTTTTTGATTCTTCCGTTTTTCAAACCTGATAGATTTAATCCTTAAAATCATTCGCCTGCGGATTACTGACTGATTATATTTAATCTCACTATGGATGGAAATTTAAACTAGCAAAGAACTTGTCACAAAAATGCTAACGTAATCGTCGGCAATTTTGTAACTATTAATTTGTTCCAGATATAAGTTGGTTCCTGTAACGTCTCGCGAATCATATCCCCATATTCCCAATATGGCGCCCGTTCTTTTTGGCTTTCACTTGAAGATGGAGAGATACTGCTTTGCGCAGACATGGCCACGTCTGCCTCCCACATAACTATCTTAAAGTCTACCAATATCCGGTTCTCTTCAAACTCCTGATCCATCCAACATTATTAAGAATATGCGACATAAATAGAACGCAAAAATAATAGTCGCAGAGAATTATCTCAACATTATCTTCATCTTAAACGCCAATGTACTTTACGCGATTGTTGAATCTGGGAATTGGTTTACAAATTCATGCGCAGTATATAAAACTTGCATTTGCGAAAGTGGAGTAAAGACGCATAAAACGTAAATTGGTCAGTACATGTTATAATTTCCATGAACAATGAGCAGCTGACGGTAAAAAGGGAAATATACTCAGCGTGGAAGCCTGAAGAGAGAAAATCAGCAGCAATTATATGAAGCTTAAGTGGGTAGGTAACACGGAATCAGATTTTAAATGGCATTAAGAGCGAAAGATCTTGAAAATAATGAGCAGAGAAAGAGTTAGCGAGCCTTTTATTACACCACTGTGATAAATGAGTTACCAATCATGAATGCCACATTTTGTACCTGTGTGGTTTATGGTCACTTCAAACCGGTAATAATTATTTGAAACCAATAGAAAATGCCACCTTTAAACACACTTATCTTGATCTACCTACTCAAAAATAACCATGTAAAGTATATAGATAATCCGAGTCTGCTTATTCCATTAACAGTAATTTTTCTCTTTTTTTTACTGTACGGTTCAGGTTAAAAACTAGATTCCTACGGCGTTTCAACTTTATCTTTGTTTATTATTACTAAGCGTATTCCTTGGCTCAATTTAAGAAACATTCTACAGTGTGGTGGTACGCCCGTAATTATTTTATCTTGGGATATTTTCCTTCATTCGGTTGTACCCATTGTTCTGTGAGAGGAACCTTTCTCTTTATCCTGGAGCGGGGAGAAATCGTGCGCTGGACAGGATCCATGGGCGTCTTATCATGTACGAGAACCGTGAACAATTTCTGTATTCAAATCCGCGCCATGCCTCGTAATTATAGACGCTAAAGTCAACCGAGACGCAAATGAAGGTCGACTGTGGCATACCCCTAGGATGTAATCTTAAATAGTGCGAATATTATCACACATTTTTCTGTTCCCTGTTCGTCAAATATTTATTCTCCCCTTTTTATGCCGTACCGTCTATAAAAATATATTACAATTGGTCGTCATTATCGTCTCTATTTTCAGTTGTACTTGTAATAACCTATGTAACAGGAATATGTAAAACTTTGGAGCAGAAAGGATGTAGTAAATTTTGGTTAATGCCATTTACAAAATCGAAATGAACTGCTACGATTTTATCAAAGCTGTAAGGCCTTTATATACTTTACAGAAATTGGCTGATCAAAACTGGGGTGCACATAATGACGGACATCCTAAGAAACTGGATTATAAGTAGAAAGCTTCCTACGCCTTGAGCTAAACACGGTAACAGCGATTTAAAATGAAATAAATATCGAGAAAAAATGTAAATTTGAATTAAATACCAAGGTAATTGATTTTGAATTAACTAACAAAGTTC
The DNA here is from genome assembly GCA_034510155.1 of Eucriotettix oculatus. Lineage (NCBI taxonomy): Eukaryota > Metazoa > Arthropoda > Insecta > Orthoptera > Tetrigidae > Eucriotettix > Eucriotettix oculatus. Next base: position 44,703,231 of record CM067378.1, read on the forward strand.
AGCGTATGTTAAATTCCTGTCAGAGGTGACTCCACGCAGTGACTCAGTCTAGACGAGTGAAGGGACGTCAAAATTAAACTGTTGAATAGACTTTCACTCAAAGAAGGAGGAGTTTTTTAGCTGATGGCAATCCTAACTTTCTTCGCCTCTACAAAACTGCCGTCAAATTACAAGAGCCCAGACAATAGATTTCAGGAAAACTAGCATGTCATCAAACTTTGAATCAAATCTCGACTAGACGTAGTGTGGCCTGACTAATGGATGCTGTAGCAGCAGCGACAATGGAAGTTTGTAGAGAGAACTGTTAAGGTTAATGGAGGAATCGGTGTGCCGAATCAGAGGCCACGGCGTCGACGACGGCCTGGGACAATGGCAACGGGATCTGTTGGACTGTTAGCTTAGCTCCTGTTTGGTTTCAAGGCTATTGCTGCCCAAAGTCGGACCCTGAAAATCAAATCACAGACCCATTAGCAGGAGAGATCTATTCAAATGACTTTGTCCCTCAAACCTCAGGTTATGGAAACTATTGACAGTAAGCGCCGACGACGAAGTAATAAAAGTGATTTTTGTTTTAATTTACCTATAAGAAACAAATTAGATGCACGTGAATATATTAGTTAAGAGAACCAGCTCGGATGCAGTATAAAATTATTCGCACAAGCTAACATTACACAGGAATTTGTCGAGAACAATTGCAATTGAGACGTTTGAGCATTTTGTGTGAAAGAGAAGAAAAGTCAAATTAATTTATTTTTCTCCTTCGTACAGTTAATCATAACCATTAGATTTGTATGAAGTGCTTCACGAGTCGTGTGCGTGTCAGCTAAACTATATACAGGTAACATCGAACAAATTTAGAATCAATTAAAAACAAACTTTTCATATAATTAAACTGACGCCTCGTCGCCATATTAGGTAATTTTTTTAAATGTTCATTTCGGTTGAAACATTCCTTGTTGGCAGTCAAATTGAGATATTTATACATTTGGCTTCCATTCATTCATCCAAGTTTAGCATTTGAAGAAAATGGCTGAGGATGTTGTAAATTTGCTGGCGAAACGTCGGTTTAGTTGAATAAAAACCTGGTCGATTTAATTATTGTGAAAAACAGACGTCAATTGATTTAAATACATTTTGTATTTTAAGACTAATGCTTTATCAGTCATCATTTTATATTAAAACTAATTATCAATTTTATAAAATATTAAATAATTAAAATCTCGACCTTTTGACAATATTGCCATAACTATTGGCATAGAAAAAAAGGCCGCTTCAATTAATACGAATCTCGTTTATAAAAGTATTCTAGCACGAAAAAAATAAATATTATTACTCGTAAATAATATTACAAATGGACTTTCGATAAGGTATAATACTATTTTTCCGGGTTTGCATTATGCAGACTTGCGGCCGATATGCTGGTGCTCCGAAACCTCTGCCATGGAGACAAATAGTTTTATTCTCCTAACTTTAACTTTCTCACGTATTTACACTCCCATTTCCAGTTCATAATTGAGAATTAATATTGTTGTCAAATGGGATTCTTCTTTACTTGAAATTGTGTTTGAAAAACTATGAAGTTTTCTTTGAATAGGGCATTTGCCGAAAGCTCCAGATTTTCAAATTAAATATTTTAGAAAATTATTGCTTTTATTATTAAAAAGTCAACTGTTAAAATTCATTGGGGACTGAAGCCAATTGATACAAAAATCATGCTTTACTCATTTACATTTAATATTTATGAAGAAAAGACTGAATACAGGTTTGTAAGAAACGTTTCGTTTTATAGTTTGGTTGGTGTATACGTGAAATTATTTAACGATCAATCTATTACATTGTTCCATTGTTCAGCGGAATGTGCCATAGTTTGTACTTTCTCCACTGAACTCAGAAAATTATATTTATTACAGTCATGTTTGCCATTCTCTAGAGTAAGACGATGGCACACACTGGAACTGAATAAAGACTTGAATGCTATATATATATATAAAGATTATTTAGTTGTATGTTCTCAAAAAATGTGTCGGTTTGTTCACCTTAAAAATATTATTTGAAGTCGATGACAGCATTACATAGAAATTAACACCTGTTAAAATAGTAGGTACGATCTTAAAATGCAGACAATCGTTAGAATGGCAAAATTACAAATAACATTTAAAAATAAACGTGGAATGGAAATGAAAAAAAAAGACATAAGACTAAAGTTAAGTACAGAAAATGACCAATGAAATTAATATATGAGATATAACTTGTTACGATTTTAGGTGTCTCGTGTAATAACATTTTCCTGATTTGTAGTATACAACATTTCAGAAATTATTATTTTACAACAACGAGGTTCCGTGTCTAAAATATGTCGTTGTCAAAATCGAAGCGGTGATTAAATGAATACAATACTCAGTGATAGGGTTCAGTTTATAGGATGACAGCTTAAAATCAGATGTACGCTCTATAAGTCTTGTACATAAAGTCCTACTCTAACACACAGTATTAATTTATTTAAAAGGCTACTTTTTTCTGTTACTTCAAAGTCTAAACCTGATTTTTCTAGATTCATCAAAGAACACAAAGATCTTTAACAATATCTTTTCTTTTAGTAATGTTGCGTGTAAAATTAATAGTTCCAATTGCGGCTCGGTCAAACGAAAAGGACTTTGAATACCAAAATTAAAAAACATATTTATATCTAACTTCTGGTAGACACTATTAAGGATTTTGAAGAGCACTGGAACAAAATACCTAGAAAGGAGGCTTATACATGACCTATACAGAAGCAATAATTAAAAAATATGAATAAAAGAAAGTCGTAATCAAGAAAGGAGTATGACAAGGATGCAGTCCGTCGCCCATGCTGTTTAACCTATAGATAGAACAGGCAATAAAGAAAGTTCTAACGGAATTCGGAAAAGAAATCACACTGCAAGGAAAAGAAATTTAAAAAAACCTACGCTTTGCCGATGATATTGTAGTATTAGGGGAGTCAGAAGAAGACTTGGAAATCATAATAAATGGCATGAACGAAAGAGTTCAATATGAGGATTAATAGAGGGAAACCCAAGATAATGGAGTGTAGTTTGGAAACAGTGGAATAACAAAGGGTGTTAGATTGGGAAGGGATATTTTGACGGAAGTTAAGGAATTATGCTACTTGGGAAGCGTAATAACTAGGGATGGTAGAAGTATAGTAGAGATACGGTAAAGAGAAGGATAGCACGTGGCAAGGAAGGCTTTCGTGAAACGTGGACGATAGAAGCCTTTCAAATGAGGTGCTATAAGCGAATACTGAAAATCAGATGGGTGGATAGAATCACAAACGAGGAAGTTCTAATCAGAATAGAAGAAGGGCGAACAATATGGAGGACGTTGACGAAGAAGAGAAGTGATAGATTATTAGGCCACGTTTTAAGACTGAGGGGTTTGTAAAATTAGCATTAGAGTGGTGTGTGATAAGAACAGAATAGGGATGCAAAGGATGGACTCGGTTCAACAGATTAGGAACGATGTGGGATGTGCTAGTTATGCGGAAATGAAATGGCTTGCGCAAGATAGGTTAGCACGGATTGTTGCATCAGACCAGTCTTAGGACTAAACACAACAACAACAAATCTAATTTGTCAACCATGTAAACATAACAGTTTCAATAAGCATGGTATTAAATTTAATCACAAATTTTATTTTGACAATGGCACTATTTGTGTAAAATAATGATTTCTGCAATATTGTATATGATTGTTAAAATTAAAAATCATCATAGGTCACAGGTGTATACAATTATTATTTGGTATAATGTATACCACGAATTCCTTAAATAATTATTCTGTACTAAGTACTTTATGTCAAACCAGTCACATTTTTATATCACATTTAGTTTACCAAATACTGTTAATATTAAGCATGACACTGGAAATCATAAGCTATATTATGTATTACATGAAGTTCTTTGGTTATTTTAGGTATTGAACTTTGGTGTTAAACATTTGCTTTTATTTCAAATCCGTGATTATTCGCTGTTAAAGACGCTAAATTGCGTAGAAACGTCCGGCATTTTAAAATTTTCTTTGTAATTATTCCTCACTCAAAAGATTGCCAGGAAAGTTGTTCCACTTTTTACTAGTAGTTCATAAGTAATTAAAATACTGTATATGAGTTCAATTGAGTTAAAAATATGAAAAATGTTGAAGTAACGGAAATAAATAGATTTTCCTCAATGGCTGAGCTTTCAGAGGACCAGCATGTCGGCCGCAAGACAGTATAATGCAAACCCGGGGGAGAAAAAACAGTATTATAAGTCATTGGAGGTCATACTATTTTCTAGTACGAACATTTATTGTATTCGTAGCAGTACGTTTGGTCAGACACCTGAATATATTTGGAGAGCGAGTTATTGACATGGAATAGGGGTATTATTATGCGGTTGCGAAAAGATATAGTTTATCAAAATCGACATTAGTCCTTAACGAAAGTTGGATATTTTACTTTTGTCAGAAACGACTACCCATTTATTTATGATGCAGTCGAGTAAATATGAGGTTCCCGTAGCAGCCTGAGCAGACAAAGGAGCAGAGATGCTTGGAGAAAGTGCGCCGCCACCCCCGAATCTAGGGCCTGAAACCGTTAACCAGGATGTGGGCCACGGGGTCGCCCTTCACCACAGCGCGCCGCCTTCTAAAGGGTTCACTACCATACAAGTAGTAACCCACTCATCAAGGTATCCCTCCCTACCTTCTCTTCCACAACGGAGTACTGAGGGACACTAATCACTTTCACGCCTAAGTTTATGGAGGACAATGTAAGCAGATTGTTAGTTATCAAGTGAACAAGAAGCAGGAACGAACTAGTGCAGAACGGGTTGAACGCGATACGTTGTTACGCAAAGCGTCTCAGGTTCTCGCTCACGTGGGAACGCCATCAACCTTAGGTCAAGTTCCTAACACAACATCCGAACTATTTGCCCTTGCTAACCAAACTCTCAAAACTCCTACATTTTTTCTATTGTCGACCCGCCTATTGATATTAGTAGTGGTTTAGACAACAATACTTCCTGCCATAAGTATCCCAACTTCACTCGTAAATATCTACTACAGTCAGTGGAAACGAATTTGGTATTACCAAACCATCAAATCTAACATTATTCAAAAGATACAGTCAAAAATACTCCGCACAATCACCAACGCACCATGTTTTGTTTCTAATTTCACAATACACAACGATTTCAAGATCACATTCATCACTGAGGAAATGAAAAAACTAACAACACACTACCTTGAGCGAATGGAAGACACCAAAATAAGCTAATAGCCGAAATAATCCACCCTCCAGAAACAGAGACGACCGTGGCCCACAGATTTAATTCATAAAGACATAAATAAATAAATATATATATATATACCATTGAACTTCTAGGGAATCGTCATTGGTTGATTAGCCTACTCAGGTTTTAACATACTTTTATAAAATTTACTTATTGCATTGTACTGAAGACTGTAAATTAGCAATTTAAATAAACAAAAAAAAGTGTTCGACTTTGTCCAATAATGGTGACGTTGGAAAATGTATTATTATTATTGTTCAAGTCGGTATATTGCTGAAAGTTTATTCAGTTGACCTATATTAAATAATAACGAGGTATATATTCTTAAATAAGGTACAACTATTAAGTTATTTGATAATTAGAAAGAAGTCTCCAAATTGGTACAAAGATTCAAATTTCAACAATCAATTATTGCCTTGTTTAAAGAGAACGTACGGATAAGTGTCGAGAGATGGAGTTAAAAAATAAGGCATGGCACTGACTGCCTACCGTGGCAAATTTAAGAGCAGCAAAAATACCTGCAATAGAGTGCAAAAAATCGCGAAAACATCCAGACAGGTGCTGCTTCCTACTATATTAATGCTTTAGAACTGACAGACGAAATAGGCCTAGTTTCTTCACTTTTAATATAGAAAAAAGATCCAGTTGACAGTCTTAATTTCATAACTTTCCTTTAAATTTGGCCAAATTGTAGCATTGTTTTATAGGTTTTGCAAGCGCTACCCATAATTGTTGCTACCGACGAAAAAACCTTTTCCTGATTAAAATAGTAAATGATTGTTTAAGAACAATGTCTACAAAAATCGTTAGTTGCCAACTGGTCACTGAACAAATTGAGTAAGAAATTAAATCTGAAAGAAGCTATTTTCGTTTTTGCAGAAATAAACTTCGAAAGAGAATGTTTAAATTAAGTTTTAGACTGAATATTACTCGTAAGTTTTATTTATTATTTTAAATGTATATTTAATATATATATATATATTAAATGTTTTAAATGTATATTTCAATTATAGTTTGCAAGGCCATTGTCGTGAACTCATTAAAAATGTATTTTTTAATTCCAATAAAACCATTTTCAGCTAATTTGTTTGTATTATTATTGTCCTTTTTCTGGTAAACATGGTTAATTTATAATGATGTTTATTAAATTTTTTAACATTGTTTTGAAGTTTGGGGAGCTGTCGTCTTCAGGTTTACCCACGGTGGAAACAAAAAAATTAAGTTTTATTTCTCTACGATAAACCGTTCGTGATTGGTGCACCAGTTGTTCACAGCACATCATAAACGTAATAAAATAAAAGTTCCAGGACAGATTAATAGAAACTAAACGTCATTAATATCAACGAAGCTTGGTTTTTAATATTAAATCCGGGTCCTCTTCAAACAGCAATTTTCTTTGATAATTCATTGCTGGTGTCGCTTTAGTTATTAACTCAAGTTGCATGCAGCAAGAAACTCGTCCTTTCGTGTGATGGAGAAGAACTGTTTTAAGTCAACCTAGCGTGTTACTGATTCAGCAAAAGTTAGTGCATAAAAAGTGTCTTCTACGTTACGTAACATGATCACGAACTGATGTTGGCCGCCGGACAAAATTTCACAAGAAAGGACCACCCTAAAGAAATTTCTGGTAAAAATAACACGTTTAAATGTACTAAATACGAAGAGCTATTAATAAGCTTAACTTTTGAAATCGACATCACCGGGGCCTTTTAAGATATTTTCATTTCACTGCGAGATTTCCCTCCGATTTATTCCCTCTCTTTCTCGTAACAATAATTACCCCACTTCAATTAAAACCATTGATTATAATTCAACCTTACGAATTTCCACGAACAGAGAGGTCTTTATTTCCCTCTGTTCTATAGTCATCCGCAAAGACGCTGCACGTTTAATCATTTATGAACGCTAAGTATATGAGTCAACCGATCACACTTCCCGAAGCACGTTCTCCAACAAAGCACGGGCTTGTATGCTTGTAGAGAATTAATGAAATCTCCATCAACAGCATACCGGCATCATTTCACTTCCGAGCTAAGCGAAAGAAGAAAATGAGAGCGTGGAGAAGGAGAATAATCCATTAATAAAAATAACAGTACTCATCACTCTTTCTGAATACATTGGACCTACCTCCAGGCTCCCAGCCAACCGTTCAATAGGTTATGGGTTGATTACGCTCAAATTTTAGTCAATCCAAATGACTAAAACTTTTCGCCTAGTTAAAAATTCTAATCAGAACGTGGGACAAAATTTCTTAAGCAAGTTGTTTAGTTTTAGACGTTCTCGTTGGTTAACTAACTTTAATGGTGAAGAGGTTCTCTTAATGAGTATTAGCACTAGGCTTCGAAACTCTCTCGTAGAGAAAAAAATACTTATATTGTGCACCTTCAACAATCTATCTAAATTGGAATTTATTAACTCGGAATTTATAAACGAAAGAAGAACATGTTTTCTCCACAGCATTTTGTCTTACTTGCGTTGTTCTAGTTCATATACACGTCGGCTAATACTAGTTTCGTAACACTTTTATAAATTAAATTTTCTTCAAATAAACGAACTAAAATGCAAGAAGAAAACTTAACATTAAATGTCGAATTATTTCCGTTCATACCCTAATGCTGTTTATGACTACTCCAAACTATACAGCTTTGATAATTAAATACTGAAACTATTAATTTTTAATAATCGCATAAACATATTTTAACCGTTCATAGCTCAACGCACTCATTTCAAGAACTATGAATTTTGTACTATTTCATTAAATTTTTCGTAAGATTTGTGAAAATCTACTGTTTTCCGAAATGTAACAAGCCTCCCTAGAGCGCTGTACATGCAAAATAACAAATTGAATGTATCAGGCTGAAAAACTGAGAATGGAAATGAATGCAACGTATGACACCATAAACAGACTTCAATATTTTAAAATCTGTTATTTACATTTTTAAGAACGTTATTTCAGAAAAGCACGAATATGTAAATTAAAATTTATAGGTTATGTATATAAAAGTCAATTTCATTTACAATGATATTTACTTAATTTCTTATACACCAAAATGTAGTAATTGGAATTTGCCGCCAGAAATATCATTAAACAGAGAAAACTAATAACGCAGCTTAATTCATCAAGAAAATATTTATGCTCAAGTTACCTTCGGTTGGGACCGTCCGTTAATAATAGCCGAATATAAAAACATGGACCTGTTTTTTTTCACCCGTCCATGAAGATTTTCTTTTGTTGAGAAAGGTCTCTAGGAAAATTGGCTTCACTTTGTTCCACCTGTTCCCTGTGCTGACTTTCGCACTTGTCCGCTGACCCACATGCCTTACAAGTATCACGCGGATGGATTAGAGTCATGGACAATGCAAACAATAAAGCATGTCGAATTAAACTGTCGTAAAAATATCCTGTAATTGGAAAACACAAACATTACGTACATCTACGAAGCACGCGTTGGGAGGATCGTTGCCAATCTTACCATACAAATCGTACAACGAATATCAATTTCTTTAACCCATTTGGTTCTCCTCTAACGTAATCAAATAAATAATCCTTCAGCGGGTAAATAAAAGAGTCTGCTGGAATTTCCTAAAAGATTGGACGCTTCAGGTTTAACTCACTAATGTCTAACGAACGTTCGAGGGGTCATTAATAATAAATTTAAAATCCTAACGAGGTTTGTGGCGTGGCATGGCTGTCAGTTTGTGGAAAACAATTTAGGGCCAAATGTAATTGCTATAGATTTATTAACTTTATAATCCCCTATGGATAATAAATGGATACCACGTATTGACATCGCTCCTTATGACACAAATTTACCAAATTTTTTCCAACATGTAGAAAATGCACCCGAACTTTTCAATGAACTGTACAAGGGCAAACCTTAGAGAAAGTCTTGTATTATTTAGTGTCCACGCATGATTAACTTTATGTCGCATTCTCTCGCGTACGAAGAGTTTTTAATGCAAAGGTTAAAATCCTTTGGGAAAGTTAATAACCAACAGGAATACAGTATTCACTCGAAATATAATTTAATGAAATATATATTTTATCAATTCGTTGTCACAAAGTAAAATAATTTCGCCCTCCCAGCGGGTGCAGGGAATTTAAATTTAAAAGACACCAACGATTTTTCAAATAAATAATCTTGGGATATAATTAGGATGCGTATGCTTGCACCAGCCTTCTAACAGTAAACTGCAGTTGATTTTTTTCAACCTACCGACACTTCTGACGTTTTTTGTTTTTCTTTAGAGATGAGTTGGTATATTTGACCCGGATCTAGGGTGGAGGCGTAACGGTACCAGTGTGGGTGGCGGGAACCGGGACACGCACTTTCTCCATCCCCCAGGAGCGATACCATCTCCTTCAGGAAAGTAGGCCGCATCCTCCAATCTCATCTCACGTCCTCAACCTCCGGACTAACAGTTCTATTATTTTCTCGAGCTCAACATTGGTTCCTTCTTGCCTCTCACGCCCTAACCTTGCTTTCAGGTTCGGTCGGAGAAGGGAAGTATGGAATTCCAAAATCAAGGTGGCAGCCTTTTATTCTATTCATGCTTGAGGATCAGGTTCCTTGTATTTATTGTAACATTTACCACACGATTGGGCTCCAGTTTCGGAAGATAAACAAGGATTGTTTTAAAATCTACTAATATTTATTTAAAAACTAACAGAACATTATTTTTCATAAAATTTTATAATCACTACTCTACACCTCACACCACTTCTCCACATAGTAAAAGCACAATCGTCACGGAGTTTCCCTTTTGTTAGAGCAGAAATTCCCAAACTATGCGCCGCGACGCCCTGAGCCATAACAGGCCGGGACGCTGTGAATACGCAATCAGACCTCATAAAACATACTTGGGAAAATTCTAATTCCTAAATAGAACTATAGGACTGCAATAAATATTCTGCATCGCTATTTGTAGACCTGCTTCGATTGGCAGTTTTATCAGAAATCTTAAAGGTATATAATCAAATGAAGTGAAAGTAATAATGTTTTTCTTAATCCCAAAATTTATATTATATATTGTTACTATGATTAAATTGATATTTCATTATGTGAATAGGGAATTTTTTTTATTTTTGTTAAGTACAAAGGATCTAAGGTCTATTTGTAGTTCATTCATCACAAATATTGCCCTCTTCTGAAGTAGAAGGCTTCGTTCCAACTCCAACTGAATATCCTCCTACATTTATTGGTTCCAAGTTTTTTTAAACCAGCTTTAAGATACCTGTAAAACATGTAATGGCCTTTTTCTGCTGAACTTTGTGCAGTTTCACATCTTTGTAATATATCCGGTATTCGATCGGATATTTTATGCGAAGATATTAAAACACTATTTCATTTGGAGTAGACAACAAGTAACTAATACGCAGGGTAGTATGGTTTAGATCTTCTTTTATTTCATGATTTTTTTCACAGTTTTCTAGAACTTGAGATTACAGCCAACTGTTGCTACTCAAGTATATAGTTATGTTATAACTTAATAACAATAAACAACACTGTCCTTTTTTTATAAATTAACTTTATGATATGTGAAAGTGGCACCCTACTAAGATAGGTACTCCGACTCATAGAAATGTTCTCATTATGATAATACAGCGGTGTAACTTTTTTTATCTCATAAAACATAATTTTCCAGTAATTGAAACATCGATTAAAATGTTCAATCCTACACCTTTTCTCTATGAAAATACTCCTGAAGTTCTTTTTTATCTTACCATCAAGAGAGAATATGAAGAAGAAACCCCAGTAATTGATCCCACAACAATATTCAGAAAAATAATTACGTATCTGTACTCACTCCATGTTCAAGACTTTTTTCCAAGTTGTCAATTTTTAGAATAAAGTGTATTTAACATTTCTCCTTCTTTTTCTATAAACGTATAATTAGGAGCATCGAAAACATGTGCAATATTTGTTATGTACGGTATTTACGTACCATATCTGGGTAAAACAACAGCAAGGTTCTCAAGGAAACAGTTGGGAGTTCGTTCCGCGAGACCATCAATTTTTTACTCTACTTTCAGACCGGAAAATCTCTGACAGGACACGTCTCCGCGAATGCTTCTGAAAGACTTGAAAACTTCAGACCAGCTAAACAATTCGAAGGGTTAAAGATGTATACTTCGCAGATGCCACTTCTGAACAAAATAAAATAAGACAACCGAGGACTGTTCAAATGGCTACAGAAATTAAATACACACGTTCAAAACCGAAATAATACTACGACAGGAATTTCTCAATTTCAGTACATGTAACGGATTTTCACACTTCAGCGGTCTGTTCAATACCTTTACGATTAACGCATTTCCAAGTGAGCGTACATAGAAACAACTTCAATTCCAATCGTTCAGTCATCCACGTTGTCAATTCCATTTCATAGTTCCCCAGTTGATAACTTTAAACACATTCAGCGTGAGACTACCATAGAAAAACTCCGTTTTAGTGAGGTTGCAGAGAACAGAACCTTTTGGCGTAGTTACTGTTCGTTCACAAGGCCAACAAAGACCAAGAAAGAGATGAATCATGCCGCTCCCTTTCGTGGAAAATTAAAAACACACGGACAAGTTGTTGTAGATTCTTTATTCCGCAAACATCTCCTTTCATCACGGTACAAGTATAGATTAAGAATCTTCGGACAATAATGGTATACTGCAATAACTGACAGTAAAAGTTCTTTTAAGAAGGCACCTCATCAAACGTATATATTTTCACATTCTCATACATCTGATAAATTCCGTAACTGATTTTACTAGTTTCATATGCTTTATTTCCCAAATAAATACAGATAGACCCCTTCAGCTCAATTGATATAATTCTTTCTACTTGTTAGACGCGATTGAGGCCCAAGGAGCTTTCTTTGTATTGGAAGGTGTTTACAAAAGTCATTACCACATATTGCAACAAAAAATTATTAAAAACTGTCCTTAATATTGATTTAGTAGTCAATCTTGTAGTGCGGAATTGTTGGAAAATATGACGAGAACCCGCACATGAATGCGACAAGACAATAAAGGAAAAAGTCACAACTGTTTAAAATTTAAGGGATAATGGAAAAAACGATGCTATTATTCTCCTTCGAGAGAATGAGCATACTTCTAAATTAATTTTCAGTGTCCTTACCAAATACTTCTTAATTTTCTATTGGTTCATTTTTTTAGCGGACAAAAATATGGGACTAGAATTAAGTATTTGAAAATACAAAGCGATTGAAAAAATATTTCAAAATATAGGTAGAATTAAATAAATGACGAGATTCCGGATAGAAGTCTATAAATCTAAAGACCTTTGTCAATTCATCAGTCTGTATGTCCCATCTATAGAAGTCCAAGCTACTGGTTCGAATTTGACCAAATTTGACACACGTGTTCCTAAGAGCTAGAAGCTGCCCATGATCTTTAAATTTTTTAACTACATGTGAAAAATATTTTACGTAAAAGGTTTCGTGTGTCATACGCACATCACAATCTTCTAATATGAATGCGGGTTGCCTATATTCTTGATCTTTAATACTATTTTTTTTTAATTCTAAACATTTCACGTCGTAATTAACCTATCGTTGACAGAGGGCCTGAGAAATATACTTTTTTGGATCGTTGATACGATATATACGTAAATTAGTTTTATTTTTCACGACGGGTAAATTTTAATATTTAGTAATTGCTCGTTTGTACAAGCAAATAAGATATTATGCATTTGATAGTGACATTCATCATAGGTAAAAGTCGTAATTTAAAAATAACAACAATACGTACTTGAGGCTACACGTGGAAAAAAATTAAATGGCCAACAATTTCAACAATTCCACTTTTTGAAGGTGTTTTTTCGGTGGGTTTCCGCCTCTTGCAAAGTTCCTACTCAACTTAAAGAAACGAGTAAGGACTTATTCTCTTTGTCTCACCGAGGCCAATAAGCAGACATTTATTTCGAAGGTAGACCAACGTCGTCCCCTACCCTACAACACCATAAAAAAACTCCATTTTGGAACCCCTCCTGTATTTCGAAAACTGAGAATTTTACAAAAATTATGAGGACACTTGGTGGATTGGAAATTGGATTCTGTACAATTTTGACCTTTTCTTCAGAGACCACCGGAAATTTGTCAAAATGACACCCCTCTGTAAAAAAACCTACCACTTAAACGATTTTTCGCCATTTACACAATCTGGAATGAAAATGAAATAGATTGTAGTGTAGTCTCAAGTACAGTAATAAACTTACCTTTACTTACATTACGGCTTCAAAATTTACGTGAAACCGAGCAACGCCGATTCCTTCAGCTAGTAAAATACTTAAAATACCTGTTCACGAATTATTCACCTGATAGTGAAAACACTTGTTATTTTGTAAAAGAATAGATTCTAAACTAAATCACATTTTAATCGTATACCTATGGTCGGCCGTAATGACTTCGTTAAGAGAGAATTTCATCGATATCGGTTGTATAATTTTGTAGGCCTAGAAAATATTTTAAATATCTGTATTGCTCCTAACAAATCGGTTTCCAAATCTTATTCAAAGTTATTTCTAAATCCTATAATTGAATTGTTACATCCTTGTTTTCTGAACTTCATTTTATACATTCGGTTTGAGTCTACAGGTTATGTTTTCAATTATTTCTAGATTTATTCACCGTAAATCGCAGTGGATATTTTGCGCTTTTTATGTAAGTTGTGCGCAAACTTTTAATTTTTCCTTTAACCTTTGCAATTGTTGCCTTTTCATTATAGTCAATGCTTTCCAAGAAAAACATTATAACAAGATTCCCCTTTTTCGAGAAATTTACTCTACACCTCAATACATTCAGTATGTTCATTAACAGAAAAAAACATTGAAAAGAGAACATTTCTGAAATAATTTAAACATACAGAATGTTTCGATGCTAGCTTAGCATCTTTCTCTAACAGCTGTAACCTAAGGACTAACTTGAAAGACCAAATAACTTAAAATAAAACATCGTATAACTTTTCAAGATTATCAGTGTCATGATTAAGATTCATAGCATTAAGGTGATTTTTACTACGTAACACTACAGAAATTAAACTTTTTCGAAAGATGGCAAATAATCGTCATTTCTTACTTTCAATGAGAATCAGAATAATTTAATATAATACAGTGTTTGAAACTATGTCTGTATCTCGGAAAATGATTCATTTGAATTCAAGAGAATAAAAATACTATCACAAAGAAGTATATATTTGGTTCCCGGGTATTATTTGAGTGAAGTTATTTCTTATTTTGTACAGAGTATCCCAATTATCTCAGAAAATTATACAGTCCTAAAATTGTAAACTTCTACGAAATTAGATTAAGATTTCTCGGGATTCCAGCCGGGCGACGACTTTTGCTTGACACAACGTTTGAATGGCTGACACCGCCATCTTCTACGCGTGAATAAATTCTTCTGCTAATGTCTCATTAGTCCTGCAAAATCTCCGTGGGAAAATCAAGCGTAAGTGAACGTGATTGAATTTATTATAGTAGCAAAGATCGCAGGTTTTCCCGGTGTATTTGTTGCATTAGGATTCCGACCGGGTGAGAGCAGGCTTTGGGCACGACGTTTCGATGACGTTCACTGCCATAGTTATCAAGTGATATCATTAAAGTAGTTTGCGTCTTAACGTCAGACCAGATAGTCGTATTCCACGACAATATTTCCAACCTTTGATATAGATGATCTCCTCAGTCTATGGATGCTACTTTAAGGTACTCGATCTTCATTTTCCTTGCCAAAATCGCCTACATATCTGCTCATTTTATGGGACGTTTAATCGTAACACTTTAATGGCAGTTGGAAGTCGCTTTAATTTAATCGATACTGTAGGAATGAGTGTCAGTGCGTGGATCTGACAACAACCACGAGAGTAGCGGCGCTTTGTCCGACCGCTTCTGGAGCACAGCGCGTAGCATTGAAGAAACCGGCGTTCAAGGATATGTACGCCGATGACTTGAACGCCTTGAGATTCCTCGCCTTTCACCTGCTGCCATAACGGACTTCAGCGACAGTGACACTTGTAATTCCCACCGGAAACTGACTCATGCCATCAGGTCAAAAAGATAATGAACGGTACATCCCTTTCTAGCTCTTTTGGGAGATGTCCGGACGATGGTGCTAGATCGATAGTGTATGTGTATTTAATGGGATATTTCTCATTCATATGTCTGCTTTGGATTCGGTCCTGTATTATTTCGTCGACATATCTAATCATTTGGCTCATATTCAATAGTATTCCATCTCTGTACTACTCGTTATAAATAAAGTTTATTAATATAGGTAGTAAAAAGTTGGCTCACAATATATTGAAGATGCCTAATTTACAAAATATTTAAATCCAAATACTTCCAACCGTAGCTTTTCGGACTTGTCAACAGTTCAAAATTCCCTATTTGAAGTCCGAAAAATATTCGTCTACGACCTAAAAATATAATAAAAAATTATGTATGAATGTTATATTCTTTATACAGATTTAATAGCAACAAAATTTGGTACACTCATTCTTGAAATCCCGGGGAAAAACACCTAGCACAAACGTGGAAAGAATTAAAGTGAAAAAATATGGTTGTATGTTAGCAAGCGTAAGTTTATGACCGTGCATTGAAAAAGATTTAATACAGGGAAATCCAGGATATTAAAATAGCCGCCATTTGTTTCAGTTTGCTCACATTAGATCAAGTGTATCCTGGAATACAAACACCAGTAACGCATGATGATAAGAAAAGATACGACAGATTATTATAAATTTGTACATTTGTATACTTACATTCTGTTTAGAACCGCCTTTTAACGATCATATTTCACGGAACCGTGCATATTTCAAACTCGACTTTTCTCCAATTATATCCTGAAATACGAACTTAAGGGGTGATAAAAACCAAAGATATACTATCTTTATAATTACTAGATTTTTAGTCAATTGGAAAGACTGATGGAATATTTTGTCAGAGTTCTTCAGTATAGCAGGTTGTATATTTTTGGAATTTTGGATATTTAATAATAGTTGTTTTATATATTGAACCATAATTCATATTTTATTCTTCAGCATTCCCAGGATATTAAATTTAGCTTTTTAATTAAATGTACGCCACACTAAATTTCGTGTTCTTCAGTAACGCATTTTGTTAGGACGAATTTTGATTGTCCTTTAATAAGGAGAGGAGATACAGTGAGCAATTTTGACCGCGTGTATTCTTGAATCATTTCATGTACCGGGAGAATTTTTATCGGGGATATTTTCACTCTCTCCATGCACCGTAATGTTTAAGACTTTTGTAGAGTAGCGTGCTTCTTTACTGTCCCAGGAGATTTTTTGACTCGATTAAAAAACTCCAAGTCATTGTGTTGGTTATAATGAAATAAACATTCAGACGAGATTGACTAGGTAAATAAGTAAAAAAAAGGACGCGCTAGATGAGAGTTAAACCACATTTCGAAAAAGAGATTAGTGACGAATTAAATGCTGTACGGGGCTAATACAAATAATAAACCGGGAAACGGTACCCAAGGTAGTAGAAAATAAGTTTCATTCCCTGTTTTTTATATCGTCTAAGCTTAAGCTTTGATATTTCCCTCAAGTTGGCAGTGATACAACGACTACACGTCAAAGAAATCTAATGGCAAGTTGTAAATCAATCAAACGTGTAATTGGAAATATTTTCAAGGGTTACTAAATGATATAGCTGGTATCGATTTGAACTGCCGAAATTTATATATCCTTAAATTGTGATCTAACCTGCATAAATCGTGAATAGTAATAAGAAGCTGAGAACGAGTCTGTGGACTGAATTCCACCTCATCGTTTTTTGATGATGGAAATCGTGTTGTTCATTAGGGCCGAGCGAGTCCTAAATTGTGGAGAGGAAGCGTTCCTGACCTAGTATTAGGACCCATTTCAGCAATTGCCCCAAACAATTATGAGAACCAGCGAGAACCCCCAATTAGGATGGTTGGGGCTCCTAAGCTTACTTTTTACGTATCCACCTCTTTGAGTGAATAGAATGTAAGGACCAAGACAAATCTGTTCCAGCTGCATTAATTATTCCAGATATCTTAAGTTTATGGAATTGGGTCAAGAGTTTACTTCTTCCTATTTCGTGCAAAACCTTCGCCTGGCCGATATTAGGGTGGTTCACAGATACGGAAGGACGGCGACTTTCACCTGCAAGCTGCGAGCAAAAACCCGGCAGAGAAAGCGAGCCACGGGGAAAGCGCACAGGAAACAATAGCCCGGCGCTTCCTTGCCTCTGAACTACAAACATTACTCTGTGGATACTCGCTCTCACCACGGGACGAGCATATAACAGAATCATGTGTATGAATTGAATTACTGTTCCACTTTTGAACTGAGAAATCTCCAATATACTCAATTTATTTTACGAAGGTTTCGGATGACAAAATAGAATTTCTCTCTGATTCCCTTTCCAATTATCAATTTATTTGCTATGTTATCCTCAAATTTTCACGATACACAGAGCCTCGCATACAGCATACTGATGCGAGTTTCGGATATATAATTATTTAAACACTTAAACGGCACAGGAAAGCTCTTAAAACTTAATTATATATCTGGTGAAAATATACGTAAAGGTAGAAGATATTAGGCAAGACGAGTAGAGGAGACAAAAGATTAGTGCATGCGTAACAGCCTGCTCTACATTGATTACATTTATCTATTAGCTACACTAACACCAAAATAAATTAATGAGAAGATAGGAGAAAAATAATAGCTCGAGATAAGACCAATAAGTCAATGCACAAAAAATACGAAGGCACAAACATATTCACAAAAATGTATCAATTTTTGTTAAAAATCAGTACGTGCTGGAACATAAATGGCGTACAAATTTGAAGACGTGAAAATACTGAGCAACGAAAGATCGATCTGCAATTACATCTTGGAGAAATAGTATTGAATCTATGAAGACTTTACATCAAAGAAATCGATTTCACTCAATAAATTATGTGGAGCAACGAAGTCAAGTAAGTGGAACATGTAATATCCGTAGAAAGACATTTGTTTAACAATAAAACAATATTCATACTATAGCGCCACATCTGAGGTCATATTGAGAAAGTAATTAAGAATGCAATGTTCTTGCCGTTTTACTGTGAGGCTACTGGGTTCAGAGTTCCATCTCTGGACAACGTGAGGCAAAACTAGGATTAGCGACGGTGAGTGTAAGATATTAAAGAATTTTTTTCATTTCAAAGGGTGTACATGGGCATTTCAAATAAAAAAGAATTTCGTTAATAACTCACACGCATCTTGTTTTATTCCATTCAAAAATCGACCCGCTCTTTTTGAAAAAACCTATAAAATGAAATTCAAAGTATACTCTAAAACAGTGTTACACCACGAAATCACGAGATTTCAGAGAGCATACATTCACAAGCGAGTCCACATTTAAGCGGTATTTTCTAACCAACGGTATCCCTAGAAGCAAGTGTCTTTGGGATAAACAGGTTAGAAACTTTGACGAGGTATATTGATGTGAACCTAGAAAGCTTGTAGACAAATGTGTATAAATAAGCGAGTTTAATGGACAGTTATCCGGTGAAGAGCGGAGAGAGCCGACATCGTGAGTATTTCGCGTTAAATAGCAGTATCTCCCCCTCCCGAAAAAGAAAATACTGAATTTGAGATTTGTCTAAATACGGGGAAGTTTTGTGAGAGATTTTCGGTACTTAGGTACTGGAGGTTGGAGAGAACGCACATTGTGAGGACGCAAATTATAGATTAAGTAAAGGAATGGAAGCGATATGTGCGCGAATTAAGTTGGAATTTTCCGTAAATACGACGAGTGGGAGGAGAATTGATGCTGATCCACGGTCCGGAGATATGGGACGCGCGCCTTCGACATGACGAACTCTCCTCAACACTGGCACGCTAACTTTGCGAGCAGGACGGAGATGCCAAAATTTTGAACGCTCGTGAGCCCCCCCAAAATAATTACTTAGTTTTATGCATTGTCGGACCCTGTAGATTTCCCCTTTTAAAAATTCCGTGTCTCTGCTACTAGGCCCACGGGAGTGATAGCATTAAATAAAATTTAAAATCGCTAATTAATTTGGTTTCAAATAAAAACACATGGATATAGTCAAATTAATCAATAAAATTGTAATTTGTTTTTTATTAACGTATTATTGAACGCTGACTTTCCCTTTCCCCAAATGATTAAACCCTGTGCATTAATTACAGAGTAAAAGATGTATATTAAAATCACCTGATGTTTCCACAGTCTTACAGAATTTTTGTAAGACGACTGATTACCGCGGCCAATACAGTTCACGGCAAAAAGTAATGTGGATATCCTCCCCCCTCTTTAATAATCCGTGACCAAGAAAAGCCTACCCTATTGTGGATTGTCTACGGTTTTCCAGACTCCGATCAGTCAGTTCTCTCGTATAGACTCTTAGAAGCGTTGATTTCAATCACCAGACATTCTCTTACACAAGTGGTGACAGTGACGTCGTACTTAGTAAACAAATCTGTAGTTTAATACAAGCGTTGAGATAATCAACATCGACAGTCCCTATCACTTCACCGCAATTGACACTGATCATATCCCACATTTGCTAGTCTACCGAGACTGGGTACACAGTTACCGAATTATAAACGTACTACACGTGGTTATAATTTCTTCTCTAGATAGTGACACTAATTTAAATACAGTAAACAAATATTTTAATGTTGTGTGAAAGCAAAAGTTAATTCAAATGTAACTGTTACCCTATATTATCAATTTAAATATTCCCTCATCAGGAACTATTAAACAAATCAGTGATGGTTTTGTTTACTGCTGCCGGTGGCACCGTCAACACTAGTGGTTGCACGCATTGTGCACAGCACCTGTCGAAGAGGCCCCTTGAGCTACCTGGTTGCGCCTTGCCGTGGGAAATGTCGGACAGGTTTTCCTTGTCCCTTATCCTCTCCTCTCCGCTTTGTCGGGGCGAGGTTAGCGATGACCTTTCGCCTAGCAGTATCCTGCTCCGCTATCCCAGCCTTGCTTCATTGCGCAACTGCGGATAACTGCGTCTTACATAACTGACAGCTTCGTGCCAGGGATGAAATCATCAAGATGATCCCTCCATCTGCGTCTGCTAAGTTCTTAGATACGTCATTCTGATGGTTCCCTATGCAGTTAACTTATGAAGAAACCATATATATATAATAGACGAGAGCAGAAGCTAATGATAAAGACATCACATGTCTACACCATTCGTCAAAACACATTTGAGGAAACCTGATGACAGTGAAGGGTAATTCAGATAAATATTCTTACCATTCATTCATTACCCAGCGGCCCTGGACTGCTGAAAGAAGCGATCGGTATAGCACGGCATGTGTATGTATGTATAAAAATAGAAAAATAAATATTCTATAATCGTATGTAAGCTTTTCTTCTTGCTGGAAAAACTGGGCTTGAAGAAGATGTTGGAAAGAATGCACCAGTTACTAGGATTTGGGATTGACACCTTCAACAACAAATTTATTGTTTACATTTTCGTGAAACAAAAATTGAAGAATTGTACAACTTGAGAACAAAAACATGGTTGGTTGCTTCCAAAAAAAGACAAAGTAAATAACGGAGAAGCAGTAAAACTTACAAAATGAACAACAAGCACATAAGTATGTAAAAGTGCGTACGGAGCGAATGATGGAAGGAATAAAAACGTCGATAATTGAAAAACCTGAAAATGAGAAATCTGGCGCCACGGAATAACGTAATTTTACGAATGGAAAAAAATATGGATTGAGGTCTTCAAAATCATCTTTAGGGGAAGAGGGTATAATGAAATTATAACACAGTGCGTCATGCTGATCTCGTGTAGTATTAGTAAACAATGGTAGAAGCCCAAATGGAAGGTAGACTTAACAATACATGTGAAGAATTTTGTAGTCCGACGCAACTTGAGAGGCGAGCGTTTATTACCACTGTGCAGAAAGATGGCATAATAAATAGCGAAGGTACCACACACACACCTTGTACGACAGACGTATCTTACAAAACGTAATAACGTTCGTACACAATTGCTAAACTAATATCCGTACCAAAATAAAATATTTTGCACTCCACCATTTAACGCTAGTAGCTTTTGCTGCCTTTTCAACGTAGAGCACAATTTGTTGCTTAAGGCTATCATTAATAAATTATTTGCATATTTTATCTATACAATTTCTCTGCTTTGCTTTCTCCAATAGATTGCATTTAATCACCACTAACCTAATTATTCTAAACGCAGGAACCCAACTAAAACTACATTTATTCTCCACATACTCAGATGTTATCGAATGGGAACAATACATTGGATGACGAAAACAGAGAGTAAATGGACTTCGTTCTGCGTCAGAGTATAGCAGTAAGAATCAATGTTCAAACAGTTGAGAATTCGTCATATTAACTCTCTTTATCGGTCACACTACCTACATGACGATTTTTACGATCCATAAAGATGTCAAAATTCAACACATGAGAAAGAATTGGCTATAAAGCCAATAAACGAAAAGTATTACCAGAAACATTCAAATATATAAATGTCACACAGAGTGGAATTCGTGAAGAATTAGATCTCGGAGAAACCAAGGAAACTGGAATGAAAAAAGCTAGAAGGGAAACTATTACGAAATGATCAGACCCACTACTGTACCATGCAATCATATGAGATTACTATAGGCTTTTTCACGAGGAAATCGATTAGGGCGTTTGCAATGTTTTTAATGGTGAATATTAATATACTTTTAATTAATAGAGCAGGATAAATAAATAATAAGTTAATTTTTTAAAATTTATATCACATAATAACAAATAAAAATTTATCTTCCTTCTCTTTAAAAAATATAAATTTTATAAAATGAATGAATAGTTAAAATCAAATAGTAACAAAACAAACTTATTCTTTTTCTCAGGGTATTCTGGGCTTAAATGCATGGTATTTGTTTTTTCGCACAGCAATTGTTGGTGGCGATGACCGCACTGGCGTTTAGTTAACGACTTTGTGGTATTTATAGTTTCATTTGTTCGTTTACCATCGATGACACCGGAACTCGTAGGTTGATCATCACCGGAACCTTTGTGGTCATTCAAATGACAAACAATTCTGGAACTGTATGGTCGACTCCTATACAATTAAAATCTGGCTGAATACCTCGTCTCTACTACCAACAGGTGTCTCACGTCCGCTAAACATCTTAACTTACTTTGTTAAATTTCAAACGAACTAACTTTAATCTCTTCCATCAGTCCCCTTTTCTCGTTCCCTGGCTGAAATATTATCAACCACTTCAGCATCTGTCCTCTCTGTCTGAATTCTTCAACCCAACTGCTTCTTTATCTCATCCACCAATCTTAAAACCTCGGATCTTTCTGAATTACCCACGACTTTAGCCAATAGAAAATTATCTTGAATTTCCGAGTTCCCAATACGCGGTTCACATGACTTGCGCGAAACCTCATACAACAGACACTTACGACCCTGGCTGGTTTAGCCGCGGCGTTTCTTAATCCCTCATAGGGCCACTTCAATAGATGTTCTAATGCCAGGCCCGCGATATCTGACGTACAACGACCCCACAAGTCTACAGCTCGGAAACTTTAATTCAACAAACCCTTACTTTAACTGCATGGACAATAATACGCGCTAATGCCGCAATAAGGTCAAACGGCTCCCATTTGAGAACACTCCTGCCCATGTCGCGGATAGTCAAAATCAAAAATTAATCTCGTTTTGGTTATGGTAATCTGGTTTATTTTACATTAAGCAGTTAATACCAAAGAAGCTATCATGTAAGGCAGCATTAACCCAGGCATCTACTAAAATGTCCTGGTGAAGAAGAATCCTTGCGTAAGAGTCGACCTACCAAATGTGTGAAACAAAATAAAAATACTAAGGCCGTTTTCCTGTAGTGGCTTGTGTGGATATTAGCGAAGGCGGACTTCTGTGGTTTACGGGAGATTCCGCACCTCCGTATCCGACACTCCAAGGCCATCTTCATTGGGCTCACTAGGACAGTCCTATGTATGGTAGCTGCAACATTTGTTTCTACTTCAGACAACAGTAACAATATTGTCGTCGAAACAGAGCGGGGAACATCACAACCCACGCACCAAACCTAATAGATTTTATAGTTTTGCAATAAGTTAAAGGACAAGTCTCTAGCTATCTCATACGTATTTAACCACAGAGGCCCTCTTGTAGTAATTGAAGTAAGCCTCAAAGTGGAACTTATTTTTATAACAATAAATACTCAGGGAAATGAAATCGGATCGGGCCAAGAAATACGGGTACGAGGAATGTTAAATTGATCAAGTTACTCTGTTCAGGCTCGTAGTTTCCTGCAATAGAATGTGCATTTAGGACTTGTAAATGGCAGGGTAATAGAAATATCTATAAGCAATGATGTCCTAGATTTGTCTTATAGTTTGTACTTGACATTTAATAATATAGCCTTATAAGATAACTAGTATTTTATAATTTATTCAGGAGTCGGACGAGCTGTTGTCAATATGTGATCAAATTGGTATCAAAACGGAAGGACTTTGTACGAAACAAGTTTTAGGTAATTTAGTTGACAACTGTTTCATGTTTTTAATAAGAGAGAACAGATTAATAAAACAAACTAAGGATGAAAGCTCCTGAATAATTTTTGAATACCAGCAGACGTAATTCAACTTACTAAAAGTAATACTTAAAATTTCAACAAATTTGTCTTTATAGTATTAAGTTCGTATTACTGAGCGTATTCGACAAGGCAATTAAAATTGCACCGTCTGCCAAAGAAAGGAAGACAGAAACGACATCGCTTTCTAATGAGATTACGTGATCGGGAAGACACAGATTTGATACCTGGCAAGTCACATATCAAAGAAAATATGTTAATTAGAAGAAACTGACGTTCATCAGCATGTTTATATAAATTCTACAAACACTATGACGACACTAAATAGAACTCAGGAGCAGAAATTGTAGGAAACCTCAAGAGAACCAAAGAATCCAATTAATAACGGTAACAAATAAGATGGACGGTAAATTTTAGCCGTCGGAAAACTAATGTATATCCAGAATTCTTGAAATTTAATGCAAACTAATTTTCATTATCTGATTGCTAGTTTGCTTTACCTCATTTCCGTGAGATACTACTAAAGATC
The DNA here is from genome assembly GCA_034510155.1 of Eucriotettix oculatus. Classification (NCBI taxonomy): domain Eukaryota; kingdom Metazoa; phylum Arthropoda; class Insecta; order Orthoptera; family Tetrigidae; genus Eucriotettix; species Eucriotettix oculatus. The sequence goes on from CM067378.1 coordinate 44,727,693, forward strand.
CATTCCTGCTGGAATTTTTTCCCTAAATCACCAACAATTTTTCATCCCAATGCCACATTTATAATTCCGTTAAGCTTTTGTTTGGAGTAGCTTGGTCGCCCTTGAGCTGTGCCTTGTTGTGAAAGGTCTGCCAAGCTCAGAGACGTGAGCAGCTTCCAGAGAAGGCGCGCACGTCACTGCCCAATCCACAATTCCAAATGGCTTTTCATGCCCACCTTTCTCCTTTCACGTCTCTATAATAAATAAGATTACAAGGACAGAAAAGTGTTTTGGAAATTATATGTTTAGTAATTAGGGTAACTGTACAGCAACATTATTGTCTACAAAGCACACGGCTCAAGTCGGGTCAAACGCTGCGACCAAATACGTCCCCACTAACCCAGATTAAGAAGTAATACATCGTCATCCTCATTGTATTTGTTTTCGTTCTGAATGGCCGATAATTGATAAAACGTTAAATATTTAGGTTACGTTCTTGCATTGGATGTGCAGTGCCTGGAATATCAATGATAAGAAGGCCCAATCATATGTCTTGGAGATATGAAGGAAACTCCAATCTAGTCACATGGCACTGCCGAATCAACGATAGAACTAAGCTCGTATTTTGAAATACACAAGTAAGTATTAATACTATTATACATTAATCAGGTCCATTGTGACTGTAGCCGCAGATATCGAAGAGATCCGAAACAGAAATAAAAGTTGAACGCTGTATGAGAAGGTCTTCTGGATTATCTAGTAGCTACTGATTAAATCGTGTTTGACAAAATTGGTCAGATGGTAATAGATTCTGATGTAGCCCATAAACAGACATAATAAAATGATAAGTACGACACGACGTGTCAGTAATACTTGTTGTTTTTGTCAGGTGATGAAAAATCGTAAAAACTTTAAGAACGTCACAAACCAAGTGACGTACCTTAAAAGCAAATATATTAATATGAAAGCAAACAAACTAACTTAACAATAAGGGATCACAGTTATCACCGAGTTTCATGTTATGACTAGATTTAGTTTAAAGAATGACGGATATATTTCCAAAATAGCGCCTGGTAAAAAAATCTAAAATCTTAGGATTTTAGGAAATAAATTAATAAGTCATATTGTTTATCAATCTGTAATTTATCACTTCAATTTGCCCAATGTTGCTTGAATTACAATCAGGGCGAGGGATTTTGTAAAACGCACATTCTAAATGTTATATATTAGATAACTGATACTATTAAATTCGATAATATCTATGATCCTAATACTAACAAGTTGAACCCAATAAGCAGACAATCTTTAATGAGAAACAATTACAAAGAAAATTAAAAGTGCCAGACTTTCGGCGCGGATTAGTCATTGTCTTACCATATAGTGGTACTTTGTTATTTTATCTAATCCAGTTCTTTAAAGGGTTCCTTTTTCTGAAATTATGAAGTCTAAGCCTTCCTTTTTCGGATCCATCACTGCCAATGTTTTTAAAAAAATTAATAGTTAAAAATGGCGTAACTAAAAGGACATTGAAAACAAGAATTGAGGAATTCTCATTTTACGTTATCAAATGCCATTAAAATTGTATTAAATTTAATCACAGTTTCTATTTTGACAGTACTACATTATTGTATAAGGACCCTCACTATTGTAAACGATTCATTTCAGAAATGCTGATTATTAAGAATGACATTGAAAATCTTAATATTAATATGTATTCTTTATTTCCTGTACTTCAGTTTTATATCTTTACTTCCATTCTCCTTCCGTATGTAATTGCCGTTTGATAAAGACGCTAATCCGCATCGAGACGTATGGAATTTTTTTATCTGTAATTGTCATGAAAGACTGTCTGCTTATATGGTCGGAATTTTTAATATTAATTGTAACAGTCATTAATCTCTATGTTAAAGCTATGATCCCTTATTGTTTCCATCTGTTATATAAATTCTTTTAGTACCTTATCGGGTTTATGTGCGGTGTGGTCCTATTTTTCATCACTTGACGAAAGCAAAAAGGATTGTAGAAACGTTGCGTGGTATTTATTGTCAACCTGATTTTGTCAGTTCCTTGGTTACTTCAGTATCCATGTTAATTTTCAAGTAATACAATGGTTTTATATTTTCAATCAGATACTGTTATAGGATTTACTTGTCAAAACAAATATTTCTTCGTCTTCGCCAATCTTCTATAAATTATGCTTTACTGACTCCAATTTTCAGCTTTGATAGAATTTACTAACAATGTTTACCTATTGCGAGAGTCGCACAATTCTTTGTTAATGTGAAATTGAGACGTTTCCCTGAATTAATTATATTTCGACAGATATTCCTGGTAAGTATTTGGATTGTGGATTTAATGTTTTGGCAACGAGCAAGACACGCTACCTTACCAAATATTTTTTCCACACTTAATTTGCTTGCGTGCGCTGAGAAACTTTCTCTGAGACTTTTTTGTGTGTCGAATCCCGTCAGCGTCGCTATACAGGTGCTTTGTGTTCTGGGTAGCGCGTGCGGATCCGACGGATATTGCGTCAACAGGAAGAACGTAAACGGAGCGGAGTGTGTACATGCGTTAACACGTGTTTAAAGACTCCAGACGCCGTGGCACCAAAACAAACAGCAGCGGGGTCACAGGGTTGCCTACTGTTTCACACGAAAACGCATTGTTTACAATGAGACGCTCTCACAAGAGAAAAGGAGGACAACCAGCAAAACATCGAACTTAATATTACACTGGAACTTAACATCCACTTTTCAATGAAAGAAGTTCGAGTTTCCTTAGAATTGATAAAAGCAGGGAGACCGGAAAATATTTTAACATGTAAAAACCTCTTTATGTTCAATGATGGCAAATACAAAGTGATATTATTGTTCTTCCTTCGTGTCCTGAACCTCGATTATTTTCTTCTTTCAAAATTCTAACCTCTTAAGAGTCACCTCCAACCGCGTTCCTTCAATTTTCATATTCACCTACTTTGGAGTGAACTCCCAGAAAGCACTATTTTATTAACTCGTCACAAACATTCCAAACAGTGGCCTCTGAGTCATAGTACGGCACTGCTCGATTTCGTTGAACCGAGTTCCTAGCACCATGAGCTTTAAGGTTGGTACAGGGGAGGTGAAACGGAATCCTGCACCTCATTCCAGACCGAAATGGCGTACTGCAGCCGTGTGTAACTCGGTCATGACCAAGCTGACTGCATTAGAAGGATCGAAATCGAAGCAGGAATATTGTTAAAATACAATTACTATAAAGGGTCTTAAAGTTACTAAACAAGAAATTCTTCCTAAATTAATTTTTGCTGTAGCACATAAGTACATATGCTCCAGTATCAACTGCTAACATCATTGATTCAATTTTAATTAATAAAAAAGTCGTGAAATACATAAAAAAAATCTGAAGTACTTATTTGATACTTCATATATATAACTTGCCACTTCGATGCGCTTCATGAAAGCAATAACACACTCAAAATAGGTTGCAATAAATGCAAATAACATAAACGACTCAGTTCGAGAAATATTGGTTTGATAAGACTGCTTACCTTGTTCCGAGATCACTCCTCCCATTACCTGAATTACCATTGTTATTATCTTTACGATTGTATGGTTCCTACTTGGGAACCCCTTCAGGTTCATGTAAATAACTATGTAAAGAATTTATCTCACGAATTTTAAATAAGAAGACAGAGTGTACCTAGAAATGCATATGAAGGTGTTCTCAAGAAGGAACGATACGTCGTCGTGCAATTTTTAATATGAACGAAATTTTTTTCATTAAAATTTTATTTGACTATTTTTGGCTGTGTTATTCATTCGTTACCATTTTTATTCGACTTATTTCTTCTCCGATAATGGCATCGGAATACCTGACCATTAATATCTCTGCATGGTATGCATCATTATTTTGAAGTAGTCTTAAATTCTTAACTATATGACTTACATTCGGTCAGCAACGATTTCCTGGACTACTTTAATGGCAGTGTACTAATAGTATAAGTCGTCATAATAAGTCTGTCTGAATGTAACAATTACGTCTTCCTTTTCTCATCTGAAGTTTCTAAAACTCCCTTATTGCTTACTTTTACAGTCCACTGACTTTTTTAATATTTATGAATATAATGAAAAATAAATGTTTTAGGCAGCAATTAATGTGGGTTATGTTTGACAATCAGACTAAATACGATATTGGAGTTTTGGTATTCCTCACATTCGCTACTTACTGGAATTTGTATCACGTGTTCATTGCTCTTCACATTAATAACAAATTGGCTACAGAAGCACTATGTTCTTTTAGAAGAAACGAGAAGAGAAAGGAACATCTATGCCATCCATTTTCCCGGAACACGAAACCTCGCCTTCAAGCCGAAGACTTTCATTAACTGTACTTACAAGTTTTTCAGTCGGCACGATTATACGGTGCAGCGGGGTTTATTAAGATATGCAAGTTGTCGTCTTCAAATAAATCATTAAGTTGAAAAACAACGTTTTCTTCCTAACGAATCTCGTCATTAGTGAGATATTTTCGTACCGCGCTTTGAAACGTATATTCAGAGTTTATAATTAAGTTTTAACCTCTGCGACGGAAAGGAATTTCAGATCAATGAACGTCGTAATTCCTAATTGAGGAACCGAAACTGGTGATACCATTAAAGTATCTTCTTAAAACATGCTTGGAAGTGGTCGTCGAAGTTTATCAAAGATCTATTTCATATTCATTAATGTCGACGGCTTCAGTACATGAAAAGCATGAATTGATATACCAAGAATATTGTTAAATCTATAACACATTAATGGTACAGTTTGATTCAAGACACTTTTTTAAATATTTTTCCACTGAACCTATAACAAGAAATGAATTAGAAAGTAAAGCAAAATTAAGTGTTTCATTTTTCATGATACTGGAGAATCATTTGACATAGTTTTTACATTTGCAGTTTTCACCCCTAAATAAAAGAATCAATTATCCAGCTAATTTTGAATTCATTTTGTTACAAAAGGGATGCTATTCTATTACACAGATTCGGATAGTTTTGGATTTACGAAGAATTATGTACACCTTATGGGATGCAATACAAAAGCTCGTCTCCCAACAGTTGCTAGACGCTATTAAACTTTATATTAAATATTAATTTCTTACGCATATCACTTATAACGAACGTATACCACATCGTAAAACAAAACCTCCAAGGCTCGATATAATACCCTAGCTATTTTGAACTTTAAGGATTTTCAGAATTGTCGCCAAAGTAGTCTACGGTAAAAGGACACGTAAAAACACTCGAATACAGCGATTTCGTCCTTTCACTGATCAATTTTATGAACGATGTAATTCTTTATAATCAGTCATTTCATGCTCAATACATATAATTGATTGAGAAAATTAAATATTTTTTTATAACGTTCACACACACCAATAGTCGACGAGGCCTTTCAGGCATCTTTCGTTTACAAGAAACTGACGAAAGAAATAAATGTAATAAAAAAACGTAATGTATACACTTACCAAGATGAAAAATTTATAAAACAGTATATTCACTCTAAACTGCAAATATACAGTTCTCAAGCAAACCATCTAAATTTATATTTTAAACCACAAAGGTTTTTAATCAGCCTCAAAAAAAATAAACATTATACACCTTTATATATTATGTAAATAAATTTGACTACGATTTGAATAATTTTTTAAAAATGCTTTCCCTTTTTAAATTTTTGGCATTTAGTGTTTTCAACAGGACTGTATAATATGTATAGAAATCATTATGCATACAAGACCACTGAAAACATTAAATTATAATAAATTTATAGAATATAGCCATTGTAATAATTGCAATTGCCAATAATTAAATAAAATAAAAATAGAAAAAAATTATTAAAATGCTTATTTTTTAATTGTGACATTAAGAAACCTATTGAGAATCAGAATATCAACACATGTATCATTGATAATAAAATAAAAAATTAAGTATACTATCAAACCGGAATCACTATAATGCGTTCAACTATTATTTTAAAGACACATTTAAACACTCAGCCCATCATTTCGACTATTCTGTTTCCTACGTGATCGAAAGATACAAATTATTCATTCCCGAGCGAAACGACAGTTCAGATTGATTAGGTGCGAGATGCGTTTAGACGCAAACAACAAGTTGAGTGACCGCTGTGAAACCACAACATTTACATAAAACCTTTTATTACACGTGAATAGTCCAATTATTTTCCTCAACTTAATTCCACAGGAGTACGACATTGAATTACTTTTGTAATCATATTACTTTCCGAATGATTGAAGTCATCTTAGACAGATACCTTAAATGGGTACTATTGATATTAATTTTTCTTCGTTGCATACACTAAAAATGTTAAAGACCTAACGGTCGATGTTACGAGAAACGCGAGGGAAAGTTTTACACACACACCATTAATAATCCCGCTGGCGATGTAAATAGGACCTCATTTGGGAAAACAGTTTGTGAAACGTGTAAGAAAAAAATAGTCAGATTTGCTCAATACGTGAGAAGTTAGCTGTCCTTGACGAGAAGGCGCCCGTTGTCTGCGGCGTGAGACAAACGCAGGCCTGTTTTCTTTTCCATTCCACCACACACCTGTATCAGACCTTGAGGCACACAATAGTTACGAAAACAAATGGGAAGGTAGCGCGCAGCCTCGATCGTCGTCCGAAGAGTACGGAACCACAGATCTGAGGATCGATGCATCAGATGCATTATACACTGAGGAGCTCGTGTTGCGACAGGTGCCGCGAAAGCAGGTCAGCGTGGACCACGACTCTGCGAAGCGTTTCGACATCGCAACGCAACGCACGCACTGCGTCCCGCGCGAGACTGCACCTCTGTGCTCCAATTGTTCCGCCGACAGCATTTCACAACACTTTGGCAGCACAAATAACGAGCACACAAACACAAGAAAAATAACAATATTGAAATTAGAGTTCATTCATCGATAGTGAATATTACGACGCCCCCATGGGAATTTTGATAGATGTGAAGAAAGGTGAATATACAGTAACCACAGAGTTCGTTCGTCACTAAGCACGTGTTGATTTGAGCTAGGTCGCCAAAGCCATTTACAAGATTAACTATCGGTTTATCACTAAAACCAAAAACACAGAATTAATCTAAATCCCTTAAACCTACAGATGAAATACGAGCATAGCAAGCGTACGATACAAAGCAGCATTCATGCAAATACAATAAGGAAAGTAGCCTGATTCGAAGGTCTACAAAAAGGTATGCGATATCTAACTTGTTAGGTAGGTTTGTCGCTTAATCACGAACGCGCGTGCGTGTATGTAGATTAGAGCGAGGTCGCGCAGACCAACGAGAAAATAAGTCTGAAGATTAGTTCAGGCTATAAGCATTATTCATCATACCTTACAGCTATACTGAAGTGAAAATAACCTGAATTATTTTAATCAGAATAGTCATGAATTTCCAGTCACTTGCAACCTCATTCCACGATCACTCGTTGTTTACAATAAGAGTGAGGACTGGTTCTACATAAAACTCCATGAATCATACCAACAATATGTTTCCAAATATAGCCATAATACTAAGAGAAGAACAGGAACAAACTGTATCTCTATAAACGTATAACTAGAGCACGGTATTATATGCTTGTACCACTCACAGGATAAACGTTGTCTGAGGATTCATATAGATAACACACATTTCAAAAAAAATAAAATAGCCTGTATTCCTTAGATCTACAGAGAGGTACATGTACATTAACTAGTGAGTTCGTTCGTCGCTCGATAACCGCGTGTAGATTAGAGCGAGGTCACTCCTCGGAGGGTTGCAGCCGCAGCTGGTGGATGTTGGCCCAGAGGCTCTCACCCAGGAAGCGTTCACCGTCGTCGTCCGACCAGGCGGCTGGTTCCTTAGGCGACGATGACGTCGAAGAAGACGACGACGACGACGCGTAGAACTTAATTTCCAGGTCTCGCTGCCCGTTGGGAGAAGTGACGATCTCTGTGGAGACCTCGAGACCTGCAGTAAGCGCTACGGGCCTCGCAGGGCGTCCGATGGCGCCGAAATTGGACGTGCGTCCTGGCGCCGTGTCGCCCCAGCCCAGCGGCGGGGCGTCTTCGGGGGAGGCGCGCTGAGGAAACAGCGCGAAGGACGACGGCGGAGACAAGAAAGAAGGGTCCCAGATCTGCCCAGCCGGGTCGCAATAGCGGCACTGGCACGACGACAGCGTCTCGTCGTCCTGCGAGCGCCGCGGCGGAGGCGGTGATGGGGGAGGGGGAGGTGATTTTGGTTCTGCGTCGTACGTCAGAGGAGCGTAAGCCTTGTGTGTTGCTTTGATAGTGCTCTCCGGTGTAGGTGCGGGCTCGGGGGCGACGCCGGCCGGCGGCTTCCTGTCTTTCTTGCGACGCTTGCGCGGCTTGATGATCCGCGGGAGGCTGTTCTCAGAATGCCCCGAGCTCTCGTCACTGGCCACGCTGAGCGCGTCGCTGGCGGGCTGCGGTGGGGCGGACGGTGCCTTTGCCGGCGCACTGCGGTGTGGGGGTGGCGGCGGCACCTTGGCTTTGCGGGGCGCGAGGATGAGCGGCGCACCCTGCGTGTGGATGGCGAGGCGCGAGAGTGGTGTCCGCGAGATGAGCGGAGCACCGGTCCAAACTAAGCAACTGCCCACGTAGCGGTCCACGTCGCGACGGCCCTGGGAGGCGGGGCCCATGTCGGACACACTACCCCATGCGCGCGGCTCCACGGCTCGCGCTAAACTGCGCTGCGGTGCGCCGTGCCGCGCGGCTGCCCGCCCGCCGCCCCCACTCCCCGCCACAACACACTTTCACCGGGCAACGCCATCTGCCCGCTTTCTTACCACCATCCATCTCTTCCCTTTATTCCCCTTTCGGGATTAATGAATAACACCACTCTTTCACATTCTATTTACGTTTCACCATTACCATTCTTGCATTCTAAATGCAATTACAACTCTGAGCTTAATTCTCAACTAATGGTACTCAGGTTTTCTATTGTTTATTTTTATTTATTAATTGTGTCGAAAAAGACAAACCAACGTATTGAATAGTACAACAGGAAATGCGCTTGTCTGCAGGACCAAAGAGCATCAGTTGAGGGAATAACATTGATAGTCCATAACCTTTGCTGACATGTGCCTACTCGGGTTTGCTCAACCAAAGAAGACGGCTGTCTCGGCTTTCTGCGTCTGACACAGTTCTCGACTCATAGGCTGACAGAGATTGACGCATTCTTCGTATGAATGCCCACTACAGACTCTTCAATCATTTTCATTATTCAGGTTGGAAAATGTTTTATGTAATAGTATTTCCGATCTTCAAACCATCGTCATTGTTCTTCCTTTACAATCCATAAACATTCCGAATCTTCTTAACCACAAAAACTTCTCTAATCAATTTTTCAAATTAAGTTATTATTTTGGACCTTAATCTAAGGAACAACCCACTAAATTTCTATTAATATTCTTCTGCTCATCCGATTATAACATAGTGGGGTCAATACATGCCAAGTGGTCCGCACCATTTCAGAAAATATTTTGCTTGTGCATTCCCTCATGTTTACGCAGTTAAAAACTAATTTTGTTTGATTTATATTGTTTTCGGTAGAAAATGGCCACCATTTTTGCTGTAGCGCGCATGCCGTTTATCGCGTCTGTGCAGGTATCTACGATTTCTAAATTATCCAGCAATAGGCTGACGTATCCGTTTCAAATAAACTGCATCGTGTTCAGTAGTCAGACCTACAAATTAAATCGCTATTTACTTACCTAATACTATTTTTTCATGTATTCTGTGTAACACAAATTTTCTTTGATTTATTTAATGAAGAAACAGCATGCGAACTCAATATTCTCCGTAATAATGTACTTACTTTATATACATTATCAATGATAAGTGGTGTACCCTTAGAACCTTTAAAAATTCTTTTTTTCACTTAATTTTACTGTTTGAATTGCAGTATCTCTGTTGAGTATATAGATAATAATATGAACGTTGTACACATAATAGGTCTCTATAGTGGTAACCTACAGAACAAATTTCAACTTTGTCAAAGATGGTATAAAAATGGTTAAATATAGCGAGAAATTCTTGATTTCCACGTGTAAGATAAGTGGGCATAAGGCATTTTTAAGGCCGTATTACATCTAACGAGTACTGGGCCGAAATAACTCGCCACCAAGTAATCGCCCAAGTGATATTGTGGCGCGTGATGATTACACGGACAGTGGATGAGTCTGTACATTTTAAGATTATAGTCGTAACTCCTTTAATTCCAGTTCCAGCAGCCATTTTCCATGAAAGTCATAAATAGAATTTAATTCTCTTCCAGCTTTCTATAACTTTATTCTTTTCTTCATTGTGTCGATCTTAAATTTTTAATTTTTTTCCATTTCTGGCACGCCAAAGTCTGCTAGACCGAGTAGAGTGCCCGGGTAGAATATGATCCGGTTTGGAAGCCGGTAGAAACCGTCTGGCGGATGTTCTATCCACTGTCTCGGCCGAGTCACTCGGTCTTTACTAGACCGTGTACTGACTGTCCATATTACATTAGCAGAGTACTTGGTCAAACACATCATTATAATACAAAATCCCCAAAAAAATATGAAACATGAAAAACAAAACTTGAATGACGAGGAATGCCTTGTTTTAACGTACTTTTCAGAAAATCACGACGAAATACAAGTAAAGCATGGGCAAATAAGCACGCTACAATTCATCCATTTGTATGTTGTTATAAATATGTAGACAATTAAATCGATTATTTGTAGTTTTTGATAATTGGATTTTAACTATAATTTGGTAAGTTGTTAGTTTATTCCTTTATATATATGTATATGTGTATGTGCTATATATAAGTATTTTCAAATTGAAATGTGTATTTCACAGATTATAAACCTGAAGAAGGCGCTAATATGCGCCAAAAAGTCGTTTAAATAAAAACTGTCTGTAAAAATCGGTCGGAAATTATTTAATATGTAGATAAGTTATGCAGTCCAGCTTTTGTGTACTAAGTGATCATCTAGATGCATTTCAACTTCAATGAGCCAATAGCATAAAGGGAAACTATGCTTCTATAAAAAAAAATAATACATTTCTCTGATTCCACAGCCAGCCAATATAAAGATAAAAATAATTTTAAAAATGTGTGCCAACACAAAATGGATTTTGGACTTAACATAGGCTGACGAATTGTTAATCAGAAGATATAGCGATTTATATGATTAGTAAATAATTGTGAGATAAGATCTAAATAAACTCCTGAAGTTTTGTAAAAAAAACTTAGATTTGTAACTCAGTAGTTTGGAAATTGTTTCGTAAGAAATGAGGTTTCATTAGTCTTTCCTGGACGTTGGAATCAATAAAATCAATTGCGTTGCAGTTAGTGGTCCAGAAACCTACTACAGTTTTTAAGTTATAGAGTTAAGGGTTGCTTTCGACAGAAACTAAATTCTATATCTTGGCTTTCTTCTGACTGAGAAAGTGTGTTTCCCATACAGTTATAACAGATTTTCCAACTAATGAAATTATGGAGGAAACGTGGTGTATATGTAAGGATCTACACTGTAATTGGCTATTATTTGAACTCAAATCTATTATTGAGTTAATTTCAGTACTGATTTTAAAATTCTTCGTATTTAGTACAAGATTTTTTCATTATTTCTATTAAGTTACAATAGTGATTTATATACTAATGGACATAGATTCATACAATTTAATATTTATCGGTTAAATATGCATGCCTCTTTCGCTGCTGTTCCTATTTACCAAAGACACGCAATGCCTTCACATTTATCTGTTTCTCATTTATGGGACATCTTACAAAACTCCGGGTAAGCGTGTGAAAACCTGGGCCGTCTTGTGCAAACAACCATATCTCTCCTGCTTACTTAAAACCACACGCTCAAAAGAATTACGCAATCAACTTTTAAAAAATTCAGTCGGCTGGAGTCACGACTCACTTTTAAATAAAAGCCCTTAAAATTCAAGCTATTTTTGAAAAAGTAAAACGTGTTTGTTAACAAACAAATAAAAATTATCTGAGAAGATAATTTTAAAAATACAATAACGTATAAATAGGGCTACTGTAATGGGATTCCACTCCGTAAAAATGCCCGAGTGAAAAAAGATTTAAAGTTTATAATTCTAAGAAATCGCTCATTAATGAAGTGATTATATCTTTTACAGTGCAACAATATAAACAGATGAATACACGTTTTTTGACCGAAACGAGTAAAAATGTTCCCAGAAGTAACTATTTCAAGTTGCATCTCCAAAGTTACATGTTTATTTCTGCGACAGATAGAGGCATTAGGATTCGCGACTAATTAATCAGACACAAAGTTACCGTTTCTAAATCTAAAACAGGCCTAGTTGCTTTGACCCAGTATACAATTACGAAAAGCTGATGTGACATATTTCAGTTGCCTATAGAATTGATACTTTTTCTAGTCTTTTCATTAAGCAGCACTAAATTGCAGACTACGTTTAATGTAAGGATAATATAAAGAAAAGGTTTATCTGAGAATCAAATCCATTTGAATTAACTAAAGTAAGGCCCATTTAAATTAATAATCACGACACTATAAAGAATTTAACTTTGAGGGTTTGAACAATTTTAAGTCCATATTTTAAGACATTTCTTGAGTACAATTACTTTTACATGTAATTAAAGGATGATAACGCGTAATTACATTACTATATTAAAATGAATACAATACGCAATCATAGAAATTAACTTCAGAATTCTGGGAAAGGAAAAATTAATTATGATGTTTAGATGTCAATACATGCAGTAAAAGTTACAAACGATATACTACACTTCGATATAATATGTCCCTTTACGTATGTTTTCGTAAAGATTTATATAAAATTAGGTTAAACCATTAATTACAAAAAAAGCATTTATTCAATTTTTACAAAGTTTCGTCCTCACATTTTATGACTTCCACCACGAAAACTTATTCAAGATTTTAAGGAATTATTCAAATTAAATTAAACGTTTGTAACTATTCTTGGAAGCAGTCGAGGAAAAAAATTATTATTAGGCCGCTATTTTTTACTCTAAATTGTACCGACTTTTTTGAAAAGTCCTCGAGAAGATTTTCTTGAATTGACGACATATTATTCTACTGACTCTTTTTTTGCATACATAATTTTTCTTTACGGAGGAGTCGCCCCAAAATATTACGCCATAAGACAATACAGAATGAAAATATGCATATATACTAATTTTCGTGTTCTTATGTCCATATAGTTAGATATAACTCTTACAGCATAAGAAGCTGTAGAAAGTTTCTTTAATAGTTGATTATATGTTCTTTCCATTTCAGTTTATTGTCTACAGAAAGTCCTAAAAATTTAGTATACATAGAATCATGTATTTCCTTATTATCACTTACCGCGTTTAAAGATTGTAAGGATTCGTTGGTTGTTTGGAATTGCATAAAATTGGTTTTACTAAAATTAAGCACTTGATTTAATAAATTATTAGCTGCTTCATTTAGTGTGTCCTTGTTGCTTATTAAAATGCTTGTATCATCTGCACACAGTACAGCTTTTGAAAATGTATCTAGTATTTTGGGTAGTTCATTTATGTAGATTAGAAATAATAGGGGATCCAACACTGAACCCTGTGGAACTCCCACCCTTATTTTTGCCCATTCAGAATGAAACTTTTCACCTGTTAACGGACCTTACAATACTACTCTTTGTTTCCCATTTGCTAAATACGATTTACACGAAGAAATAGACATTACTGCTATTACATAGATTATAATTTTTTTTCTAATCGAAAATCATGGTGTACACAATCAAAACCTTTAGACAAATAACAGAAAATTTCAAAAGGATATCGCTTTGCGTTTAATTCTTCTAGAATTTCATCAGCTAGAGTATAGATAGCTTTTTCTGTAGACTAATCTTTCCTAAAACCGAACTGACAGTTACTGAGAAAGTTATTTTTGTTGAGGTGAGGGTAGAATCTTTTATAAACAAACTCTCTCAAATATTTTGGAGATAACAGGTAAAAGTGAAATTGGACGATATCTAGAAAAGTCATCTGTGCTTCCTTTCTTAAAGAGAGGTGTTAAAATCGAGTACTTGAGCTTATCTGGGATTGTACCACTTAGAAGTGAATGCTTACAAAGATAACTTAATATAGGACTAATTGTGTCAACCACATGTTTCACAACAACACTTGAGATGTTATCGTATCCTGTATATTTTTTGCTTTTCATTAGCTTTATAATTTTTGTTATTTCAAATGGGGCTGTAAGATGAGATTTAAGTTCAGGAACATTGTCTGTATGTGATATAATATAATTATTCTGTAGTACAAAAAATATATTCAGTGAAGTAATTAGTAAAAAAGGGCATTTTTGTCGATACAACGAAATGGCACAGTTAAAGGTATAGGAAATTTAAAAGGTTTTTACAAATCGGTCTGTGTGAAAGTGGGATTTATTATCGCACATGGAATGTGTTGGGAGGAATACATTTGTCTATGGAGGCAATGAATCCACCCACACTCGCAGACCAGGAACAGGACAATAGAAGAAGGTACACCCATTCCTTGAATGATCAACACAAAGCTCTGAGTAAAATTAAAGCAGTTGCAACTTCCCTCTCAGCACATATTCATTATCCACGGGACGAATCGTCTGATCTTTAAATGTAAATTTCGGTATTTTCTTTTCCGAAAAAAAACTTCCAATTGAGTTCTAAATAGTAGAGTAGAATCAAATATACGGACAGCACCAAGTTCATGTGTAGATGTCGAATGTATGTGGTAATATGGCAGCTCGAAGTTAATTATCCCAATGAATATACGACTGACGACGTGCGATGTTAAAAACGGGATGTTTATGTCAACACTCCCGTCCATTCCAAATACATTTAAATCGTGTCTATTAAATATGAATTTCTAGTGTCCAGATCTGTCATCAAAAATTCAATCAATCTTGAATTATAAGCCAATCGTAAAGAACGTCAACGAAAGTATTTCTTCATGCATGATCATAAGTAAATTCAGTTTCATTGCGTGGTCGCTTGAATGTCGCCGAGTATATTTATCACTTTCTTCACCGAGTTGACGACGTTCGTAAATGACCGTGGTTTATCTCTTATTCAGCTGTGTGAGAGTTTATGGAAGTTTTGTAAACGTTCCTTTCTGCCTAATGTCATATAATGGACAATGGACTGCCTTCACATTTTCACACATATTTTGAGTTTAGTAAACGTAAAAATTAAATGACTAAATTTCACTGCCAACATATAGCATTAATGATAAACAAGAATAAATCTATAAACAAACGTTTTCATTACAACGTCCAACAAAGCTCAATCCTCGACTACAATTAATAGTTTCCCATTTCATATTAAGTTGGACATATAATATTAATTTAGGAGCATTTTGAACACATGTTGTATCCGGTGGACTGGTCGGCGAATCAAAGCCCGGAATTCCAAAGCGAGTCTGGCACTGGTTGTCAGTCGTGACTGGCGCACTTTCGCGTTGTGGACGCCGACCTACGAGTATTTCCGCGAGTTACCTTTCACGTCCAAATACAAAATTTTAACTTCCTATGTTTCAGCTTTATGCTCAGAAAATTTGAAGAACAACACTGAATGAATACTAAAGCGCCGATTTCTTCACGAAAAATCTGGCCTGCCTCTTCCTTACACCATAGCCGCAAACCTGAATCCATTTTCCTTATCAGATCGTCTACGATCAGCCGTAGCAGTCTGTTTTCCCAATAAAGAATTATCAGCCTCCCACCAATAAAACTCGGTTGTAAAAATATTATCGTATTAGGTGTAGGCGAAGAAATATTTAGGAAATTTATGAAATTAAGAAGATCTAACATACGTTCATAAGATAAATCAACAAAAAGGAAATTTCTTCTAAGAAAACCTTGTTGCTCACAGTAATTGTAATTTTCCTCTATATTATCTGAGTGTCCTGTGTTGCCCGGGTATTTAGTTATACTAACCAGAGAATGAATTAATTACATGCTTATTCATTGGTCAAAACGTCGTTTAACTGACATAGAAACAGTTCCTTTGAACCATTAACCTGTTGATGGGCACACCCGGGTCTATGTCGGCTTGGGGTTAGCTTCAAATTAAGCGGGATGATTACATGCGGTACCATAACCTACTTAATAATTCATCGGGTATATTAAATATTCGTTCTACCTTAAGAGACTAAAATAAATCCCGGTGAATGAAGACAATGAAATTTATTTCCGTACTTTAAAGAAGTTAAAAATTCTGCAGATACCCTAAGAGAGTCTAAAATACACGCGGTCCCTTCATCATAAGAGAGTTTAAAATAATCACGGGACTTTCAGGGAGTCCAAAACATACCATTTATCTTAACGGAGTAAAAAAATGTTCTCGAAGAATACTCCTGGCCATGGGTATTACCGGTACTTCAAAGAGGCAAAAAATAATACTTTTTGCCTAAGATAAATTATGGACCTTTTTTCCTTAAGTATATCACTCAAAGATTTGTTGAAATGTCTATTATTAAAAGGTTGAATTTAATCGTAAACCAAGGCTCTCGCGCAATCTTGTGTACCAGTGTTGAAGGAGGAACTTTTTGGGTCTAAAAGTGGGGAAAGTGTAATCCTATGAAAGAAAGGAACTATACCTCATCAAAATATTGTCACACTCGGACGAATGGTATAGCGGGACTAACAACAATACATTTATCTTCATATAGAATAGTGCTGGTGATGCCCGGGAATTCATTTATATTGCCCCGCTAAATATTCAATTCGACTGTAATTTCTTTGTCAACAGGCGATTATACCATCAGCGAAAGCGTCACATTAGCGCGATATTGATTTTATTAAGTGTGGGACACAGCAATCAGGCTGTGTAGAATCATTCGGCTCTAGACCATACAGCAGATGGTTGTCCTGCACTTTGCAATTGATGAAGAAGACGGAGCCACATAGAAGCAGTAAAGAGGTACGCTGCCAAGTTTCCAATCCAGGTCGTTTAGGGGGGGATCACCCACGGTATTAAACCTGTGTTAAGGAGATCAAATTGCTTCACCGAAACCCTAATTCCTCGTAAATATTTCCCTCAATAATGTATTCCCTTTTAAATTCTCCTCTGTAAATAAATTTCCTAAGATTTTTAATCAATATTTAATTATTCCCCCTTCCTACATTATTTCACGATTAACGGATATATAATCGTATCGCTGGACGGCTTACGTGAGATTTGCAAGACTTCAGGCGGAAGACGAAAAAAGTTATTCGCAAACTCATTCCGAATCACCTGATATTTTATGAAAGTAATTGAGGGTGAGACACTTTTTAGCTTGAAATGGGGGGGGGGGAAGGAATGAACCTAAATCTTCGAAATATCGACACATACTTTCTCTAGCATGAACATTACAACTACCAAAATTGGTACGAATGTACGTATTTCAAATTACAATTACGCATAGCCTGGTGGCCAGGGCAATCGGATGAATGATATAGGAGTGCACACGTGAAATTTTTTATTTATATTGATAATAATCTGATGCGTAATTCTGCGGAACGGGGAGAGGACCTGTTATTCCTCACTCACAAGTTATTAGAATGTACTACCATTTTATACAAATTAGAACAAAATGGATAAGTTTTGTAAGGAACTGGGAAATATTTTTTTCGCTTTGGCCATTACACTGATTAACGCATAAGAGCAGATATAACTTAAGATATTTTAAATCTTGACAATACGTTTTATAACAAAAGCGCCTTTCGAGATTCTAAATAGAATAATAAGGCATTTAGAAAATTGAATTCTTCTAGTACACGTTATTTGGAATTCACGCAATAAAGAATAATAGAGTTTGAAATTAGAATACGTAAATCGGATACAATACTTGCACAGTGTGGTTTATATCTGCTTAGTAGCCTCAAAGAAGAATATTATAAAACTTTCAATGAAAGGCCAATAGGGACCACTACTGTATTTTGTTTGAGATGCAAGCGCAGAAAGAATTATAAACGAGCTCGACTAAAAAGTCAAAAAAAAGTAACGTACGATTCGGAGCAGGAATGTAGCAGGGTCAGTGCCACGAACCCACGCCACCCTACCCACTGCTACACTAAGCACGCAACATCAGTCAAACGTGGAAGGTCAAGTATAGTCCAGGTGCTAACCAGATTGAGTGGGTCATAGAGGAAAGTGTAGAAAGTAGCTCTATAAATCAAAGAAAAAGTAAATCACTACTAGCACGGGTTGTTTGATCAGCATTTTTAAACAAGTGTTTTACGAAAGATCTTTCGTAAATATTATATTTGCTAGAGCGATAAAACTGAAACTGTAACAGAGAAAGAAATTGTGTGTTTGTAGCACACCGGCATAAAGAAGTGAAACGCGGACGGTGGGAAAGTCGGAAAGAAGAGCACTCGGGCATTGGAAACCTACTAGTGCGCTGTTGACAGGAACTAATTCGGTGATTTCAGCTACATGAGAACCTCACCTTGGATCATGAGAAATTGTAGCAAATAAATTGTTGTAAATAACAGCACTGAAATTGTTTTCGAGTTACAGAAATCTAGGAAACTTTGAGCAAAAATTATACGGAATGATGGTTCAGAACTGTCAGTCTGGAATAAACAATTATTAAAAACAAAATATCAAGATCTGGAGTGACATCGCCAAATGTGGCCAAACAATGGACGCCGGATAACCTTTTTTACTAGTCTTTAAATGTTAAATTTACTCTTCCTTCTTAACGCATTCTACCTAGCTGCGTTATTTATGAATGAACAGACAACTCGGCACGAAATGTTACAAGAGCAAACCCGGTTTAATTCAAGGCCGACATGGCCAGGCGTTTGGGCTTAGATTGGTCCATCTGGTAGCAAGGTGTTTTCTCTTCAGTATATGTGGAAGGTTTTAAGATTTTCCACAGCCATTTGATTGGACACATACCACAAGTAAATGACGACAAACAAAATTGTGTAAATTTAGCTTAACTACTGTATCTTGAGAACAGTCTTTAGCAGATAATTTTTGGCAGCATGACAAATTAGCCTCAACTCTCCAAATGATCGTTATCTTTAGTTTCAACATCCGTTCACCTTCGTGTAAGTTGTTGTTTCCTACACGCTTCATCCTTCCGTCCCATGTCTAAGCTATCCAGGACGGATACCAGAAGAATCCTTGAATACGTCCTTGGACACTATGCACATTATAAAAAAGTTGTAGAGGTCTCTCAGGAGTAAGTAAGGTTAAAATTCTTTCAGGATTAGAGTTTTTATTTGTCTCATGGCAAGACAGAATCGATTTTAGACGCATATGAAGTGGTGCGGATCAAATAATTCTGAAAAATTAACCGAATCGACTGTGGTATATGACATACAGCAAGGGAAATTGTGCTAAAATATCTGCATACAGTTGTTTAAGCCCTAAGTCGAAAGAAAGATGCCAGGAGAACAAGCAAATTGAAGAGGAACTATATAACTAACGTCAGATCCAGAGAATTTCAGAAAGATGTTCGTTTTCGGTTAATTCACTGCACTAACGCATTTGACCGGGTTGAACTTCAGAAAATTTGACAAATTTGAGAACGACAGTTGAACATATATACAAGGATCAAGAAGCAAGCGTTCCAACAATAAGATATCTAGATTGAAGTAAAAGAGCAGTACGCGACTGATGATGATAACGTGAAAGAAGTAAATTATGCATACAGCAAGAAATGAGGACGACACTTTTGGATGGGATGGGGAAAAAATGGAGATCGTCAAGGACTTTATTTAACCTACTTGGAAGTATGGCTCAGACACAACTTCAAAGATAAATATTTCCTGTGAACAAGGCAACAATGAAGGGAATATATAATGTTTTCAAAACAAGGATCACGTCATATACAATGAAAGATGCGAGCTGCTACATAGATTGATATTCTCATCAGTCCCCACCAGTAGTAAAACACGAATCCTGAAAAGGTCTATGGATATATCTGTCAAAGTATGGAACTGGAGGAGAATGTTATATATACATACCAATTGTTCGCAAACTTTTTTGGTTCCCGACGCCCATAATAAATCACAAATTTTCCGCGATGCCGCAAGCCAAAAAATTGGTCTATCGAATGCATTTGAAGTTTGCGGATAGATTACTTTTAAAATATACAAATAAATTAGAACAGTATTTAAACTCAAAAATAAATTATTGAAGAGGCATAAATAAAGAATATAATTAAACTGAAAATTAGTATAGTCTATAATACAAAAAATTTATAATATAAAAGTATTTTGTATCACCATGATTAGTGAACATAATTCAAGGAATTTAGAATTATGCTCTGAAACCCTTTACTGGGCTGAATGAGTCTAATGTAATATTTTCGCGGCACATCTGTTACACAGCCGCGACGCATAGTTTGGGATTCACTGCCCTATTCCACAGAAGGCTATATATCTAAAAATCTTTGTCAGTTCGTCAGTATGTACATCCCAGCTAAAGGCGTCCAAACTACTAACCCGAATTTGACCAATTTTAGCACACGTGTTCCTCGGGGCCCGAATATTTTAAATATGCTGAAGGTTTATATGTGAAAAAAGTGAAAAAACTTTTAACTTAAAAGGTTTCGTGTCCCATACGCGCATCGAGATCTCCTATAGTAACTGAGGGTTGCCTATATTCTTGATCTATAATACTATACATTTTTGACATTATAAACATTTTGCTTCTTAATAACCTGCTGTCGGCAGAGAGCTAACTCGCTGAGAAATAATTAACCTATTTGGATCGTCTATAGGATATATTCGTAAATTAGTTTTATTTTTCGCATCAGATAAATTTTAATATTTAGGAAATGCTCATTTGTAAAAGTAAATAAAACATGTCTTTGATAGTGACATTCATCACGGGTGAAAGAATTAAATTTAATAAGAAAAATACTGTACATGTGAAAAAAGTGAAAATGTCGACAAATCTCAGGTTTTCTTTCCACCTTTTGGAGGTGTTTATTCGGTGGTTTTCGGCCCCTAGCAAAGCCCGTCAACTTGAAGAAACGAGTAAAGGTTTCTTCTATTTGTCTCACAGAGACCTTTCAGTAGATCTCTTTATTTCCCGAGCTGAACACCATAAAAAACTCAATTTTGAAACCCCTCCAACTTTAGGACCCTTCACCTCTTTTTAAAAAAAACTGTCCTTTTGACGATTTTTCGTCATTTGCACAACCTAGGCTCGAAAATAGGTTGGATTTGACAACAGAAATAGATTTAGGCTGTAGGAAAACATAAAACGAGTGTTTACATGTCCCTCTAGCTAAAAAAAATACAACCTATGGAGCAGAACTATTAATGTAGTGTACCCTCAAATAATGTAAGAAACATGTCGAATTACATTCCTGTTTTATTATTTACGCGAACGCAGCAATGACGCATGCTTCAGTTAGTAACCAATAAATTAAACGAGATGTATGGTTAATACCAAGAGTCGTCAAGCTAAGGCTCGAGTAATTTGTCATAACGGAAGAGAAAGATATTTGATGAGAAACAAGTATTTATCAGGTATAATGGTACGATCAATAAGCCGATGGGTGGACACAATCACGAAAACAATAGATCAAATACGGGCGGACCTTTCGATACTGCTATGGGTTAATCTTCATACATCAGCAGGTCATCACTCCATATAGATAATGAAAGAAAGGACACGTGGATAATAAAAATCACAAATATTCAGAAACCACTAGTTCTAGGAACAATTTATGGACACATCAGGATGAAAGTATCGAAATATAATAGATGACTAGCATAATATAAATGAAAACTTTATAGAGTACTACCCAAAATCGAAATCCCATAGAGTGTGTTTTATTTCTTAAGTTACATGGCAATTTCAGGACCGAGGGAAATGCTTTATCTCCAGTTCCAACGAAGAATCGTCATTTGTGACACAGGACTACATTGAGACCCTTGCGTTTCTTAAAACCATGTGTTCACTTAGTATTTGTGAAGGTGTCGTCCAAGATGCGGCCAGTTTCACATGTGGTAAATAGCAGTGGCTGCCCCATGAGCAGGTAGAGTGGTAGAGTAGATCGGCCCAGAGGGTTACTTATGTAGTGGACTTCTTTGTATCGCATTTCTATTTATTTTATTTGGCATTTTATTTTCAAATACATAAATTCTACGCACCATAACAAGAAGAATGCTACCAAATCTATAATTTATCGAATTTTATGCCGAGTCACATTTTTTGACTTTTAAATTAATATACTCTATTTTACAACACTTATATTGTTTATATTTTTAGTTTAATGGTGCGTAGATTATATATATTAAATATTTAAAAATAAATTAATCTAATTATGTTTGATAGAAGTCCACCACGTAAGTAACCCTCAGGGCGAATACTCTCTACCTGCTCGTAGGGTAGCCTCTGCAACCTGCTATTTACCACATCTGGGACACAGCCCCGTGACAATGCTAACTCCCGTTTTGAAACATCTTCTAGTCGGGAAACTGCATACAACTGGTTATTAGGAGGCTGTCTAATTGTCTATTCTTGGTTAATACCAAGTTGGCGTTGGGGAAAAATACGAAAACGAGTGACGGTGATCAAAACGATCTTCACTTTAACACAATTTTATATTACTTTTCGCAAGACAATATAAGCTTCGGCAGAGGCAGAAAATTTCTTTCTGATTTACAGTACGAGTACACACGGCACTCGTTTGGTCCTGGCCTGGTAGTTAGGATGCTGTCTGGGACACGCGGATGCTGGGAGCTTTCTCGCCCTACTGCGCGCTGCGGATGACCGATATTCCGTCGACGCAACGGTAAATCCTGACATTAATATTGATCAGGTCCGTCTCGCACCTCCGCAACTGAAGCCCACTTCCGTACGGACAATGCACCACCGCTTCCGGCCACCGCATTAGTTTATGGACGAAATAAACAACTAAGGCATTTTAACACTGAAATCTGGGCGGCGTGTAACCTTGGTTTCTAGCACTTTGCGAACGAGCCTCTCACTCACGAAAAGGAGCAGAGCACGAAAATAAGAGAGCAAGTCGGATTTACTGGGAACTCACGATCAAGTGCAAAATACAGTTGCCCAATCGTCATTATTACAGGAACAAAATAACCTCAACAAAACAAAAGAGTAACGCAAAGAGCTAAATATAATATTTGGTAATGGAATAGAGCGTGTCTCTAAATTATATTAACCAATTTACTCCTCTTCGCATTTTTATATATAGGTTTCAGTCACAATGCTGGTTTCTTGAGTTCCCGTTCTTGTGCTATTCATCAGCTCCAGATCGCCTTAGCGCTTTTATTACCCACAAATTTTACTCCCTCGCACTGTCTGCTATCTGTCTTAATTCTGACAGGCTCCGTAACAGACGAGTCAGTATTTTTTCCAATAATTTGGCTTCTGTCACACACTTAAAATAGTGCACTTTTAAGTTTCTACAACCTACATTATAAGTTAATTTATTATTACACTGAAGTATTTCTTATATGCAAGCTCTAACAGGTTTCTCTTTAGCCACAAACAAATGTAAGAATTTTCAGTCTTTTTTATTTATTCTCTTAAATCTTAAAGCAGCTCTTCTACGTCGCTAATGTTCAAAGCACGTGTTTCACACAAATTTTAGCCATTTACTTCAAGAGACACGCCACGATTATCATACGCCGAAGATCAAACGTGAGGCCTGCTAACTTTTGGCCGACAGATCCTTGTGGAGATGTAGAGTTTACTAGGATGTGCTTCTCTTTGTTCTTCGTCCTTCCGAGGCGTTCATCGTCCTGTTTCAAGGCTTCGTAACTACGGTTTCGGTCTAGAAAGCGCTAAATACCGCGCAACGCCAGCTTTTACCTCGACTCCTAGTTGCCAGAGCGAATCAGTGATCCTACATCACAGTTCCGACCCCTTTCTCTAACCCATTCACCCGCTTTGTTCCAATTTTCATATTCCGTCTCGCCTCTTCTCTTCTACACACAACAAGCCCAGTTTCTTCCTCCAATTCTCACGTCTCATCTATGAAAATAGGATACGGTAAGGATATGAAGTCGTATTTTCCCCTTCCCTGCTATCTCGTAATATGCCCCATCTTATTCAAGGGCATGTTAATATATAGCGCAACATTTCTGAAAGAACTGAAGTGAGTGAAGGTATGTTTACATGTCAGCAATATTTTCTTATTGAAAATATAAAAGTCAATGACATGTATTCTAATTTGATAAGTAGCACACAAAACTAAGTGATAAATAAATACAAAACAACGTTTCTTCATTGATGCTTTCGACAGGTGAATCAAATTCAAAAGATCCGTCAGAACATCGTAAAAGTCAGATGACGAACTCGCACACTTTTACCGTTCTTCCGGCACTTGCGATTTTGAATCACGTGACGAAATAAAACCAGGATTTAAAATGGTGTGTGTTATCTATCACTTCATTTTGTCTCTTAATTGGCTAGTTCTCTAAGCATTTTCTTGTTCAACTATTTACACACTTTTCTAAATGTATAGCTTAAATAAGCAACAGTTAATCTTCTAAATTATTAAATAAGTTGATTTTCCTTTTTATATTCCTAAATGTCTCATCTACATAGGAAGGAACAAAATCCTCTTAATATAAAGTTTTTAAAGAAAAATTCGGTCTGTACCAAACGATTGAGAAATAGTGGAAAGTTTATATTTAAATTATTTTTCAACTTCGTTGGACAACCTAAAGTGAACAAAATTGCAGACAGATTCAGATTTTTCCAAGTTTTTGATCTTACAGTTCTTTTATTTCTGGGTAATTTCCCACCCCATATCACAGAGTTCGCAACTTTCTTGACGAGTTGGTCGGGTGAGATGAACGAACACCATGCATACGAAGAGCACTTGATGGGGCCATTTACATTATCTATTCATATAAACCAGGTGTCAATTTCTCGACCCGGTCCCCCAGTTGCTAGTTGTTCCTATCTCCGATACTACGGAACGGCGGCAACATATCTAGAACGAAAAGTTTTCTACCAAAGTTCAATGCAAAATGACCAAGAAACCATCGGAAAGTTATTCTTAACTCGACAAAACGTTGAAACGTAATGTAAATTTCACACAGATTATCAAAAAGTGGGTGCTGTATCGCATACTGAAATCAGTGATATATCATACAAAGTGCGACAGAAAAACCAACTTGGACCCCAGGGCTTTAAGTTGAAGTGGTCCATTTTTTTACGCCCACGTCGTCGATATCCGCCATTTCTCACGACTCGGCCATTGAGCCAAGCGGATGTGGCAAGCCAACAAAGAGATCACGCACCTGTTACCAGGTCTCGTCTTCAGGAGTCTCTTGAAAAGTGTCAACAACTACTATCCTCGCCAAAAGATAACCGATATTGGACGAAGCACTACCGTTTAGATTGGAATATTATCAATCTGGTTTTCCTATAACTCGTAGATTTGGTAGACGAAATTGTCAAAGAACCGCTGAAACTATATCAAAATTTTAAACTGAGAAAGGATGAAAACCTTACGGTTCAAACAACAAATAATACTGTATGTACGTTTCTGGGAAGGGGATTTGGACACAAAAACGTGGATCTACATAACTCGCGTAGGTTCTCAATAAACCCAATATAAGCATTTGGAACAAAATTTAATCTTTAATTAATCGAAATCGTGGAGTAAAATAATGTAGAAAATAAGAATACGGCGAAATAAGTTAATATCTAAAAAAAATTCTGTAAACGCCTGTTTAAATCAGCAATAAGCTGCTGTTTCAGTATATATTCATGTGGTCAAAATTATAAGCTTTCACATCAATAGCGGTCTAAAACTGAGTCGCTCTATCTATCCATTACAACTAATCGAGTAAGAATCTGTTAATATGGAACTTCTTCCAAAAATAGCAGTGTTTTGTGGTGGTTAACAGGCGACATGAAGGCGATCAAGAACCTGTTAACCCCCATATAATAGCAAAGGAGGGCAAAGAAAATGGGAGATTCGGAAGGGAGATCAAAACAGCCCAGGTTGGCTAGGGCCTGAAAGAGATGCAGGGTAGACTCTTGGTAGCTTGCAACAGGTAGGTCGGACTATTGGGTACTTGTCACACGCCCTTCCGAATGATGGGAGAAGAGTTTACTGTGGGGCCGCAGCATTCCCTTCGGCGTGCCTCATACAGTTTAGGAGGAAGCTGACCGACTGATCCAATAGGATCAGGGACAACTATGATCGCATGCCTATGGTCTGCAAACCCAGAATATAGACTTCCTAAAAGATTGCGAGATGCCTCGGCATGTGAGAAACTTGATAAACCAAAAAGAGAAAGAGGCATCCCGAAACAAGGTCCATTCTTACTCTAAGGACAAAAGCTGGGAGGGGGAGGGGGGTAAAACATTTTTAAAAAATTCTCTCGACTCTATATTGGCTACATATTTAACTATTTTGTATACTTGCGGTGTGTGTTAATTTTAACGGTGGATAATAACATTTCAATTGCAGTTGGTATAAGAGTGCGATAATACTGAAAACTTTTGTTCCAGCATTAAAAACTTCAACATTTTCAAATCACTTTGCTTTTCACAAAAAGAAAAGCAATTAGGACCTGCTTCAATCGAGATTTCAACGTCTACGTCACATGAGACTATGGTTATTGCGCAAAAAATTTAAATATTTACACTGGTAAAAATACAAGGTTTTGCATTGTAAGAATGAGGCCGAAGTCCGACTAGACTTCATTTGCGCCTGTTTGAATTAAATTACGTATGTATCTCTAAAAGATAGTTTCGTATATATGCTAGCAAGTTCAATACGTCAGTATTTACCAAATGAACTCATTTTGATAAGCTATTTTTTTACATTTTTTCACGAAATACATGAATTAATTAATAACAATAAGATTAAGTAAATCAAGTCCTCATTCCATATTCAGGTCCCACCAGCATGGGGCAAGTGTTCTGAACTTTACCACATTACCAACCTTGGCGTGCCCATTCCAGGTGAAAATGGAGACAGGTCCACGGCAAGTGTGCCACGCAGGTCTGTTCCGGTTAAATATAAACCTTTCGAAAAATGTCATCGAGTGGGTGAACCGTCATAACAGTTCCAAGATAAGCACGCGTAGCTCTCCGAAGTAAACGAAAATAGTTTATTGCATAGTTTGTATTGAATAGAAATTATTTTCGGCATACATTAAGCCGCTTACTTCTGGAGACAACTCAGGCAGTCTCTGTAATTCAAACTTGCTCGGAGAAGCAAGGAATTCGCTGAAAATTAAACGTAAAATGATACATACGCCTCCGAACACAAAATTCTGATGGCGTAGCGACTCAGTGGTGTTGAAGCGAAATAAGATCCAGATGATTTTCACGTGTCACCTGATCAAGACGAAACCATTATCCCAAGGTCGAATAAATTACTGCTTATTAACTCGACAAAAATCACCGCAAGAAATGTAGGCAACATGGTACAGAACTCAAAGGTAGTATGATCAACAAGTGGAAGCAGTAGAATAAAATATGTCCTACCTTGCAAGTTGTCCAGCATGTACGTGAGCAGACGGTGCGTCCCGTTGGGTTCTCCGTACATAGACAAAATCTCCTTGGTGAGAGGGTTACCCTGTAGTCCCAGAATGTGCAGTTGGAAAAGTTTCCCCAGCTCGTAAGGGAGCACGCGCAAGTAATTGTTGTTCAACAGCAATTCCCTGAAAGCAAAAATACCCTTCGGTCACTTACAACACCATATAGCAAATTGCCTTTATAGAAGTAGTTACTCATTTGACTAACAATGTGAGACAAAATGTATTAGGCTGTAACTATTTATATACAAGGTAAAATATATGTGGTATATGATACTGCTTTCAAACTTGCTCCTCACAATTGTATATTTTCATTCATGTACACTAAAGACTTCCAGCAATACACAATTCATCAAGCTAATTTGCAACAAATGATGCTTGTGGCCGTTTTCTAAATAAAAGCAAAATCTCAGGCAACTTAAACCAATAGAGAGCATTTAAGCAAAAGAGAATTTCACTGAAACATTTTGCCTTAATTCAATAAGTAAGTTCTTCTATTAATTTTCTCCTTAAATAAGTCAGTTATGTGAAAGTTTTGAATTTGGCGCGGTTTCTCAAACATTCTTCTCCAACCCACTGCAGTAGGGACTTCCTAATTCAACAGGTGGCAGCGCTGCACCCTCTAGACCGACATTGACGTACGTATTAGACAGCGTTCTGTGATTTAATTCTTAAATGCGGAAGGTAAAATGTCCATTCGCATTCATGAATTGTGAAAAATGTGTGTGATGCAACAGTGGATGTCGGCACTGTTCGGCGATGGATTCGTTGCTGAATCTATTAAAAAGCTTAAGGGCAAACGCCATTGGCTGATGACAAGCGAAGCAGCAGGCCGGTTACTGAAGTGACTCCACGCAACATTCAGTCGTCACACCACTGAAGAGATTGTGAAAATGGGATGAGAAGTCTTGCCTCATCTGCCATACAGACCCGACCTAGTGCCATCAGACTTCCATTTGTCCGTGCCACTAAAGGAAGCTCATCGTGAGATTCACTTTGAAGATGAGGAATCCGTGAAAACGTCCGAGCGTCGATGGCTTAGGAAGCACAACAGCGCTTTTTACCGCAATAGAATGCATGCCCTTGTTAATAGGTGGATATAACTGTAGAAAAGGAAAATTTAAGCAATAATGTTGTGGGTTTATGCTGTTTAAATTGCATCTAATTGTCTTAACAAATAAATGATAAAAAATAGGAGGCATTACTTATTGAACCACCCTCGTATTAAACTGACTAGTATATAATAGCATAAGTATCTTTTAATAATAAGAAATACGACCTTACTACAAACAAACTTTAGATTGAGAAACAAATACTGTATCCTGTAGCGATCATAATTGAAAGTTTAGCTGGTACCACAATCCAACCTTTTCAGGCAATAATCTCAAGTGAGCTATTATTTAAAACTCTGTTGACAATGCTGTTTTATTACCCAACAATACGGTCCATCAATTAGATAACCTCATTAATAATAAAAATAGTTTCCTGACCAATCTCTACAATATTGAATTTATTTCTAAACATATAAACATTGTTAATTCTAAGATTAAGACATCTATTAATCCATTTCTATCTTACATGTACAATCTTGTACAAAGACACATTGTCATTTTTGCTTATTTACTAAATAAATAAACAAGATAAAAATAAATAAAAAGAACAATTTCAGTCTCAACTAGACCAATGTTATATGGATAAATACATACAATAAATACACAGTTTTACCTGACTGTGGGATTGTTATTTAATCTGATACAATTCTTTAAAAGGATATATTTTTTGGTAATTTATAATTTAAATTTTTATTTTCTGGATTCATCACAATACACAATAATTCTGCTGATAGGTTTCCAACTATCAATGTTGTTTAGAAAATTAATTGTACGAATTGTGGCTTTTGTTACATTGGTCAAACGAAAAGGTCTTAAAATAAAATAATTAAAAAGCGTAAATCTAACTTTAGGCTGCCAACCTGTAAACACAACCCTATCAATAAATATTATAGTAAATTTAATCACTGTTCTAATTTTGACAACGCCTCTATTTTAGACAAGGAACCATATTACTGTAAAATAATAATTTCTCAAATGGTTCATAATAAAAATCAACCTAATAATGTTATTATGAAGCATGGCACAGAAAATCTTAACAAGTTATACGATGTATTATTTTAAGTTATTTGACCTAGTTCTACATTTATCTTTTGTTTTAGACCTTAAGTTTAATTTCCGGTCCTTAAATTTTCGCTCTAAGCAGCGTCGAAACGTCCAGCACTGCTAATATTTTTGTTTCTCACTTTTTTCTGCAATAAGGTCGTATTTCTTCTATTAACTTTAGCAAATGTTAATTTCTATGTTATCCTTCTCTTTTCTTTCGGAACACCCGGTGGACAAAGCATAAGAGAAATTTTGCAATGCAGGTATTTTTAGGAAGATTTGCAAATATGTAACTTTAAGCATACGAACAGAAACCTGCACAGCCGAGTCAAATTCTAAAGAAAAACTGTACGATGGTAACTATTAAAGTTTGACGAAAATAGAAAACTTCATGGAGGAAATCATTTGAAAGCCAGTTATTGGAAAGTCATGGTATTTAGAAACTGGCGAGAGCGCTGAAAAATGAGGAATGTTTGATGGGATCTTGATTAAACAACTTTTAGGTGGACAACGGACTGAACCCCAAAAGAAAGTAAAACAAATAATACTAAACTAATTAAAACCATTCCGACTACTTGCACTAACAATGGAAAAATTGAGTTAATTGATGAATATTCAACACAATTTAACTACTTCGAAATTATTTTATTTTTTTAGTAAAAATAGGATTTTTTAATAAAACCACATTTGATAAGTTTTATAATATATGATGAAATTATTGTTATATCAAATTCTATTCTTCATTTTTGCCTATTACTATAATCTTTTCAATATCTTTAGTAATTTTCAAAAAAAAAAGTAATATTACTTATAAAAAATACGCAAGATATTTCTCAAAAATTGTTTTCCGTTGAAGTTCCCCTTTTATGCATTAACTTTAGTCATATGAAAAACCTTTTTTGAAGGTTGCGTGTTTGAAAACTTAATTACAAACAGAAATGAAGCATGGTCACAATCGGTAATTTTAACGAAAAAGGTATAGAATGTGGGCAGGTTCAATTCTACGAAATTATTAAGGCCGTTACTGAAGTATGTATTTGAAATTTGTTGGCAATGGTGAACTGAAAGTAGAAGAGACGTTTTCGGCTATTCTGCTGTCGATAGTCTGGAGAACAATAATAAGGAAAGATGAAATAAAAGTGCACAGTAAAAAAGTGAAAAGCAAATATGCTTCCACGTTTCGTCTTCAGGGGAAATGGCTAACAATCACACCTGGGCACACGAATCCGAGAACTTCTAAATTCAGTCTATTCCGACTATAGCCTTAGTATTTCAATCATTCAACCGTTACTTTCTAGTTTACTCTCCACCATAGACAAAGGAATTGAATCTAAAACCGTTACTGAAGTGTACGAATCTCATTGATGTGAATATTTTTACGCGCTCGTAAAATGCGTTCACTCAGTTTGAGAATAGGTTCTGTAGGGAATGTGTATTCTTTTATGGTTGCGTGTGTTTAAATATCGTGGATTACCTTGTCAACCGAAGTTACAGACACGGTCCATGTCAGGTATTGTAATTTATCAAGTATCACATAAAAATTACATTATAATTCGGTAATTACTAACAGTTTTATACAGAGACTTTTCAAAGTATTTCAGCTCCCGGTTTGGGTAATAGCGTCCGTCGCGTCCAACGCAATTCCTCGTGTATCCGGAAACGCAAACTGTTAATTAGCTATCATTGTTCCCAGCGGGCGGAGAACTCCGACCCTATTCTCAGTTCCAATTGCGTGGCCTAACTTCGTGAAACAAACGTTGCACAAGTATCCACTGAAAGACTGGATCACGAATAGGTAAGCATGCATCACGACTATTCTAGAATATAAATAGTGTTCGTCCCATAAACAGTGTGGTAGGGATGTGGTTTGAGTGTTATATTTAGTTAAAATCACAATTCCCATCAATAATAAAAGTGCATAGGATATATTTGTAAAGAGTTTTTGACATCATCATGTCGCTTGAATGAAAATGAGAGAATGTGTAAAAGTGATCGGTCAAAGCTTCCGAAGAAGTTCTTCTAAACAAAATAAATTATTCTTCATGGAATGTAAGACTGATTTTTAATTTTGAAACCAATGTATTAAAACATGGGTTTTCAAACAGTTTGAATAATATTCAAAACTCCATTTTTTTAGTAATAGGCTACATGAGGGTGATCATGAAACAGGCAAATTCCCTTTAATAGCATAGGAGGGGGGGCTTGAAAATGTCAACTAGTAGCTTCCGGCGAATAATTTTGACATAATAACATACTAAAAAAGAATATTATTTTAAATCGTTTATACAATTTGGTACCATTAAAGCTTTCCGCTAAGAAATTAAATAAAAATTAAATGACCTCTAAATATTAAAACAGACTATACGAAAAAAATTAATTTAAACTAGTTGTTCGTACACCACGTTACGTTCCTAAATTTGGAATCTCATCAGGTGTGATTTTAACTACATAAATACACAAGAAATATTTACAAAATAATATGTATAATACACCTATCTTAGTACTTACTAAATTACTGTATTTTTTAAAATCAATCTTTTTGTAGAGATCATTATGGTAAAATTGACTGAAAGCTTCTTTTCCTAAATTTTTAACAAAAGTAATACATGGTTGCTTGATAATGATGTTTTGAATACATTTAAGACTGATTTAAACCCCGTGGGAATGAAATACACAAGGATCAATATTAATAAAAACCTAAATTTATGATTAATACTATTTTGGATTAAACTGAACCCTGACATATTAATTGGTTACAATGTATAGGAATAACACAACTGAATTTTGAGATCAAGATTTCTATCAATCTTGTTTGAGATAAATGCCAAATTTTATTTTGGGTGCAGTTTCCAAAAACTTTATAGTAAAGAAAGTAGGCAGTAAAGACATGTTCGGATGATTCTACCAATACCAGCCAAGTAAATGCTATATCAGAACATACAGTGAATTTAATAGTTGCAGCCTGCTAATAATGACAGTATATAAATCAAATAAGTATCATACATAAGTTAAAAATAATTATAGATGTACTTTTTACAGGATTGTACTAAACAGTGTAGAACAAGATAGGAAACTATAAAACCAGTCGTATGTATGACTATTAGGTCGAAACACAATCTCTGTCGATGACTTAATAGCAGCTATAGAAAGGAATAAAAATGAACCAAAAAGTCACAAGTAAAATAATATTGAAAGAGAGAAGCTTGTAAAAATTTACGTCAGTGGTACATGATAAATAAGGTTATATCTCTTGTTATTGTGTGAAGCTTGTTGAGCATGCCAAACTGGATTAAAAAATATACTTCCCCAAAAAGTAAAAAATTTATCCTAGAATACAAATACAGTGGCATAATGTAAATGCGAATTACTAATAAACAAAGAAAGAGCATAATAAACATAATTCTTCAATCCGTGAGGAGAAAGTAGTAATTCATTACGCTGCGCTTTCGAAGTATTTAGGTCAAACAAGGCACAGGGAATCGGCCAAGCACGACGAGTTATAACAAAGAAGAATTTTACCAACTTGAGTAGCAGTCGAAAATTAGAATCCATCGCGAAAACGTATGGATAAATGAATACATAAACTGAAATATGAAAGAAAGCTAAAAAAGGCAGATCTGTGAAAAATCTTTTTATTAAGATTATTATACAATGTGAATAACATCATTACAAAACCCGTTTACGCTGTAAAATAAAACTCGTAGATACGTGAACCAGTTCAATTGTTAGGACGAAAATTTTAATCAAACCTAAGACGAAACCGCCTACTGCTTCAATACCATTGAAAATATTTAATTAAAAATTAAGTTAGAAGATTAAATAACACTGTAGACTAATAACAAATATGCCTCAATTCAGAGAAGACTTCATATCTGATATCGCACGAGGTGTAAGTCTTTAAGCACCACAGACCAATTTTTGTGACAATAACAGTCCTCTATATTTATTTTCTAGCTTGTTTTATATGTTGGCCAACCATTTTCCACTGAATTTCTGCGTAGACCAGTCGCCGAACTGTTAACATTTACTGTTCAAAATATGGTCGAGTGTTGCCTGTTCCAGACCAGCTGAAGGATAAGCAAATACTAGTTATTCAGTAACAGCTAATCTTATTCGGTTACCTTCGAGTAAAATGGTGGAATTTTCCTTATAAACGGATAGAGTACTGATCAGTGCGTACTTATATTCGCTTTGAATCTTATACCCTCCGTCGAACTATCTGTTAAAAATAAACTTGGAATGATTTCTTCAAATGAGTTTAATTATTCCCTGAAAAAATGCTACGAAAGTAATTAAATATTTGTATGACAAAAACAATCTATTATACAAAATACGGTTAACAATATAAAAACTTTAAATTGATGCCGAAATTAATCTGTCCGTGACAGAATTATTTCTATTCGTTCATTCATATAAATCACTTATGAATGAATAACAGTCAAATTTATCAGGATTAAATTTTAATTTAAATAAAAATTCCGAACGTATTGAACATAGCACGGTGTCGTTCCTTTCTTTGGAACCCCTTCAGGAGAAAGAAAGCAAATAATTTCTCATTCATTTAACTCATGAATTTAAACAGAAAAAAAAGTTAATCGAGATAATATGCACACATTGCAGTCGAAATGATGTTTATACACGAGCATGTAATAATTTTTATGGATGTGACAAAGGCTTGATGAATCTATTACACTGTCGGAATTCCTAAAAGAAGATACAACTCATTCAGAATTCCAAAATGAGTTGTTAACGATAAAAAAAAGTTCTACATCAAGATCATCATCTAAAGTTAAAATTCGTTACTGCTATATTCATATTATTAAAGTTCAAACATAATTTTTAAACCCTGTTAATATCAACGACACCGAAAAAGACTGATTCGACACTAATGTTGGCCATTTAACAAGCACCCACCACCAGAACATAATTTTATGACGATATAGGATGAACTACAACTTAATTGGAACTGTGAACGTCAATATTCAACTCGGCGATCCTAAAACACATTGACTAGACAGAAATTTTAGTAGTTTTTGCATCCAGTTAAACACTTGGTCCCCAAGAACGTTTTTCGGCCGTTAACACATTATTTTTAATTGCCCCATTGTTATCATCCCTAACCCTTACTACAACGTTTGTACCTAGATTACAATTAATATGTGGACCATAAAGGGAGGGGGGGGGGTGACACACACACATGCGTCTATTTACTTCGAACCGCCTGCTGTGAATATACTTCCACAGAAGGCACTTTCTACTGTCACACTTGAAAGTTAGGAGTAATATAAATTACAACTTACTCAGAGTATTGTTTACTATACCTAATACAGGAATAGTATTGATGTGAATTTGAGACTAAAGCTGATAAAATTTGAGCCCAATATAAAATCTCTCTGCAGCAAATCACCTCACATTTAATGTTGAAATTATTAAAAAATCAAATAATTACGAATAATTAAAATACTATAGAAAAATATTTCGTATAAATAAATTTAACTTTAATTTTAGTTTTCTATTATTCATTTTGAAAATAAACGTACTGTTTTTCATATGAATCTCCTATAAAATTGCTTCATAAAAGTTTCTTATGACAACAAATAGTAATTGGGCTTAATTTAAGAAATAATTTATATTTGAATATAAAATAGGTATGTGTGTAAAAGGGGGGTATCAGAAGACTTAGGTGGGGCATGATACCGGAAGTGCAACTTTGGTGGGGCTTGGTAAGGAACAGAACGGGAAACTCGGATTTACTTAGATAATTCGAACAATTATAGTACCATTCGCGAATAATTCGAATATTTTTCTTGGCCCCTTGAATTTTGCATTAAAGGAGCGCAAAACAAATCACATATTATTCTTAGTTTTTTTTGTTGTTGTTAACAGGCAACATGAGGGTGATCCTGAAACAGGCAACTCCCCTTTAACAGCATAGGAAGGGAAATGAAAGGGGGTATGCGGAAGGTAGAGCAAGGTAGCCAAGGGTTGACTAGGGCTCCCGGGCTGTGGTTTAACGCGGAAGTACTAGACGTTAAACGTCACCTCTCCGCCAATCACCTGCGATTTTTAAATTAACATTTGATGAATGTCAATATACGAAAACTTGGCAGTGCGTTTACATACCACTATTCTGCAAACTTCGGCGAACATAAAATAAAGCGATAAAACAAATTGTATGTTGTTATGTAGGAACCTGAATAATTACTGTGTGGTATTAGGTCAAAATGAACGTTATAGGTATGTTACCAGAGATCAGAGTTGATTCCATATTCTTTCGCCAACCTTCGAACGGGCACTAAATGTACGCTTACTAGCGAATGTACACAACATTAATTATTAACCATACTTTTGTTTAATTTTTCCAACCAAACTACATACCAATTTCGTACAATGCTACACAGTTTTTTGCATTGGTGTAAAGACTGCATTTAACATACCATTTTACTAAATCAAATCAATTGAGTTTCATTTTGTAATGAAACTGGGTATATGAAGTCGTCCATGTCGTAGCTCTACCCTTTAATACCAAAGGAAATGATAGAAACATAGAATGCGTAAAGGGAGAATAGAGTAACTAAGAATTAGAGAGGTCCTCTTGTCTTGTTTAAGCAACCTACCAGACATTAAATGTGATGCAAGGAAAAACCTAGAGAAACCTGTATAAGGTGGGTCGGCATCACGGTACTTGTCTAATGCCTTTTCGACGACTGGAGATGTGGTTTGCTGTGGAGACGCAGCATTTCCGACTTACTACCTATACAATAGTAGAATGTAACTTGTGGACTGTTCCAATGGGAACATCAGACAACTCTTGGCGTATGTCCAACCTCTGCGACTCCGGAGCATACACCTCTGTCACGGCTTAAGTAAGAAACAGAAAAAGAATAAAAATATTTCCATACGTAACTTCCGTATACGTAATTCACGGCATAAGATATATTAAACTAACAGAATCGTAACCAAATTCAGATGAATTTCTAAATAAACCCGATCATTTGTAAACAGATTAAACATTTCTTGTAATATACTTTAATTAACCAAATTAAACAACAGTATAATACGCAGGGTTGTCCAGGGAGACCGGAGGTGTGTTTAGGACGATCGGGTGAATTCTTGGACTTCGGGTGCTTTTGCGTTGCTGATGCTATCGCAGAGGATGTTCATATTTTTCAGCTTTATTTTAATTTAATTCTTTTAACTTTTCATCTGTCACGCTTTTTGACAATGTTCACATGTACTACAGAGTTTACATTTATTTAAGCAGAATTGTTAGTTTAAAGAGTGAATTTATGCTTCGATTTCGAAGCGACGCGCCCGCGCATGCAGCCCGCTTGGCCAGATCCGTGTGCTACCCCAAGATTACGTTCCACCAACACACCTCTTTCTGCACCACCCGTAAGGCTCAACAAACTCTATTCATACCAGTGCTACGGATGTTGCAGCACATACATACCAGGTCGCGAAGAGAGAGGCGGGCTACTGTTTTGAATGTTTTAGAACTAATTAATAAAAATATTACTGTTTGCGTTTTTGGGGGTTATTTGTATCAATAAAAGGTTATTTGAAAAAGAAAACTACCACACTATACCATATATATACCTCTATATCATGTGTGATTTGTATTGAAAATTAACTTTCTTTAATACTAACTGGGTGCACTACGTTGCCTGGGAATTAATTTATAGTAGCCAATTTACGTTTTCACGTCCCCTACTTTATGACAGCTAAATTTCATCATATCCAGCAGGATAACTCACTATCTTAATAGTGTCAATAAATCTATTGGTGCCTTAAATAAACACATACATATATCGTGAATTAAAATGTAAATGTACAATTACTAAATAGAATGTTATATTTAAGACTAGCTGAGGAACCGGCGTTGCCCGGGTATTTATTTATATTACCTCGGTACATTATTTAATTCTTCGTCAACATATGACTCATCCGGCATCGAAAACGTCCCAATATGAGACTCAAATACACTCCTAGAGAGTCAAAAATATTCCCGGTACAAGAGCAGAACTAAAAATAGCTTCAGTACTCTAATAGAATAATAAGAGATGAATTTTTACTTAAATCGCATATTAAAGGCACAGTGACCTCCTTTACACCAAAGTTGATAATATGTCTCATTTCCACCCCCGCACTTGAACAGGTCCCGCCTTTTCAAGTTGGTTTTTACGCCAATTCGCGCGGCAATTCAATGGATTTATAAATATCATGATACATTTATAAATATTATAAAACTTAAGTTGAAATTCCTGTTTCAATCCCCGAAATTTTCATTGAAATCCATTTCGGAGCATAAATAGATCAAACATTTTCCGTACGATTTTTTTAAAATTTTCTTGTACAGAAAACTTTTTCTGACGTATTTGTGTTCGCGGTTTCCTTAGCCTGAAAGTGAGGAAGGAAAAAACCTAAATCTTCGAAAGATTGGCATAAACCTTCTTTGTTGTGATCACCGTAAACACCAAAGCTTTATGGAAATCGGATAAATAGTATAGGAACGCATGAGGTTCAAACATAAATAGAACGAGACCCGGTATATAAAGCACAATTGCACAATATACATTGCCTTTTCTTTACATAGATATGTACTAAGGAAAAATACTTCCGCGTTAGAAATTTGAGACAACTATGTATACAATTTTCCGTTTTTAAATGTTAGTCACTATTACATGTCATGTAGAAGGAATATTACGGTTCGGCTGATTTCCCGCAGAATTTTGGTAATACTATCGCCGTTATAGAATTATAAATATTTATACACATAATTATTCTTATAAAAATTATTACATCGGGTGATATAGCACTTAACTTTAAAAACTTAGGAGCCACAATAGATTACACAATATTAGCCACGATTATCTTACTTCAAATGTATAATAACACCAGGTATGTCGTAAACAAACGATTTCTCAATATTGGTTAGAGCAAAACGTAAAGAAGTCGGAAATTGGTAACAGATATGGGTAACTGAAGTAACGCATTGACATACTGGTGTTTCACAAAGATGCCATTTGTCGCCAGTTTTAATTAGCCGTTTTTTCCCATAAATTATAAATGTAACACCGCCTTTAATAATCACAAACGACTGGAAAGTTTTCACTGCAGCACTTGGCTGAAACTCAGCATACAAAGTATCTTACCACTTCGTTTAGAACGTCCTTTGTAGTTAATGATCTTTTTCGCTGCTCTTTCTATATTCCGTACGTGACGGAGTAACTCCCACAATCTACAAATTTAATACCTACAACATGTGGTCCTTCGTGCTTAGGTTCATGAAAATCGAGTCTTTCTAGTAACTACTAGATAGCGTAGAAAGAGCAGCAATCAGATTTCTATGAAACCAACTTAACACTACTTTCTTCTAACCTTTACATGTGAGCGACACACTTTTCGGGTTGGTTCACAGATCGCTATGTACATGTGCTTTCCTCTTCAGTGGCTTTTCCATTATGTAGCCTATAAATCAATTTGCCTTTATGCTATTAAAAATTAATTTTGTTTAGGCCCACACCCATCGAAAAGCATTGACAAATTCACTGAAAAGTGGAAATATTCGTTTCTCACCCACGGAATTAATGCGGTTTTCCAATTGTTTATAATGCTGTGTCAGCCACTTCAAATCGCAGAACTATCATCTTCTTTTATATTGAGTCGAATTGCATTTGTATGAAAGGACTAGTAAATGGCCGATGTAGCCATCTCAGGTGCTGGGCACAGCTTATACAGATCTTTATCTGTACTTCGAGTTCTCACCCCTATGCTCAGAACTTATACACTTAACTATTTTTACTGTTAAAAACTACGTCATTCGTTATAGTTTCTACACTTTTTTCTAGATTTCAACTTCGTACTTCCCTCTCACTTCCATTACTTCATCTCACTTCCGGTTTGTATTCTCTGGCGACTTGATATATTTCTTCTCGAACTCACTGTTCTATAAACGCATCCTTTGCATAAAGCTTTGTTTGGTGTTAAAGATATTCTTATGTCGGGAATGCCTCGTACTCTCTCTGGGTTTTTTAACAAAGTTCTCATATGCCGAGACACCTTCACCTATTTTAGGAGGTATATGTACTGGGGTCGAAGACCTTGGGCATATGGTAAGAGATGTCCGCTGATTCCATTGGATCAGTCAGCCAGCTGCCTTCTGAAACTGGTGAAGACACGGAGAAGGGCATGCTGCGACTCCACAGCAAACTCGTCTCTCGTCATTCGGAAGGGCGTGAAAATAGTACCCAATGCCCGACCTATCTGATGCAGGTTTACTAGGGTTTTCCCTGCATCTCTTTAGGTGAAACACCGTGTAGGATCCTTAAACCATAGCCCTGGAGCCCTAGTCAACCCTTGCCTACCTTCCGCATCCCCCCTTTCCAATTCCCTTCCTATGCTATTAAGGGGGAGTTGCCTGTTTCAGGATCACCCTCTTGTGTAGCCTGTTAGCCCCCCCCCTCCCCCCTCCCCCCCAAAAAAGGATTATCCGACAAATCTTGTAGAATAATTAATTGAGACGTATTCAAATTGAGAATGTATGACGACTTCGACAATCTTCTACCTGGAAGTTTTCATACAAATAACGAAGTGGTATTATTAGGTAGAACTCGTTGCTCTATCAATCACCAAATATACAGCGATTATATAAAGGATAATAGGGAAAGAATTGCTTCAGAGTGATTTCAGTCATGTGAAGCTACATAATTAAACAATACGGGTAACTTCCACTTTTCTTTGATATTTTTCATAGCCATCGAACACGGGCAGTGATATATACGAAACGTGAATTTCACACACGACTGTAACTGTCACGCTTCAAATCAAATTCCCATATAAAATTGTAAGCCACGTTAGTTGAATTAGGCAGACTTCTTTCGTTAGCTACGGTTGCGGAAGGAAATATTATTGCGATGTAAACCATATGTTAGTGTTTTCTTTATAATATGTAGGCTAATGTCGAGGGCACTACTCAGGGACATTATGGTATACCGCTGGGGAAACTTTCTAGTCATCGCGTTTTGCAAGATTCGGCGCGGGTGGAAACCACAAGCAATTCTACCCGGCTTCGATTGCGCAGTGACAGGACACAGGTCGTTTGCTAAATCTCGACTACGAAAATGAGATCACACTTCTGAGATGTCCAAAGAGAAAAATATACGCGTGGCAAAATACATGGCCGCCATAAAATTGAGCTTCAGTTCTAAGCATTTTTATGATGAACTTATTCCAACTCTGGTCACAACTTTTAGTAACGGAATAAGTAGGAAATAGAAAATAGAAAAAAAAGATATTACAATGGGTTGATTGATTAAGAAATAATTATTGTAATAAGATTACTATAATGTGTGCAATTAATATCAACAAAGAGGAATTTTGTTCTAAGAACATCAGTCAACTATAGGTAACTGAAAAAGTTGTGTGAATTTATAGAACAATAAAAAAAAACTACTGGTAACTATACTCAAGATAATCAAAATAGGATTGCCAAGTCACAAAGAAAGCATGCAGTCTAACACAAATTTAAAAAGAAGCAAGACTCTGATTCATCTCAGAAATAGTCTGAATTTAGTCTACTTCTTTAACATGTACTCAGCTCCATTCCTTACTTTTTACGATAAGACACAATTCAAATTTCAGATTCTTTTTATTAAAAAATAGAAAAATTAAGATTTTAGTGAGATCAAAAACCTTTAAATAGCCAATATGTCTCACTATTCCTACAATTCTTTCCAGGTTTACTCACACAATTTAATAGTCCTTGGTAGTTCAATTAATGTCACTCTTGTCGCTCATTTTTTTAAAAAACTTTCTCATTTTGTTTAGCTTCTGTATATTTCTAATCGAGTCTTCTCCTGAAGTAGTTTGAAATTTATGTAACAAAAATTAATCTTTTAATCTAAGTTAGTGGTCCTGGGTTCGAATCCCTCCAGTTGACATTTTTCCATTCTTGTCTTTCTTCTAAAATTAAACTTTTTTAATTGTTTAGAATGAAGGGATATCTGTGGGAGCTTTCTCTCACAGGTATTTCTCCCTTCTTGAATGTCATGTTCTATCTCTGGTCTCAAGGTTCTCACATGTTGAGGCACCTAAGGTGTATGTACTGGGGTCACAGACCTTGAGCATATGGTAAGAGTTACTTTCTGATCTCATTTTATCAGTCAGCCGGCTGCCTCCTAAAACTGGTGGAGACAAGGAGAAGGGAATGCTGCAACTCCACAGCAAATTCCACTCCTGTCATTTGGAAGGGCAATGAGAATAGTACTCAATATCCCAGCCTACCTGATGCAGGTTTTCTGTGGTTTTCCCTGCATCAATTTTAGGCAAATCACCAGGTAGGGTCCTTAAACATTGCCCATGGCTAACTTGCTCTACCTTCCACATCCCCCATTTCAATTCTTTCCAATGCTATTAAAGGGGAGTTGGCCCTTAAGGATCACCCTCATGTAATGTTACTCAAAAAATAGAATTTTAAAAAAAATGGTTGTTTGTCACTGTTTTCTGGCATCAATCTTTCTTTTCTTAGAATATGGCAAAATATTCCTAAATCTTACCTCGGGTATTTGGTTCAATGAATTTTGGCTGGTGCAATAATTAATTTGTTGCTTTCTCACATTATAAAATAGAATTAAAAATCTGTGCTCCTGTAGATTAATTCATAAAGGCTGATTTATTCAAAATGTAGAATGCTTGGTTTTAATAAATAAACATTTTACTAAGCCTAGCACACAAACTTTCTGCCAATTATTTTTTATAGTGTTCTGTTTACAGTTTGGATGCTTGTGCAATAAAACTTCATAGTTTTCGTATAAATCTGTATGTTCTGTCACTAAAATTTTAACCATATTAAAAACATATGTACCACTTTACAATCATTAATAGTAATACACCTTTCAATTTAACAATTACCAGTAGTGTCTTATTGAGTATTAATCAATTTTCAAACTGATAAAATAGAAAAAGTGATGTAACAAAGCAAATTAAACTGCTAACAATTATGAAGGTTTCATAATTTTTTAAACTTCTATCACTGATATCAGATTGGAATTTTAGATTTTACACTAACTAGCTGTCAATCAGAAATATATTCACATTTATATGAATCTTAACCTGTTTCCTTAAAGACCACTAATCTGAGGAAAGGATTTTTAAAGCTAACTATAAGCGGGAACACAGCCTAAAAAAAATTTTCTCTCAAAATTTCAAATTCTTCTACTTATAAATCACCAGAAATGTATATCTATGTACATAATTACCTGAGGTAGATGAGGTCTCCAAGTTCTGCTGGGAGACTGCGCAGTTTGTTACTGGAAAGATCAAGAGTTCGAAGGTTGATCAGTTTAGAAATGTCTGGAGGAATACGAGAAAGGCAGTTGTCATTCAGGTACAAAGACGTCAGGTGAGTGAATGCCCACAAATTGGGGCTCAGGTTTCGAATAGTCCCTGCAAACAGAAAGAAATGATTTAAAGTTTTTATGGCAAAATACTAGCCACAAAACAAAATTACTAAAGCCTTAAAATACACTGGGAAAAACAATTTTAACGTGGCTCTGAGTTAAGCTGAATTATCACAATGATATACAACTATACATAAATTCCAGCAGCATTGTATATATACACAAATAATATATATAATGAAATGACATCAAAATAATTAAAACAATGAGCAAGGACAGGAAGGAGAGATAGATAGGTGGTGCTTTACCTGTAGCGTAAAGCTGGAAACAGAACGAATGTAGAGTTTTCTCAAATTTTCAGAAGCAACCACCACCTTTGTCACAAGGCAAGGAAGAGCATACCAAACGACGGCCAGCCCTCAACTTAACAGTCACTTATTGAATTTGTGGCTTCGAGCAAGGACAACAATGGGAAATTGAGTTTTGAAAAATTTGACTGTGGCATGGTGGTTGGCAATCTAGTCTCTTTGTCTAGCTAATATAAAAAGGTTGGGCAGTGTATGAAGTTGATTCTGTAAATTGTATAGGAGGAGGGATGCACAATGTTTTCTTTAATTATATAGGTATTGTTCTTGGTTGGAATATGGTATGTGGAAGTACAGGGCAGACAGACATTGGCATATTATTTGGGATTCAGGAAGTCACCAAGTTTAATTCTAACATTCAACATGTTGGCTTTATTGTAGTTC
The DNA here is from genome assembly GCA_034510155.1 of Eucriotettix oculatus. Classification (NCBI taxonomy): domain Eukaryota; kingdom Metazoa; phylum Arthropoda; class Insecta; order Orthoptera; family Tetrigidae; genus Eucriotettix; species Eucriotettix oculatus. Next base: position 44,771,528 of record CM067378.1, read on the forward strand.
AGCCCTTACAAGTGGAAGGTTTCTGTTAACAATTGGAGCAATTTCTATCAAATCCAAAACAAATCCTGGATGGGTAAAACACCCTGAGCACATAACATTATTTTTCACTTTCATAGGATACATGGTCATTTTTATCTCCCTATTTGATCAAATTATTTATTCTCAATTATGTATTCTGATATTGACATTTTATACTTACAAATTGTACATGTTATATTGTTTTTTGTCTTTTATACTGTATTTTTTATTATTTTTGTATTAATGTATTATTGTTGTGGTATGTTATGTATTGTTGTTTTGTATTCTTTTTATGTGATAAACAGAATTATTTTTCAATTTATTCATTTTCCTTAGGAGAGGACTAATGGAATCAATAAATCAAATCTTACTTAACCAGAAGTAATTTTCTGTCTTAAACTAGTGGTACTATTTTAGACTTTCTTAACTTACCAGGACTAATACTTTACTCTCTTAAACAACAGGAAGTATGTTTAATTCAATAGTGATACCTGGAGTATTTTAATCTCTTCTATGGGAGTGTTTTTACTTTATTACAGTACCAATAGTAATTTCTCTCTCTAGAGGTTTTGGGAGTATATTTACCTCTCTTACAGAATCAGGAGTGTTTTCTCTTTTAATGTACCAGAGAATTAAATGTAAACATTTTTAGACTTCGTTTAAGTTACTGGACCTATTCATGCCAGTTATGATAAAATTTATATTGTCTGCTTAAATATGGTAGGAAATATGATAATGTGAAAGGTAAAAATTGTGATATTGTCAATACATATTAAATCATGTTGACTGTGAGAATACTGTTGAGTTAAATACTGTGCCAGGCATGCAACTAGTATAGAGACAGCCCTCGTCCCTTTAGTTTGATAATAGTTAAATGTTTAAAATTGTTTAAAGCTTGTGTGACTAAATAATTACCTGTTATCTCCAATTCCGGCCAATCAGATCTCTTTCCAGCAGCTGCATCCTCTGGCGACATGATGGTATGGGACCTACGATTGGCGGTATTTTCATACTTTTCTTTATGATTGCGTGACATGTTAAAACCTGTAAAATATTAATAAATTATCATATAAGTTGAAGAGATGAAAACATTAATTCAGTTAATACACCCCAGAAGCAACATTAACTTGGTAATATATTTTAATATAATATACAAGCATTGTTATATTCATAGCTGCATTTCACTCGGTGAACATAAGTACTGTTTGATATGTTTGTCATGAGTTTTGGCTTATTTCACGTTACAAGAATCATTCGAAATTATTTTAAACTGTATTAACTAGAACATAAGAGTTAATGACCTAAGTAACAGACAAAGCAATAAAACTTTGAGCAAATAAAAATTTAGAAAAATTTAACCTATCAGTTATTTTTTGTTTTGTACTATCTTATTTAAAAGGGCCACAAGGGTTGATCAAAATGTCTTAAATCTTTGCTAAATTTTTATTTTGTTAAAAAATTTATTGTACTGTCTGTTACACAGGCCATTAATTCAAATGTTATATTAACTATCAAATACAACATCATGAAGACTTTTTATGATGTTCTTTATCTATAAATAATTATTTCCAATGACCAAATGTCAAAAGATTCAGCAGAGTCTGAGTTAAAGTTTTGAAGCTGTCTTGTACAATTAATTATTTATAAATATAAATATTTAAATACAACACTACTGGTCAAATTCATAATCTTAAAATTACATGGCATCATCAGCTAAAATAGAAAAAATACAATAAAAGTGAGAGATACATCTATAAGTTATAAATGCCAGTAAATCACTAGGATGATTACCTTAAGTTTCACAAAAATACTGTGATAAGTTGAAACTTAAGGGAATCATCCTACTGAATTATTGGTGTTATCTCTCAATTGAATTATATTTGTTTTCATTTTAGCTGATGATGGCAAGAACTGAAAGCATCGATATTTTAATTGGTGCAGATAGTTGATAAATAAATGATTATCAAGAATACTTACACATAGAAAAGTCTAATTAAATTACAGACAGAAACAATACAAGCTACAAAATGTAAATTTGAACCATCTGTATAAAAAAATTCAAATTAATAAATAAAATTTGAAGTGATGATTGATAGAAGTTATTAATACTTGATTTACTTCAACTAAAAACACATTAACTTTCAAATGGAATCACTCTGTAACCAAAGCATTTTCCTGGTTTGTGCTTCACTTTAAATTTGTCTATTTACCAAACTTAGTATTTGCATGTCACCTGTTGTTTTAAACACCACACAAACTCTCTCAATATAATTAAGCTATTAATGTTACTCGTACTTAAACTTCCCAGCAATATGGCATACTCTGTCACACATTGTATTTGTCTTCGATCTGCAATACATCATATTAGCCCATTTATCTCTTTCCTATCCATATAAATTGTCACGTTATCCTTATTACCACATTTAACCCCTCTCTATATATATATAATTAATTAATGGGGAAAGGACAGAGAGATAGAAAGGTGACTTACCCCGAGGTTCATAGATGGTAGACACCTTGTGAGGTTTAGAGTACTTGAATTTTCGGAGGCACCGCCCCTTTTATCAGAAAGTTAGGAAGACATTTCCAGTGATCGGCTAGCCTCACAAGGTGTCTACCATCTATGAACCTCAGGTAAGTCACCTTCTTTCTATCTCTCTGCCCTTTCCCCATTAATTGTTTTAATTAACATGACAATGTCATTTCCTGACTCATATTTATATATATTATGTTATGCCAAAAATCCCCTAAGCATATTCAAATAACCTACTGTCATCCAATACCAACTCCTCATTGTAGTTACTACACTATTTTGTATATCAACAACAATTATGTGCAGAAGAAAAAAAATTCTCATTTCATGAAGAGTTTTTCAAATATTTCCCATGACATACTTTACACCTCCAAAATTAGCACTGACTTAAATAAAGAGCTAGGCCATCGATTGTCTACACTTCGAACAGACCAATAGGCTATAGATAAATTTATTTGTAAATAATTCAGATAACTTTCAACTAAAATTATCTTGCCCTTCCTTAAAATTTATAAACATTATTAAAGTAATGACACTGAAAAATTATTGGATTTGGAAAGAAAAGAGGGGGAATAAGCCAAATGTCTTATCTAAGAATGATTATCTGTAACATTTTTGGCCAGCTTATATCATATATCTAATTTCCAAGGGTGTTATCGCTCCTCATATTGATTTCTCAGTATGTTTAAAATATAAGCAACAAAGGATATTGTGACAAATGAAAGTAATTTATAATATAGAAAAAGAGAGAAAATCAAAGGGCTTACCTTAAATTTAAGGCAAATGATGCCAAGAAGAATATGAAAAAAATTTCAAATTTTTGAAAGCATAAGCCTACTTCCTCAGGAGATAGGCACTTAAAGCCGGCCATGATAAGGAAGAGCGTTCAGAGTGTCGGCCAGCCATTACTAGGAATGCTCTTCCTTATCTTCTGACAAAGGGGGGCAGTTGCCTCGTGCTCATCATCATATTTGCCAGATTTACACTTCAGTTAAGCCACCACCTTTCTATCTCTCTTACCTGCCCTTATTAATTGTTTTAATTATTTTAACAATGTCATTTCCAGTCTGGCCAGACAAAGAGACCTGTACCAAATAGATTGCTAACCATTGCAACACAATCAAGCTTTTAAAATCTCAATTTCCCATAGGTGCCATGTCCAGAGCCAAAACACTATTAATTTCAATCGCATTAATCCTTTTCAGAAGCTGAGCTCCATCTATGGGAACTCTCCATCCAACACGTCTTGCAGTCTAGACAAAGATCTGGATAGTAACCTTCACCTTCCTCCCTAAACTGACCACCCATAACAAAACAAGCACATGTATACCCATTTTTAATATGTGTGTGTTAAGATGTGAATATGTCTGCATACATTAATGAGTGGTTGTACATGTGTATGTTAATAAGTGGATGTATTTGTGTGTCAAAGGGAGCAGTGTCTCCAAAAATTAAAAAAATTCCGACATTCCTCATGGTGCCTGTCAACTGTACTCGTAAGGTAAGACACCAAGTTTTTATCTCTTTCCTGTCGGACCATTAGGAAAGGCATACTGATTGACGGCCAGGCGTCGACTAAGCAATCAAAATAGCTGTGTGGCTAGATTTTGCAATTAAACAATAGCCCCCACTAGGCCAGCAACTTTTTCTCTATTGCACAACACCATTTATTTATTGTCTTACTTATTTCATTCAACCATTTTGTTTCATTTTTATTGTGTTGTTTATAACACTTCTTAATGTTACAAAACATTAAACACATCTGCATATTATCTGTAAGTGATGGGATAGCACTGTAAAAAAAATTCAAAACCAGACAGACAAAACTTTAGTTGATACTATAAATTATAACTTCTTGGTTCAAAATCAATTTACATAAAGCCTTCTACTTTTATTAAATAAGGTCTTGTAATTATTTAAGCAAGGAGTTGCTAATTCTATGAAAGATGATATAAGTTTAATAAGTGTTTAATTATAACCAGAAGTTCTTGGGATTCTAACTGGATGAAAACATTGTTGCTACATGACTTTTCGATGGCTATCACTGCCATCATTGTAAAGTTCACTTGAACTTCTGGTTAATTATATATACCAGGAGAACCTTATTTTTTTTTTAATTTATTCACTTTTATGTCAACTACTCTGTTTTATTTCAATAAAGATCTATGTATCATATGTATTTCGGTGTGAAAGTCTACATAATTCTCTCAAAACTACAATAAGCGCAAAAAGCATGGGCAAGTTTAATGTTCACAAGCAACATACCAGATCAGCAGGTTAGTAACATGACAGATATGAAATAAAAGTTTGCAGCAGCTGCTCCCAGAAGTAAGTAAGTAGAGCTTGGACCAAGTCCAAACTGGTACCGATCCACTGCAGCACTCATGTTGAGGCAGTTACGAATTGCAGCTCGGAATGGATTTGTATTGAATCTGAAATTACCTGAGGCTGTGGTAATATATCTAAACAAAATCAGTGAGCCATCTAAAACTTTTTATTAGTGTTATTACTTTATAGTAAGACTTGTAATAAATTATATAATTTCAAATTTCTAACTCGATTTGGCAAATCTGAGGTCAAGGAGCTAGACACAAGCATTTGAATAACATTGAACAAGTTACCGCACAATATAATTAATGAAATGGATATCTCTCTCTCAAGAGAAACTCTCGATGTGTAGATTGTTTTTAAATCTATTTTACCTAAAATATATATTACTCCACTAAACAACTTAAAAGGCATAGCTAAATGAAAAATAATAAGTTTAGAGAGAAAAATGTATGTATATGTACCTAATTTCTATTATATTATTATACCACCCTATAAATATTTGTTACTTGATGCATCCTATTTCCTCAAATTAGGATTCATGGAAATAACAATAAATCTAAACCATCACAGTATTGATATTTTTCATAGAATTCTTGCAACATTTGAAAAATAATGACAATATATTATGTATTTTCCAGCAACTTACTTATCTATTAACAACAAAACTTCTAATTTATGTAACAAAATTATGTTTCTGGTGTCTGAGATATTCCACTTATTTTGATTTACATATAATTAATGGTTTAGTAATTCTATACCATTTTGAAAGGTAATGGCTGATTAAAGGATTTTGAAAAAGTATTTACTGTTTCATTATATGCAACAAATAAAAGTTTTTTTTGTGTCTTAAGAGAGGAAAAACTTTGCTAACACAATAATGTGATAAACAAATAAATATAAAGACATACACAATCAAATTTCTTCTGATGTTAAATTTTGAATAGCTGCAAATACAAATGAATTTATCATTATAGGTTCAAAAAGAGAAAATTTTGCTTCCTGGACTGCACCCAGTGATGGTTATGGCCAAAATGTTCAGTACTTGAAGTAGTTCCAAAATTGTGGATGAAACATTGTATATAATGTGTTGAATATTATAAAAAATTCTGACTTGTTTCATATTTGTTTATTTTGAAAAGGTCTGATTAATTTGATATTGAATGTGATGAGTTTTGAACAAATATCTACTGAACTTGATGATGGTAAATAAATAAAATGCCTCAAGCACACATTTTACAGAAATCATACATCCAAAGCATAGTGGAATATCAAATTTAGCATGGAAAGAATTTAAAATGTTCAAATGAGCACATTGAATATATTAATTTTTAATTTGACCATTAAAGTGCAAAATATTTCTCTTAGGATTGACAAGTGCAATACATTGTAGGAAATTCTTTCTTTAATGATGAGAAATCCTGTATTTGAACCATTCACAATTTGAATATGTGAGTAAGTGTATTAAAATGTTAGCTTTTAATTTCTAATACTATTCCAGACTTCTGACCAACACCAGAGGAATGTTAATGAGTTTTTCTTTTATTTTTAGCAATATCAAAATCATATGTTCTAGATAAATAAAAAATCTGCAAAATAGAACAAATACAAGATACAGACTTAGCATATGAAATACAACCATATAGTCCAAACAATAAAATAAAACTTTAATCTATGATTTAAAACAACTTGGTTTATAAATTTGATGATGGTTTTAGAACTTTTAGGAAAATTAATCTTTATTGGCCTTAACATCTGAAGACAATAAAGTTTTATAATTAATTCAAAAGGCACATTTGAGTGGAACTTGGTTCTCAGAGTAATTAGCAACTACATTTATTTAGTATTAGCAAAAGGTCAGAATGATAAAATTAGCAAACAGCTAGAGATCTAGAAGAATAAAAATTATTACACAATGTAAATAAGATTAAATGAACATGTATTAGTATTAATTTAAAGCCCATGCATACAAAATAATACCAACAAAAACATGCAAGTGCAAACAAATTTGTCAACATCAGTGATATGGATGGCATGATTAAAGATTAGAAACAAAAAAAGTTAATCAACTAATTGAACTCATTAAATAAACAGGATGTGTCAACAAAAAACATTTGATTACACATTAAAAAATTCTCTATAAAGACGGCCAAAATTTGATATCAGAGTTAACTTATTTTGATGATAAATATAATAACACACTTTTACATTTTCAATATTGTAAGCAATATAAAGTTTTATTCAAACTGGTTTCTTTGCAAATATTTGGATGTCAATAGAACTTAACACATGATTCAATTAATGATTTCTAAATATTCAGAACACTAAAATTAGCTACGTAAACTCCATTTTAATCAATAACATTATATGTAACACATTACGTTTAGTTGGAAGTGTAGACATCATTATTATAAATATGTGAAACAATATTATAACTACTACCAATATCCTTATGTTTGAATGTAACAACAAAAATAAATGTTTTTCTTTTTTGAGATTTTGTTTGTGGAAACTAATGAAGCTACCTCTATTCAACATAAATGTAAGTCTGTATGAATATGCAATTCACTAAAAATAGAAAGAAATTCTACACCTACTGAAATATTACATTAGGCATGCAATGAAAACTAAATGAACATTATTCTTGTAAATGTATTCGAAAGCATCAAAACATAACAAACTTTAAAATCTTCAATTCTGGGCAGGAAAATGCATTAATTAGAACAATCATTATCAACGTGCTTTTTTAAAAAATACGATTTTTACCGAAACGAGGGCAGATGTTGTGATCTCTTGTCATGTTTTAAGAGCATGCAATCTACTTTCGTTTTCTAAATATACCATACAAATACACTCGCAGGCGAGACACTAAAGTAGAGACTGAATTCACAGATGTATGACGCACCTTCATCTACCTTTAAACACACACTGAACTGTTTGATTATGCTAAAATATTGATGTTAATTTCTCGTAAACAAAACTATCTTGACAAATACAACTTCGCCATTTATCAAAAGTGTTCGGTAGGAGAAATATCCTGTAGTTGGATTGGTTGTTGACCTGCGAAATCAACCGAAGCTGCACGACCGTAACAAAAATGGCAGCGACTTACGCAGGTTTGTTGATTATCTCGATTGTCTTATTAAAACGTTAACTATGTCAGAGAAAACACAAAAATTAGTTATAAATTTATTTAAAGTTACGCGATAATAGTATAATGCCAGTTGACTTATTGTATAGTAAATGTGTTAAAACGTTCGGTATAGTATTTTTAGGTTATGTAGTTCTATATGGCTTATACTTAATTATTTTGTGTAATTCTCAGTCGCGTTATTGGGACTTGGAAAGTATTGTTCGTCACCTGCAGGATTTTTTGCACCACTTCTGAAAAGCAATATTATTATACCACTTCGCAACTATGCTGCCAGGAAAGGTACGAGAGAGAAGGCAAGGAAGAAGAAAATAAAAGTTGAACAGAAAAAGGCGGAGTTTATACCTCACAATTTGAGAAAAACGTTAGTTTCAAAAATATATTGACCATTGAATTTTGAGCTTTTATTTCAATGTCATTGAAATTTTGCTTTTATTTCAGAATTGAAATTCCTACTACATCAAAACGTATAAATGATGCACGTAAACCCATTTCTCCAGATAATGTTTGGATATGCAGATACTATCAGTGGAAACTGTATGATTTTAGTGAAGCAGTTAAATGTCACAGAGAGACACTTCATCCAACAGTGCTTAACTCTCCAAATGCACCTCTCAATGTTTTCATTGAATTAGATATGCATGCTGAAAAGAAGGTATTAGAGTTATTAGCTTTGAAGCATTTCCTAAAAGTATATCAAATATAACACCCACCATTCTTTCATATTTCAATCATATATTGTGAAACTGATTTATGAGGTTACATTAATTGAAAGTAAAAGTAAGGCCCCCAGATTGACTTTGGTTTATGTAACTAGGTGCCATATAAGAGACATCACACTTCATGGAAGGTCTTGAGCTTTTGACTAATTCATGGGGCAATTGATGTGGATTTACCTTTTTTGACATAATACATAACACCTGATCCAGAATGACTAAAACCTTTGATAGACAGCCCTATTTTAAGAGACTCCTCTACATTACAATGTTCTTTAGGTATGTTTACTCATTATTGTTAGTGAATTCCAGGTTTATCAGACAAGACACACCTTATTAGGAAAGAATCATTTCCACTCTCTAGAGAGACAGTATTGACTTTTAATTTTCTGAAAGATTATGTGGACAATGCTACCTTAGCAAAAATTGACGACAAATTCCTTTTAGAATCAAAGTTATCCACCAGAGTCTGTGATTATTGTTATGTCAAGCTTTTGCCTTTTTATCAAGAATATGAAATACATCTGGGGTTGTATGCCAAAGCAGTAAACAGCCACCATGAGGTTATGTCAGGCCGCACATGATTGTAACACCTGGAACTTTTGACTTTAATTTATTGAGCGATTGTGGTGGAATGCACTTTTTTTTACATAATTCATAGAGTGATTGGGGCAAAGTGGTGGCAAACTTTAATTGCAAAGTAAATTGCAAGGTAAATTGGATTACTTATAAATTGTAGGATCATCTTACTGACATGTAGATCTTGTAACTTGGTTTTGTTTGCCTCTTCACTGCTGGCACATCTTAACCTACATCTGAATTGAGACATTCTTCCCCTGATAAAAGAGATATGTCATTGGAGATATTTCTTCATGGTAAAGCATTTTGAGGTCTTCAATGACCATAAAGCAGTCTTATTTCTATTCAATCAGCAACTCAGCAGTAAAATTAGACATTAATCCATTGGAGACACGAACTAGTCAGTTTTATGTTTGACATTATTTATTGTCTGAGGGAACAAGAAGTGATTGCAGACACAGGTACTCTAACATCCTAAAATGACTTAAATGATCTTCACTTTTCAGTTAGTTATCCTGGGGCAGCATGAACGCACCACAGGGTTAATTGCAAAAGGCTTCCTTTTACCTTAGGGGAAGTAAGAAAGGTCACATAAGTATAGTAAATTATTTAGGTATAGATGTGAAGTTGCCATTCAAAAGGGTGAATCTTGTCTTTAAAGTGCCTCTTCTTAGTGTCTCAAGAAACCTTTATATCTTATCATATTTTAATTTGCCAACCCTTGTAGTAAAATTTCTGCAACAACTTTAATACTTAACACATTTAAAGAACTTTTTTCTGTTTTTGGAATGCCATTTTTCATTCATTTGGACAGAAAATCTGTTTTCATCTCACAAATCCCTAATCTGCTTAGCGTATTCCCTCCTTTCCCTCCCTCTTCTGTTCTGACCCCACACTTTTCCCTCTAAAGCTAATTTTACAAGACCCTCGTGTCTTAAAACAAGGCCTATTAATCTATCCCTTCTCTTGGTCAACATCCTCCATATTGTTTGCTCTTCCCCTATTCTGTTTATAACTTCCTCATCAGTGTGATTCTATCCACCCTTCTGATTTTCAGCATTGGTCAATCCAAACCAAGTGGTTCAGGAAAAAGGAAATTGGTTGTTGCACCATATTAGAAAAAAATATTTTGTTTGTGCATTGTAAAAGCAGAGAAATTATTGAGGTTTGCCAACTGCTTCTTCTTGGGGAAATTAGACTACGAAAATGGAATTTTCTTCATGCGGAATCCACAACTTGTGGTGCACAGAGTACATGAAAAAGTATTATTAGTCTGAATAAGAAGTTGTATCTTACAAATGACATAACCCAGGTGAAATCCCGAGATCTTCTTAAACAGTCTATCCACCAGGAAAGCCTACGTTCTCAAATATTATTAGGTTAGTAAGTGAGTTTATCTTGTAGGCCTGAGTGTACTGAACACGATAGAATTTATTTGAAAAGGATACGTCAACACAGTCATGGATAATTTAGAAATTCGGAGATACTTGTAAACTTAAAAAATGGCATGCATGCTACAACGAAAGATGTGGCCATTTTTGTACTGGACACAATATAAATGAAGCTAAATCAGTTCTGAACTGCCAAAACATGAGACAATGCACAAACAAAATATTAATTTTTTCTGAGGTGGTGCGGCTACCAGTGCTGGATCACTTGGCTTGGAAGGCTTCTGTTATTTTCCTTTCTGCAACTCCTACCATCCACATTTCACACCCATATAATATACAAACATTTTTAGCAACAATTTCCCAATATTCAGACTTATATTCCCTATAAGTAACTTCCTCTTTTCCTTGTGTAGAACCACCATTTCCATTCCCCTTGAGTGTATATTTTCTCGCCCTCAAGAGATCACATATCAGCTGCCCTATCCCCACGTGACATACCCAGTTCTAATGTACTACCAAGTATGAGCCGCTTGCAGAAGTGGAACCGATTGAAGCTAACCTTGACTATGCATATGTAAAGATTTCAGATGTAAGGGAGACATCTTTCTATTGGACACTTAGCTCTGAAAGGAGAAACTAAAGTTTACTGGCAAGGGAATACAGAATGAAAGATTCTAGTAGGTTCTGATGTGTAGCCACTAGCTGGATTCAGCAATCATTACAGAAGAACAAACGTTACAATAACAATAAATCAATAATCTGACATTATCATCAATTATAAATAAATTTTATTTGTCAGCAAATGGTACTGTAATAATATCTATTTATGACATCTCCAACATTTTGTCCATATTTGTTGTTGATATCCTAAATAAATATTAATATTGGCTGATTTTTTATTTATAATGTCTGATTACTTAAAGTGCTATATCAGTGGACTGAAATAATGGTACAGAAAGGTGAAAAATTACAGCCAAAAATTGTCAGAACAAAAACAAATAGGTCCCCGGAACAAAAATATATTTATAATACTCCCCTTCTTTGAAAACATACAATATAAACTAAAATTGTTATTAATAAATTACAGGATCAAAATCATATTTAGGATGACAAATCGATTAAACTTTTACCACAATATTAAAGACAAGATAAACAGTTATGAAAAACACAACATCATGTATAAGATTAATTGTTTAGATTGTAACTCCTGTTACATTGGCCAGACTAAAAGATCCTTAGGAACAAGAATTGGTGAACATAAAATACAATAAAGATACTGTGTTGTCAAAACACAGACTATTAAACAACCACAATTTTGACTGGTCAAACTTAAAAATTATTGATAATGAAATAAATTATTTTTCCTGTTTAATTAGTGAATGTTACATATTAGATCCCATTCTTCCTCCTTGAATATAAAAACTGATACCCACAACCTAAACAAAATTTATGATTGTCTCCTTTAACTTTAATTTTAATCTTAATTTTCATTGTTGATAAATATTTGTTATATATTGTCAAATAAATTTGTACATGATACACGAATTTCTCCCAAAAAGCAAAGAAAGGCCTTCCCAGTTGGCATAATCCTTTAAAAGGTTCCCCACCCCATAAAGGAATGCGGAAAGATCATAAACCCTAGTTAGACGTTCAACAACAAGCCTCGGAGATAGTTTGTGCTTCAGTACAAATTTACAAATAAATCTTTGTGCCACCTTATATTATACAACTTTTGGATCTTTTTGGGATTATTTTTCTGTAAGTACATATTATGTAATTTATATATAGGCATATTTAATCAATTTAATTTTTATTTCATCACTTAAATTATAATTATTTTTGTAGATCACCTGAGGAGGTTCCAAATAATAGAACGAAACATAGTGATGTAATGTAATTAATAAACAATTTTAATTCTGTCAATTTTTGGCCATAATTTTTCACCTTTATTAATCGAGGTACAGTCAGAACAATTATGGAATTTGTTTTAATGGCACAGAAAGTTAATGAGGGGGTGGGGAGTTGAATATGATATTTTTCTTAGATGTAAGGTGCCAAGTCATTAAGATTATTGTTGTTCGTTACAATGCAATCTCATTTATAAGTTATTAAAAACTAAGTTGTGTTAAGTTTATATGTATTACACACTTCACAGTATTTTCAATTTTCAAAATGTCATTGACTCAATGAATATCATTTAACATTTTTATTTCAAGGCTAGTTAAGAATTGTTTGAACTCACTTTGAGGAAATTAAAAGTTTACAATTTTAAATTTATAACTGGACTATTATGCAATAATTAAATTAATTTAAATCCATTGAGTCAATTGACCCTTTACTGGATCTACATGACTATTGACAAGTTATACTTATTTGGTAAATTCTTCTTGAATAACCACATTGTATTCGGAATCCATATAATTTATTTGATACAAATTTAAAATTTGTTTTAATGTGTATTTTCTTTTAAAAAATTTTCCTTGGTATATTTTCACTTTAACTTTTGTTTTTGTCCAAGTTGTTTTGGAGCAACTTGTCATTTAATTGGGCTACGAAGTAGCCAATAAAAAAATTAAGTGACAAAATAAGCACACCACATGTATCTGCAATCCTTGTTCCATCAGGTGATTCAAAATTGCAATAAATGCAAGTGTGGCTTACAGAATTCAAGATTTTAGAATGATAATATTATTTTAATTAAAAGAACAACCATATTTTCTATTTGTTGTTATATAAATTGTTTTATTTCCAGAACAAGTTCATTGAAGACTTTACTAAAGTTGTTCCAATTCCACATCCATTTGATCATAAAGAAAAACGTAGTATTGCCCTTTTTAGTAAATCTATAGAGGATCATAATCTAGCAATAGAAGCTGGAGCTACAGTTGCAGGTGGTTCTGATCTTATCAAAAATTTTCAGGCAAGTAACTTGGTGTACAATATTAACACAAAATTGACAGTTACAATATTTGAAGTATTGCACATTTTTCTTTCATGTTTGACATTATAAAAATGCCTCAGTTAAACACTAGAGTACTTTGTCAAAACTATGAGAATGAACTACAACTGTAAAATATATATTACAAAATTTCCACAATAATGCAAATCATTGCAGAATATTACTATTTAGAATTACTAGAAATATTGCTTTATATGTATAAATTCCTCTTGGGTTTCCAACCGGGTCAAAGAGATTATCAGTGACATTTCAATGGCTTGCTCTGCCATCATCTTCAGACTCAAGTATCAAATTCTGTAAATGTAAGCATTTGTATAGTCCGAGGCAAGTCTGTGCAAGCACAGACCACCTGTGATTGGCTAGTGAGGGCGTCTCCCATTGGTCCACTTGCTTGTTCACGCTCTAGTCTCCAGTGGCTGCGGTCAAGCGGCCCATCTACGTTGCATCAGGGGTCCCGTGACTCAGCCCCACGTTCTTCCGGTAAAATAATGGGTTCCAAGCTAGGCTCAATTGGAATCCAGAATCTCTATTCAGTAAATTCTCACTGGACCTGATGTTTATTGCCTCAAAAATAATGCTATCCCAGTAGCAATTAGCTCTGTCCAGAATATGAGTCTTATCGAAAGCTATTTTATGACCAGTGAACAAGGCATGCTTGGCAATAGCTGACTTATTAGGTTGTTTTAATCGTAGATGTCTAATAAGTCAGCTATTGCCAAGCATGCCTTATTCACTGGTCATAAAATAGCTTTCGATAAGACTCATATTCTGGACAGAGCTAATTGCTACTGGGATAGCATTATTTTTGAGGCAATAAACATCAGGTCCAGTGAGAATTTACTGAATAGAGATTCTGGATTCCAATTGAGCCTAGCTTGGAACCCATTGTTTTACCGGAGGAACGCGGGGCTGAGTCACAAGACCCCAGATGCAACGGAGGCTAGAGCATGAATAAGCAAGTGGACCAATGTAAGACTCCCTCACTCCTGCATCAACATCTAGCCAATCACAGGCAGTTTGTGCTTGCACTTGACTTGGACTGTATAAATGCTTACACTTCTTTTTACCCGGTTGGAAACCCAAGAGGAATTTATACATGCCATTCACCGGGAAAGACCTCATACTTCTTTATTATTATTTTAGACAATTCATAGTGCACTGTTACTTTTTATTTAATTAAAATATACCGTGAATAATTAATTAATACTTATTAATCAAGAAAAAAGTGTAATTTAATTCTATTTCTTATTTATCAGCATACACTTTTTTAAAGTCAATACATTGTGCCCAGAATTTCTCCAACAAGTTAGTGTTCTATAGGTCATCCGAGTAGTCATTTGTTTTGACAATGATCTCATTTGACTTGAATTGATTTCCAGGAAGCCATTTAAACAAGGTGCAGGGGTCTTATTGAAGTAATCTTAGTTGGTGGGTTTTGCTTCTGTAATTAAAGTAAATTTTTTATTAACATAGAATTCTTAATCACAATTTTATACAGTTTGTTAATTGAACCAACACTATAAATTAACTTTCAAATTACATTCTTCTTTATGGTAAAATTGGCAATCCACAATATTAGATAAGTAATTGTAATTTATTGCCTGTCAGTCATATTAACTTTCAACTCTTTTAGTCATAGTCATATGACAGAACATAACCCAATGATGGTTGTTGCAAATTTACATTTCTATACTTCAGGTTTTACCTCCTTCCCATACATAGGTAAGATCAACATCAATTGCAACTAGTTCTGGGAACAGTATAATTTTAAAGTACTTAACATTATGAAATAATATCAGTAGATTAGCATTTGTTTAAAATCACAGTCGAAGGCTGTTTATAGGAAAAGGCAACATTTTGAAAACTAGCATCTTTCTGAAAAAATGTACAATGCATTGGGTTCATTTATAACTACACAAGTTGATTGATACTTTCGTGAACAAAACATAAAAATAAATATAAAACATTGTTAATGTATCTTTGGATTTATAGTAATTTATAATTACAACTGAAGATTTTCTATTAAAATGAACGTAACATCTTGATGTACTAATTTTTATTTTATATAATTTACTTATTCCGGATTACTAACTAGGCTGCTTACTCTTTTATTTAGTAGGTATGATTAGTAATCAATTAACTTAAATAAATCTTATTTTTGTGTCTCTTTATTAAATGTATCGTATTTTTACCATCAGAAGCTACTCCATTTTGTCTCTGTTTGCCTTAGTTATGTAATTTCTATGTTCTTTTGTTTCAGGCAGGAGACGTTTCTGTTCATGAATTTGACTACATTATTGCTCACCCAAATATTTTGATGGAACTTAGTTCACTACGAGGAATCATGAAAAAGAAGTTTCCTGCCACTCAAAATGGTAATGTATCTATCTATATGATGAGCATTGTGAAATACTTTACTGAAGGTTTCTGCATTAAAAAGCACTTAAAAAAGGAGAATGACTACTGTTGGGGGTCTCACAATTTTCTGCAATTGTTTCATGTAACAAGAATGTAACGTGGATGCCAATTGTTTCATCAAAATGTAACTGAAGGTGACAGAAATGTTACAACCCTCATCTGTGCTCTGCCACTGATTAATGAATTAGTTTGTTAGTTGAGTGCCAGGTAATTTTAAATAAAATAAAAATTACCAAAATTACTTCAAGAACAACTTTAATCTTGCACAATGGATTTCATAAAATCCTTCCGGCATAATCAAATTAAATACATCCACTCTCTGCTGTGTCTCACCATGGACTCTCACATATAAATCATAAACCATTGTGACATCTCACTACCATTAATATTGATAACTAGTTCAAGACCCAACATTCACTCTTATAGTTACGATCCATTATGAACCCACTAACCTAATTTACACCACCATGCCTGGCTGTTGACTCCTAAGAAATTCATTCTTGCACTGTTTTGTGCCCCCTCATGGCATACTACAATGTACTGTCAGCTTGTCTCAAAAGACCCGCCAACAATTCTGTCTACAGGCAGCATGGTTGCGTTTCTTGAAGCCGTAACATCATATTACATAATCATTGCTCCCACGATTAAATAAAAAATTGTATTGCAATTTTTTCTTATGTAACTCACACATAACTACTTATTACCTGCACCCCCTCAAACCTTTATGATAATTACAAAAATGTAATATTAACTTTTCTAAATTTCATCATTCTTTCATACAATACAATACTAAAATTTGCAACATTAAACCATGATAATACCTATACTTAAACTGCAATTCAATTTATTTAGAATAAATCATAAAACCTTTCTTTAATCTAACTGCAAATTTTATTTTCAATCAAAAAGATATGACTTTAAAATTTCGTTCCAAAATTCACAATTTTACCATGGTATACCAATTTTTACATTACATTTATATACAATTATAACCCCTTATTGACGTTAACAAATTGATGGGCTCAACTTTCATCTACCTCAATCTTAAATTTAACACTTTGATCATCATTATTTTGTTTATCTATATAATCCTAAATTTGTTCACAGACAGGTGTTAATTCTAATTCCATAATTTCTCCTGCTACTTTTGATTGAAAATCTGTATTTTTCATTGACAATTTCTTTGCACGACTTCTTCACTATCTCTCAACTACTACTGTATGTACATCACTAAACTTATAATTAACACAAATTGAAAAATAAAATCATAAACAAAATTACATTATTTTTCCAACAGCCTGTATCCACATTCTCTTCTTACTCAAAGCACTTTCACCTTTTTTCTAAGCATGTAACTTTTGTGTTTTGTCTAAAACACTTTACTCTGCTTTTTAACAAAAACCTTGCTTTTTCACTAAGGACAACACTTCAACATTTTCTTTCAGTTTCTTGTTCATCAACGATCTCCGACATTCACAGTCTAGGTTCAATGCTCGAATCTGCATGTTGCTTGGCAACAAAATATAGCAGACTCTTCTGCAATTTTACTCAGTCCCCTATGCCAACTCCAACGTTCATGTTTCAAGTTCATGCCCTGGTTGGCTCACCATAATGTAACACACTACAATTTTACTTCTGATGACTACTCTGATGTTAGATGTTCAATGCCTCACTTCTTTTTTTTTCTCCTAAAAACACTGATTGGTGTTCTTCATGTTAAAACTGGTGTAGAAGACCAACCATTAATTTTCTTAAATTATATACTTATCTACTAAAATTTGTCCGACGACACAATTTAGTTTTTAATAATGCTCTGGGACTTCACTTTTCATTCACCTTGTCCCCAGTAGGACATGTTCACATGATAGTCAAGTAGAAGTCTAGTCTAGTCAAGTCAAGTCTTGTAAAGAGCAAGGAAATCCCATGTGAACAGTACCCTTAGTCATCCGTAGTCACTTCGCCTCCCACCCTTCCACTCACCCTCTCTTCCCAACAAACCCAAGGCACATGGACCATTTCTCTACCTTTAGCATATTGGGAATCTTTGCGAAAACCCAAACACTTCAGTTTTCAGAAGTTCAAAAATATTTTTGATGGTGGTGGTGTATTTATAATTGCAAAGTGTTATAGCTCGTTGGTTACTTCTGCAGAAATTTTCTAATGGATGTTATTCAGTAACATTTTGTTACAATTGTAACGTATCTAACTATATTACAACATAACATTTTTATAAGACGTCAGTAGTTTTAAGTAGACTTTTTTAAAATAAAAGATTTTGTTTGGGATGGAGTCATCAGATACTGGGGTGAACTTTAATGACATCTCAGAAGGATGCTTTTACAGTGTTGTGCCAAGGTCACATTCCCAAAGTAGTTGCTGGGAAAATGACAAGAGAATGAAGAAGTATCGTAATGTACTCCTAGCAGTCTAATGGGAACCAATTTTGAAAACTGGCAGAAATATAACCTCTGATAATTGATAAAGTACCCTGAACGTTTTTCAATAATTACAAAAGAAAAAGAGAGAGAGAGATTGATGGCAATTATGAACTACTTTTGTTTTGAAATGTCGCTATTGAATAACTAGCGATAAATTTAAATGCTGACTCATTGGCCATCTTTTTATTTACTTTTGTTTCGGTTACACAGAACAAGGAACTTTGGTGTCATGTTCCAAATAATGTTTAAAACTGTGGTTCCGTTGACCATTTGTCATCAAGTTCCTCTGTTTCAGAAGTAACCAAAAATAAGCCGAAATTAACAAGACTAAATAATATGTGGTAATGTTGCCGGTTATAATGCAGAGCTATCCACAAAAAATGGCCAGTATTAACTTTTTATCTTTCATTGAACATGGCTGGAGTAATTTGAAGAATAGTACATTTTTAAAATAGCAGAGAATAGATAGATTATTCAACTCTCCAAAAAATTAGAAGATTTTTACACACAGTCTTTTGAAACAACTTTCTAAATTCTCTTGAAAAAATACAGACTGACAACACCAGTGGACTACCAAAAAGTAAATGAAAATATGTTAACAATATAAAACTCAATATTATGGTGAAATGTGTAATAATTTATTTTCTTTTTCATATACATACAAAATAATCTTTCAAAAATGCTTTGACTAAGTCTTAAAAATGTTGATAAAGACATAGTATAATTTACATATTTCATTGAAATAATAATTATTTACTTTATAATATTATATATATGCATTACGATATGAGATGCGGGTCTTTTCTCCACAGCAATAATTAATTTTTTGTCATCGAAGAACCACATTCCACAAAAATAAAATTAAAAATGCAGTTGAGAGCAGAGTGACTATCGGAGAGGTTTTATGCAAACCAAATGGGAACAGACAAATCTTCTGACTCATAGTTTTCAGATAGTTAGGTAGTGAAGACTACGTCCCCTCCTGTCTTAAAGATAGAATTAGTCTATTCAAGTCAGTCTTTATTTTATTTATTTTTTTTTATTATTATTATTATTTTTGGAAATGACAGGCTAGAGTATCTTTCGATAATCCGTCTGTTTTGTCGGTATTTTAGGTTGAGCTCTTTGTGTTACTTTTATGTTACAATATATTTTAATTTTTCTGGATTTTAGATTTTGTTGACAATGGTTTCAAGATACTTGGAGAAAAAAATTATCATGCGCCCCATTGCTTAAGGTAGAAAAATGTGAGAATGTGGAATATGGAAGGAAGAATAATTACACCTTAATTTTGTGTCCAGAGTCATTCCCAAATATTTTGCCTTGTTTTCAAATGGCATATGGTTCTATGGAGATGGGGGGTGAGTCATTGTTTTATTGGTGAATTTGACATGAATGGACTTTAATTATTTTTCCAGTTTTTGGTCCACTCGCAGTTAGTATTACTAGCATTTGCAGTAATTCATTGGACATTGTCTGATTATCTCCCATTGCTAGTATTGCTGTATCATTGGCAAAGGTGGCAATTTTCACATTTTCTAAATTGGAGATGTCAAGCATGAATAAAATGTTCAAAACAGGTCCAAGACACTTACTTGCTGTACTCCTGCTCATATTTTCTTTAGATGTGAATATGCTTCTTCTTGCTTAATTCGAAATAGTCTGTTAGATAAATATGAGGTTTATATTTCTATGTACTGCCTTGGAAGTATTTTATTTAACTTTCCGATTAATCCTTCATGCCACACTTTATCAAAAGCTTGTGCAACATTGACGAATAAAGCTGAGCAGATTAATTTGTCCTCTAAAGCTTTTTCTATTATGTTAGTAATTCTGTATACTTGGTCTATTGTAGAATGTCTTTCTATGAACCCAAATTAGTAATCTGGTATTTTTCCTGAATGACCAGTTTTAATCCTTTTGGTAACAGTTTCTCAAACAATTTTGAAATAACCGGCTATATGATTGGACATCATGAAATGGCTTTCCAGGTTTTGGTAACATGATGATTTCAGCTACTTTCCAGCTGACTTGTGTATTTTCAAACTGAAGGCAGCATTGAAAATATACATCAAAATTACAATGCCTTTCTTTGGGAAATAGATTTGCTTTTCGTTGGTTTTTTCTACTCCACATTTCCTGCCCTTTCCTAATAGGAATAATTGTCATTATTCTTTTTTTGACTTTCCACATGGAATGTCTTTTCGGCTGCTGTTAAATTTGTTAGAAGAGATGTGATGGACCCATAAGCCTTCACACTGTTCTGTGCAACATCAACAAAAAGTTGTGTAAAATACTGTTTGAATTATTTTTCTAGGAACACTTGGCATTAATATTGTTGAGATGGTAAGCAGGTTCTATAGTGGTATCAAGTATAGAGCTGTGAAGGATCAATATGAAGAAGACTATGGTGTGATTGAAACCTCCATTGGACCAGTAAGTTTAGCTATTTGTGTGTGTAATTTGTATCCACTTGCATTTTATTACATAAGTAAACAAATTCTGTGATTTATATTTTTTTAAATAAAGAATTTGGTTGTCTAAAAGTTATTAATTTTATGAAGTTTGTATTGTCATCAAAAGGCCATTTCAATTTTCATTTAAAAAATACAAGGACAAAATTGCTCTCAATAATTATTTTAAAGTACTTCAAAAGATATGTATTTTAAGCATAAATATTAATTTTGTTATTGTGCAGTAGCATTTTATCCTTTTAAAGAACCAATTTTAATTTCACTTTTGCATTTGCTACTTTTTGTGTTTTGTTAATTATTTATTATTCAGTGTTGCATTGTACCACTTTTTTACTGTATTTCAAATTTTACTTATATATATTAATCTCTTTTTATTTATTTTCCATAAAGTTATCAATGGATGTGACTCAACTTGAAGCCAACTATGCAGCACTTTTAAAGGACATTCACAATTCAAGACGAAGGAAAAATTTTCCTTTTATCACTAAAGTGTACCTCTTGGCACCACCATCAACTGAAAGACTCAAAGTAGATTGGAATTCATATATAGAACTTGTTCCAGAAGTTGAGACTAGTCCATTATTGAAAGAGGAAGTTAAAAGAGAAGAAGAAAATGTGACAGCAGTGGCTTGAAATAATGAATTTAAAATGTGTAATATTTATTGTCTCAAATAAAATGATGTTCCTATTACATCATTTTAGTTTTTAAACTTAAGCAAAAGATCTGGGTTGTAATATTTGGCTATCAACCTGTAATTAATTATACTACATACAATTGATTTTATATTCTAAATATAGTTGAACATAAAAATATTGATTTGTTATTAATGACATCTCCGGACTTTAAGCTTGCTTAACCCTATTTTTCTGCAAACTCAATACAAACAACTGTATTTAAATTTTTTACATAATTTAACATTTACATTGAACACGGGATAATTATTTTCTTTAAAATATATCAGAGTTCTGCATAACCCTTTTAATCACCACGTCAGTAAACACTTATGTGCCCAATCCAACTGTGCCAACATACTATATGGTTGAACTACAATAGCAAAAACTTGTTTACAATTAAAGTCAGAATCTTTATTGTTCTAATACAGATCTCTTATTTATATTGCCTAATTTTCTTATTACTGTCCTTCATTACTTTTGCACCTTATGGCATTTAAGTTGACATTTTAATTATATAAACCACTGGTTTCCAAACTCTTGTGGCTCCCAATGCCCTTAATATACCACAATTTTTCCACAATGTCACGTAACAAAATATTGGTCAACTAAATGAATTTAAAGTCCACAGGTTAGTAAATTAAACACAAATTTTATATACACCAACAATTTATTGGGACGGATGAAGTTGTTGCTCATTACACAATTTCTCAAATCTCTGAATACAGTTACCCTCATCTCTTCGTTAATTTTCATACAATATTTACTTTTTATTACACCAACTGCCATTAACTCAACTTCACATAAATAGGACAATGCAAATGGAATTATTATACTGACATTTTGTTTTGATTTAGTCTTTATAATATTTTTTTCACTTTAAGTGAAAAATTACTATATGATATATATTATTTTAACACAATGGATCATTAACATTTGTCGAAGGATTTTAATTGTCTTGTGATACCTTTTACTGGACTGAATTTACCTATTTGAATATATTCATGGCACCTCTGTGACACAGCCATAACACCCCGTGGTTTTGTGAAGTGTAGTTAAGGAATCACTGCTATATACAGTTAGACACTTGATCACCTGCAATAATGGTGGGGAGAAGTGGCACGGATTATTATATGAATCAAAGTACATATATACACACCAGATATAATGCTACAAAATTAACAATGTTAATTTTTTATTCCATAAATCCCTACTTCAGCTTACCTTCTGTGATACAAGCCAATGCTCTACATTATAATGCTTCTGAAGTGCAGTACATAGGTTCCTGTAGTTGAACTGTTCTATTGTAGATTTATAGATGAACACTAAACTTAACCACTCTAATATTCTTATGCTGGAATAATGAAGGTATGATAATCTTCAATATGGATCAGAAACAATACCTGGATGATGACTAACTCATATACTCTGGGTGGAGAATCCCTCAAACATTTGCAATGGTAGTAAATGGGACATTTGACAGTATACACTGTTATAGTTGACAGATATTAAGTAAACTAGTTACCAAATTGTTCAACAAGAAAAGTTATATTACCTACAGAAGTGATAATACTATCTTCTGAAAAAACTGAACTGAGAATTTGATGTCCATTAATATGACAAAGTGCAAACTAATTTACCTGGTACCCATTTAGAAACTAAAAATATGATAAAAATACTTTTCAATTTTCATAACTACATCAAATCCTGAAGACTGCTTCGTGACACTGAACAGTTCATACAAGCTAAATGTGCACACAGGGGTTAACTAACAGTTCACATTAACACTGACTTTTTCTTGAGGCACATAGACACTGAACAACAGTTGTTCAGTGTCTATGTGCCTCGCTGTGCCTCAGAAGAAATAATCAGTGCTAGTGTGTGAACTATTAGTTAACCCCTGTATTTGATTAATAATTTGCTTGTTCGGGAAGAATTCAGATCACGCACCTACTCGCCAGCTGTATGTCACAACAGTCTTATCCCTAATACGTCATAATCAATTTCCTGATCTTAATTGTCAAAAGTGTGCTTAAAATAAATGAAAATTATATGTTAAGTTGACTTGTAACTGAAAAGTGTGGCTGAAATGAAAGATATAGATGCAATATCTGAACTCTATTCACTTTTTTTGTTTGAAGATAGAATTTTTAACCTTGAAGAGGGTACAAGGATGAACCGAAATGTCTGTTTACGTAATAAAAAACTAGTCTGTTAAAGGTCTTCTCATTACTTCCTTTAAATCTCTAATTAGTTTGGTGTGTGAATTAAACAAGTAAGTTGGGCATAACAATGCTAGGTTTGATTCTTAAGTGATCTGATTTGCAGATTAATTGGATAAATGAAGAGGTACAGAGAATGAAAATATAGAAAGATTTATCTGATTACGGAACAAGAAGCACACTGATTTGGAGTCGCATCTGACTACCTAGTTCACTACCTAAATTAGGTGGTTGTTGTTTTGTCTTATTATTCTTAATAATAACAGAACTAGTGCTGTTGCAATATATGACCCTCTAACATAGCTACATTACTTATGGATAATGTAAGTGTGAATATAATAAAATCATAGCTAAAAATATTTGTATGGAGTGTGTTGTTACATGGGTGCGAAACGTAGACGATAGGAGTTAGGGAAAGGAAAAGAATAGAAGCCTTTGAATTGTGGTGCTATAGGCGAATACTGCAAATCAGATGGGTGGATAGAATCACAAACGAGGAAGTTCTAAACAGAATTGGGGAAAAATGAACAATATGGAGGACATTGACTAACAGAAGGGATAGATTAATAGACCACGTTTTAAGACACGAGGGTCTTGTGAAATTAACATTGGAGGGAAGTGTGTGGGGTACAAACAGAAGAGGGAGGACAAGGATGGAATACGCTAAGCAGATTAGTGAGGATATTGGGTGTGCTAGTTAAAAGAAAGGTGTAGGGTGTAGAACAACAAATTTGAAATTGAAATAAACTCTGTACCTATTCTGACTCAGGTATTATTATTTGTAACCTATAGGTACCATGTTACTCCAAATTAAGACAACTGTAAAAATCGTTGTGCTACTTTTCCACAAAAATTGCTATATTACATATAGTATAGGATGGTACATTGTACATTATTAATGAACAAACAATAACTATAATAGTAATTAGAAAGTTTATAAAATGAAGAAAAACACAGCTTTTATGTTATGCAATAAATTTGTTGTTATTTTGTAACAGGCGACACAAGGCTGATCCTGAAACGAGGAACTCACCTTTAATAGCATAGGAAGGTAATTGAAAAGGGGGGATGTGAAAGGTACCCAGGGGTTGACTGGGGCCCGAGGCTAGTTTAAAGATCCTACCTGGTGATTTGCCTAAAAGTGATGCTTTGGGTTGTTGGATACTTGTCTCGGTCTTCCAAATGACAGAAGTTTGGTGTGGGGTTTCAACATTCCATTTTCAGTGCCTCAACCAGTTTTAGGAGCCCAACTGATCCAATGGGTCAGTGAACAAATCTTACAATATGCTTAAGTTTTGTGACCCCTTCCAAAAGAGACCTGGGAGCCTCAGCATATGAGATCCTTGGACCAGAGAGAGAACGAGGCATCCCATAAAGTAATCCCTATCAACAATACAATTCTATTCTAGTCTATTACATTATACAACTTGAGTTTGCACAGTGAGTACATGTGACATCTCAGCTGAAGTGTTGTTGAAAACATTTGACTCATTAATCAGTTTGCAGTTATACCTAAAGTTTGCACTTATTTATTTTTCTGCTTCTAAATAAACTGTACGAGCTGCAATAGTTGAAGTGTTCTGGTAATAAATGCTTAAAGTAAAAAAAAAAAGTGTAGTGTGAAAGATATTTGTACAAATTATAACAGTCATTGATAATAATTTATCACCTTACTGGCTGAAATTAAATACGTCAATCAACCTATTAGGATTAACGAGCATACAAACTATGTAAAAATCGGAGCAAAATCAAAATTAGTTGAACAAGCATGGGGATTCAATCATAAATTAAAATTAGAGAATGTAGGCTTTCCCGGTGGATAGACTGAACAAGAAGTTCTCGACCTGAAGACGATGGCGGAGATAGCCTTCGAAACGTCGTATCTAATGATTGACATAACCCGGGTGAAATCCCGAGAACTTCTTGTTCGGTCATAAATTAAAATTTTAAATGTCACTGTGACGTTTAGTGTATTTAGAACCACGTTCATTTAAAAGAAATCCACTCCAGAGTATTAAACCGGCCACTCGTACCTCCAGCACGTTGGAAAATATTTTTGGAATACGCACTACTGAGCTCAGCCGAATACTTCCCGCAGATCGGTGGTTCAGACTTCTTGCGTCTAGCCAAATTATCATTATAAAATCAAGAAATGAGCTATAAGCATTGCCGCATTCAATTACCAGAATTTTTTTAAAACTTTGAGTAAAGTCTTTCTTCCTTGGTTTTGAAGAAGCCAAGGTTTGTACTAATAACTATTCGATCAAAAGAAACGCGTTTGCACGAATCACGTTACATCGCTCTTGATTTGTGTTACCGTCTTACATACTCATTACTCTCCACTGACAGTATTTAATGATGGCGAGTATTTCGTTCTTTATATTTTATTATTTAATTGTTTTCTTCATTGCGCCTGTTTTAAGACATAGAATTCGTACCAGGTACTTCGTCGTCGGGAGTGTTGTGCCGTCGCGTTAACAATTTCAATTCTCCGTATCTCCCGCAAATATTAGTTGCCTCAAAAAAGAAATTTACACTATTTTTCTATAAACTTCCTTTAATTGCAATTTTTTTTGCGACTAGGCGCATGATTCAAATTCCGCCCCACAGTATATAGCCATATTGTAGTGATGTATTAATAGCAGGAAATACCGAAGAAAAGGGTACTACAAGCCACTGATACTTAGGGCTGCATTCAATACAGCGAATTGGATTGTCAGTGCAGCACTGACGTATGATTATACACCACTGACGTCACTGTTCCTCGTTATCTGGCAGTCATCACTGCCCGTGAAAATCTAGCTTAAGGCTGATTACAGGTGTATATGTTCACAACTCGTTATACTCACACAAGTATAGCAGCAGACACGATCAAAATATCTTACAATAGACTGCAATTATCAATGATAAGGCACCCAAATTAACTAACTCGGGACCTCGCAATACGCCCTCCGCCTTCGTGTACCTTATGTCGGCTGAAAAGAAAATAACCGCAGAATGAAACAGATCGGAAGAAACAGGGCCGGATTTACTCATAATACACACAATTTATGTCCACCTAGATGAGGGGTCCGATTATCAAAATAACAATTTTGACTTATTGATTTATTTCACTGCCAATATACTATTTAATTGTATTTCAGTTTAACCCGTTAGGTATCCGAAAATCATATTTGCACCTATATAGAATATTTGGACTCATAGACTATATTTCAAATAGCTTAGGACCTTGTCAAGTCTAAATCTGGCCCTGTGAAGAAGACATTACCCAGAAAAGACAGAACTAGTAAAGGTTGGGCTTCGCTCCCTATCGTGTATATCTTGACTACATTTTTTATAGCACGAGAATCTTGTCTGGAATAAGAAAAGCGCAGCGCAGTATTACTGTTTCAACCTCCAGCAATAATATGAGCTAGTAAACGCACAGCATCGTCGGAGCGAGCGTGCTGACCAGCTGTAGGCAACATCATCAGTTTTAAATGCTTTTGACAAAATAATAAAAAAATGCTGTTTGTGCACTTGGTTTAATCAAAGTTTATTAAAAAACGTATTAACAGGTGGCATTTCGAAGACTTTCATAATTCGAGAAAATTAACGTACAATCCTGCATACAACATTCCCATAATATGTGATATCTTCCTAATATAAACTGTAAAATATGTAATAAGTAAAATTACTGTACTGTTAGAAATTTGCGTCAATATGATTTAATATTTTACAATTTTAAAATTTTTTCTCTTGCACGTGATGTAGACGAAATTACAAATGTAACATATTGCGGGTCGTATTAACAACCCTTTATTCTCCTAAAATTTGTCTTGGGGTGTTGTAGCACATAACTTTCAATACTCACGATCCGGCACTGCATGCACCCATGCTGTATGTCTGACGCAATTCTCCGTGCTAACCTATTCTGCGCAAGCCTTTTCATTTCTCAATAATTACCACATCATCCTTAATCTACGTAGCGTATTACATCATTTCCCTCGCTCTTCTGTTCTTATCTCACACACTGCCCTCTAATGATAATTTTATAACACCCTCGTGTCTCTTTACAAAGTCCTCCGTATTGTTCCATCTTCTCTTACCTCTCTTATTCTACTTAGAGCTTCCTGGTTATTTACTCCCACCCATCTTATTCTTCTATAGCACCACATTTCAAAAACTTATATTCTTTTCCTTTCTGCAACTCCTACCGTCCACGTTTTGCTCTACACTCGATACGAACATTTTTAGTAATGATTTCCTAACATTCATACTTACAACTACAATTAATATAGTGAACTAGTTTGATTTCTGAAAGTATTATAAATTATGATGATTATATTAATAAAAAATAAATTTGACGATAACGTAGATGAAACTACAAATATCCTAATCTGACTTCAAGAAAAGAATACGTATTACAAAAACAAAAGGCTCAATTTATCGATTTTATTATTATTAAACGCCGAAAGGTACAGGAATTAAAATGTGAGTATACAGAATGGCATTTGAAATTTTCAAATGTGTGATAAGGTAAGATAAGAGTAACTTATTTTTTAATTACCACAATCATCAGGTAACCATAAATTTGTTAAACGCCGCCTTTGTTCCAAGATCATTATTCAATTTTTTTCCTTGAGCACCAGAGTCAAAGTTGCCTTTCTACAATCTGAAAGTAATTGAATATTTGAATAATTTAACCGGTCAAAACGTCAAAAAAATTTAATGAAATACAAACAGAACAACGTTTCGTTCATTTTCTTGGAATCTCCTTAGGTGCCAATATATAGCAGAAAATTTGGTAGATATGAATCCTCCAAATATCAATATAGTCTATTTTCTGTATATTCAATTAACAATTAAATTTTGGAGAGGAACTTATAACAGCGCATTCTTTTCACTCGCAATGCAGCCGAAATGCATTTTCATGTAGCTCTATATTCGCAGATGAGTGACACGACATATCTGAGTTGAATACAATATTTACTACCTTCAGAATATTAGATGTTTTGTTTATTTTAAATACGAGCAATTAGTAAGGCACGTAGTTCACCTATACATGCAATGCTGTCGACTGTATTTGAAATAAGAATTTTGGTTTTATATATATAATGATGTACCATAAGTTTATTCATTCTAATTGTAATTATGCTCCAAAGTACTAGATCACAGCCAATAGGGACAGTCTATAAACAATAATTACTTAGGTTCATTATAACTATGCTATTTTGATCAAGTGAGCCAAAAGCGATAAATCGATATGCAAAATTATAATTTTTTAATATATACAGATACATGTAACAATTAGTCTACAAATTTTATTAAATGAGTTACAATAGCCTCTGAAGAAGTCTCAAATGAGAGATGAAACATAGTATAGTTCATACTTAAATAAAAACTGCCAAAGATACTGTTGTAACTCATTTAGTATATATTTTATTGACAGATAAACTATTTATTTATAATTTTATTATTACGAAAGGGTTGGATCTGAACACACTAATGAAAATGTGAAACAGGGAAAAATCCAGAATCGGATTAACACAACAAGGAAGCTTATTAAAGCATTCTAATTGATCTATTTGTCGATATCAATAATGGATTAAAGACTATATATCTGGAATTGAATCGACTATTCATGCTAAATTTAAAATAATAGCACAGAAAGAGTTTAAATCCAGCGTATGAATGAAAAAAGAAAAAATTCAGTAATTCCAGTATAGTTAATTCAAGACAACAGATTTCAATTATTTACTTATTTAATTAATTAATTGAGTGAAAGGTAAATGATGTATACATTGTAACAAAGTTTTCTTTAAGACAATAAATAAATAACTTTAAAATTAGGGTTCATTATTTACACTTTATTTATTGTTTTGACTTTCATACATCCGTTCTTCCGGTTGTGTAGTCCCCGAACGTCTATCGATTTCTGAGAGCGCCTACTTCCTCGGCGTCTTTTTTAGTACTCTTTAGACGTGCTGAAGCAATTAGCGGTGACGCCGAACTGTTGGTGATACAACAACTTCTCTTCAGAACAGTTAAGCACAGGTAAGTGTTGAGAAATTATCTATATAATCATAGAAACTATTGACTGTAATGTTTGCGTCAAGTACACAAGACTAGTTTTGGAATTAAGAACTTATTAAAGTTAGAGTGTACAGCCGCCATCTTATGTAGCTTGAATAGAAAATAATAATTTGCTTTCAGAAGTCATATTTTATTGATTATTTGAAGATAATTTAGTTGAGTTAATTAACTTTCGGTTGGTAATGTGCTTAATGATTGGGAATATATTCCCAGAGTCCCCGAGATCACAATTTTACTGTATTGATAAAACTTCATTACAAATAGTGAGGTCTAAAGTTGGGTGGTCTTGTTCACCATAATCGTATTGAAAGTGGAATAACTTTATTAAGGCTAATTCATCACCTTTTTTCTGATAATAGCATCATGGTATTGGTGCCTTATACCTCAGAATTAAAGTTAAGGACCCTTTTTATGGCAGAAAATTCGTGATATTTTGTTAGAAAGTAAACTTAAGAACCAATACGAACTTATTTACTCTTATCAGCCTGAGTGTTCCAATGTTCAACTTTTTTCCTAAATTACTTGTGCAAGTTTTAGGTGCTATAGTTGGATAGAATCCATTTCTATTGAAAGTTATGTTTCACATTTCTGTAGTTAGCATTTTGTCCAGTTGTTACAGTGAAAATTGCAGCGCAATTCCAGTGTAACTGTTATTCTTGATCAAACTTTCTTTTTAAAAGTTAAATCGTGGCTTATTAGTTGATCGCAATGTTGTCATACTTCTCCATTTCTCAAAGACAGACAATTTTTACCTTTCTTAGATGAATTATATTAGAAACTAATTTCCTCAAATTAGTACATTTGTTTGGTTACAGGTTTCTGTGCTTTAAAAAATAAACATTTCTCAAGAAGTGGAAACATCGACTGGTGCCATGTATGGTAATTAAGATTAGTTATTTACCTAAATCTTAGGTTGGCTGAAAGGCTATACAGTCATTTTGAATAAGCAATTTAATATTAACTGGTAGCTAGACTATTTATATGAAGTGAATTTTGCCAGCTGTAAAATTCTCTTAAAATATGTAATAATTTTTTGCTGATCTTGTGATCAGTTCTTGTGAAGAGTTCTTGAATTAAAAAGTATGTTTCTATACTTTTACATTAGGTTTAAATGAAAGGAATATATTTAAAAATTGAATAAGCTACATATTGCTCATTTCTGTTTTTGATGAAAATTGCTTGAATTCAGTATAGTGCATTAATTAATTGCCCCCAATTAAATGCTGTTATAAGTGCATCATGTTTAACTGCAACCGTTAACAATTGCTAATTATTTTGTTGGTTGGACTTGTCATGCTTGGACACAGTTTGTTGTTACCTTCTTTTAGCCTTGAATGGTTTCTAATTGTGTCTTGAAGGTAACTATGATATGCGCAATATGTTCATTTGTATTTGTACACCGAGTGTTCAAAGTTTTAAAATAGGCGGAATCTTGATGGTTTTGCTTTCCAAGCTTTATCTGCAATCTAAAATGGAGTGGAAAGTTTATAGACATTGTATTGGTTGTCTCCAAATAGGATTCTTATCCTTTAGATAATGGTTTGTTTATAGCCAGATTGTTGATCAATGATGAAGCATTTATTTGAAGAAAAAATTAAGTGAGCTGTTCATATGGACTTAATTCTGTAAGGACATTCAGCCTGATTTGGCATGTTTCGTGTAAGAATGTTTATCATGTGAAAAGCAACTGCTTAAATTACCTCATTACTCAGGTTAGCAGATATGGTCCATTATATTGCTATGTTTTTGATACGATTGTTGTATGCACCTATACAGTGTGTTGGAAGCTTTGCTTGTCATGACAGTCAAGTGTACAGCATATTTAGAGAAAAATCATTGAAAATATTTTTTCACTTAACTAGGCATAATTTAGCTGTTATTTTTGTAATCTGTATTTGCAACTCTTAGAATTGCAGTTTGAGCTATACCTCCCACTACTTACTGACATACCTACCTGTTCCATGTGGAGTTATAGTTGAAAACTGTTGACATTTTATGAGAAATGGAGAAAGAGTCTCTTTCTATTTCAGACCGAGAAATGAATTCAGACGGCTATCAGTCCAGGGGCACCCGTGTTTATGTGGGTGGTCTAAATGAAAGTATCAAGAAGGAAGATTTAGAATCTGAATTTGAAAAGTATGGTAAATTGAATAGTGTTTGGGTTGCTTTCAATCCTCCTGGATTTGCTTTCATAGAATTTGCCAATGAACGTGATGCTGAATCTGCTTGTAGTGATATGAATGGTTCTGAAATTATGGGGTCTAAGTTGAGGGTAGAAATTTCAAGGGGAAGGGGTCGTGGTAGGGGTGGTGGATTCCGTGGCTCTAGAGGATCAGGGGGTAGGGGGTTCTTTTCTGCAAGGGGTGGGAGCAGGGGTTCTTACAATGATAGAGGAGGTGGCTTCCGTGGCCGTGGAGGAAGGGGAAACTCGAGAGGGGGTAGGGGGCGATATGGAGATAACTACAGCTCAAGCAGAGGTGGAAGCTACGGTGGCAGCAGAGACTACGATCGCAACGGAGGTCGAGCCGACAACTACGGGGGTGGAAACAATTACTACAGTGGCCGTGACTCCGGTTCTTCGAGGTATCGCAGTCGCTCCCCAGTGGGGCGTGGCAGGTATTTATCCAGTTGAAAACTGGGTCTCTTCGTTCTACAATCCTAAAAACATTCGTCCACATGTCATGAGACAATTTGCAGGTCCTAGTTAAGCACTTTTAACATTGTCTTGGTGGCAAATGCCAACATTTAATGCTTGCAAAATCTGAATAATTCAACGTGATGACTTAGGTTATTGAATGCTAATACCTGAATGAAACATCTCCTGCAGTTCAGGATAATCAGGGACAACGCAAGGACGTCTCATGGCAGTTAAATTGGATAAATCCTAATTTGTAGGAGCTACATTCTCCTAAAATATTTTTATGGCTCATTAATGAATATGGAACGGAACCAACTTGACAACATTTTAAACTGTCTGCCAGAAATTTGTGTTGGTACTGCAAACAATAAAGCAGACATTCTACTTTTAAATTAACAATTGGTAGGTTGAGACGTTCCATTTCCATGATGTGACAATGTTCTTCGTTATTAAATTTTGTGCTTCGCTAAATATTGGAATTGACCTGTGCTTCGATGTATTTTGAGTGATCTACAATGTGCCCTCCTACGAATGTTACTGCGAATATTTCAGCTCCAGGGACTATGGAGGTACGGAGGGCTCGTTTGGCTACGGCGGTAATCGTTCAGGAGAGACATACTAGCGCAGAATGCTGAGAAAGGATCCCAGGTACATCGACTTTTTAAGTTGTTGGTGGCAATCCAGTGTTGCTACCTCTCCTTTTATGACCAAAATATCTTGCCTTTATTAAGGGTATTAATCTATACTCTTTCAAATGTTGTGAATGGATTTATGGGCCTCCTTAGCTTTTTAACCTGATTCATTGTAGGTTCCTTGTAGACACATAAAGTATTTTGTTTGATTCATTTTTCTCCTTGTGTGCATGAGCTATAAAACATTTAAATAATCCTATCATGGTAACATCAAAAGTAAATATGCCAAAGTAATTGTGCATGTTTTGTCAAGGCATGGGTCTTAATTCAATTGAATCTACGTAATAGATGTGGAAGCAATGCCTTACCAATGCCTTAATAATGTTTGGAAGTAACTGTGGAACTATTTCTGTGTTGCAATTTTACAGTCCCCTTCCTTCACGACCACAAATTTGATCGACGAGAGAACGGGTCATAAGTACGGCGACACCACATTGGTGGTTCAAATCTTCATGACATTAGAAGCACCGAGATAGTAACTTCATCCATAAATGTTCTTCAAGTTCTTCTGTGTAATTAAGAATTATGACTGATTTTATTTAATATGCATTTTGGCATTATTGATGTGAAGTGTAAGTTCAAAGTTCCCTTAAAGTTTTGGGGATAAGAATATTAGATTTTTCAAAATGTGTCTGAAGAGGAAGGTCTTTGATATTTCTCAATGTTTCTTTTTACATTGAGTCTGGTGAAGATGTAAAATACATTTGTAATATCATTTTCATACATTCTCATCATATGTAGACTTTAGTGTTTCAACGATAATAAAGATTTCTTTTGTAGTTTTTATTGATTTCCTTCAATCCAGAAATAGAAAGAGTACCCAAATATTCAATATTAAGCATTGCATTATCTTAATAGATGGTTGTAAACTGTAATTAGTAGCGTTTACCTGACGAAGGATTAGAATCTTCCAAAGGATATGTAATTGGCCATCAAGTTATGACGGAGGTAAGGAAATCTGAACTTCGAATTTGCTTGTATTGGATAGTTTTATTATTACTTTCTTTTCAATATTCAGAGATGTAATTTTATTTTCTAGTTTGCATGAGTGAACAACTAAATGAGTGGTAAACACTAGGTAAAAAAATTGTAGTAAGGAAAGTTGGGACTACTAGCATGTGCTAGTTAAATGTGTTGGGGGGGATGTTGGTTGTATAAAGAAATGAGAATGAAACTTGCATTATAAAATTAGTTTTTCTGATGAGCATAGCAATTAACATTGGTTTCTATTGGCTGTACTGTATCAAGAATTTTCAGTTTGATTCTTTGGAACAGAACTTTTTATGACTATATGGGGAGAATAAAGTGGTTGTGCAAAAATTATATTCTTTAATTTGTCAAGGTTTGATGCAGGTGTCACCTTTGGCATCGTAATATGTAAATATAAGTTGCTGTTCTGATACATCTGGTTGAATTCGGCAGATTTTTTATAACTCCATTTTATGCTCAGTACTATTGATAAATATTTTTTATCTGCTGCTTGAAAAATTACTGAATACAATAATTGTGAAAAACATGTATAAAGGGAATATTATGGCTTGCCTGACAATGAAGATATGTTGGTCTGTTAAGTATATTTTCAGATGCCTCCCATGTTGTGTGCAGCTGCTTAATACATTAAATCTGTTTTGAAGTAGTGGGTCTATTGCTAATCTGAACTTCATGTTGTCATTGTGATGATTTCTCAGATAAGCCATAGTATTCCTCTTTTACTATCCATATCAATTTTGCCTATACTTTTAAATGTCAACAAGATGGGAGATTAACTGAAAGTGAAGAATGATCATTCCTGTTCAATATAACTGAAGAACTTTGTACAAGAAGGTGTTAACTCTAAAAGAGGGCCTAAGGACATTTTAGGTTTTGTAAATGTATTGGATTGCTGGACTGTTTAATGTAAACCGTTGCCAATGAAATAAACCTTTTGATGGTAATAAGTTCAAATCTGTTTAGACCACAACCTTTTTTAAACAATTGTATATGGATTATGTTGTCTTTTTAGGTCAAATTTTCAAATGTTGTAGGATAATTATAAACTGTTGTAAATTTACCCAGAAATTTTTATGGATCCCGAAATATCTTTCTTTCTAACTGTTCTAATTTCTTTCCATCATATGTGCTTTTATTTCTAATATAACTACAAAATATTATTTACCCAAGGTGTTAGTAAACGCCTAATTGCCAGTATGAAGACCATTAAACATAGTGCATTGAGACGTTAACTCCATACTGGGGAACATTTTAGGATAGTTTCTGATGAAATGTATTGGAAAAACGAAATTGCTTATTAATAAAATTAACTGATTACGTACGGAATTGATTATGTTTTACATTTGAATTATTTATACCTTTTTCATTACACAAATATAACTTTGCCTTGAGCATTTTATAAAAACTTATTCCTGTTAACAATTGATATTTCCCCTCTTCAGATACAGAAAGAATCCATGAGGTAGAGGAATGTACTGGCTGTTTCATTAATAAATTTTTTCTATTCAGTATTCCTATTTAATCGGAGCCGGTTAGGCAAATCTTTAACTTGTAGAAACTAGCATGACATTATGGTCATCAATGCTGTAAATATTGCCATGTTTATAAATTTGCTTTTAAAATTCAACAAAATCTCGGTCCACATCCATAAAAGTGTGTCCTACTTCTGGAAACTAGTGGTCTATGCAGCCAAAATAAATCCCCTGAATCAATTGATGAAAATAAATTATGAAAGTTCTTATTTTGGTCAGGTAAATTGGTCTCTTTAGGGCTAGCTACTTCTACACCTGTAACCATTCATTTTTCCATCCACAGGAAGAAGCGTGATTTTTCTTGGTTATTGCTACTACTATCATAACTTAACATCATTTTGTGATTTTCTTGAAAAGTAGCAATTAAGTCATATAATATTCTGAGAACTAGTTTTAACTATATAATTCAAAATCAAAAAAAAAAAATTGTTTACACCTTACGGCAATAAGCTCGTATATTATTTTCAGAGGGGAATAATATTCCTGCCTAAGGGGACACTGTTAAATAATCAATTTTTGTATTGATGTTCAATTTAACATTTCAAAATGGCTCTAGTGGTATTTGTAGTACCTGTAATAGTGATAGGTACTGACTGTGCTTATTGGTTCAGAGTGGGATTTTTTTACTTGAAGGCAAGCCAGTTTTGGTATTGAAACTGCTGTGTTTTTAAAAAAGTTTTTCTGGACAATTTTTAAAACTTAGTGTAAGTAAAAACTAAACTTGTTTATCCTTAGAGGAAAGATTAACAATTGAATACAATTCGTATGTTTTTAACTGAATGGAAGTAGTGTGTTTATTTAATTATTTTTGCTTTTGTATTGATTTGGAAAATAGATGGACTTTTGCAGGGATTAGAATATCATGGTAAACATCTTACTTTTCTTCCTCATTTCCATTCCTTTTTATAGGTGTCTGATTTCCTCTCTTAACAGAATTTTCCTACTTCACAAATAATTGGAGCATAAAAAGTAAAATAGTTTTTCTATTTTTAATTTAACTGAGACTTGATGTTCAATTACCTAGGTTGTGTGCATTTGTCCTTAATTTGTCTATGCAAGTAATAGAGAATTGATCATTTTTTAAAAAAAGAATAGACAATCCGAAGACGAGTGCAGTTTGTAACAAACCTCTATTTATATCATTTAAGTATTTTGTTTTTCATAACTTGTTGAATATATGGAGTTTCTTCATGAGTGAATTTGGACAAGATTAATTGGATTTGACTAATAGTATTTTCAAATAAGTAAATTTATGCTAAGTATTACATTGAGGTATTGATTATTGGAAATATGTGAGAATATAAACCCAAATGTATATTCAAGCGAGGAAAAATGAAGGGGTTTGTTTATAATGGCAGCATTTTATCTGCTCTGGATTGTATGACTAATTCAATCTGCTTTAGGGAACGTTGAAGTTTATTATTGCAGCATGACAAGTCTGCCAATTAATTTGTTGTGTAATATAACATGAAATAAGCACAAATTTTAGAGTTCCATTGTTAATGAAAGTATTGTATCTCTTTATATAATTAAAATCCCTATTCAAATGTACTCACAATAACTGTTGTGATAAATTTATTGTGGACTTAACTAACCTTAAACGTTCTTCATTATTTGGTTTTTGTAATTGATATATTTGTATATTGTTCCTTTTAACTAAATGGGGTCTATTTATTTAACCACTTGTGTGCTGGGGATATTTTGAAGAATTAAAAAAAAACTTTTCTCCAGAGTTAAATTCAAAGTCCATTTAAATACATTTTTAATTGAGATTGGCATATAATTTCTACTATTCCAATGCAATAACCAGTTACATTTTATTAAAGTGTTAAAATTTTGCTTTCAGGTGTGCTTGGTAATGTGTTAAAAATTGTTTATACATACCTATAGATTAATCTGGTTCCAGACTACACTCCATATAAGTGTCTTTCATGATAGTTTCATTAAACTCTACTGTAATTTGTACATTGATTGGCTGGTCTTCTTTTGTAACTGATGTTACTTATTATATTAAGATTTATTATCTTTACTTTTTAAAATAGACACTAATAGTGTATAAATTATTGGTTACTTCTTATTCCTTTTTTGCAACTTTTTCTTCTAAGGACTACCATTTCTACCTTAATTATAAAGTAAACTAGTGGTGATACTGTAAACAAACCTTAAGCAATTACTCTTTCTGTTTAAAATGCCATTTGCTCCATTCATATGAGTTTTCTTTTAAACAAGCGTTCTGTGACAAATACAATACATCAATCGAATGAGAACCGATTGACAAACTTATTATGACCACCCCACCTAATGCCTTGACAATTTTGTCTAACTTCTCCAGATGAGATAACTTGTGAGAATTCAGATAATGTGCCTGTCCAGTTGTGTGGAATTTGATGGTCACAGGTCGAGCTCATTGATGAGCTGGATAAGGACCGAGACTTGGGTATGTTGTGGTATTCAGATTATTTACCTCACAAATTGAAGAGCCTGAAACAAAATCATGAAATGTGTACTCAATTTATGTGGCATCCATGCTTTTATAGTGTTCTTGCCAAATTCTCATTCTGCCATTGGCATTATACATCACTGTGGTATTCAGTCCTAAGACCCTCCATGCTAGCCTACTTTGCTCAAACCTTTTCATTACCCCATAACTATCAACTTAGTCAGCTTAGCATATTCCAACCTTGGCCTTCCTCTTCTGTTCTTACCCCTCCCACATCCCTCCAATTCTAATTTTACAAGACTCTAAAAGTGGCCTATTAATCTGTTCCTCTCTTGGTCAATGTCCTCCATATTGTTCGCTCTTCCCCTATTGTTCTTAGAACTTCCTCATTAGTGATTACCCACACATCTGATTTTCAGCATTCTCCTACAGAAGCACATTTCAAAGGTTTCTATTTTTTATTACTGCAACTCCTACTATCCACATTTCACACCCATATAACGTCATATGAACATTTTTCTAATATTCACAGTAAATTTCTATTGTTTGCAGACGCAGAGTCATATTGCATCTCCTGCCCTATATTCTTCCTAAAACCAGACTGATCTCCTAAGTCATTTTCTTTTTGATAATGCTCCATTGAACAATCCTTTTGTTCCTATGCCAATTATGGATGTTTTCTGTTCTTTACTGCTGACAGCAAAGGTGTTCCAACAGGCCTTTGACTTCTATAGGGTCTTTCAAGAAGGGTGAGGCGATGTTGAAAAGGAATAAAATATGCTGTGTGAATGACTGAATTTATTGACCCTGAAGTTGAGTCACATTTGGTAGCAGTTACAAAGAATAAGCTTAAAGTAAGAAATATGAATAATAATCATACAAACGGTAAATGACATCATTAAAAGTAATATTAAAATACCAATTTTTTTAAAGCACTTCACTATCACACTTTCCTTATTATTCCCTGGAAAACTTTGCTATTTTGAAAGGTCCATTATTGGAAAACCCTTCATGTTATGATTCAGGGATCATTTGAAACTGTCTCCAATTAAGAGCTGCAGTAATTTGATGTACAAGTCTTTCCACTCTCCATACTGACAGAGTATTGAAGAGTTGTTGACACACACACACTTAGGCAGACAGTCCTGTGTTTAAACACTTTCAAGTGACTCTTTTAAAGAAAGATGTGTTATGCTGATACTTATTTCATGATTGAAAACAAAACCACCTCAATGTTAATTGCTGCTACAGGGGATTTTGTCCATATCTTGAACTATTAATCGCTTCAATTGTTGGATATAACATGCTACCCTTTCATATGAGCCTGGCACTCAGTCCTAAGACTGGTCTGATGCCAAGCTATCTTGCGCTAGCCATTTCATTTCTGCATAAATACCACATCCTCCCTATCTGCTTAGAGTATTCCATCCTTGGCCTCCCTCTTCTGTTCTTACCCCCAATGCTAATTTTACAAGACCATCACGAATGTATCAAAACATGGCCTATTAATATAGCCCTTCTCTTGGTTAATGTCCTCTATTGTTCGCTCTTCCCCTATCGTGCTTAGAACTTCCTTCTTGGTGATTCTATCCACCCATCTGATTTTCAGCATTCTATAGCACCTCATTTCAAAGGATTGTATTCTTTTCCTTTCTACAACTCCACGTTTCACCCATATGATACCATACAAACATTTTTAGCAATTATTTCCTAATATTCACACTGATATTACCTGTAAGTAAATTCATATTTTTCATGAAAGCCTTCCTTGCCTGTGTTATCCTAGTCTCTTTGTCTACTATACTTATAACATTCTTTAGTTATTACGCTGCCCAAGTAGCAGAATTCCTTAACCTCCTTCAAAATATATCCTTTCCCAATCTAATATCCTTTGTTATTTCAATGTTTCCCATACTACACTCAATCACCTTGGTTTTCCCTCTAATACTCATGTTGTACT
The DNA here is from genome assembly GCA_034510155.1 of Eucriotettix oculatus. NCBI lineage: Eukaryota > Metazoa > Arthropoda > Insecta > Orthoptera > Tetrigidae > Eucriotettix > Eucriotettix oculatus. The sequence goes on from CM067378.1 coordinate 44,811,754, forward strand.
CTTCCTCCAGGGCCATGTTCAGTTCATGCCATTTATTATGGTTTCCAAGTATTCTGCTGATACCCCTAATACTACAATATCATAGGCAAAGTGTTGGGTTTCTATTTCTTCTCCTTGTAGAGATTCCTTTTCCGTATTCCATTTTAACTTTCATCATCGCCTATGGGCGACAGACTGCATCCTTGTCTAACTCCTTTCTTGATTTCTGCTTTCTTTTCTTGTAATTTAATTCTAATTACTCTGATTGCCTTCTGTAGAGGTTATGAATAACCCTCCTTTCTCAATATTTTATTCCTGTCCTCTTTGAAATCCTTAGTAGCATGTTCCAGATTACATTATCAAAGGCTTTTTCTAAATCTATAAATGCCATGAATGTAGGCCTGTTTTTCCTTATTCTGTCTTCTAAAATTAGACACAGTCAGTATTGCTTCTCTGACTTAAACCAAACTGATTTCCTAACTCAAATTCTATTTTTTTTTGTGGGAGGGGGGTTAAACAGGCTACATGAGGGTGTACCTGAAACAGGCCTATATACTATTTTTGTTAATATTTTGCATGCATGAGGTACTTAATTATTCTACAAGATATCACAGTTAATTTGTGTACTACTGTCAGGCTGGCATGATAGTTCCTGTATATTCAATAATGTTGACATTCTGTCCTTGTGATAGTTTTATTTTCCATACAGTGGAAACTAATATCTGTGAATTGATTTCTTGCTACTCTAATGTCCACAGAGAAAAAATATTTGCCATAAAATTATGGGAGCACAGATTGACAAAACCTCGTTTAAAAATTTATTTACAACATTTAAATTGCATGTTATCTGAAATTTTTACTTGTATTGATAACATGTAGTAACTACAAATGCATGTTACAGTATATTGTCCCAAATTATGAATGAGGAACTGATTTCCTGTAAAAATGTTTGAATATTGCCAATATGTTGTGTATATATGGCTTTTTAAATAAAACACTTTTTAATTCCATGAAACAAAATTAAGGACTGCTGTTCACATCTGATAAAAGTCATTAATTTGTAGTTCTGTGGTGAATTTTTTGTTAGTTTATAATTTGCATGGGAGCAGGCCACTTATATTTTGAACATCACACAGTCGCTTCATTAGAGATAAAAGCTTCTGAGGATATTTCAGGTGAGAATGTATTAGTTCAATTTGATGTGTTGAACTAATTTGTTCTGGATCTGTGCCCAAATAATACATACAGAATCTTAAGAGCAATCAACATTCATTGTATATTACGGTATTCTATATGTCATAGCTTTATGTTCTCAGACTAACATTAACAAATCCAAGTTATTAATTTCATTTACTTGTGATTACAGGTTTACAAGTGTTTAAAACGAAGTTCATGGCACCAAAGGCAGATATATCACTGGGACACCTGTGACTCGATAAGATGTGTATAAGAACAAAAATAACCCTACTAGTCTTTCCATACCCATGATGTTTTAGTTTCTTTTATCTGACTGAACATGCTTAAAGGGGATTTGAATTTGCTCATTTTAAAGTCTGGTTCCTGTCCTTTAGGACAAATACATTATATGGTTGGACAACTTAATTTAGAAGGTACAGACATCAATGAATGATTTATTGAGGTAAAGTTAGTCCAAGCTAATTGTCAGATGAAATAAATATGTGCATCAGGAAATGAAGGTTAAGTAAAACAATGACAGAGAGATAGAAAGTAGGTGAATTACCTGAGGTGTAGCACATGGCAGGCACCTTGTAAGGTTTGGAGTTCTTTAAATTTTCATCAGAAAGTTAGAAAGACATTTCCTAGATCGACTAGCATTATAATGAATATAAATTATATAGCTGCAATTAAAATATCTAAAAATTAAAACATTTTCTTGTGCTAACACTGTTGTACAACAGTAATTTATCTGTGACATTTAAACTACCTTATGCACAGTTATCTTCCAGAGCTTCATCTGGAAGATGATGGTGCATGTGGCCATCCAAACTCGCTGTTAAATTTAGTTGTACCTGAGTGGAAGCCTGGAAAGAATTTCTTCAGCAAATACACTGGGAAGTCATAATTATTTTAAAATTCATATAGAAATTTTAATGTTAGGTGCAATAATTTTTTAAATGTCACCTTGGGCATTTTAAATTGTTAGGGCTAGTTTGTTCAAGTTACTGATGTAGTGCACTACTACATACCAAAGATCCAGCCAGTCAATGGATGTAACATGCTTCAAGCCACAGGTGAGTATGATTGGTAAAGTTGTAATTAGTGCTGTAGTATTAAATAAAAAATTATAATGAAAGTTGTTTACCATTTATTTTATACCTTTTGTCCCATGAATTAATGTCAAAAGCTCTGGGCCTTACATCACATATGCCATCCAGGCAGCTGTTTACTGCTCTGCCATATGACCCATTACACATTATTGAAACTTTCCCTCATTTTATAATTTATATTAGAAGTTTATGGAAAAGGAATAAAACACCGCAAGAAGATGTTTGTTGATGATATTGTATTAGAGGAGTCTGAAGAAGACTTGGAAACCATAATAAATGGCATGAAAGTTTTCCTGGAGATAGAGTACAACATGAGCATTAATAGAGGGAAAAACCAGGTAATTGAGTGTAGTGTAGGAAATAGTGGAATTACAAAGGATGTTAGATTTTGAAGGAAGTTGAATTCTGCTACTTGGGCAGCATAATAACTAGGGATGGAAGAAGTTAAGTAGAATACTATAAGCGGCTTTCACACGAAATAGGAATTTACTTGTAGCGAATATGACTGGTAGGAAATCATAAAAAAATTTCATGTGGAGTGTGGCGTTGTATGGGTATAAAACATGAATTGCAGAAATGAAACGGATAGAAGATTTTGAAACGAGCTATACAAAAATGTGACTAACCAAGAAGTTCTGAGCAGAATAAGAGAAGACTGCGATATATTGATAGGATACGAGGGTATTGTAAAATTAGCGTTGGAAGGCAGTGTGTAGAGTAAGAACAAAAGAGGTATACAAAAAATTGAATATGCTGAGCAGATTAGAAAGGATATGGTGGTTAAGTGGAAATGAAGGGAACAGAAAGTAGCATGAGACTAGTCTAAGAACTGAAAACTACAACAAAATTAAAATAGGACAGATAATTTAGACTAATATATTGTTCTAATTGTCTTGCATTATACACTCCATAAAGTAAAGAAATGGTTCTGATATACAAATGTGTGCTTCTAGCCAAGGGCTAGGATTAGTCAAGAATGCAATCTACAATTGATGCTTGTCATAATTGAAAGTTTCATTTGCCAGTATATTCCAAGGACTTTAGGAAACTGGAACTGAGTCTAGCATTGACACTCTTGCATAAGATACAGATTTCATTATTAAGAAACATAATATTAAGGATATTCCATAATTAGGAATGTTATTTGTTAAATATTCCATTTGATAAGGATGTGTTAAATCTAGAACAAGTGTGTGTTTTGTACCTGAATGTTCCTCTTGAGTAATCTTTACTGTAGTAAGACATTTGGATACTGGGAGTATTAGTTGCTTAAGTCAAGCTGTTTAATGTAAACCTTTAAATTTAAATGTAAAGGTTTTCTTTTCAGTATTTGATATGTTGTGTTTTTATTACAGTACATTAACAATAAGTTCTATATTGTTATAATCATTTTATATTTCAAAAGATTTATTAATTCATGAGATATATTGCTTTTATAAAAATTGCACAACACAAAGATATATAACATTTTATGATATAAGTAATAAATATATAAAAATTTCGTCTATATGGCATTTTTGTTAAAATAGTTATATTTAATATATTAATGTTCATTGTGATAAACTAACCATTCGTATGACTCCAATGAAAATAATTCTCAAAAGAAATTAATAGTATCAGTTGTGTTCATGGACAATACAATACTTGACTCATTTAATTTGAGCGAGCACAGCTGATCGCCTTTCTGTGTTTTGGAAAAGAGCCCTGATGAGTTGCTTCACTTCTTCTGGAGAAAAAAAGTGTGCTAATGGGCCTGCACCGTTAAACCAGCGAGCCTCTATATCTTTGAGACTTGCACCCAGAACCAATATCAACTCCTGAAACCTCTGCCACTGCTTGGCATAAAGCAAAACTTCTTTTGGGTCCTGCAGAAAATAAAATTATTAGTTTGGAATATGTTATACAACATTGTTATTAGTGTGGAAATGACCTTCAACCAAAGTGATTTTATTGATCAAAGGGCTCGATACAATACAAACATTTCAATTAATGGTTTACTTAAGAATTTTTTGCAAGTTGGACTTGTTGAATCACTTTGGATATTAGTAATACAAACTACTATCTTATTGGTCTATGCATGCATTTGTACAAACATTATAAAATATCTCATTGAAGTTTTGTTTAATACACAGGTGGTAGGCAGTCTACAATTCTTTTCAGATGGGAGCTGTTCTGGCTTTCAGAGAATGAACGTAGACATAAAAAAATGTTACTACATTGTCTCATTCCCCCCTCAACATACCATTACTTCAGCTGTGTGGACAATAATACAAGTCAGAGGCAAAAAGTAACCTTAATATTTTTATATGAAGAAAATATGTACAGTAGATTTTACAGCACTTTTCAACTTGCAGCTGTGACATCATTTCAGTAATGTCAGGATTCTGTGCGAAAAAGGTTCTGCATAACTAATTGTACAGAATTTATTGAGGAATTCAAATATACAATAGTCACTGTATTTCAGGCTTTAAAAGATTCTCAAGCACAATATGATAGGCTGCTGTTCACATAGTGTCCCTTGGCATGTTGATACAGGATTGGACCTTTGCAGCCCCTGAAGAGCATGAGCATCACTTGACCCATTGATGGTCTCTGTGATGATGAATACCAACACTCTTAAGTTTGGTCTACAAATGGAAGTAGTAAACCCATCAGCGAAAAGCTTTAAAAATTTGTTTCATTTGGCTTATAATGTTGAAAGAGTGGTTCATAAAAATCTTTCAGTTGGTTGTGAGATGTTTTGGCACCCATCTAGTGGAGGTTTTGTAGTAGTACAGCTCACTGTGAATGGCACAGTGCCATGACTGATGTTCAATTCTACAGCCACTTTGTTAATTCTCTCGGCTGACTGTCCACTGCAATGAGTGTCTGGTGTAATGGCGGCACTAGGTTGACTGTAGAGAATTGCATCACTCAGTGTTGAAACACTTCACTTTGAAACTTCCTGTACCGTTATAAGCCTGCTGAAGTGACATATTGCTCCTTCATCCTCCAATAAAAAAAATGTATAGCTACTCACCACTCCTCTTTAGTACCATGAATGTTCATATATAATACTTATTTATGTGTAGCTAACAAACTTTCACTAACTGACACAGTTTTAATTAATATTATTACCTTTTCTTTATGGCTCATGTCACTGTCACATGAATTTGATTGGATGGCAGAAGGGAGAGCTTCATGGTCAAATTACCTCCCATTTGAAAAGTTCTACAGTGTAATTTATTTTACTAAAGAATGTATTTTGACAAATGAATTTGATCTTTCAGAATCTGTTAAAGAAATTGGAGAGAAATTGTGATTGATTGGCAATATTTGTTCTTTTCCTTTGATAGATATTTTTGGGATGAGATGTAAATTATTGTTTTAATCATTTTTAGTACAGCAGTTGCTACACTGTTAGAAAAAATTTAGAAAATACTGACATTTGTTCCATTATAGGAGTAGTTGGAGAAAATATATTTTGGAATGGGACAGTTATTGTATGATTATGTTAGTTTCTTTAGAAATTTCCATATGAAGATGATTTTGGTACTTGTTTAGTGGTTTAAGCATTGCTATAAATTTGGAAGGAAAAACAATTTTCACACCATTGTAAAACTCGTTATTGAGTGAGGAAATAAATGATAAGGTTAAATTAAATTAGTAACATTAGTTCAATATTTTAATAATACTTTAATAATTTTTAAATTCTCATTCAAGTATTTTGGTTACTAACCTGGAAAATGTGGGGAGCTCTTGCACTCACCAAGCCAAAAACTCGTACTAACATAATTGCTACATCAGCTGAGATGTCTTCCACTGTCAATATACGAATGATCAACTCTTCAATAAATGAATTAAGAAGACAGCCTGGGGAGAAATACAAATCAACTGTCACATAATATATTGGAAATGAAATCAGAAACCAATATTACTAAAATACACATTGGATCATTGCACACAAGATCTGGGCAAAACACCACATTAGAACAGATTTAGATTTATTGTTGTTTCCATTAGTCCTTGATTGAGGAAATAGGATACATCTTACATTACAAATAACAAATAATTTTAAGAACAAACTAAGGTACAAAATAAATTAAATAAAAAGTATATAGTCTAAAGCCATTGAAAGCACTACATGCACACAAGAGAAACTTAGGTGTAAGCTTGAGGTGTTTCCTTGTTCTCCGATCCCAAGAAGGGTTTGCCTCTTGTGGCATAGTTGGCTGGTTGGTGCTGGCAGTCTCTGCTGCCAACAAAGGACAGTACTGGCTGGTGTGTAGAAAGTCCTGTGCGAGTGTGGTCAAAAATACAATGGACAAACAATACAAAGTTGAAGAGGGGGAAGATGGGAGTATCGTAATTTTTGATGAAAACAACTAGCAAAATCTGCAGTTGCCAATCATGCTAGCATGACTGGACATCAGGTTAATATTGAGAAAACAAGATTGCTCAGTCATGCCAGTAATATCTGAGAGAGACAGGATACAGTATCTGATAGATCTGGAGCTCACTTGTTGCAGGTCTGCAATAGCTAGTCCAGGTCAAGTGTGGCATGACCAACAGACAAATAAAGCCTGGCAAACTAGGCCCAAAGGCACCACTGTGGGCCTTGAAGTCTGTGACACCAGCACCAACTGCACTACTATGGTGTGAGAGATGGATGCTTCTGGGAACGACCGAGTCTTCACCGTAGACTAACTCACCAGCCAATCACAGGACAGCATACCCCTGCTGCTGTGACAAGGAAGCCCCACACACACACACAACTCGGTACTTCACTGGAAGATGATGATGACAAAAGTGTGATATCGACGATCTTACCTGGATGGAGTCCTGAGAGACCTTTATCAAATACAAACATGCAATATTTTAAATAAGATCACCTCATACCTATAGATTTACAGTAAACATTGATGGGTAGGACATCACTCCACACCACTTGCAAGAGCTCCAATTGCCTTAAACACTGCCGGATAGACTTCTCAATTGAAGATGACTGACTTTCCCCTTCTCCTAAATTAGATAGCCCTGAAAATAATATATTATAGAAAAGATTTTGAGTCATTCATGAGGCATCTCATGTGGTTTACAACTCACCAGAATCTCTGAGGATGTCCATTATCTGTTTACGCTGGTTCTGAGCATGTTTGAGGAAAGCACTAGCACCAAGGTGACGTATTTTGCTCACCTGGTCAATGAAAGTAGTTGTGTGGGAATGTAAAATGGAAGGCAGACGGTCATGGTAACTATGTCCAAGTAATGGCAAGTGGTGTGCCAGATACATGCAATTGTTGTGAAAGAGTGCTAGAAAAAGAACAAAGCATATTTCATGGACCAGTAAGTTTGAAGACATTTAAATATAAAAAACAGCTTCTTTTCTTATAAAAATAACGACAGATAATTAGTGGAAAATAAAGATTCTAACCAATACAAATTAATCCTAACAGTTCTGAATGTTAACTTGACAGAGCATACCTACTATGTATATGAGGTAAAACAAAATACATTCATCAGTTACATGAAGACGATAGTGGAGATAACTATCGAAACATTGTATTTTACAATAGATAAAAACCTGGGTAGAAACCCAAGAACTTTATATTCATAAGGAAAATCTGCATTATCTATTACAAGTCTTTGGTATTAATTTCTTATTTAGACTTTCAATAGCTCATTACATAAAGGATATATCCTTTATATTTAAATAGATTCACAGGAAATCTTCCATCTCTTGTATTACCTACTGTTTGCCTTTAACTCACCTACTTGTTGAGGTATAGTTTCCAGGAATCTGGAGTGATGTGCTGGCACTACAGCCCTATACAGTTCAAATACATTTCTTGCAGTGTAAAATAACCTCACAGAACAAAGGTCTGAACTCTGGACTGCCTCCTCCAGGATATCTCGTACCAGTTCCAACAGTTCTTGTGTTGATTTGCTGTAGATGAAGAAAAATAAAATAATATGTTCAGAACACTGTCAAGTACAAGTAACATCAATAAAGTCAATTTTAAATTAATAAATTTAGCCTTTTCCAAGCTCAAAAATATGAAAAATGATTCAAGCTTTAGAAGCAGCCTTTCAGAGCCACTCACTCAGAGTAGTACTTTGTACTTACACTTCCAGTAAGTCACCAAATTTCTCTCTTTTTCCTGTCCTTATATATATATATATGAGATAGGAAATGACATTGTCATGTTTATTAAAACAATTAATGGGGAAAGGACAGAGAGATAGAAAGAAGATGACTTACCTGAGGTTCATAGATGGTAGACACCTTGTGAGGTTTAGAGAACTTGAATTTTTGGAGGCACCGCCCCCTTCATCAGAAAGTTAGGAAGACATTTCCAGTGATCAACCAAAATTTGCTGCTCTGCTAACTTAGGTCGTAAACAATTGACCCCACCAGGTCACCAACTTTCTCTCTCAATAAGGGTCTGGGAAGAGGCAAGGACTTGATGGGGGTTGGGGAGATGCATACTAACACCCCCATCTTGACACACATTCATTCAAACACATCCACCCTTAGAGGTGTCAATATTTAAATATTGATACACACTCTCATACATACATACATACATAAAACTACCATTCAAACAAAAGGCAAGGTATACAGAAGGATTTATTGTATGTACAATTCCAATGGACTCGTGCTTGGGAGGGGGGGGGAAAGGTTGGAGATAAAGAGTTATAGGATGTTCAGTCCAGGGCTTTGTCTTGACTGTAGGACATGCTGGAATGAAAGTTCCCATAGATGGAGTTCAGCTTCTGATGAGTCGGGAGGTAGGGCTTTGAGGGGGGCTTTGAGGTAGGGCTTTGAGGGAAGCAGTGGTTGAAGTTGTTGGTGTTGTGGCTATGGGGAATTGGGTTTTGAGGAGTTTTACTGTGCTGCGGTGGTTTGCAATCCGTTCGGGGAGGGGTCTCTTTGTCTGACCGATGTAAAAGGCTGGGCAGAGTGTGCAGTTTATTTTGTAGATAGTGTGGGAGGACAGACAGGTTATGTTTTCCCTAATTTTGTAGGTATATATATGGATATATATAAATTAATGAAACGTTTGTTTGTGACGAAGTCACAGGTTTTATTAGGATAGTAAGTAAGGATAGTAAATGAGGGAGAAAGATAGGAAATACACTTTGAAACATATGCTTGGCACAGAATTATGCTCAGGGAAAGACATATGTCAAGCTTAGAGAAGAAAGGAAGAAGAAAGAAAGACTGAAAATATTCGGCGCCGCCGGGACTCGAACCCGGATCGTCACAGAGCCTCCACTGTAGCTGCAGAGCGCCTTGACCATTAGGCTACGTCGCCGGTGCGTCGAAGGTAGTCGGTCTTTGATATATATGTACAATGTATTTAGTTGGGATATATATATGTACGATGTATTTAGTTGGGATAGATATATATATATGCGTCAGGAAATGACATTGTCATGTTAAAACAATTAATAAGGAAAGGAAAGAGAGATAGAAAGTAGGTGACTTACCTGAAGTTCATTGATGGTAAGCACCTTGTGAGGTTTGGAGTTCTTTAAATTTTCGGAGGCACCGCCCACTTCATCAGTCATTTCCAACGACTGCCAAGGAAAAAAACATTCCTTAAGTGGGAATTTTGTTAAATCTGGGTTCCTTAAAAGTGGGAAAAAATTACATTATTCTTATGGCAGTTTTTCTGGGACTTAGAAATTACTTTGTTACAAACAGGAATTCCTTCAAAAGTGGGAACCTTAAAACGGGGTTTCACTGTAATTATAAGTCAAAGGTAGAAGAAATGCTTCAATTGAAGCTCTAATAAAATGCAGAAAGTAAATTTGAAAGACAAGATTGTAAAAATGTTGCCGGATTCAAGTCCTGGATCAGATCAATATTTTTGTCTTCATAATAATAACATAAAAGGCTAATCTAAAATAATTATACCAAACCAAATTAATTGACACATGACAATAAAATTAAATGGTTGAGAATATCAGTTACATTTAGGAACTTAATTGTATCTGCTTTTACATAATGCCAAAAGACAAATGCTGTTGCCCATGTTACCTGATCTGGCACTTTGGAAACTGGAAAGTGTGGGGACTCAGCTTTATGCTTGGCTCCACGTCTTGTTCTCTTTTCACTTCACTATTCAAAAATAATGTGTTACTTGGTTCCTGTAAGTATAAAAACATAAAAATGATGGAAACTGTCTGCAGATATCAAAATGCTTATAGTTAATATCAATTAAAATAAATAAACAGAAAACAAGAAGTTTTCAAAGACACTATTGTCAGGAGATAGAAGTCTTGGACATATTGCTGGCCAACAATACTGTGTGTATGTGAGGATTAAGTCAAATGAATCTGAAATATGTTTATATCTAACTTACCTCAGGGCCAACTTTCACCATTTCATGAAGATCTTTCTTCATTATGTTACGGGCAGAAGTCAAATATTGTTGGCAAGTTTTATTTGCAAAGAGCACATCTATGTTCCTTGCATATTCAATGATTGACTTGTTTCTTTCACTCAAAAAACCTAATAGACAAAAAATAATGACAATAGATTTCACACCAAAAATATATTAAAGTGAATATTTTCAATTTAGTGGACAAGAAATGTATGCAAAACAGACAATGCATAATAAGATTTATAAGAAGAAACGTATTATCAAATATAGTGTGATACAATTCTACCGATAGATTCACCATAAACTTTAAATCAGATAAAGAAATTTTAAATAAATAACATGGAAGTGGTGTAATATCATATATGATAATGTTTGAAAAGTAAGGGCCACACTATATCTTACTATTGTTGTTGTTCTGGTATTGTCCTAAGACTGGTTTGATGCAACCCTTCATTCTAACCTATCATCACAAAGCCTTTTCATTCCACATAACTACCAACAACATCCTTCTGTTCTTACCCAACACACATTCCTCAAATGCTAATTTTACAAGACCCTCATGTCTCAACCTATTATGACTCCTAAAAAAATAATTCAATGTTAATGTATTAGAGAAATACAAGCAACCAGAGGTGTTAAATCATGCCAAAATCTCTAATAACAAAATAACTAATATTAATAAAATAGCAACCTACTTAGTAGATGTATGTTTTATTCTTGTACTGGGATCCATGCTACACTACGGCAAATGCATAATACTGCTGTTGCAACTATTTAAATCACACAAGTGTCAAATTCAATGCAGCTAACCTGCCACACACAAACAGGTTTGGCCAAAATAACTTTTTACAAGTTAATTTTTATTGGACACTAGCTGTGTACCAAATATTGCCCAGGCATATATTTATATTAGTACAGTACAATATTTAATTCAACAATAATATTTTTGTTAACATGTGATAAAACTGGCATTAAAAACATAACATTTAAGAACTTTTATCTTTTCATGCTCCTTCACAATCAAAGTTAACTGAATGCTAATTTCATCACAAACAGTGTGAGTACTTTTATTGAGTCAATAAATTTTTAGTGACCTAATTATAAACTACCTTCACACACCTCCACTATGTGGATGAAGAACAACTTAAGTTGCGTGTTGAATGCCAGAATTAAACTTGGCAACTTCCAATAACCCCAGAAACACCATTCTAGATGGTTTCCTTCATTTTCATGAAATGACCCTCCTCTCAACATCAGGAGAAACACCATCAATTTAATTACCCCCAAAATATATTTACATAATGAAATATGGGCCATTTATGCAAATTTTAAAAGGTCCCCCCCCCCCCCATGTTTGTTTCCAGGTCAAAAGGTACATCACTCATTTAAGATTGTAAATGGAACTTTGTTTTATCACCTTCATCTTCCTCTTGCATGTAGACCTGCTACTTAACTGGCATATTAAATGTCAGAATTATACTCTGCACCTTCTGAAATTCACACCAGTTTCAGTTGTTTTTACATTATGTTTATGTAATACCACTCCACCCCTACCTAAAATGGTGTACCCTTCCATGCTCAATAAAGTTGAAATTATATGTCAATACATGGGGGAAACAATATTAAGTAAATGACACAAATATCACCCCCTCCACTCCCATAACTAGGAGTTTCTTTTCAAATCACAAGGAACATAAAATTGGTTCACCTGTTTATTATTGTACACACAACTTCGTTTCACCTATGTAATGTATTAAAAGTATGTAAAGTAAGCTTTAAGTTCTGTGACGCATTCACGGCTGCTTCCCCTAAATTCTTTCAGACAATGAAAGGCAACCCTCTTTTCGTCACAATAGTCTCTTTAAAATAATTTCAATTTAAAAGGTGACCAAAAATTTTATTCAAGTTCATCAAAATATCAGAGTATTTGTCATTAGCATGAAAGATGAAAATACAGCACTGGAGATGATTATGAAAGACTTAAGAATATACCACTAATCAGATGAAAAAAGCCAATGAGATTTTCAACATCTTATTTTCTATGAGTATCCCATTACGCGAAAAATCTTTGTTGAATAGTGAAACACAGACCTGAATATTTAAAACAGATAAATGATCAAAATGTGTCATAAATATTACCATATTATAGTAATTGGTTAATATTTGGGAAAGGGCAAGCTGGTCGAGAAACTACCACCCATAATAAAATGTAAATTATTTTTGAATATCTGTGAGCATAGATCATGATTACTGCCTATTTGCAAACAAACAACTATTAAAATATAATTTCAAAGATTCAATTTTTTTTACTTATATGAAATTGGATACTTTACCTATGGATGACAGCTGCACCTGCAAAGCTTCTGCCAAAGCAGCTACTTCATTGTACTTGTCAAAATCATTGCTGTGGCTTGGTACTGTGTCTTCCAGGCAGTTCTTAATCAGCACCTCACAGAACTCGTCAGAAATCATCTCCCCCAATTTCCTCACAGCAGACATGTCACTTTCTATCTCAACACTCAAGTATGTGCCAAAAAATTGGAAAACCTTGGTCAAATTTTCAAACACAGATGAGAAATGTGGTTTACTGGAACTTTCCTTCGTCACCACAACGAGGACGGCATCTGATTCATAATTCATAACATCCACACAGCTTTCCTTCTTGATAACTGGTTCTAGAATTAGCTTAAGGATTTTCACTGAGAACTTCTTGAAAGAAAAATCTAGCTGCTCCAGGAAGTTAAGAGCCTGGAACATACTCTCCGTCTGGTGTAGGCGACTTGTGTCAACCCGCAAACTTACACGTTTCCCACTACGATCTGCTTCTACTTCATCCAAACTCAGACATTCAGCCCATAGCTGCTTCATATCATACAGAAACTTTTCCATGTATACTATCCTCTCTTTAACAAAAGCTTTTAATATATCCAGGTTCTCATGGTTGGTTTTTCCAACTAAGGCCTCCAAGTGTTTCAGCTTTCTAGCTGCATTCAGATAACGACCTTCGGACTGGTCAAGGCAGCTTGCCTGGAGAGCCAAGTCTATCTCCATTATCTGGTTCACAAATTGTAGACTTAGATTGGCTTCTTGCAAAGTTAAAGATATACTCTTCAATTCACCAGTGGAGTTATGCAAGTTATTCTTTGTCTGTAATAAAGAGTTATCATGATATAAAAGAGGAATTTAAATAGAATGGTGTACAAGCTTACAGGTCTCCTTATATTGCAAAAACTAATGCCAAGCAATAAAATATCAACAGATACAAAATAATATAATAAAATTCAAAATGAAAAATATAATGTTTTATGCTGTATGACTTTAAATGTAGGAGATTTATCTTTTTTTTAAAGGAATATACAGGTTTGTTCAATAAAATTTGTGAAATTTAATTCCTATATTTTCACTTATCATATTTTATAAAAGGAATACTATGATAACAAGAGGGATAAAGTTTAAAAAGCTTCTATAAGTGAAGAAGTACAACAATTTTAATTATTAAAAAATATAATATTTTCTGACATCATTTTCAATTGGTTATTTTCTTGCAATCTTTGTGTATACATTTTTTTCAGATAAACTTAACATGGGCAGCATAGAAAACATATTTGTTGTAGTAATGTGATATTCCTGGGACAGCTAAATTTACTATTTAATTAAATATATCTGAAAAGGGGGGTGCTTCCACAGCCAGTGACACCTATTATTAATTTAAGCAAGTCAATGGCTCCCTGACCCTCTTACCTACCCAAATGATCTAATTATTTTAACTTTACTTGTTTGATACATGTGTATACTGTATGTCTCTCTCTACCCAAATCAATTTATGTATATGTGGATATACGAAGGTTGTGTCGAGGTCAGGGTCACTGCTTTGTGATACAGATTTGAATCCTGTGAGAGCATGGAGTGTATTTCACTGTCAGCATTATCTAACCATCATAACCAGAAAAAGCAACAAAAAATCACCATCATTATAATTCCACAAAAATAACGAGTTCCATAGACTCCGAGGACAGAATAACTAATCTATGTGTACCTTACTCATTGCAATTACTTTTTTAAAAAAATTGAAAGGTCCATACTACAATCCCGTGATGTTTAACAGCTTACAGAATTTTTGGTATTAAACTAATGATATAAATAAATTATTTAAAGTGCATTTACGTCACATACAAATACAAAATCAAATATATACCTGTTTATCAATTTTGTTATTGATTCGTTCCATTTCTGACATTAAAATCTTGGCTTGATCAACCAAATGTACATTCCCAACTGGTATTAAATGACATGTATCATCTATGACCTTTTTCATTTCATATTTTAAAGAATGAATTCTTTTTGAAATTTTATGGATGCTTTCATTTAGATCCTTTACTTCAGCCTCCTCTAAAAAGAAGATTATAAAGATTAGAATTTTATTTCATACTACTATACATATTTATTGTGTTTACACTATAATCAATGACTATACAGAATGAAAAACTGAAAATACAAACAATTCATTAGAACTATTAAAAAAAAGGCAATTTGTGAGATATTTTTCATTAACTACTATAAGTATTTAATGAATGGTTTTTGTCCTATCACCACAAATATTTTCTGCTTAATTAATGTGAATGTCATTCAATACATCTAATCAAGTATAGAAATGCATGAATTAAACATTTTGATTAGTATAATATTAATTAATGATAAAAGTAGGTCATATGAGATACTGGACATTAATATAAATCACTTGCATTTGAAATTTGATGACAGTGAATTTAATATTCATTGGGTGTTCCAAATGAAGAAATAAAGAAAGATGCTTTGAATTGTAAACATCTTTGCATGTATAACTCTTCGGCTTCCAACTGGGTGAGGTATGCTGAGGCTACAATGTTTTAGGAATGGTTGCTTTTATTGCTATTAGGCAGTACCAAGTTGATCATCAGAATTTTATAATTATGGCAGTGAACAACATTGAGACATTGTGGCCCAAGTATACTACTATTACCTAGTTGGAAACCCAGGAGTTCAACAACATATACACCAGTAGAATATTGTTAGTAAATATCTAGTTTGTCTTCAGGATGCTAATTCCAGCTCCTTTTCTCCATCCCTGTTCTAACTTCCCAGGCAATCACTCATATGAAGAAAGCTGTTTACAGATTATCCCAGGACTAGGCTGAACCAAATAGATTCATGTCTTTAAGGACTCACTTGATTATGTGATGCCCCTTATGGCTAAAGAGGAAAGTTATCCCCCAAACTTAATATATCACGATTAAGCCCCTCCAGACTCTGTAATTAATTTAAATCCTTTATAATTGACACTTTTGTAATATAGTGAAAGTTTTCCCTTCCTTTCATATAATTTTAAAACCCATTAATTAAAATTATGTAATTAAGTAGCAGTTTTCCCATCCTTTCGCAGCACCAATCAGAGGATGAGGGATACCTCTCCATCAGTTACCTCCTTACTTCCTGAAGACGAACAAAAATATTGACAGTTCAAAACATAGGTTTCTTTCACACTTTCCTCCTTCATTAGAATTTTCCTTACATACATTTCATCTTAAAATCTTACATGGGAACACCCCATTAATAATTAATTCTGGTGATTAACGTAAGGTATAATTGTGTGTCATCCGAGGAATATAATTATTTACAAAGTACACGACTAAACAACAAATTTGAAGAGTATGGACGGTACAGTTTTAAATTATGTATTTAGACCTGTAATAAATGTATAACGTTTAAAATTCTTGCGTAACCATACATAATATAAATTCGTCAGAATACTTACCCGCGAGCTGAATGACTTCAGATAAAAATGTAGACATGGCTAAATCCAAACGTTCGTATATTTTGTTAGTGTCTCTTTAACAACCACATATTCAACATTCACATCGAGCGGACTCAAAACATATCAAAGAGTATATATAACAAACGAGCGGGAAGGAACAAAATATAAAATGTCGAAAGATTATAGAATACAGTACAGCGATGTGTATATGTCGTATATGTTACAGTAAAAAGGATAAACTGGTGATTATGTATAATCACCACCAGAGGTAAATCTGATAAATTATTCAGAATTTATCAACATAAGCGGCGAGTTTATATATTTCCCAACTCGTAATTGCGATTTAAATAAACAGTTTGAACTGACATATCTTGCCAAAAAAATTCTTAAGTAGAGAAA
Source organism: Eucriotettix oculatus (assembly GCA_034510155.1). Taxonomy (NCBI): domain Eukaryota; kingdom Metazoa; phylum Arthropoda; class Insecta; order Orthoptera; family Tetrigidae; genus Eucriotettix; species Eucriotettix oculatus. Next base: position 44,828,583 of record CM067378.1, read on the forward strand.
ATCATTACATTATTATAAATCATACAAGAAAGTAACACATCGTAAGCTTACAGCACATAATCTAGAAAAAATTCTAGATAACTCTTATTGCTACTAATTCTAATTATTAAACCTTTTAGGATTATTTATTTAGTAATATCGGAGTTTAATGAAATTGTAGAGCACTAGGACCATCCCCAACTTAATTTGGATTTTAGGACGAAATAAATTCAGAAAATTAAATCATAATATTCGGAGACAAGCAGAGAAGATGCTGAAAATCCAGGATTATAAAGGCGCCAGACTGTCGCAGAGAAACGTGTTTGGTGTTGGCGATTAAATACGTTTGACCAGGGGACGTTTATTCATGATAGTTTTCCAAGATTTACCCCTTCCTTCATATGTGCGCATCTCGCATGAAAATTGAATCATTATTCGTAAAGACACGTCAAGTGGGTGGCGTTTTCGATAGAGAAAGTGAAAGGAGAGATTTTCTAGAAGTTAACAAGGCGAATAGATATTCAGTGTGTGTTTGCAGTTGAAAGGAAGAGAAAGTAGGAGAGAGTAGAGAAGGATCAGTGTTGTTCGGAAGTTGTGAGGAAGAGGACTTAAGAAGATCTAATAGTCAGCTTGAAGTAGAAGAAGAATTAGATAGAGGAGAGAAGTATACGTGTTAGTCGAAAGTTGTAAAGAGGTCCGGGGTTCGAGTAAATGTTGTAAACGGAATTCTGAGAATCCTGTATGGAACTATGATATATAACTATGGCTTAATATAACCAAAAGGTTCCAGTCCAAAGTTCTACGAGATATTGTTAACGCACCCTGGTATGTGCATAATGAAGTAATCAGACGTGACCTGTTAATACGTACAATTAGTGAAATCATTAAAAACATTATAATAAATTAAATATTTATTAAATATCAGGTCAGGCTAAGTGCACATCCTAACGTAATAGCCAGGAATTATTAAATGATTCAGATGATGCGCGGAAGCTCAAGAGCTTCAAGCCCTCAGAATTCTGTAATAGGATCGTGTACTTTCTGAGTGAGATACAATTTAATAAACTTATATATGTGTATATGTATATGTATGTATGTGTGTGTGTGTGTGTTTGTTAAGATAGGTTACTCACAACCCAAGCTATTCACAAAAGGCCCAGTTATTGGAGGCTAATTAATAAAAGTCAATTACTATTAATGTCATGTATTCAGAATTGACAAAGAATAGTGAATGGTTCAGTGAAAAAGGCAAATTGTAAAAGTTTCTTACATAAAAAATTATACTTTAGGATAGCAGAGGCAAGAAGGCTTTCGCAAAAAAGACGAATTTACTTAAGGCTAATATAAGTATCAGTATTATGAAAGCATTACTATAAATGTCGGAATGGAGTGTGAGGTTGTTATATGGGGCGAAACGTGAACGATAGGAGCTGAAAACAAAAAGAATAGAAGCTTTCGAAATGTGGTGCTATAGGAGAATGAGATGGGTGAATAGGGTTAACTAACCAGGAAGCTCTAAGCAGAATAGGGGAAGAGCGAAAAAATTGAAGGACTTTGACCTAGAGATGGGATAGATTAATAGGCAACTATTAGGCATGAGGGTATTGTAAAATTAGCATTAGAGGGAAATGTGTAGGGTAAAAACAGAAGAGGGAAGCCAAGGATGAAAAGTGGATTAGGGAGGATGTAATAGCTATCTATAAATGAAAGGGCTTGCGCAGTATATGTCAGCATGGAGGGTTGCATCTGAACAGTCTTAGGTCTGAATACCACAACACCTGATGAATTCGATTAAGTATGTATTTATATTGGCTGTGTTTATGTATTTTTTATTCGCGCTCTACCTCAGACCGTTTTTTCGCCCTAGTCAGTCCTCCTGTTTTTCTCTTCCATTCATTAAATTTAGGGAATGTTTTGAATCATCTTCAGTTCGATGCGAACGCAGTCTGGTATAGACTGAATTTTGTAGGTATATTCCTTTGTCCGCATTGGTGTTGCCGCTTTTATTTTATTCTAACTGCCCTTATTCACACGCATAAATACAGTTGAAAACATCGTCTTCATGGGCATTTAGTCGAAATCTAAGCCAAGTGTCCGTAATTTCGTACGTGGATTGACGAACCAAAATTATTAAGTCCAAACCAAATAAATACGGAATAAAAATAATGTTCAATACCATTCACATATTTTACAGGTTTTATTCATTTCAAACAAAAATTTTATTGACTTACATTCCAGAATGTTATGTAATTATATTTAACTAAGAGTGTAGTGGATTATGTCTCATTTTAATATTTGGCCTGTCAGACCGCCGCGCCTACTTGTGCCCAAACATTTTGAGCGCTTCCGTTAGGGTTAAGAAGATCAGATTCGTGTGCTCAACTGTGATTACTTTTCTTCTTCCATGATGACGAAGAGCGTTTTTATCAGTTCGCAGAGTCGGAGTATTTTTGTGGAAAACCCACCAAGAATCCCCTTAATTAATCTTCTGAGCAAGAATATATTCCACACCTAGAATCATTGCATTCCACCTCTCAGGATATCACATCGTTTTCTGCTCGGCCAAGTTAACAGATGTAATCTTTTTTACCCTTCATATTTTCTGTTGGTTTTGAGCAACTGGGGCCGGTAATATTACGGTCTCCAAACTGCATCTTTTCTATCTCTAACCGGCTATAACCAAAGAACATAACATGAAGAGTACACGTGTATGAAGCATTTTAGACGTTTTACGTTTACAGTTATTATTTACCGACTATTTCAACTCCGGTCTACTCATTTTATATTATATTTTCAAATTTAAATGTTGTTATTTAGTTCTCATACTTTTTTCCAAATGGCTGTGCCACGTTCTGACTGTTGACGTATATGACAGCATTAATTAACATGTAAGTTGATTTATCTATATCTTATTTTCGAACAAGATAAAACATATACGTTCATTAACGAAATTGTCATTCCTGTTGCATCGACCTATTACGTGTGCTTCCATAAAAGAATCCAGTGTCTACGTAAATTATTTAAAAACAGCTGTCAGGAGAATAAAAAGTAACTGTCTAAAATTATACAATTTGTTTAGGTCCAGTATGTCTCTGCTCATGTGGATAAATTGCTGATAAATTAAATTTTGCAAGCAATGCTGTTAGAATAATGTCAATATGTAAATAAATAATAAACTACCTGGCAAATTGTATGTTTTTGCACTCCAACTTGATTAATGAAATTATATTTATACTAAAACAAATGTTTCATTATTAATAAAGCTCTCATAAAAAAATTGTGTAATCTCGAGAATAAAATTATAGAGAGTATTATTATAATTCCTTTACAAATCTGGACTCATTTCCCATGCATAAAGTCCAAATTCTATATAAGGTTTATGGAATATGACCTAATACAGATATACACCATCATTTATTGGCTTTACTTGTGAATCTGTAATTTGCAAACAAAATATTTTATTTTTCACAAATTCCAACACCCATTTTCTTTTATTTAACATATAATCTGTTTTATTTTGATTACTATCAATTAAAATTTAACCTAATTGATACATTATACTTCACATTTAGCCTCTTCACTTGTGTGACATGCACTTATAAATTTTTATCTGCCATAATTTATTGATTCCTTAAAATTCACCAAATAACGTTCCAAATTTAAGAACAAAATATTGTGTAAGGATTAATTTTAATAAAGTTTATATTAAATTTGTTCTAATTTCAGGTTGATTTACTATTTATTTTTCTCATTGGTATTCATAATATGTATAAACTTAAGTATGTGACATCGTGCCATATATTGCTCATTGTAGATTCAGTATAAGTCTGCATGCAAACATTTTTCTTAAAAAAGTGAGAATTTGTAATATCCATTTTGATTATTTTTCTTTCAGTAATTATGGAGAACTATGTTACTGATTACTGGTATCTTATACTTCTAAGAAGTAATTTATGACATATAACAATATGTAGATGTCCGTGTCTTATGTAGATACTTTTTCTTTTACAAATATCTATCAGGTAAAGTTCATTAAAATTAATAACTAAAGCTTATATCTTATTGAACTTTGTAAATTACCAATATTTGCAAGATAATTAATTATTTCATATCATCAATAAATAATATGTATTAGAATCAAAGTATCTTGTATGGAAATTGTTTCATACTTTTCCATGCAATTTTAAATAACTTCTGCACAAAATTTAAAATTTTAATAATTTGTAAGTAATGAATAAATGTACCTAAACCAGATATTTAAGTGTTTTACTGAAGTCACATTGTCAATGTTATTTTTGGTGGTTAATAAGCAAAATAGTTTTCACACAAAAATTCTCTTGTTACAACAGTGACAAGGATGTGGAAGAAGGAGATTGCTATTCTTATGCAGCAAAAAAGGACAAAGCATACCTGTTTCATTCTTTCTCTGAATGCAGTTTGCTATGTAATCTTATTAACATGGTGTTCTACCACTCAAAGTATGGGTATGTTACAATACCACACTTTATTATTCCATTGAAATATTGTTACAAATGTTTAATTATCAGTTCTGTGGACAGTCTTTTATGTGACTTGTCAACCTTCTTACATAAAGTTATTTCCTTGGGTGTGTATAAAGAATCTAATTTTTCTGCTAAGAGTTAATTTGACTTTATTTCCATCTTGACAGTGAACTTATGTTCTACCCACCAGTTCTTGATCACTGGGTGATACTAGTAAATGAAAATCGTATTGTTGCGCCTACAAATATCAATATTCTACATATTTACAGAGCTAATTCAGTTCTGGGTGCCAGAAGTACATATGTGAAATCTATTTCTCAACAATACAATTTTTTATTATTAATTGTCCAATTTTAACAGTCATACATCAATAGTCATTTATCCATTATTACATTAACGAATTCATATTGTGTTCACTACAGTGTGGACGGAAAGAAATTGATTAGTGCAAATGATAGGAATATCTGTGAGGCTGGGCTTTTTTCAATCATTGTTTAGCTTTCTTGTCTTTACAAGCTGCAGATGCACTTGCAAAGAGGTGCTTTTGAGCCAATAGTTTGACATGCCTGCTCTAAATTGTAAATTAAAATTTTTATACTTGAAAGAGATCTTGAAAGTTGATGAATTGCCCCAATATTTTGTAATAAATAGTTGTCTGATTCAAGGCCATTTATTTACTACTTCTTTGTTGGCTCTGCAGCCCATTCAGGGCTCTGGCCTACCGGGTTGACTTGTATGACACATTCCAAATTTGGAGTGATACATAGTCAGCATATTTATTCTCCAGCAGTCTTTATCACAGTCTCTGTGACCATTACAACAAACATCCAAGCCCATGCCATGATTCAAACCTGGAACCATTGGGTTGTGAGGCACTGACGCTAGCCATTAGACCACAGGAGATTGGCATTTATTTACATATACTATAATTATAATTGTTAGGTGTTTTACCATTATTTCTTATCTGTATGTTTTGTGGTATTGCCATTCGTTTAGAACAGGAGGACGTTGCTCAAATTTTTGGCGGAACATGGCCTGTGTCATAAATGGCGATGTCGAACTTTAATTGCAGTTATGATATATATGAGTCAGGAAATGACATTGTCATGTTAATTAAAACAATTAATGGGGAAAGGAAAGAGAGATATAAAGAAGGTGACTTACCTGAGGTTCATGTCAGTCGTCGGCTAGCCGATCACTGGAAATGTTTTCCTAACTTTCTGATGGAGCAGAAATTCAAGTACTCTAAACCTCACAAGGTGTCTACCATCTATGAACCTCAGGTAAGTCGCCTTCTTTCTATCTCTGTCCTTTCCCCATTAATTATATATATATACCATCTATTAAGTAATTTACTTGCTCTGTGAATAGATTGTAAACAGAAACAACCTGTCAATAAAAAAATTCTATCCAATTCCTGTTTTTCAAATCTCAATAAATTATCACTTTTTTTTAAAAAAAGGTAATAAATTATGCAATTTATAAAAGAATTATTTCAGGAAAATTTAACTGATTTATTTAATTGTCAATTGAATTGGGTAATATTTTGTTTGTATAATGATAAATTGATATTAATTTATTTTATTTACTGTATATCTCTTCACTTTCAGCTCTACTGGCATATACTTATACAACAGGGTTCAACTTTTTAAGGTAAGTACCTGTAACACCAATGTTTTCAATATTTAATTAATAAATTACTCATTCATTAAATGAAATGATTTCATTTTGTTTTTCTGTGATTATTCAGCTTACATTGCTGTTCAAAACGGCTATTTTTTTGTCTTAAACTGAAAATGAAAAAACAATTTGCTCAGTACGCTATTTCTGTATTACTTAGTTAGAATATTTATTGCTTTCTTTTTGTTTATTTTCTTTCCATACTTATAAGAAATTGTTTAAATAAACTTATCACTCCATTAATCAATTTTCTACTTTCTGATTACATTATCATATAATCCAAATTAAGTTCACTTGATTTTTTTCTTACCTATATTTATATATTTTATTCCTTCTTAACATTTTCTAGTATTTCTTCCAGCTATATAACCCTGTAGGACTTAATATGACTTGGCAATGGGCTAACCTGCATGACAATTTATTTAATATTGTTATTTTAAATCTAACATTAAAGCTTAATCTCTATAAGTAGTGTGGTAAAAAAATATTTGTAACATTTCTCTCTTCTTTATTGCAGTTTGATTACATGTCTAATCTCTAACTGGATTGAGAAGCAGAAACCAAGCCCAATATTCAATTTTGGATATGAAAGATTTGAGGTGTTAGCAGTTTTTTCAAGCACAGTTTTAGCTCAACTGGCATCAGTGTTCATCATGAAAGAAAGTGTGGAGAGATTAATTCTGTACCAACCAGAGATACACACGTAAGGAAAGTTAGTTATTATCACTATTTTACTTTTATTCTAATTGTGAGTTCTGAACATTTCTCATTTGGTAAATAGATAATTGTAAATGTTTCATGCTGTACAGTAAATGAAATAAACATACAGGATAAAATATTTAGATGTTATAAAACCACTTCTTAATATTTTATTATTGTTTGCTTATTTGGCTAACATTAAATATAATTCCTAATTTGAACTAGTCCTAGATTTACTATTTTGACTTAAATAATTTCATTTCATTATATCCTGTCCCCACTCCTATTTTTTTGGTGCAGTAGTATCATATCAATGTATGTGTGGTTTTTGCAGTTTGAAGTTGAACAGTGTAAATTTGTGTCTTGGAGTGTAGAGTTGTTATTGAATGTTGTTCTTTTTTTAAAAATTTTTTAGAGGTCGACTACTTGTAGGTGCAGGACTGGGCCTTTTTAGTCACATTCTATCTGTGTATGCCATTCACAACCCTGCAATGGACCATGTTTATGCAGCATCTTCTTCAAGCTGGTTACAGGAACACATGACTGACATCAGCCAGAGGTAAAGCGCATAAATAAAATTTCAGTTAAACTGACTATATTTAGTGATAATTGAACTAAAACTTTTTGTAGCAATATGAGATATTTTTTCATATATTTCCTCCATTTGTGAAAATCTTATCAATTTGTTTACAATTAATTATGAAAAAGTATTTCTATATATCAAGTTAAATAGAGAATGCTCTATCACATTTTCATTTCAGTATTTGCTCTTCAGTTCCGGTTCTGAGCAGCCTGCTTCTGCCCAGGGTTAACCCTATTCTTTTAATTGCTTTTTCTGGAGCTTCATCACTCTTTGTAACAGATCTTCTAGTTGAAATGAGGTGAGTTTTGTTTTAAGTATATAACTTACACTTAAGCATCAAGCGTACTATGCAATAACCTTTGCGGTCTTGAATTTAGAATAAATTGTTGATAGTATTTTTTGCTTAAAATTAGGATCATTATATTTTTGTATGATTAGTTTAAACTATCGTTTAACAATCAAATAATGTTAAGTATTCCTACTTTAAAGCTCAAGAACTGATAGAAGGTTAGATCAGTTTTGACATATCATGGTTCCCAATTCTGTTTACCTTTAGTTTTTTTTAAGTATTGTAATTAAAGTTGGACATGAATTTGAAAAAGAAATTTTTTTCAAATTTCAAATAGTAGTAGTCGAAATACAGAGAATATAATTTCTAATTAATTAGCTTTAGTTAGGAGATGAAAACATCACAAAAGCAACAAGTCTAGCAGAAAATGGTGTAGTTTTTAATGAATCATCAATTTACTCTCCATATTTTGGCTACTTGTTTTTGTAATAATGTACGCTTCAAACACAGGGATTTATATTTTAAGTGACCTATCTTTCCCATCACTAGTTCAACTTATTTTAATATATAATAATTTAAAGCGGAGGTTAGCTTTTTACATTAGCCAGACAAAGAGACCCCTTCCTGAAAGGGTTGTCAACCACTGCAGTGCAGTAAAACTCCACAAAACACAATTCCCCATAGACGCCCATGCCTATAGCCACAACACCAACTTCAACCAGTGCTTTACACTGACCCCAAAGCCCTACCTCCCGATTCTTCAGAAGTTGAACTCCACCTATGGAAACTTTCATTTCAGCATGTCCTACAGTCCAGACAAAGCCCTGGACTCTATCCTATAGCGCTTTACCTTCACCATGGCCCCCCTACCCCACTCCCCTCCACAGCACCTATAACAGCATGAGCTCATTGGAATTTGTGTGTGTAATAAAACCTGATTTGTGTTTACTGAGTGTGATTGTGTAAGTTGTGTATACCCTGATTTGTGTTTGAGGGGTGGTTGTATTTATGTGTGAGTGTGCATGTTAATATTTAAATATTAACACCTTTGAGGATGGATGTGTTTTAATGTGTGTGTGTGTAAAGATGGAGGTGTTAGTATGCATCTCCCCAACCCCCATATAAGTCCTTACCTCTTACCAGGGAGAGAGAAAGTTGGTGACCTGGTGGGATCAATTGTTTATGTCCTAAGCTAGCAGCGCAGCAAAATTTGGCTGCTCAGTCATCGGCTAGCCGATCACTGGAAATGTCTTCCTAACTTTCTGATGAAGGGGGCGGTGCCTCCGAAAATTCAAGAACTCCAAACCTCGCAAGGTGTCTACCATCTGTGAACCTCAGGTAAGTCACCTACTTTCTATCTCTTTCCTTTCCTTATTAATTGTTTTAATTAACATGACAATGTCATTTCCTGACTTATATTTATGTATTTATATATAGGTAACTAATGTTTTCTATCACAGAAACTACCACATGTCAGACACATTTGCTGCTATCCTGATAGCTTTAATGATGTGTGCAACAATGCTGCCAATGAGTGTCTACACAGGAAAGGTGCTACTGCAGGTATAGTTTTCTATTAGAATGAAATGTATTGCTAACTGACTTGAAGTGTAAAATGATTTACTGAGTAATATTTTGAAGTAGGATTGATTAGATTTATGAGGAATTCAGTATCCAACGTTTTGAACAGTAAAATCTTTGCCTTGAGGAGAAATAATTAAGAGTGAGAATTAGGCACACAATCCAACAATTCCTTGATGAAATGTATCTATTAAATTCATTATATTGTGGACAGGTGGCTATTGGGGCATTCAAATCAGTCACTAATTTTAAGTACAAGTACATCCTACTTTCTATTAATTTAAATATATCACACACTGATTTAATCCTTATTAATATTGTTTGCATCCTTGGCTTTTTGTAATTATTATTGTTTATACATCAATAAAATTTCTATGAAGTTTTCTTTTAATATTAAGTGCTTCAAGGGAAAAACACTAGAATGTGTTATACTGGCACAGAAATGGCAATTAATGTTTATTTTTTTATTATTAGAAATTCTGGTAAGTTAAACTGCATTAAAAAAAGAAGATGGCAATGAATATTGTATTTGAGGTCAATGTGTTTTCCAATAATTCCACCTCATTTTGGACTTTCTGTAGTTATCATTCAACTTTGGTTTGCAGACAACACCATCACACATAGTTGGACAATTAGATAAATGTCTAAGGGAATCGCTCACTATTGATGGCGTGCTGGAATTCAGAAATGAGCACTTTTGGACCCTTTCCTTTGGTAAAATGGTGAGTCCATAGTTGGATTTTGAAATTATTCCTGAACTAATCAGCATTTAAATATTTCGTATAATAAAATACTTATTTTGTCAATCTAAGTGCTACAAGAATTGGAAAAGACTATTGTAACTAGTAACTTGTTATTAATGCAGACTTGATATCTTGAGCTGTATGTACTGTGTTATTTTTGTGAACAATTAGTTTGTGTGTACCATTTATTAGGCTGGCTCTCTGCAAGTGCGTGTGAGGCGTGATGCGGATGAGCAGTTAGTATTGGCCCACATTATTGACAAGTTGTCCAATGTGGTATCGGAGATAACTGTTCAGGTGTTCAAGGATGAGTGGGCCTTACGCAACATTAGTACACCTCTTCATGTTCCTGTTCCATCTACACAGTTTGTCAACAGCCTCTCTGGTGGAAACTTCCGTGAGTCAGAGGCCAAGGTATCCAATGGCCTCCCCATAGCAAGCAACCTGAGGACATACAGCTCAGTATCTAATTTGAGCTCAAGCACACTTTTGGATGTGGGTCTCCAACTTTCAGAGAAGGTTGGCCATCAGATGGGTGGAAATTCTGTTTCTATGAATTCCCTTCAGGAAATTCCTTTGAATTCCACAATTAGTAAAGCTCCAGTGCAGGGACAAAGTGAATTGTGGTATCAACAAAACCAAACATTTGTTTCTGACCTGAGAAGAGCAACTGTGCAGCATAATTTCCCACCCTTTGTGGCATCAACAAATGGCAGATCTAACAATTTGCTTCTCACAGGTACAAAGACTTTGGACCCGAATAAATTCTCATATCATCCCCGATGACAGAGGGACTGTTCTAAACAATGGTGCCAAAGTTCAGAGGGGCAGAAGGCAGATGTACAAAGATTTAATATAGTGACTGATTCATACTAGCCTTAGTAAGATACTAATTTGATTTGTTGGTTAATATTAGCATGTCACTTGTTTACTTTTATATACACTATCCCAATAATGTGAATAATTATGAACTTTTCTTGTAGAACAATTTAAATTTTGTAATTATCTGTGCCTTGAAAACAACGAAAATTGATATGTACTAGGGCAGAATTGTTGCAGTTACTTCTGAAATAGTATTTTCTTTATTTGTGCCTTTAACTAATTGCTCTTCACATTTATAACTTCAGTTTTCTATTAATTGGTAGTTTTTATTACCTTAAATTTGTTTCCGGATATATTCAGCCATTTATTTACTAATAATTTATCTTCTTAAGTATTACTTTGTGTGTGTGTTCAGAAATTTTTATGGTATGACATCTTTAAAGGGAACTACTATTGAGCAAAATACTTGTATCCATCCATGCTATTTGTATCTCATTGAGAGCTTTACAACATTCCTTGTTCTAAATTATTGGTAAATCTTTATTAATTGACCTTAGGCATCAATATTATTCTGACTTACGAATAATAAAAGATTTCAGGTATTTATTTTAGTCATAAGTCTCAAATTATTTGTATGTGAATTGTGACATGTGTTACTTAATTAAATATGTCAGATTATCTTAGTTGTCATTGTTAGATTGGATTCAGTATCATATGAGCTTAAAAGTGGAAGTAACACTCTTATCCGTTTTCTGTGTGACTTACTAGAATTGTGTAAAATGCAGAGTTTCAACATTCATGTTTAATTCTTATCAATTTTGTAAGTTTTCTAGCAAATGACAAATAATTCAGCTCTGTTGGACTAAACATTTCTCTGTCAAGCTATTTATGTTAAGTTCTGCTTATGATTCAATTACTATGGGGACATCAATAATACTTTAAATTTCTGTTTGTGCTGCATTATTTGCTTTGGAAAAATAATTCGAATTTAAGGAGTCATCCAGGATAAAGTACTGTCCTGAATTATTTTACGGATTGATCAGATTTTTGTTATTTTACATAGTAAATTGGTGCTGATTCCACTATTTGCTTTAAATTTGTAGTGCTGAAATTCAAGGTCACGTTAAGGGTTTTTCTCAATTAATGGTGGATTTGCCATCTGATTGAAAGAAATTTTCCTATGAACATTTAACTAAGTCAGATTAACAAACTTAAGTGTTACATAGTCATGTAAAACACTGCAATTTATAAGACTGTGAAAAGAGTGGAAATTAAGAAACAAGAATTTCCATTAATTTCCATCTGTGTACTACTTCAGGAAAATAAGACAGGTGATTTTGATCTTTTCTAATATTTACAAAGACATTTACAAAATTTTAAACTAATTCTTAATTAACTTTACAAAAATGATTAATTTTTTATTGTTTCAATGTGCATAATAATCAATAAATCAAAATTTTTAACAATGTAGATTTTTATTTGGTAAGTTATTAAAATTTTACAATTCATGTTTAAAGTTAACAACTTTGCCAGTGTATGCAAATAAAGAAATAATTTTATTGGAAGTAGCGTTTTACACACAAATATAATTAGTCATATCTATTTATGGAGGATTATGGTACTCTGTTATTCCCAGCCTGGTTTCCATTAAGTTCTCCATTTTTGTCAACTGTGAGTGTCGTGTTTCTTTAATAGGAAATTCATCCCCTATAATTTCTATTTCTTCAATAGGCATTAAGTCCAAGTGTAGGAATCCTATAATGTGTACTATCAAATAACTTCAAGCCACAAATTTTGATCCAGATTAGCAAGTTCATAATATAGAAATACTAATCATCCAATACATTATTTTTATAGTACTACACACAAAAAGATCACACTCAAAAATAATCTGAAGAAAATAAATTTTAAGAAGCATGAAAGGTTTTGAATAGTTTGAACAGAAGGTGTAACAAATGCTCTAATAATAGATGGAAATTGGAAAGCTTGGCAAAAAATTAAATATTCTGTAACATGGAAAACCTTCACTTTTAGGTTTAATAGGTCATTGTGCACCAAATATACTTAACCAAAATGAAAGTCTCTCTTGAGTAAAAGAATCATGAAAATGATGTGAAAGATGATAATTAAATTTCATATTGCTGAAAAAAAATTACTGTAAAATAATCTGAAAATAAATATTTTGCAAATGAATTATTTTTAGTGGTGGAATGGGCAAAATTTTGGGCATTATTTATAGTCTTTCGAAAATGGCATAATTTTTAATGGCATTTGATGGTTTATGTAGTATGTTCCATCACCTACTCACCAATTTCTTGTATTGCTAAACTAATTGTTTTCATGTTATTAATGTCAAGTGCTAAATGCAGTGATTAAAAGAATATAATTTTATTTGAATGGGTTAACAATTGATAGATTTGCTTTAGGGGATTTTTCTCCATGACTTCAGGAATGACAATGAACTTTTCCTCACAATGTCTTTACCGGCCAGTACAAACTTTGCTCCAGCAAGAGATAAGGAAGATCAATTTCAGATAGAAAGTGTCCGGTTTAGTTGCCAGAATTGTGGTGAAATTTGACTACTGAATTGAAAGAGCTTACAACTTGTATGCTGACAATATAGTAGACCTGAATAAGCTTTTGGTTCCAGAAATCTGTTATCCCAAATGTGCATTATTATTATTAACTGGCTGGTTGAAAGCGTCCCGTCATATCTCTTTTTAAGTTACTACTATATTACGGAATCTTAGGATCATATAACCCCTTGATGAGGTTCTCAGCCTTCAAAAATTGATTTTGAGTGCAATATTTATTATATTACTGTTAATGCACTACTAAATTGTATTTGATTTTAATCCTTAGGTATCTGCAAATCATATTTGTCACCAACATAGAATATTTGGACTCAAGGTGCTCCATGTTTCAAATAGGTTAGGGCCTCATCTAGTCTAAATCTGACCTTGGGACTGCTTCTTCTGCTTGACAAATATATCTGGAATAAGTTCAAAGACAAAAGATGCTGTTAAATATCCATTTTTTAGAATTGGAAATTCGAACCATGACTTCCCATTACGAACAGCAAAAATGTGACTGAAAATTTAACGACGTCCTCATATATACTGCAACACCATGTGGTAGGCCTAAGAAATAGCTCCGGGGCCCACGAGAGGATAAGAGTAGTTTTCAGTGCTGCAGATCGCGACTCCATTTGGTCGTCGTTCAATGATCAATTGCACATAGGCCCGAAACTTAAAGCCGATCTTTCATTGTTGTTCTCTCAATTTAGAATATATACCGTGGCACTGCAAGCTGACACCGAGATGATGTATCGGCAAGTTCTCGTTGGTCCTCAGGATCGGTCTCTGCAGCATAAATTTTGGCGTCCCTCGACACTATCGGCGTTACGGAGTATGAATTAAACACTGACGTATGACTTTAGCTCCCTGTTTTTAACGTTACGAGTACTATAGCAGTTAACTGACGACGAAGGAACATCGTTTCATTTAGCAGCTTAAGTCGTCGGTCGTAGTATTGATGACGTAATAGTTTCGGTCCCTAACGTGTCCATCGCTGTTGAGAAAATCGACAAGGAACGGCAAAAATGTTTTAGAACAGATACCTCCAGGCGAAATATAGAAAGCCTGCTCATTTGACAAGGAAAATCCATCCCTTAGTATTTCAGAATTTTTATGAGTTCCTCTGAACGACATTTTTACTTTCCATGTCCAAGAGTTCATCGGAACCCCTTTCAAAAGGACCGTTCTTTTGTACACTGCCCGAATCTATCATCCTCTGGGCTTTCTGGCCCCAGCGGTCCTTTTGATGAAGGCTTTCCTTCAGCACTTCTGGAGCTTTATGTGAAACGGTCTAGATTAGTCGGGGGAATGAGGAAGCTACGGGATTTGGCGATACCTCAAGCTGTTCATGATGGTACACCGGAAGTTAGGACACTCGTAGGATTTTGTGATGCATCCCAAACAGGATACGCCGCTCCTGTCCAGTATTTCCTGTAATTATAACTACTACTTGTTCTTTATCTCTGTTCGACGAGACAAACTACGGCCTTTATTCTGGAAGGCCAAGACCAAGGTGGCCCCGTTGAAGGTCTTATCTATTCCTGGTTTAGAATTATGTGGGGCCGTTCTATTGGCCCGACTTGTTAAATCCACTGTTTACCACCGTTCTCTTGCTTCCCCTCAGGTTATACTCGGATTCCGAAGGAAGACTTTCAACGCCTTCAGATATGTTGAAGACCTGTCGCTAATCGCGTTTTTCATATTACTAAATTAATACCGAATGCTGTCGGGAAACCCCGCGCACTTGACTATCTACGGGTTGACTAGTGAAAATTTTCTACAAAGTGACGACTTGAATCTGTGGCTGCTTGACCCTTCCTTTGTCGGCTCCATTTGAGTAATGGCCTCCACCGTTTATTCGCGAAAAATATGCTCCCACCGTGGGGACCGAAGGTCCAAGCTTCCATCTGCTTTTGTCCGAAATGGAGGGATATTCATAGGTTACCGTTGCAGCCAGTAAATGGCTTGGGTTCTCCGAATTGTGCACAATTACGGTAGCCATTCTCAGGCTTTCACCGTACCCATGTATGGACCGCTACCTCCTGAGGAGTTCATATCCACCCTATTCACCAGATCTAGCCCCGAAACTATTTCTTGTTCCCGAACTTTAAACTTTGGCATAGTGGGAAGAAATTTTCATCAAATGAAGTGATCGTGGCTGTGACGAAGTATTTTACAGAGTTTGACAAAACCGTTTTATGTGACAGGTTGACAAAAATTGCAAACACCCTGAGCCAAGTGAATTACAAAGGAAGGAGAGTATGGTAAGAAAAAAAAATAAGTTTTATAAAATAAATTATTTTTTGTTATATTTATGCCCGACTTATTAATCATCACTTGTATTACTCTGTAAAATGGTAAAACAAAAAATTTTTTGATCTAAATTATTGTTTTTGTTGTGGTAATCAGACTTGTCTGATGCAACCCTTCATGCTACCACATCCTCCCTAATCTTCTTAGCGTATTTCATCATTTGCCTCCATCTTCTGTTTTTACCCTCCACACACTAAATTATTATTGCCATTTTTTTGTAATAATAAAGTTACCATAGGTTGGTTTCCTTCTAAAATCATTTTCCAAGAACCGCTAATCTGCAATGAACACATGTTGGCCGGGCATGTATCCAGTCCCGATACAAGGCGTAACAACTGTTTAGCGTAATACAATTGTTCACTACAGTATCCACTATAAAATATGTAGACCCACTTGTACACATATCATTCTCAAATTTTTCAAATATTCAAAGCATACGTGTTTCATTTTGTACTCCAGCACTACCTTAGATTTGATTTTATTCAGCCTCTATTTCAATACATCAGTAAACACATCATTTGCAGTGAAATGTGTTTGTATGAAGCAAGGTAGGAACTTTATTCGGACATTACATTGTTTATGTTACAGAGATGGGGCACACGAGTCCGAGATTTCCTTGAAGAAATAAACTAAATAAATTTAATTTATTTAATTGAGTCGGCTTTTGAGACAATTGTCAACTGACCGAGAAATGTGAATTTATAAGATCGGGGAGAAAACGAATTACTTATTTCAGTGAAAGAGAACTTCATATTATCGTATTTATGCCCAGTTTTAAGGAAATATAAATAAAATTAGAAAAATAATCTGATTTGTATGAATCAATGATATTAGTGTATGATGGCGAAATGATTAAAATCAAAATTTACATTACCTATGAAAACATTTCCTCCCTATGTGCACGGACCTCTTCAGTTGTATCTAAAAATTAATAAATAGTTATAATGAAAAAGACAATAATTGGCTACCTTACAGATAAACAGTTTTACTTCATAATTAACAGAATCTGATTTGAATTTAAATAAACGATTTGACAAAAAATGGCTTTTACAACTTCCAGGAAATAAAACAGTGCCATAAAACTTATCAGGCAATTTACATTGAAGAATTAAACTTTCAAAACTTCAAGTATAGGATCTACGTAATATAAAATCATTAAGACGCTGTGCCATATATGGAATTCAAATTTTGTATTTTTGTTTTCACATTTATTGAATTTATATTGGGCCTAATCTGGAGCATTTTTATATTTACCCAATCAATCCTGTGTTGAATACATGTTTCGTTAAAACAGACGGTTTATCAAAATGTTTTAAATGTGGAAAATATTTTTAATTCTGATTCGATGCTTCGTTAATAGGAGGCTCTACAATCCAAACAATCAATTTTGCATATCACATTATATTTATCCAAATTTTCAAAATCCTTAAATTTTTTAAAAATATTTAATATTTTTTTATTTAAATATTATTTTTACCTCATAATTGGTAAACAGGTTGATTAATTTAAATTTTATGTTTTCTAAATATGATTAAACGATGTAAACCATAGCTCTTTTTTATTACCATTTTGTAGTTGTGGGTGGATTATTTTTATATATCAAGAGTTCAATCTTCTTCTAATATGTTCATTAATGAAACTGGGAGGGGAAGGGGCAGAATTTAAAAATTAAATATTAAAATTTTAGTTCAAATTCTCACTGTAGAATTCGCGGTGAGATTTTATATCGGCCATGTTCACTAAATTAAAAACCATAGCTCTTTTATATTGGAGGGATTTATTTTGCCCTGGAAGTTGCTGGAATAAGTAATGGGCTCTCTAATCATAATCCTAGTGAAACTAAGGATCACTCCCCGCATGACTGATTTAGAAACTCTCGTATCAATACGCGAATCATTTGGGTTCTATTTCGTTCAGTCAGATCAGGTTTTTTATAAATGTAGCTTTTTATGCAGCGGAAGGTTAAGTTGGCGAGGAACACAGGGAGCTTACAGTAACGTGTTAGAAATCGCTGTCCGTATTGCCAACTTAGTTTGCACAGTAATAAGTGGACTTTAGTACTCTAAAGTACACACGAACTTTCTTCCTTCAGCTCACCTCAACGTTGCAAGTTGGCTCGTGTAATTTAAACATTCATTACGAATTAATCTTGAATACCTCACTCCCGAGGAGAGTCAGAGAAAGGTACTTACTGAAATGCCCTTTTCTCTTTTCGGGATTGAATTCAGGTTACATACGCATCCCCATTCACATTTAACCCACACCATTCTGTATCTTCTCCTTTTATGCTTCTTCTTCATCGCTGGACATAATACTAGGGAATTGAGCATCACCAACGGAGGATATTTATCAAAGTGAACATACGTAGTGTTAGTCTAGATAGTGACTGAAACAAAAAACTAATGACTATTGTATAATAATATTGCACCAAACAACCATGACTGGATAAAAGAACATACTGCACTCCAGGATCATCTACACTGACGCCTCCAGATCTGACAAAGGCGTAGGTTTTTCGCTTGTAACTGCTGACACCTTCAGAACCACATCAAAAGATAAAGAAACGTACGTACTATTCATGGCAATCATTTCCTGTGAGCGAAGTGCAAGTGCCAACACCCTCATTGCAACTGACCCACTCGCCACCAACAGTGCTGCAGGAATGAAAAAGCCAACCAAATCCGAGACATTATCTGGAGGAGCAATCGAAGGAATAATAAGATAATATTAGTGTGGGTTCCTTCACACGCTGGCATACCAGGAAAGACGCAGGCTGATCCGTTGACAAGAAGAGACGTCTCGCAACAACTGAACATCTCGACCAACTCAGTGTGTACCAAAAAGGGTGATAGCGCAGCCCCCTCTGGCTACTTTAAAATGAACTGGTCCACGAAGAGAACAGGAAGGAATGAAGGGATATTCCTCGGTGAATTGGAAAGCTTCAGCGACAAAACTATTCCCAAAGAGGGAAACAAGTTATAGTATCAAGAATTTGCACCTAACACACTCCATTAACGCATACTTTATTCTATTCCAGCTTACCACAATCTGAATGCCCTGTCTGAATTAACAATTCAGCATATCCTATTTGAAAGCCCTCAGTGCGACTGGTGTGGGAAAAAAACACTAGCAACCCATACAAGAAATTCATCAACAGTAGCCATCCACGCCCTGCGCGAGTTCCTCACCAACACAGGACTGTCACAAACTTCATAAACAGAAATAACCCAGCAACCATGCTACGCCGTATCTGGGATACGCCATTTTTTCAAAATATTATTTTGCGATAGTATTGTACAATAATATTGTACGTGTAGGGGCAGCTTTAAGGAGGACTTGTCGAGGCGTGATGCTCATTGTCTCCGGACCGATTAGCAACAATCCACCATATCACTTCTGGCTCACCGTATATATGGAAGGTTCAAATTTAATAATGTCGCGTAGTCTGTAATTTTACTTCCGCACAATGTTCTAACGTAAATGTCCAGTCAATCCCCAACTTTCCACGTTATCCGCTTGTTTCCATCCTTACTGGGATCCACATACGTTTCAGCAAGGAAACATCAATTCTCGTTTGGCACGGGGTCTCCTTTTGTTTTTCAAAACGGCTGGGAGATCGTAAAACGACTCACGCTTCCTTCTACTCACAGATAACCACCCTCAACCCTCACTTTGTGGACACGACTTCGCGGTATACGCTACAACACATCCTTTTTTATTATAGTTAATAATTAAATAATTTATTATCACCCTACGATTATTTATACACCCCTTTCCAAATTAGTACCACTTGTGTAGATGCATTCGTTTCTCAACATAACTTCATTAACTGAGGCAAGGAAGGCAATGGGTGTGGCATGCTGAACGCACACGAACGACAAACATTCTTTGAAGTATCGACTTTTGTGGAAACAAAAGCAAACACGAACGAGGGTGGGAATCCGTCTACACCACATCACGAATGTTTGGACACGTTTGGGAATGATTTTCGTGTTTGGTGTGTACGAGGTTCAAGTTGAATGGCTGACGACTGTCTTTTGGTAGTCCTCACACCGGAATACTGAAATATGGGATACTCGGGGACTGGGATACGGAGACTTGGAGACCTCACATGGTTGCAAGTCACTATTCAGTTTCTTTCGGTATGGATAGTGATTGTTATTGTTGTTGAGGATATCATTGTCCAATATTATTATTACTGTCGCAGAAGAGAACAGTAAGAAGATTCTGGTAACACCCTTACATCGAAAGAAACATAAATTACATATTATTTGTTGCTGAAAAAGAATTGCGGGAATCATGTTCTAATTTCCTCGCATTCTATAGAATCAGAAAGGACTAATGCAGCTCACCACTTCTGCCGTTCATTATACAGACATCAATATGAGGAAATGTGTGAGCCTTGAGGAATATTCAGTGCATCAGCAACCAAAACGTGGGTTACAAATGAAATGTCTAACTTTCTGACATCCTCAAGATTACCAGATGATAATATTAGTCTGTTGCAGACGAAGCATATCAAGCATATCCTTTGTCAAGATACTTGATGCGGTCTTTCCCGCAAAAAAAATACAGATTGTGGAACGTGCTTTTGGAATGATGATAAAAAAATCGAAGTATTAAGCAGTCTTATTTGTACCCGAACGACGCACTGTGTGTTTGATATTACAAAATCGGTTTGCATAATTTCAGCACGACATTTACGAACCACAAGAAAACTACGAAACTCCTACTACCATTATTCACCCAAACGGGAGCAAAGCACTCCATTCTCGGTCTAGTGCTATTAAAGTAAGGAATTATTTAGCAAACTATTTTCTAACTTCTCATGCTTCCCTTCAATGACAGTGGAAATATTGCATCACCATTATAAGATTCAAAAAGTTAATTTTAAAGAATTTTTTTATTAAATTCTTATCTATAACAATGTGAACAACTTTTATTTGATGTTTACACTATTATGTAATTATGCGAATTAAGTAACTGAACAATGAAACACAAGGGACGCACCTAAAAGCAGCAACATAAATTGTGAGAGGCAAGGGGACTCACACAAAACAAGAACCCCAAGGGAACAGAGAACTACTACGTCCACGTCATTGTTCCTGGGTGACGCCGAACGTAGTTACTACTTATTAGTAAACGAATAAATGAACGTCTGCGTATTCTTTCGATCTCAGCACAATCTGCGAAATAATTTCATGGATAATGAATTGAAATCAATAGTATTTGACATTAGAAAAGCAAGGTTTACCATAAAAAATTGCTTTCCCATTGAAAATTTTGAGTTACCTGGGAATTTTCTAACATTAATAATGATTAATATAAGAAGTACTATTATTGCTTTACGATTTTTACGACGGAAATGTTAAATCTATCGTGGACATCTGACACTTTCTGTTTGTCATTTTGCCCACACCAGAGCCGTTTTTGCAATATTTCTGGCTGTTGCCATTTCGTAACCTGCTTGGCACTTCTCGAATTTATTTTACACTGTGCAAATCCTGTGAACTTTTATGCTACTTGATATACATATATCTTGTAGTCTATTCTTTTTCAAAAACGTATAATTCACTTAAATATAATAAATACTCAACATTATTTTTCCCTTAAACTGATGTTTTTTATAGATTAGATTGGCAATAGAACAGCTTTTCTCTTGACACTCTGCCAAAGAAGTTTGTCTATTACTTGGTTATACGAACTCAGAAACAATCTAATAGAAGTTTTCTGAATCCGCGTGGGACTATAGACACATTTATATTAGAAAAGTTTTCAGTCTGCTGTCCTGGAAGCAATATCCTAAATTAAATTTAATTAAATACTGGTGTATCAAATTAAAGAAACAGTCTCACAGTGAAGACTAGCCATTTTCTTTTACAGTTAAACTTCATACTCTTTCCCAATAGATGCTGTTACCTTAAAAACATTGATCCACATTCACATATTACACTTGATAATAGAATTTCCAGTTTATTTTAATTAAATACTAAAAAAATAATTACAACCATTAACGCTACTTTTAGAAATACCAAGGTTGTAACTTGTTAATTACCATGGCATCTAAAAACACTAATCGTGTTATTATTTTACAGTACGTAAGGGAAATGAAGTTTATGATGGTAACTATTAAACCATTTTTGTATATTATTAATTACAATATTATTTAAATTACAAAATACTTTTTCTACATATCTATAGTATTTTATAGATTTAAATTTTAATTATTTTAAAGTTTTAGTTTCATGATATTTGGTAACAGTTAGCTTTAAACAAACTACTGTTTCACTGCAGGAATTCTGAGCATAATACAGGGTGTTTCAAAAGAAATCATTCGATTTGTACATATTTTGAGGAATATGTACATATAAAATTAATGTTAAACTTGTAATAAGGGAAAATGCATAAAGATTTTTTACATAACAACTTAAAAGTTGAAATGCACGGCATATCCCTATACGGTATTCATATGTCGCATGTCTGGAGTTACAACCCTTACAAAGAAATTAAGCTCCCCTAAAATGGTAAAGTAGTCGCTAATGACCTTAGCTGTTGAATCGACTTAAAATAATAGTAATTAAAATATTATTAAAAATACCGTAAACAAACTGGAATTCATGCAATGCATTGCATACTTGCTTATAATGATACCTTAAAATTTGGTAATGTTCACAATACATTATTTTTTCTACTTTTGATATAAACTTATTATTTTTGTATCAATTTGTATTTTAGAATTTTGATATGAAAATTTATGTTTTTCGTAGTTCAATGTTTTTTTAAAAAAAATTGTTTATATTCGTACCAACTGCAAGGTTATTAGTGACTTTGCGCTATTAAGGGAACTTATATCTATAAAGGCGGTATCATAGTATGGTTTCTCAAACAACACAAACGTCCATCCCATGCCAGGATTCGTACTGGGAACCGCTGTGGTGCGAGACAGCGACTTAGCCATTAAACCATAGGAAGGTTTGTGGCTCAATGTTTTTGCTTTACAACATTTTACTTATTTAAGATGGAAGCTCTACACCAATTTGTAGTAGTAGATGTGAGGACATAATTCGATAAAGTACATACTGTATACCTGACCCAGATCAGAGAGGGAGAACTCGCCCACTCGGAAAGAGTCATAAAATCTCTATTCACGTTCCTTGCTCATAACAAACTAGTAGAAAAGATTAAGTGGTTCAGTTAGCATCTTGTCATAAATGTCCCTGAGTACAAGGTGATCGTATGGTAGTTTATAATGACTATAATTGTTAATGGGACGTTAAAATGAACTAAACAACCATTTAGGATGGAAAAAACTATACTGCAGATAGCGGCGATCTGGTCACAGTTCGTGCCTGTCATTTTATTCTGAAGGAGCAATTCCTCCGGTGTATGGAGCAGCATTGCCTAGATTCATGACTCCTAGCGTGTCTCCTATACAATAAATATACACGTTTGCTACCTTAATAGAGTATAAACAACTTGGAGTAAAATTAGTCTCGGAATTTTAATAGAATTAAGAACTAAAGGAGTCAAGAATTCAGGCCGTGAAAAATGCTCCCTTTCCTTAAGTAAGTAAAAACTCTCCAGACATCACAATAATATCAAATACTCCTGGTACCTAAGCTATTAATTTCCTGAATCTTGCCACTATAATCACAAATAGTCCAATCATGTCACCAATTAATGAGATATTTTTTAAGAACACGACATTAAGCGTCGCATCAATTTACCAAAAACGCGAACTTAAAAATCAGTGGACGTATGCGAACTTTTAAATCCTTGCAGTACGTCACCAACCTTGATATTTAAGTATGAATTATGGTTCACTGTATAAAACTAATGTAAAATGGTAACAATATTCGTCGACTCTTCAATAGAAAGAATATTAATTTTGTGTATTGTTGTTAATTGTTGGAAATTATTACTCGAAATCATTCCGTCAGACTTTCGACATCGTCATTAAATTAAAATGATTCAAACATTTTTTCGAATTCAACTATTATGAAATACACAAAATCAAAAATGCACACAACATAGATTCCAAGAATTCACTTGAAATTATAAATACTCAAAATTCATTATACACACATAACCTAAGGTTCTCAAGAATACTCACTTAAATTTCTTAGTCAGTCGTTGCAATTCACAACAAATCTATAAAATTGTATTGATTAAAACTTTTTGCACGTAATATTTCCTAAAGTTCGTATTGCGGGATATAATTGGATAAAAAAAATCCTGTTTCAAAACTGCAGTAGTTCTGGGAAATATGTCATGTTAAAAGATGGTTCTAAATAAAACGGAATGATACAGTCTTTGCATTGATTTTTATTATCCTCCTATAGGTTCGGATTGCAGGGTGCAATTGATCAAGAATAGCAGAATGTAAACAAATAGACGCCGTATTGTGCTATGTTAAATATGGCAGATTTATTTTTCTCAATATCCGTGACGTCACAAACTTACGCTTGCTGACGTTTTCTCATTTTTTTACGTGTAATGTCTTCCAAGTTTGTGTAAGAATACATGTACCTGGTTTTGATGGAATTTGTTCACGCATTTAAATCTGTATGAAGAATATACAAACAAACATATATAAATCCTTTTCTATTATACATATTAAAAAGGAAAGGAAATCGTCCGTCCAGTTTTGAGCAAAAGATTGTGTTACTGAACCATTTACCTATTTTGATAGAGCTACAACTAAATAATTTGAATGATTTATAATGATTACCTCCGTATCTTGTCATAAATGTCAAAATACTGGTTAATTTACATGTAAGGATACGGGGTATAAAAATAAAAATACACAGATGAAAGAATGCGTCCTTACGGATATGATAAACCTTTGCAGGTTTGGTTTCAGGAATATCCAACTGCTTTTTCAATTCAACCATTACCAATTGTAATTGTTACCTAACATCATCTGCATTTTAATGAGATGGGTATAGAAAATCAAAATATAAAATTAATATGAATTATTATTAATACTGATAATGCCATTCAAAGTATTATTTTGAATATCAAAAAAGAGAAATTAAAATAGTACTCCATAAAACGAAATATCACACAAAAATGTATATTAAAATACTAATATTTTATCATTTAGTTTTTTCCTATTTATTGTAATTTCTTTAAGAGTTCCTAAATTTTATATGAAACGTCGTAGTTTGTATAATAAATTTTATATCAAGATATCGTAAATTTTCATTTGAATTTTTTTGTGATTTATTTGGCCATCAATAATAATATATTTAACTCCTTCTCTAAACATATTTCATTTCATTAACCAAATAAAATGAGAAGGACATCGCGTGCAAGACTCAAAATGAGTGGTCGATTCAGAGTTCAAGCATAGCAGAGACTTGTATAAGGCTGGTTTACACTTGTAAAAAACTTCTGCAATTCACTTATTGCTGTGTGCAAGCGCTTGCACGTAAACATGAAAGTTGCATCAAATAGTGTAGTAACATACCAACAAAGGTATCAAAGGTTTTTGCACTTTGAATAAAAACCTTTTTTTTTTCCTCTGCAAAATCTTGGAGCGACGAATGTTTGCACTATGTATATTTATTTCGTAGATCTGCAATATTTTTTTTAAATTACGCGAAATTTATCTTTATTTTGTAATTAAAGATCAGATATTCATTAAAATATAACTCATAATGAAAAAGATTGAATACTGAATCATACGATAGGTTAACAGTCATATTTATCTGATCTGACGTCTTTAAATTATAAATGATACATTCTGCCAATTATTATTTTATTTTAATAATACGTTGAATTTTTTAAATTTTATTAAAATATACTTGGCACATTTGGCTGCTTTATCAAAGTCACGACTCGAATATAGTCCCTAAAATAATGTACGATTTTAATTATACAATAGCTGGGTGGTCGGCGTTGTACGGGTATTTAATTCTTTTAACCTGGTATACACTATTTAAATCCACAGTAATCTCTTAGTTAAAACGTGATTAAACAGAAATCGAGAACCTCACTTTTTTTAAGTCTCTCATTTTCACGCCCCCTACCGTATAAAAGCTGACGGAATTTACTCATAACCCGCTGTAATGACTTAAATAAGCACAGTAACTAAAAACCAGCGCAGTGCAGAGACGGAAATACTTCGTATTATTGCCTTTTCACTCCTTTACGTCCCCAACCCTGAAGAAGAACTTATGTTGGGTGTTTAATGTCAAAAAACCGTAACCCCAGAATTGACACAAATTTCGATTGTTTTAGCGGAGCAAATATCGATAATTTTTTACATGTTTTGAAATTTCTGCCTCCTCCATCCGCGCCACTAGTGGCGGTAGTCGTGTCTTAGTGCAACAGTACTTGTTTCGGGGTCATAATTTCTTCTAGCGGTTAGATTTGTATGTGAAACATATATAAACATACACAAAAATTCAAGCTTTTTACATATAAACGGTGAATTTTACTTGTAAGATGATAGTTCCATATCTTTGGTCTGTTAAGCTGAAATAGTTTGTATGTTTTATGAACGTTATATTTATACTCTGTATGGTGTTGACAAATATACAAAAATTTTAAAGCCAGCCTGAGTTGTGAGAAATGCAAGTAGTATGAGATGCGAAGTAGGAGTATTGCCGTCAGGGGGAACTTTCTATTGTAGGACGCTGGTGTTACGAAACTATCATTTTTAAAGGGATTCATTATATTATTACGAACGGGATATACGGGCACCGGCACATTCTTTTTATCTGACGTCTCTTAACCTTTGCCGAACGACGTATCCTGAACTGAACACAATATATATCCTTCCATGAGTGTTTTTTCAGAGTAGATTTTACACTACCAAGCTGCCGTAACAAAATTTGTGTTAAAGTTAGCTCCGGCCTACCCCCACTATAACACCTGGTCAATGGACAACTGAGACTAGCTATTTCTCTCTAGTTACTTTTCCACAAAGGACAGCATCGTAGACGAGTCTGTCCCGGGACATCAGAGACAGTAGCTTTTCTCTAGCCCTCCCTAAAACTTAGTCCAGACTGTAAACAAAATTTCGAAGCGATAAACAGTCACGATACATTGCTGGAAACAATCTATATACATTGTACCGCGACAAGACTTTAAGACAGTGTTTCGGCATTACTCAAGTTATCATGCCTACTTAGCCTAGATTTAAGAAGGGTGCGAAGTGCGAAAAAATCGCTCTTGCTTTCAGCGTCAGAGAAGAGGCGGAGCGGGACAGTAAAGGTGAGTGGAGTGAGATAGTTTGAGTTTTTCGAGAACGATGAAATAAGTGGTGAAATCGATCGTAGGCCGATCGCGGGTTGATGCCTCCGTCTTCGCTGAGCCAGCTGATACAACACTTGCATGTGCGTGGGCACAAATCTACCGACGCCACATCGAGATCTTCAAAATAGTAAACATTCCCCACCCCTAATACAGCGTTTGTTGAAGCTTTAACTACAATGATCGGCAATTATACGCGCAGTTGAACTCATTAAATTTGAATTAAATACCGGAATTGCTTTTGTAATTAGTTTAGTATAGATTAGTAAGTGCGTATGAACGTGTGATTCTTCAAAGCTCCTCACATGAGAGCAATTTGGTTGTACAGGGAGGCAATTCAAAAATATACTCATCTAGAATTTAAAAACCAACTTGTGTAAAACGAAAAATGGCATCTCAATTTAAAATAAGCGTTAAGCCACACTTGAAAGTTTGATGTAATATGAACTAAAAATATCTATACATCTAAAAACCTTTGTCGATGGGTGAATATATATGTCCCAGCTATAGGCGTCCAAACTACTGGTCCCAATTTGACCAAATTTGGCGCACATCATCTTCAATTTTTTAAATATACGTGAAAAACATTTTACGTAAAAGGTTTCGTATCCCATATGTGCATCAAGATCTCCTAAAGTGAATTCGGGTTGCCTATATTCTTGATCTATAATGCTATATATATATTTACATTATAAACATTTCGTGTCGTTAACCTACTCTTTGAGAATTAATAAACCTTTTTGAAGTGTCTATACGATGTATTCGAAAATTAGTTTCATTTATCGCGTCAGGTAAATTTTAATATTTAGTAAATGTTCATTTGTAAAAGTAAATAAAGCATTAAGCATTTGATAGTGACATTCATCACAGGTAAAAGTATTAAATTAAATAAACTTTAATAACAACAATACTGGATATACGTGAAAATATCAACAAACCTCCGTTTTCCACTTTTTGAAGGTGTTTTCAGTTTCAGTGGTTTTCGGTCTCCAGTAAAGTCCGTACTCGACTTGAAGAAGCGTGTAACATCTTATTCTCTTTGTCTCACAAAGACCTATGAGTAGTTATCTTTATTTCCAATGTGATCCAACCCCCCCCCCCGAGCTATAACACAATAAATAAATTAATTTTGGAACCCCTACAACGTTTGGCGCCAGTAGTTCGAAACTGAGGATTTTAGAAAAATTCTGAAGACACAGTCGATTGGAAATTCGATTTTCTACAATTTTGGTCGCATGACCGCTTTTACTCAGACCACCGGAAATGTTTCAAAATGAAACCTTTCTGTAAAAACTACCAGTTTGACGATTTTTCAGCATTTACGCAACCTAGGATTGAAAATTGGTTGTATTTTACAACAGAAATAGATTTTAGTGTACCCTCAGTTACTGTAATTAACTTTCCTTTAATTACATTCCTGATTTATTCTTTACGCGAACCCGAGAAACGCCGGGTACTTCAGTTAGTTGTTTATTAATCCTAAGGAATGAATAGTACGTACTGCATTGGACGATTGCTATGGAATGCGGAATGTGCATCACTATGATCATCTCACCTTTATGAATAGGGGAGACTTGAGACTGAAGCTGCCTAATATAATGCACCAAGCACATGGGTCTCACTAAATATGGTACTGTAATCCAGAAGTGACCTCACGTTGAATGTTGAAATTACTAAACAAATACTAATTATTAAAAATTAAAATATTATAGAAAAATCTTTCATATCAATTATTTTGTACCTGAATCTTAGTTGTATATTATATGTTTTGAAAATTTTAAATATGATTTTTTCTTAATAATTTCCTACTGATTGATTCCAAAAGCCAAAGCTTTTGTCCTGAACAACTTGTAATTACGCTTCGACTAGGGAATAATTCACTTTTAGAATGTAAGTGTGCATATGCTACATAGGGGGCATCAGAAGATTTGGGTGATACATAGTAAGGCTGGAAATCACAGCTTCAAAGCAATATCTGACGATTGAGGAGCCGAGTGACCCAGCATTGTGAGTGATTACAAATAATATTTGTCTTAATCATTAAATTGTATAAGTCTACGTATTTGGTTATTAAATACCGTCCCATAAATAAAGTCTCATGCTTGGCGCAAGAAATCATGTGTCTTGACTTTTATCAGATTCCTGGATGGATTACGCGAATCGCGAAATGGACGATTGTCTAACTTACAGTATATACAGTGGCGGTTTTTAAAGTTACATCACCCTAATGAACAATTTGTACCAGTAAAATTACGTATAAAATTAAGAATACTACAATAGCTATAGTGTTAATAATACTCCATGACGAATTTTAAAAAGCGTTTTTACATATAATTAAATTGGCACAAATTCCTAACACGAAAGTATATTTACTTCGTACATATATTAAATAAAAAAAGGTAATTTTAGGAGAGGCCACATGTTGTGGAAATATTGTATGCAGGATCGTACTGTATTTTCTAAGATTTTTAAAAGTTTTCGAAACACCGCCTCTTAAATGCTTTTTCTTTTAATAACCTTTGATTAATTCAAATAAACCAGAACAAGTCCATAAACAAATATTTTTACTTCAAGGATTTTTTAAATATTTTAAATATGTGTAGGGCAACACTGTGGAATCATGAACATTCCACGAAAATCTAGAAATTATATATATTAATATAATACAATTATTAAGTGACAACTGTGGGCATGTACACTAGATTTAATATTGGAAAAATGTTATAACCAATTTTGTTTTTATATTGTGAAATTTCCATATAATTTTGCAATGTTTCAATTAATTTGTGTTTTTTTAAAATTTGTAGATGCCTATGGCATATTCTGAAAGCTCCTTCAAAATTGAATTAAAATTAGAATCAAAATTAATATTTAGTTTTGGTTTATTTAATTGTGTGACTGATTAAAACAAAGGGTTATTCATCATTTTCATCGAAATACTTTTCTCAATTCGTCAAAAATATTTAAAACCGTACCCTGATGAGACCACATCTGTGTCAGCACGCAATGCCCGGCACTGTGTTTCATTGAAAGCTCAAATAACTACTAGTTCTTTGACAGGCGGGGTTTGAGATGAAATACTGCGCATTGCTCATTCCGGGCAGGATTCTTGTGCTATGAAGAATGTAGCATAGATGTATTGCGGGAGGGAGCGTACTGGAAGGCGGGCTCGTTAAGAGTCGTCGGAAAACGAAGCCGAAATTCACACTCTTAAAATACTCTTATTGTTAAGTTTAAATAAAAACACTGAAAATCACCACACAAGACTTTTTAAAATTATGTATATCAGTGAAGATTCATGAAAGACCATATATAAAGTTCAGTCATTTCAAAGAAAAACTTTATTTCTTCAAGAGCTTTCGTACATCATGTCCATAGTCTTCTGGAATACACATCAAAATATTACTCGGATTTCGGTGGTGTGGAGTCAAAAGAAAGGAGACAGTATTTGAGCTAGTGTTTATAAAACCCAGACATTCGGACGCCAGCGAGGAAATTGCAATGAGGAAGGCGCGGGAATGTACATTATGCTGACACGGTAATTACCCCAGTAACGTTTTGCTGATTTACAATACTGCCAGGTCCGAGTTGATTTTGCGTGAAATATTTTGATCTATGAGAAGGCCCATATCGTACGACCCTGAGTGTAAAGAAAATAATTATTTGTATAATTTTTATTGTAAATATAAATGCTGTTTATTATAAAAAACAATGGCTATTCAAATTAAAACTTTATGCTACCTGTGATCATTATTAATAAATAAATGTTAAAATTTAATGTAATTTACATTGCTAACTATGTTTCATTACATCATAAAATAAATAATATCCCCTCTATTCATTTCAAGTATCTATACGAGTTTTCAATAAGGGCGGGAAATGGAAATGGAAAAAACGAGCAGAGTGTGAGGTATTAAGGGACACGGGGACTGAAATTTGAAATTCCTGTGAATGAATTGCTACTGAGGTGAAATTTTAACTGTGTGTTAACAATGCACATGTGTATCAATGTACAAAATTTTGCTTTTCTAAAGTTATTTTTGTTGAGATATTTTGAAAATATTTTCAAAATTTGGCAGTTTTGAAAACGCTATACGTTTACGTACTTGAATATATTTTAGCTTTTTTTACATTTATATGTACGGCTGACCATTTTTATCAAATGTCACTATTATTTTTGAAATTGAATAAAACTGTGAGGAGAAAACATTTTTTTCTAAAAGTTTTATAGGGTTACTTAAAAATTAGCACTTTGAATTTTTTTTCACCTTAACTACTTAAACAATTAGTTAACTAATACTTCTATTTGAAGGTATATTAATATTTGTGACGCATAGAAGGTTTATGGTACCAGAAATCATGAAGCTAAGAAAAACACATCTTCCTGAAAAACAGTAATAATTTATTAAATTAGAATCAAGCATATTAATTAAAATTGTCCTGCAGCATATGCTACACCTTCCTTCTTTTGATTGGCAGCTTCTTTTTCAGGTTAACTGAATTTATAGACAAATTAATATGAAAACATTAGAAAATTGTTTTTTTCTTCAGATTTTGGCGAAAATTTCAGTCCCCTTATCCCTTAACGAAATTCTTTTTTATTCAAAAGGTCATACATGGACTTTTGGAATAAAAAAAGAATTTCGTTAATACGTCAAACAGCTTATTTTATTTAATTTCAACATTGACCTGCCCTAATTGAAAAACCCTATAGAACTATTACCTCAATGCATTTTTTTTTCACGCGACCAGTTGAGAAGACGCCGATACCAGCATGAATTCCAAGTTTTGCGGTAGATTTTCCCGCCCGCTTCCCCCACTCCGCCACCGCGGACCGACGCCAGCTCCCCTGGCGGGAGTGCCGTGGAACTAGCGAGGAGTATCCCGAGCGAGCAGTGAGTGTCGGGGCAGCGTCGGGTACGGGAGTGGTGAGTGTCGCAGTGGCGTGCCACCATGCGGCGCAATGTCAAGGTGCTGCTGCTCTTCTCCATGGCGTGGATGTTCGCCATCGTCTACTACCTGCAGGTCTCCCGCGAAACCAAGGTCAGTGCGGATCAATCACTTCGTTCCTGGGCACGTGCCTCCCCCACCGCCTCTGACAGATGCTCAGGGGGGAACGGAATTCATTCCCTTCCCGCGACGCTGTTACACGTTGGGGTTCATCTGCACTGCACACGAGAGGCTGCGGCAACAGATTAACAGAAAACTACAAGCAAATCACTACTGGCGGGTCGGAGTTCAAGAGAGAGAATTGTTTACATTATTAATGTGATTATATTAGACATGCTATATACAAGTAGCTAATATTTTTCTTCTTCAGTACATGTGACTGACGCACAAATTGAACGGTGTAAAATGTTGTGCATTACGATGTCAATCTACGTGTCACACTTATATGTTTTGATCGACTCAGATGACAATGTGGACCAAGCAGTTATTTGAAAGTAAACAAACGAAGATAAATATATATGGGCAGACTAGGAGGTTTAGATTGTTACTGTTGACTTGAAGCTACCGTACCGTGTTTGTATTAGAGAAGTTATATTTCTCTGGAATCGATGAAAGCAGAAATCTAAAAAAAATGGACTAAATAACTAGCATGTCTCTACACTAATATATCTGACATATTTTAGTCTGTATTTTCAAACTATAATCCCAAAATAAAAATTAAAAAATGGAGTATAAGTTTTACTATAATTTTTTCATTTGTTAGCACATTTAAAAATCCTTGTTTAAGAAATGAGAAACTAGACTATTTTTTTTATTAAGAATCGATCATACGAACCTGATTTCTATTTTCGCTCAAATTATACAAACGATTAATTATCCGATGAAGTACGTTTGGGTATAGACAACATAAGGAATACGTTAAAATCAACGTAACAATTTTAAGGTGATTACTTTTTACTCAATCACTCGAACACTGAAAATTTTCACTTTTAAGTGACAGCCGATATAATTCCACAAATCATAAAAATAGCTCCAGACAATTATTTACTTTGTAACGGAAATTTGATGATGACAATAGTGTGATTCTATCAGACGCTGTACCTTTGTATCGTGCATTTAGCATTCAGGAAGATGAAACTGAATTTAAACGAGAATTTTTAAAATACGATATAGCTTTTTTATCATGTACGACAGGTGTTAGGAAAAAGGAATGGAAACTATGATGATTTTCGTAATGCCGCCTTAAATACATCTCAATCCACAACAAGTGGTTTATTTAAATGTATTATGTGCACTGATTAGAAGAGAATTTTACAATTCTTTACCTCTAAGTTTTTCTATAGAACATGTCAAAAATTTAGGATCCGAATGTTTTGGAAGTGAAGCCTGCGTGTATTGAATTTAAATATAAATATTGGCGGACCAGAAAAGTACGAGACATTCGTGCCGCAGTCGTGCAAACCTCAGCGGTTAGAAACTAAATTACACGTTCCTCGAAACAACCGTAGATGAAAGCTGAATAGTATCCCAAACAGCAGTCGTTTGTCAAATTTTGAATATAATCCCATACCTCTTTTATTTTCGAGATTGCTTTTCGGCACTTATTTTTACTAGCAGACCAAAGCGATAAAGAATAAAAAATTGGAATTAAGGTAAACAAAGCTGTTTTAATAGGAGAAAAGCTGTGGAAGGTAACATCGTTGTCAAAAATGAACCACAAATGTTGGAATGTGAAGTCAGTTTTAAAAACGTCATTCGGTGCTTCGTCGTTCATACTGTTAGGATTACTTGCATGGATGTAAAAAAATCCTGACTGGTTTAGGTGGGATGTAGATAGACAGATTTTATTAATTTCAATTTCGTCGTTTGAGGTAACAGGACATGTTAAGAATGAAATTACAAATAGTGGAACACAAGCTATTTCCTGTAGAATCTAACTAAGAATACAGTATAGTAATTACAAATAGATTAAAAACCTCAAGTAAAATCATATATTGTAAAACAGAAAATTAAATTAAAGTATAAAAATTAAATATAAGTTAGGCCAAGGAAAACTATAGAATGGAAACTTCAAATGTCTTCTTCTTTTTCTGTCTTAATGTGTGGAATGTATGCTTATATCGTACGACCAAAATTTAAAGAAAATTCTTTGTTGCGCTTGGAAATCACTTGAATCAGTGAGTTTTGTGTGGCCGAAGTTGGCAGTAGTGCAGGAACGTCTTGGAGCGAAATTTAAAGATTTCTGGTATTGTAATCGCAGGCTTTAATGTGTTTGATTTTTCAGTTTGTTACTATTTCCGTTGAGTTGCTGAAAGGAACCTGAAGGGAAAAGTCTTTCTTTCACACGCACTTTCACTGCACTAATTATGCTTAATTAAATTTTAACGAGATTTCCACTGTTGTTTTCTAATGCCCGTTATACGACCTTTGGAATTGTGTATTTATAGGACGTCTAGATATGCGAATGTCAATACGGAATGCAAAACTTGGCAGATTACTCACACTTTCACATCCCAAAATATAGTGGAAGTGGGGCGTCGCGTTACAAATCGGAGTTTAAAAATATCACTAGAATAATTTCGATTTCAGTATGTAATAATTAATTTTGTTAAAAAAATCGATTAAATATAACTCAGCGGAAGAAATAATGTCATTTTGGAAGTAAAATATTTCTCAACGGTTAGTACCGTGCTTTCTGCTACTCATTCTTGTACTTCGATCTACAACTGTTTAACTTTTAGCTCATTAGAGTAATCTGTTCTTTATGTACCAGAATATGTAAATGATATTTGATCTTTCTACCTCATTATTTTCGAAATAATTTATTACTGCTGTTGAAATAATCAGATCAAGCTGACATTAATGGTTTGTTTTATTTTCACAAACAATTAATATCAATACTACTGTAAGGTGATCCCTGTTAATGATAGTATCGCCTTTTTCTTGGCTTGACGATATAAGATTTATAGTATGTCACGAAAATTCAGTAACTCAAAGTATCGGTGGAAAATAAATTGACGCTTTACAAACATGCGCATTGAAATGTCAAAAGTTATTATACGAGTGTCTCCGCCTTTGTAAATGTTTTCCTTTGAGCAATTCTGTCTTGTATAATAAAACTAAGTGAACTACATAAAATATAAATGAAATTTGTTATCGATTTTTCGTTCTCTTATTTACGTTTAATCTGTAACATTAAATTCTTTCCTTGAGTTGACGTAACATTTTTTCGTCCGTAACCGTCGCAGGACACCAAATTCTCCACATATAAACACTTCCATACATTTAATTATCTTTTCGGCTGAGGGAGTCAAGAAGTAAATGACATGAATTGGTAAATTTTATGTCTGAGGAAGTCGCATAAGGGACACGAAACGTCGTATTTACGTTGATTAAATAGCAATAAATTTATATGATTTCTTATTGGCCGTCTTTTTATTTATTGTAAACTAAATGTCAGAAAACAATATTTAAATATATATTACTGACTTAATTTAAACAGGCGGTACGTTTCTATACAAGCTTAGAATCTTTCTTTAATGACTGTAACATAATCTTTATTTTATAGCTTTTAGAGTAAGATGTTCAGGTGACTTTTAAGTACCTTCTAAGTTTTACAATTAGATGTTGAATTTAAGTATTATAAGAATAATTAAGTTCAAAGTACGCACTCCTAGAGCCGAAATTCATATTAATATTTGCAGCCAAACAAATCAGAAACAATTTTATTAAATGAATTGATCGAATGTTACATTTAATTATATAAAATTCAAATAAAAGCTACACTAAATAATATAATACGCAACGATTCAGTCCTGATAATTTGGGAACTCAGTGCGGTTGTAAAACTCAATAATATTAAATATGCAGAACGAAAAAATCTCGATCAGAGTGGGATTTGAAATCGGGGCTTTTAATTTAAGACGTGTTTTTTTTACTTTCTGAGCTATCCTAGTCGACTCCTTAATCTATTGTATATACCTTAAAGGTTGAGTTTTATTTGAAAGCATTTCTTTTATTCTTTAATTAAAATCAATAATATTTAAAGACATAGTTACTAAATTCCTCCTAACTTTCATCATTAAATATTAGGTCTAAATATGAGAAAGCCAAATAGTTATAGATTTATGAGCCGTCAGACAAGACAGAAAATATTTATTAAATTCATAGATTTCACAATAAACTTAACAAACAATAAAATAAACGGATTACAAAGTATAAAATACAAAACGTTTCAATCTTAATTTTTAATGAATGTAAATCAATAGTATTTAAATTTGATAAATTTCACAATTCCTTTCATATTTTATAATTAGATGTTAAATTTATGTATTTTGAGAATAATTTAGTCCATGTTACTTAATGGTAACCAAAAAGATATGCAGGACAAACCGTAAAAAACTAGCATCAGTTAGATCGGGCTGCTGGATACTTGTCTCACGTCCTTCCGAATGACTGGATAGGAACGCAACATTTCCTTCTACGTGTCTTGATCAGGTTAGGAGACAGTTAACCGAAAGCTCCAATATGATCAGCGAAAAACTCTAACCATCTAAACCATCAAAACTGACCGATAGAGATCCAATAAATGGCAACTTACCTTTAATAGCATAGATTTCCGCTAAGTCAGTATGTTAAAAATTCGTCGGCTAAAGATACACTTATGAGAGAATTGCCAGAATCAATATAATATTTTTTAAGATATTTAGTAAGAAATATTGTTATGATAACAAGCGATGATTGATAACTTAAGTTTCCGCGCGGTTGTGCCAAGTCGTATGGACGACCTGCGGAAGTTGCGAGTAAAAATATGGTGGGCAATAATACAAAATCTTGAAGATTGGGCATCAGCCAGAACGGATGTCAAGATAAAATACTAAGGGCAGTAGAACTACGTGCGCAAGAAGATTGAGAAGTTAGAAACGGTGTCGCCGGTTTTCATCAAGTTAGTTCGTATACTTTATCGTTTCCTAGTTCCAACCATCAAGATACATTTGTCTTTGTCAGCTATAGTATCGTGGGTTCAAGTAACGTACTCTCTTTACCTTGCGGCCATCCAATCTCCTTCATTTAACGCGTGCTTAAAAGAATTATTTTCCGTTTAAACGCCTATAATAGACAAAATATTGATTCTCTTTGTTATATGTCGATGTCGAAAAGGATTGCCAAGACTGGAGACAGTCCGCAGGAGACAACGCATGTAGTACAATGGTACGATTCCGTCGGAACAGATGATTTAATCTGGTTTCAGGAGATTAAAATCGAGACTCCCAGCCGCCATCAGTCAACGATAGCAGTCATTGTTGCGAACAAAAACAGTTTACTGGAAAATTTGGCGACGAGGATTGGTCGGATATGTTGGGAGAAGGAGTAGAGCAGATTTGGGTCCGGCGAAAATTGTGATTGTAGGAGGATAGAAGATGTAAAAAAATTGAGATGTGGTATTCCAGGGCCTAGGTTTGAAATTCATTTCCGAAAACCAAGTGTCTCTATGGATTTTTTTAGTAGAAGTTATTTTTGTAGGGAGAACTGGTGGATTGTGGAGGTAGAGACTAAATTTGTGGAGACATTTTTTATCTGGCCAGGGATGAGTTACTCTCGGGCCGCATGCATCCAGGTTTATTATTTTGGGCGGTCCGCAAACGATTTACTTTTGGCTATTTCAAATTAAATGTGAAGGCCACAAAAAATGCAATGAAAATCATGATATTTTTTGAACGTTCTTATGTTTGCGAGTATTTTTTTGTATTGTATAAAATTTAAAAGTGATACCCGATCGATACTAAATGACGTGTGAGTTTCTGTGACGTTTACATATTCAATTATAGGCCAATTGGTTGCAAAGAAGCTATACTAACTTCTCATTAATATTTTTCTAATAATATTTATATTTCGCTTAATGAATTTGTCGTTTCTTTCATTGTATTAATAAAGAGACAATTTGTGTCTATAATTTAACGTGTTTTTTATATGTGACCGGCGTAAAATTTTCAATTTTTATAGTTTGCCTATTCTAAAACAATGCTTGTTTATCCGCGGTGTATAATGGAATTTTTCTAGGGTTTTACAGGTTGCCCTGATAATCCACGTTTCACACTTATCTGATCCTTAGAAATGATTTGACACATGGTGAAAGTTGGCCCATTTTGCAGAGCTCATTCTTACAGCAGCAAAATTCGTTAAATTCAAACTCCTACAAACACCTCGGAAATAGATATAAAAAGACATTGGTCTTGTGCAGAACGCTACCATTTAAAACCAAATTGCGAGTGAAATATAACTGTAGAATTTGGCTATTTTTTACGTGAAAATTTCTGGGCAATTCCCATGTGCACCGTTTCTGAAAAAATATATAAAAAATAGAGTTTATGTTTCAATTCCGCTTAGCATGGTGCTTGATATGTACATTTGCAAAATGTGGTAGCATTTCGATACTTTTTTGCCTCCGAACTGTGGTCCTGCCGCGACGGAATTTTGTGGTATTTTTGCCACGGATACAATGGCTAACTGTACTACGTTTTTTGATATACTTTTACATTTTGGGGTACAAGTTATGATTTGACCCCTTTAGCGATTCACGCGCAATACCGCGGCAACATACGTCAGTTTCAGACAGCTGTGGTTGTCCTAAATCCGCAGATCCCAACATAAATAAACATTTTCGTGTATAGAAACGTCTGCTCTTTGTAATGGTACTTTTATAAAGAAATTAGGGAGAGACGCATTTTGAGATATATTAGCCTAAAATTTGGCTACTTTTCCATGTAAAATCTTTTTTGACAATTTTAATATCAGTATAACAATTTTCAGGTTTCAGCACGTTTTAGTATGTAGAGTGTTCTGCTCAGTTGCAAAATATTATGGCATATACATCTTTTACTGATGAGTAAATGACCACCAAACTAAGGTCTAAATTTGCCGCAACCAAATTTTGTCATGTCGTTGGCACGGATAGACAACTGAACGGCTACATTGCGAACTAGAAGTTGTATCAATAAGCCTTGTTTCGCACTTATCTCGTCGCTACACTTGATTTGACAAGGGATCAAAGTTGGCCCTTTCATCGGTGGGTGCGCGTTTACCAGGTGACAGCCCACTGAACACGGGCCTGTAGTTTCTGAACTAATGTACAATCAACTCTAACATTATGAATACTTTCAATAGTGGTCTGGGATTACTTCATTACTAAATTTCATGAGATTTGGAGATGGTCGAAACCTTTGGTGATTCGACATGAAATGATCCACCTTCTTTACATGACATGATCCTTAAACTATTTCTGGGAAACCGTAATTAATCCTTGGTGACATTTCTCTCCCTTACGCGTACCCATTCCTGTTCTATTAAAGGGGAACCGCCGCTACCGGGGTGGTAGGGGTGAAGGACGAGATGCCTGTGGGAGTATTTTCTCGCGTGTATTTCACCCCAGATTGACTAAAGAGTTCAGCTGACTGCGTTGGGAATGCCTCGTACTCTCTCTGTTTTGTTTTCAAGGTTCTCACATGCCGAGGCACCTTAATCTATTTTAGGAGGTGTATGTACTGGGGTCGAAGACTTTGGACATACGATGATACTATTGGGCCAGCCACCCAACAGCATCCTAAAACTGGTGGAGACCCCATAGCAAACTCATATCCCGTCGGAAGTGCGTGAGAATAGTACCCATTAGTTCAACCTACCTGATGCAGGTTTCCTAGGGTTTTCCCTGAATCTCTTTGGGTGAAACACCGAGTAGAGGGCACTAGTCAACCGTTAACTACATTTCTCTATCTTCCACATGTCCCCTTTTCAATGTTCTTCCTATGCTACTAAAGGGGAATTGCCTGTTTCAGGATCACCCTAAAAGTAGCCTGTTAACGATAAAAAAGTGGATGGTCCTCTTGTGTGTGACGCCAAAGAAACTATAACGATTAATTTATTCATACGCTAATATAATGTATTGATTAAATGAAGAATAAAAGAGCAATTTCTTAATTACAGTCATCACAATGTTTCGTCATATTTTTCACTACTGCTCTATGCTTATCGGAAGTTTAATAAACATATTGCATAATATATATAAAATAAACCTATCGCAAAACAATGGTTTCCGAAAGTTTCCCAGTTGTGCCAAAATAATTAATTTTTCGACGACTACGTTCATGTGTAATGTCTGTTTTGCGGAACATCTTTTCTATTAATTCCCCTGTTTTTTGTATTATTGTCACTTTTGCGAGGACCATTATTTAGAATAAAAAATTTTCATATGGCTTCGCCGGTCCCTACTTTTATTAGCGGGTCCGAATCCGGCCGGGGATCGCTTTCAAAATTAACAGTGCACACCTAATTAATATCAAACTTATCTTTGTTACTTAAGATTGTTAGTGAAAACTGTTGTATACCGGTTGGAAATGTATATGTATAGAAGTATATAGTCAAATCTTTGCATTGTGAGCGTTTCAGCGATTTCCCTCTCATCATATCGATCCTTGAACGCGCCCTCTGCATCAGAGACCCATTACCAGCTTCCGGACCGAACCCCTTTCCATGACTTCCCCTCCATGAGTCTGACGTCGGTGTTGTATCCCTAAACACATGCATGTAACTCTCGTCCTCGAGCCATCTGTCACTGCTACCAAACTTAATAATTTTCAGTTAATTTGAAATCCTAATCAATATACGAGTAACACATTTTCGTGCTGTTCGAGGTCAATTACAAGCTGAGGAAGTGCTTAATAATTTGAAGACTATAATATTCTGATCTCTGATATACAAAACAGTCACCTCATGGGTCATAATAAATTAAATAGGAGTGTACGGACTCTCGTGTAATAGTTGTAATTTCTTCCTTCCACCCAGGAGACACATGTAGCCTGTTTTTTTACTCCTCCAAACCCTGGTTTTAATTTTATTCCTTCCCTGATATCTTCTTATTTTCAAAACACATACTCAGATTCCTGGCTTGATAGGGAGAAAACTCAAAAAATGTATGAATAATTTCCACAAACATTGTGGACCAATTTCAAACCCAGGAGCGAAATGCTAGGGGATACAATATGTCAAATATTAGCAATAAAAAATAATATTGTTGCGGCAGAATCACTGTCGTCATTACAAGCAAATAGAAACGCAATGTTATAAATTACATTTTTTTGATAAAATGATGCACTGGTAATTTATTTGTATCAGGTTGTAATACCGCAATAGTTAATGAAGAAAAATACAATATTATTAGACCGTGAAGAAAGATTCACCAATTTTTTTTAACCTATTAGTAATAAGTTTAAGTTGAAATGAGAACTTATCAGATTCTATATTTTTTTCACTTTTTCTCTTCTGTATTTTTACTCTTCTATTAAGTGTATTATTTTTTCATTTTCTTTCACGCGTGGCATAGACTTAACGGACGATCTTTCCTCATTTGAATAACGTGCACGTATCTCATGTTTCCTTATTCCAAGCAGACGTGGCTGGAAGTGTTATAATTCTGTTTCTCATTTGGAATTTTCTTTTAATCGATATATCATTAAGATTAAATTAAAAAAAGTGAACTATTTTTGAGTATGCATTTCTTCGGACGCTATTATTTCACAGTTTCCGAATATGCCAAGTGAGTTAGTGAACATCTGTAGCGTTTTCATGATACTGAAAAATACGACGGTAGGTAAATAAGTACCTACAAAATATAAGTGCTGGTTACAAAAGAAGTTTGTTTCTGCGAAGTATTGTCTTTCAGTGACCCCAAAGAATTCCGATGTAAATACCCTCAGAGTGTTTGAACGACGTATGTTAAGGAAGATATTCGGACCAGTTAAGACAGAGGAAGGATGGAGAACAAAGTATAACGCGGAGTTAGATGAGCTGATTCAAGGAAAGGATGTGGTTAGATTTATGAAGGCGTGGATGATCGTCTGGATGGGTCATGTTGAGAGAATGGGAGAAGAACGGATAACAAAGAGAATTGTGAAAGAACTGCATCATCATACAAGGCAAAGGGAAGACCAAGATATAGGTGGATGGATGATGTAATTTGGGAATAGGAGGATGAAAGAGAAGAGCTCATGATCGAAGAGATTGGACGCTGATTGTAGAGGAGGCCAAGGCTCACAAAGGGCTGTAGTGCCAAGAGAGAGATAGAGGTTGTCTTTCAGTGCTCTGCTGTCAAATTTCCTAACATATACAAAGAGTTGTTTCATTTTTACTGCTCAAAACTCTTTATTATTTTCAAACAAAGGAAAAACAAGTTTCAGAAAGTGATTAAATGTTTCCAATTGGAATCAAATCCTAGTCATGACATCTGCTCCAGAATATATATGGATGAGGTCAGGTCAGTGTCCTCACATCATTAGGAACACCCACTGGACGTGTCTTCGACGGTAATCATTGGTAAAATCCGGGACTGATCGACGTGCCACTTTGTGTGATCTCGTTGATGGCGTAGGAAATGCACCATGGTTCAGTGGCATAAAATTTTTATTGAATATTTGAATTTCCACAAATATGCGTTTGATAAAGGTTTCGCGCTTCAAGGCGCAAGTCTGACGAGGTATTACGTTATTAGAAACTGGAAACGTTTTTCATTACACTCTTGAACGAAAATATCCCGGAAAGGTGATAACCACAAATTTTATTTGTATGCTCGACGTTTTATCGACATCTACAATCGATGAAAAGAACAGACGTTATTGGAGACAATTGTGCGTCGTTGTTGGGGCGTTCGATCCAATAGATAAATAAAAAGCGTTCACTTTTGGCTGTTTCCCATCAGGACAATGCAGGGGTGTGCACCTGTACAGTTTTGATGACGAAAATGGTCGAAGTGAAGGTCGAACTGTTGCCACATCCACGGTATTCACCAAATTTGCCCCCGTGTAATGTTTGTGTAATGGTAATAGTGTATATTACTCTGCTGGTTATAACTACAGTCGAAACTACGTTTCTTCGAGGTGGTTAAGAAACTGCTTTATATTCAGAAACGAAACTTACTTGACAATAGTTTTAATGAAGCTGATAAATCTTTACGTCTGATATACTTACAAAATGAGTAATGTATGTTGAGTCTTATGGCGTGAAAAAATCTTTTACAGAATGGAGAAGCTTATGTGAGTTATCTGAAGCGATTTGAAATCAAATGTGGCTATAGCGACGAGAAAGGAATTGTCAAAAAAAAAGGGGGAAGTGACTTCAAAGCTGTCAACCATAGAAATTTTTTTTAGTGTTGTGTATGAATTTTATGCTATGCAGAAACAATCCAGGTTGACATAAAAAGAATATAAAAACAGTTTAAAGAAGTTTTTGTGTATTACGTAACGCTCTTGAAAGTTTATAAAGAGAACAAAGGAAAGAGAGAGAGAGAACAAACCGAATGTATATCAGCAGTAGTCCGTAATTAAAAGGAAAGGTAAACGCTACTCGTATGCACAGAGAGACAAACGAAGACGGCTCGTTGTGAGAAGAGAATTGCTTTGAGGGCCGCAATCTTTGATCGAAGTTTTCAGTCTCTCTGTCTATGTATACGTTCGTTCTTAAATTGGAGTCGTTCAACTGCTTTGGTAAACACGGAGGAGAAAGAGCGAAACCGAGGAACAGCGAGTGGATGAACACGTTCCTAAGACAGAAGAGCAAAAGGACGCACTGAGCTTTCGAGCTCACCACAATTTGTGCATTAAACAGAAATTGTGTATGAAAGCTTGCATATGACGACTAGCCAAAAAAGCCAAGTCCATCCAAAAACATATTTCTTTCTACATATGTTACAGATTTGAAATGTCTTTAAGGCTTCCATCTGTTTAAAATTAAAGTTTGATTTGGTAAGAAAACGAGAAAGTGTTGCCACTTAAACCTCTACATGTGTTAAAACATCTTATTTCCATGTTTCATTGGCACCTCGGGCTGTCCCCTTCTGGCGTAGAATACGAACAATAATTAATGTCTACTTATTCAATTTATTTCCATTAGTTTGCTGACTCCGTTATCTACTTTTTATTTCGTAGATATAGTTCGTTATCCAACCACCTCACAGTTCTTTATGTGTCTATTCAGAGCTTTATATTTAATATTGTATGTATTCTGTAATTATTTTATTTATTCTGTAAAGAAATTGTGCGTCCACACTCGGTTGTCTTTTCATCAAAGCAGTGAAAACAACTGACACCGAGTGCAGGATGAAATGAAAGCAGCGAACAAGGCACAATTGACTCGCGAAGCTCGTATATATATATTTTTCATTTATGCGTTTTGAGGGTTAGTTACGTGGACACAAAGAGCATATTTGTCACATCTAATTCAGCGGTCATGTTTTGAATATGGACGCCGGAATAACGAACTTTTGTGCGGAAGAATAAAAGGGTGTCCTAGTGAATAATTGTTAATTTTATTTTCCCATAGGTCCATTGTTTGAGGCTTCAGTCGTGTAACTCGCTATATTTTCGTATTCCGCCCTTTATTTTCTTTCGTTTGACTCCCCAGAATTGTTGTTGAAAATCTTATCACCTCTCCGACGTCCCTTTTTACCCTCAACATATGCAGCACCCGTAGTATTGACTAATACTAAATCCACTTTCTATGAAAAGGTGATTGAAGTGAGTCGGAGACTTTCTAGAATTACTACGTGGAACATGGTCGGTAGTATTCATCTTTCTGTATGACACTTTTAAAAATCTGCAGTCTATATTTTAATTATGTTTATGTAAATTTCAGTTTTTTGTATGAGGTCTATATAGATGGAGACTTTACTTTATTAATGACTGTAAAATTCGACGCCAAATAATCTTGATGAGGTTATTTAAAAGATTTATGAATTGACATTAATTTGGGAATGGTATAATTAAAAAGATAAATATTTTGAATTCAAATTAATTTAATTTTTAACATACCGCAAAAAAGAAAGAAAGAAAATAATTTAAGGGAAGA
The DNA here is from genome assembly GCA_034510155.1 of Eucriotettix oculatus. Taxonomy (NCBI): domain Eukaryota; kingdom Metazoa; phylum Arthropoda; class Insecta; order Orthoptera; family Tetrigidae; genus Eucriotettix; species Eucriotettix oculatus. Next base: position 44,873,453 of record CM067378.1, read on the forward strand.
ACGGCCACATGTTGGATGGGGTCCTTTAATTAATCTATGCTAATCAAACAATTTTGTTAACCTTTGTTATTTATTTTTATACTATCTGGGTGCCCGGCGTTGCCCAGTTACTTATTTTTGTATTAGATCGGTGCAATAATTAGTTCGGTCAGCATGTTATTTACCGACATCGGACGCGTAATTTTTTGAACATTTACCTCTTCCGACGGAATGTACTTCAATCGAGTTAAGAAATCTCCTGTTACATAAAATCATCACACTATCTTAGGAGTCTAGAACATCCTCATGCACTGAGTGCGTGTACGTTAATTCTCCCGGTACATTGTAGGAGTCGAAGATACACGCGGTGAAAAATATGTCCTCTAACTTAGGGCAGTAAAAATGTTCCTTTAAAGTAGGAATTTTGGTTCAGAGTATAAAAACGGAAAAAAAGAAACATTAATTATGTATAATGTCATCAATTCTTTGACATTCACACTTGAAATTATTTTTCAGACTTAACATATTGCCAATTCGATCTAATAATTTAGAATTATTGAAAAATTTATCGTGTTTAACTATTATTGAGATCTTCAAGAGTGCTCACTTAACAGAATTTCATCAGTCTTTAAATAGACAACATATCTATTAAGTTACAATTATTAAAAATCTAACCTATGGTTCTTAATCACCTTTTGATATTTCAATAAGGATATAATTGGGCAAATGTCGAGTTTGAAATCTGCCGTGGTTCCGTGAAATATGCAGTGCTAAAAGGTGGTTCTAAATAGAACGGAATTATTAACGATTTTTTTAAAAAAAATCCTTCGTATTATTTATCATCTTGTGTTCCTGGTGTTTATATTGTAGGACATAATTGATCAAATGTGAATGAAGCAGAAAGTAAACTAATAGCATCCATATTGCTCGCAATTGAAATGGCGGATTCCCATGAATTAAGCTGTCTGAATGCTTGATGGTTCCACAAACATTTATTATTAACTTTTAATATTTCCACGTTTGTGTTAGGAGTTCATCACACCTTCGATAGTCCTTAGGTTTGTAAAAATGTGTGTTTCAAATAATGTTGCAATTTGACCACGCGTTTATGTATGTATGAATAATACACAAACAAACAAAAATACACATAATTTTAATTATACACTTATTTTCTATATATCTTCGGGTTTGCAAAAACCGTATCTGTGGTTACTTAATATAAATTTCATCTTCCCATAAGTTTCTTTACAATGTTGGTACAAGGTTCCTCATTCTGCATTTCGTCCTTTCGTTTAATTTTCAGCATATGTTATTTAGACTCGTGCAATACAAAGGCCAAACGTGACAGGCTCGATGGTAGGGTTAAACCTGCTACCAGAGACGAATAGCTTCGTATGCACATCTACGAGGCGTACCAATTTAATTTTGCTATATATTGTCATATTAAAGAATATTGTAACGAATATCATGCTAACGTAGCTAATTTAGAGATTATAATGAATTCATCGGAACACGGTAACGGCAATAATGTTCCAATTGTAAGTAATACATTAAACACACTAATTATAAATACGATTGATATTTATTACCTGAATGCTACGGAATTAATGAAGCAGCTATTATGAGGTGAACTATATTCCAGTAGCACATCGGTAATTAAATAAAATACAATAAACTATATATTTTATTAGCAATATCTCTTTAATATTTTGATTATTCACCGACACTTGCAAATTTTTTATACAATATGCGCTTTTCATCAATCACTTTTATTTTCTAGAACGTATTTTGCAACGTTTCAGTTTCCCCTGAATTGTGCAAGTACAATTTACTTAGTTCCTTTAAGGAATAGTCGGGTGAATTTATTCGTGTGATTAACTGTGGCAATTGCAGCATGTAGTGAAAGTACAGGATTTAGTTAAAGGATTACTTTATTGTAAAATAGTCGAATCGTTGAATATCTTTGTGTACTAAGCAGAGAACAAAATGGAAGAGGACCAAAAATATTAAGCCCTGTGGAAAGAGACCAGGAAAGGAAAAATATTCGATTTTCTGCCTCGAGAACCAGACAGGAGGAACAAATACTGAATAATAATACAAAGAGAAGGAAATAGATTAAATCCAAAATGTAGGGCATAGTATCACTATTTTTTGTGTTGTATTTTTTTTGGAATTGTATCATGTGTGCTTAGATTGTATATAGCTGCCACAAGGTAAATGCCCAATAGCTGCTAAGTGCTACTACTACTAATAATAAAAGAAATACCATAGTTACCGCCATAATTTCAATAAACTTTGTCAAGAGTTGTTTGGGATTGATTAATTTTTATCTATTTCATGTCATGTAGAATCTCTCGAACTGTACGGGGCTGTTAGAGACAGTTGGTCTGTAGAAGTGACTAGCTGTGATCAGCCTCGATCAGCGGATCCTACCTGTAGTGCCTGTGGATAAATACTAGGCTTGTACAGAGTAAACGATATCAGGCTGAGAAGTAATTAACGAATTTGCTTTGATGTTACTGAGCAGACACCGCTGTCTCATATTCGTTTTGTACTAAGCATTTCAAACGTTCGCGTGAAGTGTTTGTTCGAGAAGGGAGGAAGAGGAACTTCAAAGCAACGGTGGCGCATTCTAATCATCTCACATAAGAAATAGTTATTTTACCGTCGTCGTGTGGACAAGTCTCGAGTTCTAAAGTCGTGCAGCTTTCACACTCGCAAATAATGAGTTTCGGAGGAAAGGAATACTTTTTCACGACTGACACAACACGTAAGGGAGAAAGTTTTTCGAGGTGTGGTAAATGGAAACCCTCTTACGCAGTTTTAAAATGATGCAAAGGGCATAAATAAGGTGATATGATGGCGTGTTATTTACAAATAAAATGTTTATTTACTTAAAGATTTAGTTCATTATTTCTCGATAGACCGGCTTCTCGTTCTTATATTTGTTTCATTAGGGAATGTGGAGTTTATGAGAGAATAGTTTTCCCAGTCCGGACAATCTCAGCATCAAGCCAGATTTGGGTTCGTAATACATTAATTACGAGGATTTACGGGACTGAAGTTCACAGCCTGGGCAACATTAATTGGTAGTGGGGAGAAGGAGAGAATTAGGACGACGGATTAAAATGAAATTCCACCAAGAGAATTTGCTGGACATCGTGTCATTAGGTCATCTGATAGTCAACATTTTATTCCTACACATTATAACAAATTTCTGCGTTTAAAAATAAATATGAAACGTGGTTGCTTGGTGTGCAGGAACGGACGGGTAAGAAAATAGGCTATAAATTGCAATGAACACTTTTTAAATATCTTTAAAATTGATTTCTAACTGATATACTTATCGTGACAAATAAAAATAAAACTTTATAAATAGTTAAAAATTATTATTATTTTATTTAATAACTCCTCGTTGCTATGAGCCAAATTGCAATGTACTATTTATTTAAAATTATTTGAATACTGAAGTTTAATACACAATTAACATTTATTATGGAATTTACATCAAAATCTCCAAACAATGTTACAATGCTTATACTCAGCTGATTTGATCCCTACACAAGTGATGTTGGGCTATGCGTGGTAACAATTACACCTCCACTTTCAGTTAATTACAAGATCTTATTTAAAGTAAGAATAACGTCAGTAGCCCATGTCTCATGAATACACAGCAGATAGGTGAAGGACGTTCAGTTTTCTTACGACCTTGAGCGAAGCTTCCTTTCTTCTGACCTATGAAACCAATTTCAGCCGAAACATTCTTCATTCTGCAATTTATTTTCAAACACACTTTTTTTAGTATGTCTATTTGAGAGATACATGTTTTAAAAAAAGAACACCACCACTTATAAAATCGTGCAGTGCGAAGGAGATAAGTAGTTACGATTTGTTTCAGCTTAGAGTAATTTCTTTCTACATGAGGATTAAAAGATCGAAGATGCGATGGGATGAATTTGATATAGACGAAGTGCTTCTGTAATATTTCATTTTTTTTAACAAAATTGCCAGTATACACACACAGATTTATGTATATATCTGTGTTTGTTTGTGTGCCTGTAATATTTTAAAAATTGAACAAAATGGACACGATTCACGCAAAATTAAATTAAAATGGACCTCACTCTGTATTCTCAGGGATATTGTTGGGATAATGAATCAGAACACTTTCTTTTAATAATTTTATTAACGTAAAAGAACTTTAAAAAGCAATTTTATGCGATATAATGTTTCCTATAGGTTAGTAACACTTCAATCGTGGTAATCTTTACGTTGGCTTCTTAAGGTGCGTCGATGAACTCCAGATGAACGGTTACTCGCGGTTCACTACGCACAGGACCTTTAAGTTCAACTTTAGTCCATGTACTATTGTTCCTCTCGTACCGTTACTATCAACTCACAATCATCTGTGATATAACTTATATGATTTTATTCCTGAGTTATCTTTTTTAAGTCTTATTCTGTCTTCAATCGAATGTCACCTCATTTCTCTTAAGAAACGATACTCCGTCGAAGATCTTGGGTATACGGTAAGGATTGTCCGCTGATCCTATTGGATCAGTCAGTCAACTGCCTCTCAGAACTGGATGAGACACGGAGAAGGGAATGCTGCGACCCCGCAACAAACTCGACTATCGTTATTAGAAAGAGAGTGATAGTGCCCAAAAGCCCAACCTACCTGAATCTCTTTAAGGAGAAACACCGGGTGGAATCCTTAAACTACAACCCGGGGTCCCTAATCTGTCCCTTGGCTACCTTGCTCTACTTTCCACATCCCTCCTTTTCAATTCCTTTCCTATGTTGTTTCAGGATCACCCTCATGTAGCCTGTTACCCAAAATAGAAAATATTTGAGTGGTCGGAATTTCCCATAACTAACTACTTTTTTATTGCGCTTCTTCCGCTCAAAATTACTGAGGGAAATTAATAATTTATATATGTACTTGAGTATATTAAAAATTTATCTAATAAAATTATATATTCCACCATGTTTTAATAAAAAGAGAACCGCATACAAAGCTATAACTGCTTAATTTCAACAAATTTTATTGTTGAAGGAACATTGCGATGGTTTTATATTCAGATCACAGGTTGTCCGTCATATACTTGTTTTTTTGTCTCATTTTGAATTGTATTCTTCCTGCCAAGACTTGCCTTATGTAACTTGTTTTCCTTCATCTTTTTGCCGTTGAGATCATGTTTGTATCTGGTGCTACTTTTTGCATGTCCATAACTTATTGCCCTCAAAGCGTACCCAGGACTTTTTCCAGTTGCTCTCAATCTGTTGGTGGTGTGTTCGATTTTCGAAGATAGCTCAATGTGCTTTGAATCACACTGACATAGCAAGTGGAATATGTTTCGATCAACAAACCAATGCAGCTCAGGGAGTGTTCTAATTGTTACCCATAATTTCTTATTGCCCCTTGCATCCTGTTATTTTACGTATTGTGATTCGTTTTATATCATGTGTCGTTTTTGTTAAAAAATCATCTTACTGGGATCAGGGTTACATCTCTTCATATGATAGTATATATATATTAATACGATTTTAACGAAACAAATTAAACTGGTTCACGTTAAAATGAAATGTAGTGGAACAGTAAACATTTCACATCACATTTATAAATCTTTATTCAAACATTTTGTCTTATAAGGGAACCTACTATATATATATAATTTGTTTCGTTAAAATCGTATTTCACATCCGTTAAGAGGACAATATATCAGCTGGTCTCCAAATTTTATATGAAGCATACGTGGATCTCTGAGAGGTATACTATTGTGTAATAACATGTGTTACTCAAGCATACATTAATAGTAAGCCATTATATACAATTTAATACTTCCTCCTGTTACCGAACGGCCAGTTTTCTTTACAAAAAGACCAATAACAACCGACACCGAAGAGTCAAAGATCGCGGTTCCTCATTTCTATACCGAAACAAATCAAATTATAGCTCTTTGACCATATTATACAATCAGGTATTAGGAAACAGAAATTCCCTTGATTGAGGGCTTATCCCTTCTAAAGTTGGCTCCGTTATTTTTGTCAAATCAACATAAATGGGCGAAAGCCCAATTTGTTTTCTGTCCGAACCATGCCTATTTAGTTTTAAGCTTGAGACAATCTTCAAACTAAATTTTTTGTAGGTTCTACTGATTCTTTATAAAAATTGAAGTAACGTATTATAGAAAAACTAAAACGAAAAATTCTTGAATATCAACTAATGTAAATTATATTGTCTTAATTTTGTTCTAAGCGTCGACGTAACGACCTATTGCATAAGTTGATTTGCTTAAGTTTCCCTTGTGTTGGCAATGAAAGCAGGCGTCTGCAGCGGATAGAATGTCGTGTGACGAAGCTTACAGTCGTGTACAGTTCGTGAGATTATACATGGCGTCTTTACCTGTGCAATAGGGAAAGGAGAAGGGAGTATTTTTATTCGAGGAGGAACTACCCCACCAACAGACTGTCGAAACGCTACAGTCATTGTTAAGAACATTAACTGTCTTCATACGAACGGGATATAGAGACTGCGACGACATCTTTTTAACACACGCTGTACTTACTATCTATTAAATTTTAAGACTGCGTTTCTTGACGTACAGCATATCCTGAACTGACAGTAATATATTTTCTAACGCCAATATTTTCAGTTTTGATTTTATACTACCAACATAAATCAACAAAAAAGGAGTAAAAGTGAGCTGATGTCTACCCCCACTACAATATGGGCGGAGTAGTCCACTGCGCGTTGTCTAGCTAATTCTCCTGAACAATACACAATTGCAGTTTCATCTACGATGTCCGACGACTAACTGTTTATATAATATCTTGATATAACTTGCAACCTAACAAGCGTTTTATGAGGGGCGCGCCGTAATCGGTTTACTGCTTTCCGTTTACAAAACGATTCTGGCTCTGAATACCGATAAAATTTAACAAATTGGTTGTAAGTAACTATGAGGTTATTGCAGATCTGCAGTCAGCTTTTAGGAATATATAATGCTAGTATTTTTTATTAAGTTTATTATTATTGCAATAAGCATGTAGCTGAGCAGGTAATAGTTTCAGATGGTTCGTTTGAAAAGTTAACGGTGTGAAAAACTCTCACTTGGTTTGTTACAAAACGTAACGAGCAGGTGACAATCGAGCAAAAATACAAATTGTTTCAGAAATAATAATCTGTTTTGAAAAATTCTCAGTTATTCAGCTTTTATCCCGCTGTGATTGAACAAGGTACTGCTAAAAAGAGGAAACGTTTGATTTTTATGGGTTTCCCAATTCTTTAATGATGATTCGGCCTTAATACACTGGTTTCTAACGTTACGGGGCACAACTGAATTCTATTTTTTATTTTTGTTGGTTTATAAAAGACAGTTTATGTGACTCCACATCCAGCAACAATATTTGAACTGCGGAACCGCATAACAAGCCGTGGAAGCAATAACTCTAGGCTTTCTCGCTAGTGTGGGACCGCACGCTTTTCAGCGGGGCATATTTAACACCTTTGAGTTCTTTTGTAAAAAAAAATCTTTAAGTATTTTCCTTTATCAGAAATTTAGCAATATTTTCTCATGTTGCTTATATTTGAAAATATCGCTATGTCAATTCGGTTGATTATTTTTGAATTGAGAACGTTACGCTCATAATAGTACCACACACAGTGATGTCTCTTCTTGATCAGCTGTTCGTTGTGCTATCCGCCATTATTACGGCTCCCTAGCCAATCATTGCGTGGCTTGCCTTGTGACGTCACTGAGTAATGGGAGGGGACAGGGGGTTGTTTGCATTTTGCGCCCGAGATTTTAGCAGCGGACTCCTTATTTTTCTCTCGCTCCCCCAACTTGGTTCTCCCCTTTCGTTCGATACATCGATGCAGCCCGCTATATTTAACCAGGAGCTATTCCTGCCGTTGTGATGTAAACATTGACGGTAGAGGGTTGCGGGGATATTGATAAGTAGCCAAAAATACAGACTACTCATACAGAAAGGTACGAAGTTATATTCAGTAGCAGCTGAAAGAAAAATGTCAACAAAAGACTTTAAATATAGGCTTGTGTTACAACGGCAGTTTTAGGTAGCGTCGTAGTAGAAAAAGTAACGTATAAAATATTCAACACAGACAAATTAAATTAACAGTTAACAGTGAATGTAGGCTTTCTCGGTTGACTGAATAAAAAGTTCTCGGGATTTTACCGGGTTATACCATTTGTAAAACGGCTAACTCCGCCATCGTCTTCAGCTAACTGATGCTGCGGCCTTGCCTGAACTGTACCTGAAGACAATGGCGGTGTTAGCTGTCGAAACGTTGTATTTTACAAATGATATAACCCGGGTGAAGTCCCGAGAACTTTTTATTCAATAGGTAACAGTATTTTGTTAAAATCTATGGCTGGGAAGAATTTAAGGGAAGTAAAATAATGCCATCGTTAATAGCTTTTATTTGTTTTGTAGAGTCGCGCCTTGATTACTTCCCAAATTTAAACCAGTAAGACAGACGAAAAAAATCTTTAAGTGGTAAAGACACACAACGAGTTTAAAAACAAGCGAGAAATGGTAGGCCATTACGTAGAAAACGTTTACCTGCAAACAATCTCTGGCAGTATGTTCTACTAAATATACTTTTCGTATTTCATACCGGATCAATGTTTAACATAACGATTCAACGGCAAGGTCCACCATCGATGTATGCGAAGCGTTCCTATCTATACCTGACCGGACGTTTCCCCGGCTAGGCATCAAAGCCAACCTGACGGGGACAGCGGAGCTAACCGTCGAAACGTTATCATTTCAAACATTAGCCAGTGATGAAACTCGTGAATTATATTTAAAATAATATCTCTTGAAAAGCCTTCGACTGCTAATTATAGCAGTTGTTCCCTATACTTTGTTATTGGCATATATAAATGGCTGAGCTGTGATGGTCATGGGATCACTAATCAGTTAAATGTTTGAGGCTATTGATGAGGTGGAAAGCTGAAAATTATATTTATTACCAATTCAGATGGAAAATCTTCGCATAACCTATAATATAACAAAGAAATAAAAATTTAAGAGGCTGGATTGTTGAGATTCGCAGAAGCCGGAATCAATTTTGAAAATATACGAAAATCAATTAATTGAGAATGTTGGATCTAAAATTATAGGAGCTAGCAAGTTGTTTTTAAAAACAGTCTGCCTGGCTCATAGAATAAAAACTTGCATATTGTACATAAAATGAATTATAAGAAAAAATAACTTTCCTTATAACTTCTTAATAATCAGAGGGAAACAGAAATTTTAAAAAATCTAGAATTATGATGTTGGATGTGTCCGAAATTATGAAATTAAATTCCATTGCTTATCACGTATTGGAATTCCCTTTGATCATGAAATGATAAACATAAATCGAAAGTAATTTCTTAAACTTTCTAGAAAGTGTATCACGTACGAAGCCTCACAATGTCGGTAACAGATCTGTAGGTTTTCAAGCGGAAAACTTGATCGTATGTTTGATTAAAGTAATAGTGCGAAATATTACTTAAAAATCCCGATGTGTGGCGACTATTCAACTCATTCATTCCGTCAAAACAAATCCTCGATAGTTACTTCTAAACTTGTAGCATGTTTTGTTTACCACAATACTTTATTTAGATTCAGAGTCAGCGTCCGTTCTATTTTATGCAAGGCTTGTGACGATTAGAAGAATCTAGATGAGCTCTATCTACTTTTGACAGAAAAAAGGAAACCGGAAGCGCGGAACAAATTAAATTAAACTTCATGATTGTGTCGTTTTCCTCTCGAATAATGCATTTTAACTTTAATAATGGGTACACAATTATTTCCTGACTATAAAGACCCAAGTTCCATCGAGCTTCTTTGCAGTAATCTCATTTTATGATGACTAGGAAATTAGTTGTTATGTTTCACGTGTCTAATAAACGGGTTTCTCTGAAGGTTTTAATTGAAAACTAAGTAAAGTACTGCGCTAATTTTTAAGGATTCAGGCGAATTGCCAACGAAGGAAGGAAAATAGACGGCTCTGCTATTAGCTAAAGAGTCCCCGGAACACTAGCATGTATTTAAAGTGCCGTTTGCGTTGTCGAGGCGTGAATTATTTACAAAGTTATCTGTTAGGGCGATGACTTAACAAATGGACGGCTCTGTACAAACATGTGATAGGAACATTCTTAGTCCAAAAATTGTTGTAGTAATCGGGCCTTAAACTGGTCTGCTGGAACCCTCCATGCTAGCCTATTGTGCCCAAGCTTTTTCATTTCTACATAGCTACCCAATCTGTTTAGCTTATTGTCATTTACTGCCTTCTTTTGTTATTACACCCACACACTTCCCTATAATGCTAATTATACAAGACCCTCATGTCTCAAGACGAGGCCTATTAATCTATCTGTTCTGTTGGTCAACATCCTCCATCTTGTTCTGTCTTCTCTTATTCTACTTAGAACTTCCTGGTTACTTAGTATATCCGGCCACCACATTTAAAAAGCTTCTATTCTTTCTCCAACTCCTACGGTCTACGTTTCGCAACCTTATAACGCCACAATCCATACGAAAATTTTTAATAATGATTTCCTAATATTCATACTTATATTGACCGTAAGTAAATTCCTCTTTTTTGCTTTTCTGGCCTGTGCTATCCTACTCTTTATGTCTACTATACTTCTACCGTCCCTAATTATTATGCTACTCAAATAGGAAATTCCTTAACTTCCTTCAAAATATCCCTTCCCAATGTATTTTTTTTTTCTCCGTGGCTCTACAGCCCGTTGAGGGCCTGGGCCTACCGAGTAGACTGCGGACTGTCATCTTGCATGACACATTCCGAATTTGGAGTGACACGTGGTCAGCGTATTGATCCTCTAATAGTCTTAATCCCGGTAATCAACACAAAAATCCAAGTCCTAGCCAGGATTCGAACCCAGGACCTCTGGGTTGTGAGGCAGCAACGCTAGCCACTACACCACAGTCGGCTTATTTTTTTAACAAGGGAAAATTGTGAATAAGGAACCCATTTAAGTCAGGTTAATAAAATATATAATTAAAACACATTTCTTAGTTTACCCTATGCTGGGCTCGGGAGCATGAAACTTTCTCTCAAGGACTACTAGTGGGGAGAATTACAAAATGTGTGGCATCGAGAACACTATACAAACTGACTACAGGTGAGAAACATTGAACGTCTTCACGTCTTCGTTTGGAGTTGGGCTTCCATCCTGCTGTCTTGGTTGTAGGCCCTCTGTTTCGTTGTAGTTCTGTTGGCTGCATTGGCGTCTTCGGGATCGCGAATTAACGCCCGACAACTTATAGACTGATAGTACTAGAATCCCGTTGCAATTTCGGCTCTTGACTTCTTGAGCTTAACGACTACATGAGTCAGACAGAATATGTACTTCTGCTTGAATATATGACTGAATAAGTCAAGGTTTCTTCTATATTGTATAGCAACAATTCAGAAAGTCAACAAGTAAGGACGTCCTCTGACTGAGATGTTATTTGGTTTTCTTCACCGTCTCTGTAAATGAAATTTCACCCCGTATTTGAAATAGGCGTGATGTTTCCTCCATCCTCGCGAACAGGGAAGAACGATGCGTATTTTTTTTCTACGACTCTCTGCGGAAATCTGGAGTCGTGTCTCAGCAGGATATCTTCTTGCGTCAGGTGATGGACTGCCAGGATAACAAATATTTAGAGACCCTTACTGTTGTGTTCAGAGTTCCGGACATGCAGGGGTCTTGAATTTAGCACGCTAAGCTTTCTGGACTTTTCCAGTCTGACCAAATTGTATAAAGTGAAGGTGTTTATTTCTGTCGTATTCCGTCTCCGAAAGTTCTGAATGTTTTTGACACGTTCAATGAAACTACGCGCAAACATTCATGTTCCCCGTCAGGTCAAGAATATGACTCGTAATTCGTCATTGTTATTAACCAATCGCGTGCATTAATGTTCTGGACTCCGTCTACCGTTGATCTAAAGCCTTACATATATATTATTCATAACTATGAATATTGTTTACATTTAAAAAATAGGTTAGATTACGACGTTACCACATAATACTAATTTATTTTTATCTAGTTTGAATGTTGTGGCATCTCCTGCCGTAGTTGTTAAACTAATTTCAATAAACCAAAATCGCGTTTAATGGGACACTCGAAATTTGCATCTGAGTGGATGATTACTAAAAACAAACAATTCATAAACTCAGGATATCTAAATATTATAAATGAGGAACGCAGTTTAATGTTAAAGGAAACAGATATTTTAAAATATTTAAACATGCATGAATTACTAGCAATGAGTAAAATATTAATGTTGAGATAGCCCATTCAAGTAGCCTGTGCAGACAACTCAAATTGTTTGATAAACGTCAGATCAATGGGATATGGAATCTCGTTGTAATCTTACGAGATACTTTTTATCAAACCTCTCAACAATTTAAACATTTGGATAGTGATAACTGGCAACAGCAGATATTCATAAATTTCCTTGACATAAAATGCAATTTTATTTTACGTATTTTATGATCAGATATTATATTGGTGAATTATTGTGGTTCAATTGGAAAAGTTCATTTAAATTTTTTAAACAAATCGTAATAAGATTTTTTAAATTTTCTTAATAATGGTGAGGCATTATTATTATTCAGATTTTTCGAGTATTCCATTGTCAGAGCATAAAAAATAGGGAGAAAGATACATGAGAAGAAAACCAGAGAGAGGAAATCAGAGTAGAGAAACGAAACAGACAAGATAGGTTTAACGAGAGAGAGTGACGAAGAATGGGAGAGAAACAAACAAGAGAGAGAACCCTGTGAAAGTGACGTAGTGAAACGTCTAGAAGAATAGCAGAGTGAGAAAGAAATTTGGGAAATTAACCCAACGATAATAACAGCAAGGAAACTTGTTCGTCATCAGGGAGGGGAACCAGAATTCGGGTGCTATATGTCTTTCTAAGACTAGATCGCATTTTGCAAGTCTACGTCCTCATGATTCTACGGACTCTCGTATTTCGTATCTTCTTTCTGGTTTGTTTTTCATCTATATTTCTCTCTTTTCTTTTGTCCTCAGACAATGGAATACCCGAGAAAAGTGAATAATGATAAGAAAAACAGCATTCATTAAAAAGTCAACTTGAAATATTTTAATGAAGTTGTTTGTTATCAATGTACTTGAATAACGATAGGTGTTTCGTTATGTTTACCGATACTAGGTTACAAAAAAAATTGTTGATATTTTGTTCATCTTATGACAAAGTTTTGCGTGTGCTGTTAAGAATTGTTCATGCAAGGTAAATACTGTATATACATGCATTACATTTTGAAATTGCATTCAGTGTAAGAGCATAAACATCCTTCTTTAGTCCGTCGCGAATTGACGAGCAATATATTTTAGTTGAGTGTCACCCTTTAGAGGTTTAGATACGACCACCGATCCACCACTGCATTGCACGATGTATGCACATAGGTTTTCCATTTGCCGCCCTTAATTATTTTAGTATGTATGAATAATAATTACGAGTGCTTCTGTGGATAATTATCTTTCTTAATTAGATTCATCCCGTGGTCCCAGCGGAATTACAACACAGTTTCTTCGTTTTAGCACTTATTTACTTTATTCTCTGAGAGATCTTTGAAAAGTTCTCATTTTCGTCCTTCTCAATTTTTCTCTCTAAGTTTTGTACATAGTTTCGCCATATTAAAATTTCAATCAATTAATTAACATGTTGGCTGCGGTGCTTAAATAATTTGCGGTACGCGTGTTGTTAGAAATGAAGTATTGCGCAGTGATAAATATTCTTAGTAAAAGCCGACAGAAATTCATTCCAGAATCGTATATGTGTATGGAAATCCCTCTCTTTCAATTTCCTCCGTTTACAAATGAGCGGCCACATTGACAACAGCCATGAAAGCGTCCGCGTGAAGGGCGCCCGAAAAGTGTAACCAAATCAATGTATTTGGGAGATCGGTTAATGAAGGTGCGTAAAATTGCTGATGCTGTAGGGATTTGAAAATAACGAGACTGCTTTACTTTCCACGAGTGATTGCACATGAAAATGCTTTGCGCAAGACGGGTTCCGCGCATGCTCTTTGTGGATCTGTAGGGGTGCTTTTCTGTGCTGTTATGTGAGAATACGTAATATATTATATATATTTCACACGTTGTATGCTTATGCCCGGCTCGATTTATCCCCAAAAAGTGCCTGTGGAGGAAAAGAAAGGACGAAAGAAAGAAAAATAAGATTTCTACCCAACCAAATATGCCTGTGGAAGTTTTCTCTCGCAGGTATTTCTCCCCAGATAGGCTGCGGGGCTCACCTGACAGTGCTGGGAGTGCCTCGTCTCTCTCTCGGGATATTTCAAGGTTCTCACAAGGCCGAGGCACCTTAATCTATTTTGGGAGGTGTATGTACTGGGGTTGAAGATCTTGGGCATGCGGTAAAAATTGTCCGCTGATCCCATTGGATCAGTCGGCCAACTGCCTACCAAAACTATTGGCGTCACGGCTGAAGGGAATGCTGTAACCCCATAGCAAACTCTTCTCCCGTCATTCGGAAGGGCGTGAGAATAGTACCAAATAGCCCGACCTACCAGCTGCAAGTTTTCTAGGGGTTTCTCTGCTTTTATTTTGGCGAAACACCGGGTAGGATCCTTAAACTATAGGGTGGGTACCCTAGTCAACCCTTGGCTACCTTGATCTTCCTTCCACATCCTCCAATTTTAATTCCTTTCCAATACTATTAAAGGAGAGTTGCCTGTTTCAGGATCACCATCATGTATCCTGTTACCCTCCAAAAATGATATTCTAAAACAAAACGTTACTGACGTCACAATACGAAACTGAATTTACACTCTTTTCCTCAGGGTTCCAATCAAATAATTTGGTAAATATAGCAATGAATAAAGTCCACATATCTTTAACATCATATATTGAAAAGAATAATTTAAATCTTTTTACATCACACAGCTGTATGACTCAAAGTTATTTGCGAAATTGTGAACACATTAGTATGCTATCGTGCCATAGAAGAATCTCCATTAAAATCAATTATTTTTTTCAGATATGTCCTTAAAACATCGTTAACCTTCCAATTAAATTTCAAAAAATACATATTTCCCTCTCCAAACAAACAAGACGGTCGCCAGCCAAGCAGGATGGTCCCATAGTGATGATAACTGTCTCTCTCCAAAGATGGTAGTCTCTTCTTCCACGTACTAAGCAAAAATGTCTTTCCTTTGTAGTCATACTACAAATGGATGCAACATAGTTCCAGCTTTACAGACAAGAATTGAAGCAATAGTTTAGGTAGTGAAGTGTAGGCGGTTCTTAATTTCAAAGAAGGTGAGCACTGAACCGTCGCCGGGAAATGTCATGGTGTCGGTTTTTAGAAACGATAAAGACATTAAATTAACCGACTGTCCCTAAGCATTTAAAAAATAACTGGAAAATGTTATTCTAACTAATACTAAACGCAACAAGTCGCGAATTACAAAAAGAAAAATTTCCATCGATAGACATATGTCTCTCGACGATGGGAAAGTTGGGTATTTGTACAATGAAGTGCTGAAATATCCACCCTATTCCCCAGATTTGGCTTCGTCGGAATTCTATGTTCCGGAAACTCAAAAGTTTCCCCGCTGTTCACCTTTTTTCGTATAATCAAGAAGCGATTAGGGCTGTAGTCGAAACTTTGCAGTACTTTCAGAACGCTACAGAGAGGAATTAATACCTCTGGAACATTGCTGCACGAATTATATTAATACAGAGTGCTGAAATATAAAACAGTTTTGAAAGAGAAACTGAACTTTTCACAATTAGACTGAATCCTTAGCAAAGCACGTTTGTTTTATATTTGTGTATGTCTGTAGAAAGAATAGATTCGGTGACAGGAATATAAAGACGAGAAAACATATATCAGGGAGGATAGAACTCGAAAAACGATTTAAAGTATGGAAATTGTTTATGCGATGAAGTCTGATGAAATTCAGAGTTATCTAGTGTCGCAGGAATGCTAAATGACTTAATCCAGTTTTAATTCACACTAATAACACAGGAGGGGACACACGTAATGCGTCCTGTGGTTTTATAATTGTATCAAATATTAGAAAAAATAACTGTATTTTATTCAAATAATTTAAATGTAAGTAATATAAGTTATAAATCTGCAACTTTTCCCGAGCTACTCAAAACAGCCCGGGACGCCTTTTGATTTTCTGATAATTCATTCTACCGATGCGTTATTACGTTAATGCTAACTAAATTGTCAACATTTTCAACACAATTCATTATAACATAAAAGTTCAATATGTTGATTACCAGCATCATACGAATCCATTGACAAGGAGGGAATGAATTTAGGTTTGCAATCTCACGTTTATTAATTATGACTATTGTCAAACTGTAATGCTCAAGATTAAACGAGTGTATGTAAGATAACCAAAAAATGAGATCAGAACAGAATTAATACGCCCAGTAGTTTTATAATCGTATCAAATATTTAAAAAAATAATACACCTATATTCAAATAATAAAAGTTCAATAAAAATTTGCCACATTTTCAAAAGATCTGCTACTTTATTCTAAACGGGTTCCTATTAATGCATTATTACGTAAGTTTTACAGAGTTTATTGATATTATTAACCAAACTCAATATAGCATACAAAATTCAGTTCATTAAATTTTGTTTCTTTTTTTTACAGGTGAGCTGTGGTGTTACTTTTTTATTGGAGAGATGAATTTCAGTTTTCAAATAGCACTTCTATTTGGACTAGGTAAGAAGTATCAAAATAATTCATTCCTGGTCTTTGCTTCATCCAGAAAGAATGTCAACGCTCCTTCCCGTAAAATGTCAATAGAATTGTAGAGTTTTGGAAAAAAGGGCACGAAAAGTTTAATTATATGCGATGTGTGTAATAAATTTTTAATGGTAAATATTTTAATTTTACAGTATCAATTAGATGATGTGTGAATTATAAGGTAACAATAATCGAACGATAATTATAAAAAATAATTTTGGATTCTTATAAGCAAATTGAAACAACGTGTAAACTATCAAATAGATAAATTTCGTATTCGCAACAATGTGGGGAGACCTAAATGACAAAAAAATATAATGAAACGAAATTATTACAATGGCTTTATATGGCATAAATCTGTCTTGGACACTTGACTCTAATCTATAATTCAAAGACATTAAAATTCCCCAGAGCTCACTTCCACACTTAACACCAGTATATTCCTATTTAACAAGACAATTTCGTCACACTTTTTTCAGTCGTCTTACTAAATTATATTTCCAAATCATCAGATTAACTTTGTGTCCGTTGATGGATATTTGAACACTCACAATACGTGTATTTAAGAAATCGGTAAAAAGTTCCCTCTCGTAAACAACTAGCAGGAACGAGATGATAAGAATAATCAGGAGAATAAAAATTAACAAACCGCAATTATGAATGGCGAAACGGAAAACTAGCTCGTAGTAGTAAGGAAGTGATAAGATAATACTTGTGTTACTTAAGTTGGCACGAAATGGTGGTGGGGGTTGTCATTAATCAGGTAATTAAAGGTATTTATTTGATTTTATGTTTTTCCTTTTGAAATTTTCGTTATAAACCGTAATAAAATATGTATTAACTCATTTTACAGTTTTAAAAGCAAGGCGGAAAATTGTGGTCTGTTACGTTCAGGAAAATTGAATTGTATGTAGTTGAATGAAGTTTTTGTTCGTTTTGTAAAAAGACAGATTTTTTAGACTAGTGAACGTCTAACAAGCTGTGTCAGAAGGAAATTATCAGCACACTAACTCGTTCCGAAAAGAAACTGACACAAAAGCTATTAGTTGGAATGCCCACCATTTTACAATATATCAATAAATAGAAAACTGTATCAGGATCAATGCAGATTTAATTTGTTTTAGGCCGATAGAAAGTTATTTAATGTTGTGGTGTATAATATTTTATTTTTACTCCTGACTATAGTAACAAGATAAATAAGTAAAATAATATTATTTTTCATTCTGTTTTTAAATAATTGAATATATTTAACGACCACAAACAGGCACTTTTTATAATTCACAAAAATTTTATTTAACAGCACAGCAATGTTTCTGAACTCTCTTGAGACTGTTTTTTGCTGAAATGCTTTGGTCATGTAATAAACGTATCTTTCGCTGGTTGTGAATATTACTTGTTAATTTTCAATTTATTTTAAAATATTGTATTGTTTGTTTTTTACGCAACTTGAAACAAAAATAGTTTTTCTTATGTATATATTTTTTAAATTTGGTACATAAATTTGTAATTTGATACATTGCATTATTATCTTTAATTTAAATTTTTATACTTTTAGGTATCTGATTTATTAAACTAAATAAAATCGTATTGTGCCTAACAAGTAAAACTGCATATATCAAAAAGTTTGATGTTCCGTAACCATAGAAACATAACAAGAAATATTCCAGGCTATGGAAACGCTTATAACACCAAGAGAAACATTTCAGCTAAGCCACAGCCTGAAGTGGGTTAAAATTTTTGCAGAAAAAACGAGTAAATCATTTTGGTCATAATTTAATTTTAATCGAAATAAATGTTTTCAGAACGTAATCAAAGCAGCACAACGTATAGTTCCTTTCTTTGCAACCTTTTCGCTGCAAGAAAACAAATTTAAACAGAATGTCTATAAGTGTTCTTAATGCAACCGAGAAGAAATGGATTGTCATGTTATTATATAATTTCTTCAGTTTGGCTAAGAATTTGTTTTAGTCCGCCGTGTGTGCACAAGAAGAACACTTAATTTGTTTTCCTTAGATTCATGAGAGGAATTATGTATATAAATGTTATCTTGACCTGAAGAGGTTCTAAATAAAGGACGAGACTTGTGATGTTTTACGTTAAAAATTATCATATTGAATTATAACTAAATTGTCTGTAAGTAATTTATTTCACTAAAGTTCGATAAAATTAACTACGTACAAAAATATTCGTATGTTGTTGAATAAAAACTTAAAATCAATACGAGACTTTTTGTAGCTGTAAATAACGTCTGTTAATGGTCATTAAACACATCTGAAAAATAATGGAGTGAGCCCAACCATTTTCAATTTAATTAGAAATATTTTATATAATATTAAATTATTTTTGGAAACTTAACGTTAGAAATCATAGGATGTATATAATCAACCATATCAGAACATTCCAGATCTATGAAGAAGGTTTCAATTTATAATCAAGGTCAAATAATATTTTTATTTTTCATTTAATGAATTTCGAATATATCATTCAAATTGTAAACTTTTCTGACTCTTCATCAATTTTATATACCTATTTATAAAGTAATTTAGTCGTTCCTTTACGAAATGTAAGGAATGCGAGATTTTTGTCACATGTTATTTTGAATGTTCCCCTTACCAGATTTCGCTAGTTTTTATATTCATTAAATTATTTTTTTCTGAAAACCCCCAGGGTGGCTCACTGCAGATGAGTTTCCGTTTTTAGATTTCTATACTTTTGTACTGTACATGCATTTGAATCAGTAAATTCCGTCGGGATTCGAGCGAGGGACATTTTCCAGAGACATCGCGGCGACACCACTGTGGCACAAATTACATTGCACTCGGCGCCGCGGCACCATTTATTTACTCCCCTCTCCCCTCAATTCCTCCCCCAGAACTCGGTTTTTCTATGTTTCGAACTTTATCCGAAGCATTTCTGGCCCATTTCCAGAATAGCTTTCCCGTTTATCGCGGTTTAATAACCCGGACGAGTGACAGTGCTGGGTGAAACTGGATGGGAATGGAAAACGTCGGATGGTTTCGTGTGATCGGCAACGATCACAATATTCTTCAGATTTTCATTTATTTTTCCTATAAGTGCAATGTATATTTTACAGGCCTCCCATTTATTAATATACCATCTTCATCTTTTCTGCGAAAAAAAATTAAGGCTTTCTTCAAAGAAACTTAGAATGACCTAAACTTTCTGTTCTGTAATTCATAATGGTGAAATAAATTAAAGGAAAAAGCAAAAGAGAAACCGAAGACAGCCAAAAACACTCACACACAGTGGGTTAGGGGAAAGAATAGAGAAATGTTTCATTCACTGTGATGGAAATAGAAGGGAATTTGTGTGATGTATGTAAATTGATAACATGATATTGATGAGTACGTAAATAAATCACTGGCTCCTGGAACGCATTTAAAAAGGAATCGGGAAAGATCGTGGGCATAATGCGTTCAGTACGAAAGCGACAACGCTGACTGGTAAATTTGTTTCATCTGGATAATCTAGGCTGGAAACGGGAACGCGAATTATGCAAGATAATGCGCTCATGGAAAGTTTTGAGATGTGAAATTGGATATGGATGACTGCGGTTTCTAATGAGAACATTCTCAGTATTATCTCCAAGAACAAGAGAACAGTTTCAAAGGAAAGTAACTAGTAGCACATGGTCTGAATGATCGACGTTCTCTGTGAAGTATTAAAACTGCTGGTCCAGAAGACTTAATCTTCAAACATGAAATATCTGAGAATGTAGTGACGTTTTACGGAGGAGGCAGCTGGTAATTATTTTTCAGATGAAATGTTCGCTAACTACCTTTCCATCATATAAATATTCAGCTCACAGTTGTAATTGATATCAGATTACTCGCAACAGGCGTCAAATAGCACAAAAAAGGTCGAGATTTGCTTACTAATTGGACTTTGTAATTATTGTGTAAATTGGAAAGTGATAAATATTGGCTCGTTCGCTAAGGGGCTGATTAGAAAGGAATTCAATCAATGACAGAAAGCGTGTGCTGAAGTTTTAGCAAAATAATAATTACGATTCGGAAATGAGGCAGCTAAAATGATTTATGATGGAGTGGAGGACAGGAATATTGCAGAATATATTCGTACAGGCAATTAAATCTTTTTGCATGCATTATTAAGAGTCTAGCCAGCCTGATTACATAGCGGATTGGCTCACTTTTTAACATCAAAGGGGACGATTTTATGCGTATTCTCTTTGAGTATAGTTTTCAGTTTATAATCTCACGCTCAGCTGTTCGGCTTTGGAGCTTCTGAAAGTTTTCGGCCCACAATTCTGTTAATAATATACTTAGTTACTTCATGGAACTGATCAAACCTGGAAGCTGAAATCGCATTAAAAATAATTGCTTTGAACTGATTCAAATTCATTAATTTCATTCTTTGTATCTGATAAACGTGCTTAGTAAAATATCAGGAGAACGGAATGACCTGTTAGGACTATTAGGTTTATTTCGTGTGTTGTGATATAATAAATTGAATAAATTTAATACTCTTAACAGGATTATAAACTCTATGAGAATAAATGCAGGTGACAAGACATTTGTAAGAAAGGAATAATATCCTAGTGTTTGTGTTCTTGTTTCAAATTTAATATAGGTGAAGGGACAAAATGCAGTAGAACGTAATGTAAAAATGAGGGTAAAGTTATTTTAAAATGAAAAATTTAATATAAAAATGTGAATAATATTATATTTTACATTTATTTATTACAGTGTACACTAATTGGTTGCATCTTAATTTGCATAGTCGCCTTTTTATAGTAAACACTATATATATTTACAAAATTTATACAAATTAAATTTATTACAACTAAATACTTGAGTTCTAAGTTAGGGCCTTACCGTAAAGCAGGGTCTCTAAGTCAAATCCTACTCCGAATTACAAACAGTGGTATTTACGGCGTCGTCTCAGCTTGCCTGGAATTTGTCGCTGGACCCTTCTGGATTTCGGCGTTGAGTGATAAAAAACACTTTGGAACTCCAGACTGGATCACGCAATCCTTCCGCTATTCGGCCAGGACAATCTCCAATTTCTTATTGTTCCCTCTTAAAACTCAACCGCCAACTATTGTTAAAATTCCATCTTAACCTTCAATCATAATCTGCTTAAAACGATCAATCCTAATCACCACCTACTTAATGTCTGAAACTCCACGTCCTCGATGTCAAACTCCTCCACCTTAATTCATATTCCATCGGTGGTGGGGCTCGATCCAGTCCTCCTTGGGAGAATCCGTTTTTCCCCCTACCTTTCACTAACTTTTGGGGGAAAAATCCGATACCTCCAAATTTCACGATATTTAGGGAAGAACTACAGTCGCGCGGTCGTGTAGGCCTTTTATTACACCTTTACTTCCCTCATGCAGCTTGGCTTTGATTCCGTACCGCTAAATTCCGCACTTAGTTGTGTTTATCATTACAGTATCATATGCATATTAATATTATGTGCAGTTACTTGTGTTTAAAAGGTCTAAATGTCTTGTCTGTCAACTGAAGCAAGGATGTGTGCCTTATTTTCACCAAATTTTGCGCACCTGGTACTTTGAGAGTTATTTTGTGTAGTCTTGGGCACCCACCGCTATATGTTGACATACAATTAGGCAAGCTGACGGTCATGTTGCATTGCCGGATTTAAGTCGGATTCCAGCTCGGGTTTGCAATCGTACAAAATGCAAATATTTTAAAATTTGTTTGTAGCATTCCATTGTAAGATTTGACAGCTGTGGGAAAAATATATCAAGGACTATTGTTTTTATATATCGGTTGTATGAGCGATTTCGAGTGGCCTCCATCTGTTAGTCTGAAAGTATCCGGTGTCCTCCATAATACTAGTTTTTGCCTCCCAAACTGCAATCCTTGTACTTGCACTTTCTTTAGACTGCTAAACAACTGTTCAACAATTTTCAGTATCAACATATACATTTATTTTGATTTCTTTTGAAACTTTCGCTTTCGTTGATGATAATACCAATCTCTTAACTAAAATGGAGTTATGGTACACAGTTTTGTAAACAAAGCCGTATAGTAACTGAAGTTCCATCAACACGAAATAAATTTTGTCCTAACATTTTGTTTGTAATGAATATCCATTAAATTTTATTAATAAACACATAAACATAGGATTGAACACAAAATAATACCCAACCGCTACAAGCCCTCATTCAACTCAATCATATTTTTAGTTCTTTTTTATAAGAAGATTTTACGTGAAAAGTCCGTCCAATTTTTAAGGAATATCAAGTATTTATCATTTAAAGATGTACTAATACATTTACCTTCTCGAAAAATAAAACCCGCACCGACCAGCTGTGATAGTTTTTAGCTGGGATGCTTGCCTGACACATTCCTGCCTCTCCTCCCCACCTCTTGACAAAAGACACAAAGTGTCTGTCAGCCTGGAACGGCAGTCTCGTGTAGGGGTTGCTAGCAGTCGGAACTCATCTGGTTACATATATATTCTAGTTATTACCTGAATTTTGTTCGGATTCATTGGAGCCTTGGTATCCCTGACACATTCATCGTTCCGATCTTTTAATATCCGCGCCCGACTGGAGATCGGTTCACATCTATAGCAAACATTATATGCTTTACTACTTCTATTGTTCCGATTGCAATTATTGCTACACCGGGAAAACAAAATGGTCACCAAATACCTGTATCAAAGAACATGAGTCCAATATCAAACTAAAGATTGACAATCATTTTCTTCAATTTGAAACATTCACTGTTTGACTTTATGTTACGATTTAATATGTTATCACCTTCTTCCATTCCAGAACTATGTCCTAAATTCTT
Organism: Eucriotettix oculatus; assembly: GCA_034510155.1. Classification (NCBI taxonomy): domain Eukaryota; kingdom Metazoa; phylum Arthropoda; class Insecta; order Orthoptera; family Tetrigidae; genus Eucriotettix; species Eucriotettix oculatus. Next base: position 44,897,034 of record CM067378.1, read on the forward strand.
CACATTAAATCTAATATCACAGCACAACTTGTACTATGAAACTCAACGATAATTACTTATTTTTGGCTAGCTTCTTTGCTTTTATATAATCTTTGGACTTAAATTCGTTTCAGATTTGTTTTTATATTCGCCGCTTGGTTTGGCAGCGTGTCACACTTGCGTCTCTTGCGATTTTGAATCACTTCACAAAAGCAACATGGATTGCAGTGTTTCTTAGTTTCATTTAGAGTCGCATTAACTACTAATGGTCATTAGTGCTTTCTACAATCTGGGGAACTCATTCCTTTTAGGGGTTTCACGATACAGAAACACACAGAGCATATATTCCCATGCCAGGATTCGAACCAGGGACCTCTGTGGTTAGAAACAGCGACCCTGACCACTACACTACATGCCGGCCAGAAACGTCATTTGACCACTTATTTGTCTGTTAATTAATTGCTTCTTTATCTAATTAGTATACATTTAACACAGAATTTTATATTTACACATATAATTTTTTTTCTTATCTAAGCTTCATTATACATTTAAAAAATGTTTGTCGTTGACTAATGTTTCTAAAATGTGATGGTGATGTGAATTTTTTTAGATACTTATGATCAAGCTTCAGAAGAAATTAAAATAAATGTATTGAGACTGAAAACTGTTTTCTGTCTGTATAAATTAGTCTTGCTTGTAAATATTTTTATAATTTAATGGATTCATGAGAAACAAAATATACATACAGTATTACTAATGCTTATATACTTGAATGATTAATTGTCAAGATCAGTAAACATGAATCCATCAATATCCTGTGACTGCTATAAGGGTTTAATAGCTGTTATACACCGTGAAAATAAATCGTAGAGGCCTTGGACCTTTCTTATCAGGTCTGACACGCTGCTTGTTTCTAAATTTCATCGTAGCTGCCGCTGATGGCTGTTGACAAGTTGTCGACCGATTGTACCATTCCTGTTCAATAGACCGTGTGACTGGTGAATAAACAGACCTTGGAAGAAACTTTATAGACTGTACGTCTGAGGCTGATAAAACAATCGTGACGAAATTTGGTCGGACAGTGTCCCTCTAGAATATAATGCCAGAGTTGCCAGAGTTGACTTTTTCCACTACTTTTTCTCCGATATACCGGTTGTTGGCGAGTCTACCATCAATACGTGTTACCCAACTTCGTGATCAATATTTATGATTTACCCACGATCAGGTTTTGTATTCAATGAAGAAATGTAGCCTGTACATTACTTAATACCACAATTCCTTCTAATTCGTAATTGACCATCAATGCCGTCAATTATAGCCGGAGAAAGCTATGGTTAAGTAAAGAAAATCAAGAGGAAATAAGTGCCTGCAACAAGTTCTCTGTCGTACGTCATCGACTAAAACAGTACCACACCTGCTACGGGCGTTCTGTTAACACAGATGATGAAACTGTGCGATCCATCGTTGTCACACAGACGAGTTCCTTGTCTACCTGGCGTCATAACTTCGTGATCAGTTGGATCACTCCACTGCTAATACTCTCGCACCACGCGATCTCTAGTAATGCAGTACGAAAATTCCCCTTTACAGTGTTTGATTATCATGGCTATGATATTTGGTTACTGTAGTATATATAAACATAATAAAATGTTTGGAAGGTTATTTAATTTTATTTTAATTTAAAAAATGCAGATTTCCGGGGCCTGTGGGGTCATTGTTCGGCAGGTATGATTGAGACTATGACAAATTCCAATTCTTCGGCAGCCTGTGAGGGAGAAAAACGCCAAAGCTGACATAACTACAATTGTAAATTTTCCTCAAGGGGCAGATCTCGGCTCTCAGAAAATTGCCACGTACGAATATATATTCAACAGGAAGTCCCAATATCCTTGAACTTGAGGTTTCATTTTGCTGGGAGAAGAGAGACTGCATCGTATTAAAGCTGTGGTGTTAAGGTAGGAAATGGCTTGTCATTGCCCAAAACCGATAATAATTTTTAGATCTGGTGGGGAGAGCTGTGCGTTAGGAAATATATAGAAAAGGGGGAAGAATTAGTTATATACGAGACGTGGGACAGTAAGTTACGAAAGGGACGTGATAGAAGAGTTATGTATAGTGATGAAGAGGACATGATGCATATACTTATGTAGGAACGTGAAGCATAGATTTAGTATAGAAAAGCAATTAGAGAGGTTATTAAGTTAAATAAATTATCCTCTAATTTAAAAAAGTATAATGTTTTGAAAATAAGTAAGTCAACCAGTCTATTAGTCAGAAGAAAACATTAAACTGTTTGTGCAGAGTTGCGATAATGTTTGATTATACATCAACCATTTAGTGAGGTAGGGCAGTGTTCCTTGGTGAAATATCAACAACTAGTCTTGCGTGACGTCTCAAACTTCGTTTATCTATGGTTACCATGGTTATTAAAAGGGCACTAGTGGACTCAGGAATCTAAATTCATTTTGACATCCTAATCACGTTGCTCTCTTACCCTGCTCCACATTGACCTATCATTCTTCATAAAAAAATTTTACACTGCAAGTTTAATATTGTACTTACCATATGTATGATACAATTATGGTTTATTTTCGATAGCACTCAAAATTCATGTTCTTAGCGTAAATAATTTTCAGTACTTCGCTCGCCCTCTATTTTCATTTTACTATACCATCACATATCAAATGCTTGTTCTGTTCTAACGTATGATAGCACTTCAAGTTGTGTGCTGTGCTGATTTGTGCGTTTGGCACGGAAATTTCGCGACGAATCTCGGCGGAATATTATAGTCAGTCGCGGGAAAGAGGCCAGACATGCAGCGGATGAAAAATCGAACACAACAATGCGCCGCAGAAAATAGACGTCGGTCGTCAAGGACGCCTGGTCGAGAAGGGCCCTTTGGCAATGTCTTTCTTTCAAGAGCCCTCGTCTTTATACCAAGAACACAACTTCAAATTTTGCCGGGAAATGATTATTTAACTAATTGACGCTAATCACTGGGATGTTAAAAAAAATAGCATTAAGTAAAACTATTGTGTTGTAATGAAAACTACAGTGATAACGTGTTTCCATCCTTCTTTCCTTCATGTCTGTCTACTTCTTCTGAATAAAAAATATTGTGTGACCGGTTGATAATCATTTCTGGTTTATTACTTATTTTGCTACAACTTTCCTTCTTGTTGACTTGTTTTCTACCTGAATTCTTGTGTCTAGTAGAAGTTTTATCCTTTCCTTTTATAAGCTTGTAGTTTAGGGGACCGTCCTGGCTATGGTGCCTTTGCCCACATTGTTCCACGCCTCATTGTGCAGTAATACATTTTGGATGTCCTCGACCGTTATATGAGCGCCTAGTGGAAGCGAATTTTTGCATTGTCCTACAAGTCAGAGTGTTAGATAAGGTAGCATTTTCCTAAACTCAGTTTTTTTCTCCTATGTTTACTTCAGTCCGGCGTTCTGACTCATTCCCTCTTTAGCGCACTGTCTATCTTGGATTTGAGCTTTCCGTAATTCAACCGTATTTATCATCTTTCTTCAATAGACACGCCGTACTGCCAATGTACTTCGAATTCTCCATAACTTTAGTTTACTTCAACTACATTATGTAGAGGTTTATCTTACACGTTATGTAGCGTGACCACTGGAACTTATTCACTCTGAATTTCACCCTTGCCGTTCTTTATCAGGTTCTCCTAGTACATTATTATGTTTCATTGCTACCGTTCACGAACTTTCTCGAGTATTCTCCATTCCGTGGAGTCCCTCCATCCCACTTTTTGGTAGCAAGCATTGTAATATTATTTTATTTTTCTGTAATTAGTGATTCGTTTTGATACTCTATTACTATAGCATTCTAATTGCATACTCTTTCTTCTCCGATAAATGTACAGCATTCTATAGTGCGAGGCATTTGCGTTAGGGGAAGTGCTGTTGATGTGTAAATGAGGTTCGAAACTGTACTTCGTATACAGCTTACTGAAAACAAAAGAATAACACTGCGATTGTTCGGCAACGCTGATTGGCCATCCCTTCCTTTGAAGCGGTTCTATTAGTGGTCTCAAAGTAACAACCCTCGCGGGCCAATTTTAATGCCTTCATAGCAGGTTAACTGTCCTTCATTGGGCGAGTAATAATCTTAACATTAGGGTTCAAGTTGTGAATAAAGCATTCGAGACTTGCCAACCGGATTAAATATTTATTAATAACCAACTGAATGGTTTCTGTTGTGTATTATAAATATTTGATCTGTTGGGAAACCCGAGTATGATTAATTCAACATGAAATTTATTTACAAATCAGAGAAAACCCGGTCTTCTGTTAAGCAAACCTAATCCTTCTCCACGCAGTTAAAACAAAGGTTTGGGACGTTCGATATTTTGTCTCCAGCTGGCGGTTTCATAGCGCTAAGAACCTTCTCACGGTCCTATATCGTGTCTTTTATGTCATTTTATGTTTTCTCTGTGTTTATTAAATAAATTAATTACTCAAATAATAACTCTATTTCTTTCTCTACCTTGACGACGACAGTGCCTGTGGGAGTTTTCTCTCGCAGGCATTTCTTCCCTGCGGGGCTCACCTGATTCCGATAGGAAAGCCTCCTACTCTCTCTGAGTTTTTCAAAGTTCTCACAAGACGAGACACCTTCACATATTTTAGGAGCTGTATGTACCGTAGTCTAAGACCTTAGGCATACGGAGAGAGTTGGTGGTTGATCCCATTGGATCAGTCGGCCAACTGCTTCCTAAAACTGATGGAGACACGGAGAAGGGAATGTTGCGACCCCACATCAAACTCATTCTGAAGGGCGTGAGAATAGTACCCAATAGCCCGACCTACCTGATGCAGGTTTTCTAGGGGTTTCCCTGCATCTCTTTAGGTGAAACACCGGGTAGGATCCTTACACTCTAGCCCGGGGGCCCTAGTCAACCCTTGGCTACCTTCCATATCCCCCCTTTTTCAATTCCCTTCCTATGCTATTAAAGCGGAGATGCCGATTTCAGGATCACCCTCATGTAGCCTGTTGCCTCGAAAAAACAAATTCTGCTGACCAGCGATTCCCATCATTTATCATATACCTTTATCGTAGTTATACTATTTTCATTTCGCCAAATTTAGTTAACCGCCCTACATTACGGTTTCCAACAAGCTAAGCAATACTAGGGCGTAGTTTAAAACAAAGATATTTATTTATTTTATTCAGAATGGGACATGCCATGGTATAACTCACGAACTATAGTTATTTCTTGACGTGATGAGGTCTTGTCCACGCACAAATCTTCTTTGAGATATTCTTTAGATGACTTCTCCATTATCGTTAAAACATTACTGAATTTTGTATTTCCAGAAGACGGCTCAGGAGTGTGTTTGTATGTTTTTGCAGTTTGATATGGTGATTTTTACTTTTTCTTCAGTTCTGAGATCTTTTACAAGTGATACTCGATGATATACGTATGGAGGTCATACGTAAAGTTAATGATTGGTATCTCTGTATCATTGCCGCTGCATGAGCTATTTATTAACGAAGGCACTATTGTCAGCAACTTTGCGTTATAAATAATGGCGATCTAAAGCGTCTTCGCTGATGTCCTCCTTATTGTTGTTGTGGTAGCTGTGATCCATTGTTGCCGTTCGGGGAGTGGAGGGCGTTCCTTGGTCTCTGAGGAGAGACGCCCTATAATTACCCTCATATCGTGACGCCTTTTCCCTTCGTCCCGGGCAATTAATTAGTGATGGGTATGCGGGCCGCAACGCACTTAAAGAAAGCGACACTAATTAGCAAAGCCCTAATTTCCTGGCCTCCCGATTAGCACCGCCAAGTCGTTAGTCGCTCGGTGCCGAATTTAATTGCCAATTTGCAATGGCTACGCACCACGATAATCTCTAGTAATCTACGAGTCAGGGACGCGAGTTCTCCTAAGTCACTAACGTTACAGGCAAATAGCGTTCGCCTCAAGGTATGGATTCCACAAACTTTTTGTTATATCAGTAGGGCCGCAAGGCACCTCCTACTTTTCTCTAAGGATATTTATAACTGGATAATAAAAATAAATAATCATTAAATAAAAAGTGTTCCAATTTAATAAATATTGCTGTTAACGCTTTATAAAAAAGAATGTCAATCACAATGTGATTTATGATACTGAATTTCACTGACAAGTGCCTCATAATTCGGAGAGTATGAAGATATACTTGTTAGCAAACAATCGTTAAGATGGGAGAGTCAAGGTGTATATTTTTATTTTATTAAATTAATGTATAACTATAAATATTCAGAAAGATATGTCAAACCGAAAAATGATTTTATTTCAGATACTCTAGTTTTGCTTGTTACCTATACACTCCTACACGCACAAAGGAGATTAGGCGTCGCGATCGAATAGTAGTGGGCACACAAATTGGGAACCCGTGAACTAAGGCATCTATAAAATACGGAATGTTCACATGGTTATAAGACAAACGTACGAAATAACGATTATGAAACTGCTTTAATTTAATATTTAAAATTTGGATAATTACTTATTTGTTTTTTTGGTTGTATCTATAGAACTTGTATATCGATGTTTATTTCCTATAGTCTTTATCTTATGGGCGTGTTCTCCATCAGATATAGTGGCTAAGGCTATAATATTTTATTGATTCTTGGGTACATTCATTCACCTAACCTACACATATTTACAGTTACATTTACGTTTAAAATTTAATGCCGGACAATCATACTCTCGCAATTAAAGAATCAATAAAGTAATTCAAGGTTGTTTTACCGCTGTACTTCACTGGACTTGAACAGTTGAGAAATACTGCATGAAATATAGTCGACGAGAATGCGAACTGGTCATAAAAACGTTTTGTAGTTGTATGTAAATATTAAGTATTACGTAAATTACAATATACTCACCAAGCGTCAAATATTTATTACACGATTGAAAAATATTCTTTATTTAACATTAAATAAAACGTTTCATCCCCAAGTTTAGGGATTTCTTCATTTGTATCTAGAAATAAGTAATTAAATATAATAACATAGATGTAGGTGATTTAAAAACAAGTAAATAACTGATAACTGCGTACTGGAGGTCAGAGAGGACTGCCAACTACATAAAGGTCCAAAAAAGAACAAAGTAGAAAAACTTAGATAAATTTGCATGAGTGTAACCTGACAAAATAACACGTCATATGACCTTCCTAGTTGGTGCTAACTTTTTTAAGATTTCTCCACGAAGTGTTAAAAGAAACCAAATTAGAATTTTATTGCATATAGTTTAGTTGCACAAATAAATATATTATATTAAAATTTGACATTATATTAAGAAACATTGAATTATTTTAAAAATGATATTTTTCTTGGATTTTAGCCAATTAGTGAAATTTAAACAGCCGATTTGGATCATAACCTTCTGTATCAAAATTCCAATTTCGTCCAAAATTGCTGTTGGTACTGTCTGAACTAAAAGCTGTTTAAGTTCGAGTCAATTTTAAATTTGTCCACTATATTTTTTGAACATTGGAACGTTTCATCTGCGCTTTCATCTGGATTGTCAAAAAATTTAATACATGAATCACATGACCTTTATTAAAAATTTTTGTTTATAGTCGCATCAACTACAAGGTTATTTTCGACTGCACGATTATGGGAAACATATCCATGTTGGGGTATCTTAGTAAGGTTTCTCAAACAACATAAACATCCAAGCCCATACCAGGAGAATGACTTTTCTGGTATCAAAATATATTTTGCGCGCTGGAAGAATTTTTTCCTTTGATTTGATGCATCAATTTGATTTTGGATCGCGACATTAACTACTATTTCAGATGATGCATTTTGCTTCGTACGGATTTACAGCTGATTTGAACCAATCATACGTATTACAAAATTTTTCTTATAATACCAAACACGTTTTTTTTCGGGGTGTCATTTTATAATTTAAAAAATTACGCGTAATAATGTAAGTTTTAAAGCATAGTTTATAACTTTCATTGTTGCGTTTTGTCTCTCAGTCAAATTGGTATTTACTAATGAAAATATTACAAACGCAAAAATGTGATTTCATCAACTAACGACAGTTAATACGAATTTGAAATTAATTATTTCTTTGTTCAGCCCGTAAATTGGTTAGTTATATTAATAACTATACTGCTCGAAATTTTACATTTTTTTCTAATGATGTAGTATAATCCTAAGTGCACTTTAAATGAATTCTATTCAAATTAATGGCAGAAATACGAATAGTTTCAAATATAACCGCAATATATTTCATAACTTGTTAATATTAATAATTAAAAGCTTCCAAAAATATTTATAATAAATATTGATAAGAAACAACGAAAATCAAAATTATTATTATTATGAATTAGCTGCCATTGGGTGTTTTCCTGTTGGCAGCTATATACAAGAGAATAAAAATACCATAAATTAATAATAAAATTTATACAAAAGAACTGTCTGATGAAATTTTGACCTTAAAAAAAAGAAGTCAGGAATTCACTTAATTTCAATATTATAATACTTGATTTAGAAAATAATTTAGCACTTCACTGATTTTAAGGAAGGAATATATATATATATATATATATATATATTTATGCTCACTTTAACTTTCTTAGCTTCCCTTTAAACTGATCATCGCTGCCCGGAAAAGTCGTCAGCATTTATGCAGGCAAGGAATTCCAACCGCGTATTGATCTAATTAGAAATGAAAATTTTCTTTTATCTGTTCGTTGCCCTTTTTCTTTAATTTTGAAAGTGTGATAATTTTTAAGGGTATAAGTTGAGGCCGTAAGATGATGTGTCATTTCTTCCCAGGCGGTTATTAGTATAAATTAGATTTGTCTCTATAACATCTGAAAAAAGGCTCCTTACCTAATTTAAGAAAGTACAAGGATTTTCGGGGGTAAAAAAACTATTCTTTCCAAAAAAGGGCATTTAGAAACCCTATGTTATATTGAACATCTACATTGTCTTGTTGCATCTTCTTAGGCCTTCGCTGGTGTGAGATACGGTACTCACTTTCACTATTATCCGACAAATTGATTAAAGGCGTAACGTGGTTGTTGCATTTGAATTTAAGGATTACTTCCTGAGACTATGGAACTTGACTGACAGAAGGAGAGACGATTTGGTGTAAAAACTTGGACGTGCTCCAAGGACGCGCGCGATTTTTTGCGACGCGTGCGTGTGTTTGCAGAGTCAATGTTGACTGTCTCCTGTTTACACCTAACCTTAGCACAGTTGTCTCGTTGTTGGTCATGCTGTTGTTGATGGTGATGATGTAAAGAGCAAGTACATTGGAACGCCTGGTACTCGTGCTAAGCCCTTTGTCATCACTGCTACACGAAGTCTGAAGGATGCTTAAGCCATATGAACAGCTCGTCAGCTACACTGGACGTCGACTGATTATGGAAACTGTTCCATCGACAGATTAGTCTGAAACAGGCTTCATATCGCAAAGTTCTCTATATTTATCCGTTCGACTGGCAAATGATAAGTTGTGGTTGGCCTTGGGCAGCACAAGAGCCTGCAGAGATTGACGTCACTTGCGTAAAGTAGAACTCAATTATCTTACGACGACTTAGACGGTTATCTCATTAGCCAAAAGAGCCAAACATCAACAGAGCAACGATTAAAATTTCTTTTCGGAACCATATTGGTTAAAGCAAATGTTTTGAAAGGTAAATTTTCATAGCTTATTAGCTTAGAGGGGTCCCTAAGCTGACTAAAAACCGTCCTCAATCTTCATCATCTCTATATGTCTAAATCATCTTGGCATACTTTCTCAATCGTTGACATTACATCTTCATTAGGAAATTGAGGTTCCAACGTGATTCCTTTATCTTTTCACTTATCGAACATTAAAGTGTTATAACAATAGTGAACAACAGACGTCAATGCATGTTTTTAAAAAGTTAAAAGTTTCTTTAACTCTTTATTTGTCCCCTATAAACCCACACTTGTATAATGTATTTCAATTTATTACATTAAAAGTTGTCAATTTAAATAACACGAGATTTAGACCCGATTTTGGCTCATATTCAACTGATATCGTTTAAGAACTTTAAAGCGTTACTTTAAATGATATATTTATAACGCTCATGTATTTTTAAAAATTCTATTACTATAAAATTTTAATATATAAACAGTCACTATAAAATTGTTCCAGGTCCAAATAGTAATGGATGCCATATAGATTTTAATATGTGTATGCATTCGTTTTAAATTGTATGCGAGATCAAATATTATTTGGACCCTGAACTAATATTCAGATGTAAAATAAATTAATCTTATAGGTTATAAAGCTATAAAAACATCGGAACACTGTATTATTTTTTAAGAAACGTGTATGGTATATAAATATTATATTTAAGATGAATATGACTGAGGTTCGAAAGTTCGTGATATTAAAATTGCCAAATTTAATAAATTAAAATACGATATACAAGAGAAAGTTCATAAGGGTCAAATAAAATAATTTTATAGACATTTATCAATAAACAGCTTTTAAAACATTACAAATATTTTAAAAATCAGTTCTAATTTAGACTATTTTGTATTAATTTCTGTCAATACAATCCAAACTCCGGGTATTAACCTTATGTAGTGGAAAGAACTTTCAACTATACGCCATAATCATTTTAAATTGACCAAATGTAAAACAAAGTTTTCTTCCTTTACGCACCGATAGTAATATATCTCGTTATATTTCATTTATGAAACATCATAGCAAAGCAAGGATATTCTGGCAGTTTAAAAGAAGAAATTAGAAAATAAATGCTATAGGGAGAATGTCAGAAAACATTTATTTAATTATTCTTTAACATATATTTTTTATGAGTAATTTAGGTTATACAGATTAAAAATACAGAAATGTCTTAAATTGTTTATTTTAATAATAAATTTCTTCTTTGTTATGAATTTTTGCAATATGGTGTGTGGAAATATATATTTTTTTCACAGTCAGTGTCCATACCGGCTTTACTATATTAATGGATATTTGGTAGTCCTCTCGCCCTATTTTAAATAAAATTTTCATTACATATAATTTAAATCCATCTAAAGAGATAAGAATCGAAAGATGTTAATTAGTTGGCCAATAGTTTGTCTTTAGCCAAATCGATGCATTTTATCTGATTGAGAAGAGAGACTAGTTGGTATATTCAGATCGTATTTCTGTGTTAATTAGAGTGTGTCATTTGAGTACTGTGCATGCAACTAAATTCCGTGGCCGCACTCTGACTAGTCAGATGGTCGGAAGATAATGCGTGGTCAGAGGTGAAGGTCACGTAGCCAAAGGAAATATCTCACAATGCTCACTGAAAACCCATAAGCTCCTACTTCAAATGTTATTTTTTTTTCAACGTTGTGATTTGATATTTAAATTCTGAACCATTACAAAAAAAATTAAGATAGAATCGTATCTATCTGCCTGCTGTTTCCCCGACATTGTCTCAAATACGTTGTGTCACCTTTGTCTTATAATCCTTACTTTTCTTATCCTAATTTTATTTAAAATATACAAAATGGGTGTTTGTTTTGTTTCATCCGTTGGTATAGTGAAATCATGAATTTCAACTCACAGTCTTATGCACTTTGCCTGTAAATGATACGTAAAATGGTCTTGGAATTTGAAGTTGGGACGGGAAGATTAGGAGAATTGCTGATTACAAGCAAGTGTAAATTTCCAAGCCATCAAAGAACAATATTCTTTTCCGGATACAACGTTACGTTACTTTTGCAGTGATAATCTAATGGAAAGACAGTCTACAGAGTCATGCTCTTAAGACACATTATTGGGCGTAACTGTACTTATGTTTTTTTCTGTTATGTGCTTTTTTATATTACTACACTTAGGTACTATGTAGCTTTAATTTTATAAGCATACATGTAAGCGACTTAACATGGTGATTTGCTTTAATAAGGTCTCGAAACTGGCTAAGGTCACCTTTATCAGATCTTGCACACTTGGCCATTATTACAAACTAAAATAATAATAAAAGCGACTTTACGGTGCATTTCAGTTTCTTAGAGGTAAGCGATATCCATTTCCTTTTTTTATTTAATCATGTACAGACCTCACTGAACACTACGTACACCGAGCGTCCGAAAAGTTTCGAGACCGGATTAATAAAAAATAAATAAAACTGAATATGAATGTTTTTTTGGTTCAGGTGTTATACATAGTCTTCTCTCACTTGAGAAACACACACAGGACGTTCATACAATCAAATGAAATTGTCAAAAAAAATGTCCTTGATTGGGATGTTCTTCAAATCACGTGTCACTGTTCCTTGAATGTTTTAACGCCGAGAAAGCGATGACCCTTCCTGTGAATTTGTATTTTGGGAAATCAGAAAATTTGGCGCCAAGTCGGGTGAGTGCGGAACTGGTACTTGTTTTTACACTAGGAACTGGACTACGACTCCAGCCGTTGTCGTGCATCAACCCCTCTTCCCGCACTGTTGCGGGCGGACCTTGAATCCTGTACAACCGATCCATGACACCCAGATAATGCTGAAAATACAGTCGTACCGGTGGGAACAAATTCCTGTGGATAATATCGTGAGCGTCAAAGAAGGCGATGAGCATTGTCTTTACTTTTAAATGCTTCATTCGCCCTTTCTTTGGTCTCGGTGAAGCGTCACCGAACCATTCTGTATTTAAGCGTTTCGTGGTAGATGAAACCAAGTCTCGTCACTTAATGATTTTTTCTAGAACAGAATTTTCTGCGGTTTTCATGTCAATCGTGTTGCAACTGAAATCCAAGCGTTGTTAACTTTTTTTCTGAGTCAAGGTGTGCGGGACAACCTTTTCACACACGTTACTCTTTATCAAAACATTGCGGAGAATATCTTGGACATTATTTTATGTTCAGCTCTTCTGTGCATGCGATATGACGACGGGGTTTGCGAAAGATCACGAATTTTCTCATTGTTTCTGTCTGTAAACTGGAATGGTCTCTCATTGTCCTCAAGCGATACGTGTCTCTTTAAAACGGTTAAACCACTCAAACACTAGTGTAATATTTAAACAATTACCTCCGTAAGCCATTTTAATGGACTCTAATGTCTCCGTAGTCATTTACTGTTCGTTGCTCCACAGCGATTTCACAACAAAACAAAGTTGGGAAACTATGGCCGCATATCCACTCTTCACGCTGTCTGCATACACTTGTAACGAACAAATACATCTGCTCGGGCTTTGGCGGCACAGAAACAAAACAAAGGAGACAGCGGTTGACACTTGGGCTATAAAACCTAGACTCGGCGTCTCGGCTCGGGAGTTTCCCAAAATTGTGTGAGAATCAGCGACCGGGTGACGTGTTTTCCCCAAGTGTAACCAGGGATATTATTGGAGGAGATCCATCCCTGCCATCTTGGTGATAGACGTCGCAGAAGTGGGAACGATGTTTAAAAGAGGCAGACGGAGACATTTTGGCATGAAATCGGTGGCATGAGATTGGAGGAAGGAGATTGGTGGTAGAGAATGGAATGAACAGATTGTTGGAGAGATGTTGAGATTGATTGTTGATGAGATTGGGGAAGAGACATTGGTAGAAAGGGAATTCGACAGATTGGTGGTCGAGAGCGGCGAGATGAGAATTGGTCAGACGGTGCGAGAGCGGTGAGATGGAATTTTGAGACAGATTTTGGAGGAGATTGTTGGAGCGCGTTGACGATCTGGAGGAACGACGAGGAAGGAGCTGGAACCTGTACTAAGACGATTAGGTAAACTATTGTATCTGTAATTTTCTGTTTGCTGCCTGATCCGAGTGGTTTAGTGTAATAAAATATTATCTATGAGAAGGCCCATAAAGTGCGACCCTGAGATGAGTCTTAAAATTGTTAGTTTAAGTAATTAATATAATCATTTTGTAAATATGTGTAGTTATTATTGAAAATAAGTGCCGGCGCAAATATTAAAACATTAAAAAATTGTAATTATTATTGTAAATATGGTAAAGTAATTGTTTATTGATATTATCATAAAATCTTAACATTTTTTAATTATTAAAATTAGTATTACCCATATATTCATTATAAACTGACTAGGTAATTGCGCATGAATTATTGAAAGATGCTAGTTTAATCTGTCATGACTGCCCTGCGTGGGCGTCGCTTATACGCCAGGAAAATAAAATCGAAACTTTCCGGACACACGGTGTAAGTTACGTCTTTGCTTACAGCCTTCAAAATTCGTACAGTAAATTTTGAAACATTACGGGAACTTAAAGGTATTTATCATATTCATTTGGGTACTAAAGACTATGTAATCATCGAAATACCAATTGCCCATTTTAGTTGTCGTAGTGGGTCAAAAGAAGAGGAGAATCAAATACAGTGAAGTTTTGAATTTTTCACTTCATACAGTATTCAAAAATAGGGCTGATCTCAATTTGTAGAAAATATTTACTTTTGTTGTTAATGTAATTTGATGTGACTTATTGGATTAGTTGACGACAGATTTTTTAGGAGGGAGACAATGAATAGACTGTTGTAAAGCCTAACGGTTCAAAGTATCTAAAACAAGCTTGAAGGTTAACTGAAGAATTTCAAGAGTCTAAACCAAAGCTAGTTGATTTGCAATTTTTAGATTAATATTTTCTTTAAATTGTTTTTGTAAATATTCAGGAGCAAACTGTGAGACTGGAAAGAAAAATCGTGTCTGCAAAGGCGTGAATTGACTGTGACTTAGGTGTAGGATGTGAGGGTATTTGATCAAGGTTTCTCCGGCCTCCGCTCCTCGCCCGGGTTTCTGTAGTTTCCAGAGTGGCGAGCGAGTTTTGCTCCGGGGCTGCAGTCGACCCTTTTGTCTATGCACCCTCGTGGTTTTTCTGCGCTCTTGGCAGGCGGAGGGTGCTACAGGGGTTGCGAGGGTGGCTCTATTTTTGCCACATGTGCACGTCGGTGTAAGGTCGATATTGGCGGCATTAACTCGTCTTCCCTTCGTGTTTGCATCTCAGACGCGTTAACCTATCTGGAGTGCGTTAAGGGAGCTCTCGTTCCATCCATCCGTAACTAAAAAATGCCACGAACACATGATGGAGGTCATTGCTCATGAGGGTTGTAGCGGTTCGATTCCGTAGCTACTGATTTGTTTACGTAGAAACACTTATTTTAATTCAGCAAAACTTCGAAGTTGAGCTCGAGTACTAAACATAAGTTAAGAGTACAATAAGACACTGATTTGTGACGTGTCTGACAAACAATTGCGTCGGAACAAAATAAATTAGATGCACACCTCGCGAAGGTTGATGCAAGTGTCTGACAAACAATTGCGTCGGAACAAAATAAATTAGATGTACACCTCGCGAAGGTTGATGCAAGGCTATTTAAACACGACTTGATAAAACAAAACATTGAATGTTACAATGAAAGTCAAACGTTTTGCTTGTTCACGTGACCCACAAGCGATTCTCTACTCTGTATTCTTCGGCATATCAGATAACTAACCAGTGATTTAGGAGTAATGGCGAATCTCTTCTTCAGATTCTTTCAACAGCTGATGTAGCAAGGGTTGTTGGATTTGAAGCGAGCTACAGGAAGAAGGATGTGCTCCACGGGGTTACATGGGCAAATGTTCGTTGTCCCAGAAGTATACGACCAAACAAGGAAAAAATAAAAAAATGGGGAAAATATTTTTATTCCTCATCGTAGTCTTCCCATAGCTAGATACACGTTTCTCATCGATGTTCAATGGTTATGATACCGCGGTTAAATTGAGAACCATCGAGTTCCTCAAAATAGTCATCAAGCCCATACTCCGCTTTTCAGTGTCGGTAAAGAATTAGCAGTGCTATATTTTCAAGATTGTAAAGAAATAATAATTCGAGGGAGCTAAATCTGGCGAATAGGGTGCGTGAGAGAGAAATTAGGACTGTAAATGATTGATTTTGGTCAACGTGTGAATGGATATCATTATTTGAATTTTCGCCACCATTTCTGGCCTGGTCACTTCATTTGGTCGACTACTGCAATGTTCCTCTTATCAATTCGTAAGACCTCGTTTTAATTATCCCCCCCTTCCAATATTTTATCGTTGTAAACGGAGGAGCAAAGTGGAATTTAGCTCCATGTCCCCAGACTCGACTTCAATTTAGTCTCCAATTCTTAAAAAAAATTTAATAACACTATTATTAAAAATTTCTGCTGCCAAAGTTTTTAAAAATTTTTCCTTTGTAATTTTTCTCCTGATCAAAATGAATCACTTTACTGTTGCTGCTTTCAACCCAATACTTAAATATTGAGTATGTTTTGAGAAGTACTCGCAAGGTATGAAACGCTTTTTCTATTTTATTTAGTTACAATATAGTTGCTGAACATTTTCATCGCCATCTATCGGTTTGATTGAAATTTATGAGGATAATATTATATGTGTCCATTTCCTTCTCTCTTACTGTGCCATAAAAAAGTTACTGAAGTTTTACTTCATTGCCCTTGCTGCTCGAAAAGAAACTTTATTTACAATCCGAAATCGATGCATCAAATAATTTTTGAGAAAGAAAAAAAGTGAGCGTGCTTGGATAACAGCACATCAGAAGTCAAGTAATGTAATAAGTTATTCTTAACTGGTCACTAATTAGTGATTAAATTGATAATATAATATGAATTAATTTACTTCACTTCATTTTACATACTGTGTCAGGCATGACGTTCATCACCAACTTCAGTTGAGCTAGTTTGTTTCTCACTCACAATTTCACTAATTATTTGCAAGTTCGACCGTCTTCTAGTGATATTGCTGTATTATTTTTATTAATTCTATGTGTTTATCAGAATTATTTCTATAAGCCATCATAAAGGAAGTGAGCGTAAGGTTTCGGGAAACTATGAAAGAGTGAGATTAAAAAGGGTAAGGGTAAGGGAGAAAGTAGAAACTGAAAACGAAATATCGTATTGTACTATTACAGAAACGTCAGTTAGTGAAATAATAGAGTAAAAGGCCAAAAAAGCAAATAAGGATACTGCCTACGACATCTGTTACGCGTAGTAGATTCGAATGTATTAACACAACTAACTTCTGTTAATTTATTTATTGGATGGAAGGCCTCTAAAGCATTGTAATCATTTTAAAAATTTATCGCTACTAAGATTATTTTATTATTCATGGATATACTCTGTTTTTGTAATAGACCTAAGTTTACTATTCAACACGTGAAGCACATTTGTCTCTTTTTCCTCTCACCGGTTTTCTCTTATTCTCACAGTATTCATTTAGCACATCCATCAGCATACTGTCTAAGTTTCTAGCGCGCATATAGAAGTTTTATGTCAAAGAGTGTCTATTTTACTCCGTATTTATTTATATTTCATGGTTGTTCTAGAATATTATTTCATTTGGAATACATTACGACAGATTTTTTTTCCTTTTCTCAGCAACACTCCGTTATTGTTCGTATACAGGGTGTACCAAAAAATGCACAAACCTAAAGGGGGGATAAGAGGTTAAATTTAAGCATTATTCATTTTTGAATTTTTGTCAGAAACGCTCCGTTACTGCGCAATTTGAGAAAAGAACGCTGAGAAATAGAATTGGAAAAGCGCACCTCTCGCTTCACCGCTGCCACCATACAAATAGATGACTATATAAATACACAAATGGCAAGAAGAATAGTTCAACTAAAACACCTCTAACAATACCAGACCATAAGTTACCTATGCGTGACACGCAAGTGCTGGTTATGACTGTTGAACAACCCTAAGCGTGAAAATGTGGCCTCGTTAGAAAACAAAATCAAGCTTCCAAATTTGGGGTCGTTCATTGGCATAATTTTATCCAGCGAGGGTGATCAGAGACACATTTATCGAATTCTATTTCTCACTTTTCTTTTTTCAAATCGCGTAGCAACGAAGTGTTTCTGACAAGGATGCGAAAAGATAAAAATTGTCTGTTTTGAACCTATTTATCGTCGCTTTAAGTTTGTGCACTTCTGTTACAACCGATATATCGTATAAATTATTATGAGAAATATATTTACTATGACAAATTTTGTCTTTACAAATCAATAATACTTTGTTTTTAGATTATATTATATTTTCATTTAAATTTTCACTTTCGGTCATATCCCAACAACATAGAATCAGAACTGATTAATAAATATACAGTGCTATATTGTATACACTTTGATTAGCTGAAACGGCTATTATTTTATAATAGACTTTTGCTCTTACCTAGAAGTTCAATCCAGTTATGCCTTCTTTAGGCTCAATAGTTAACACAAAGCAGCTCTGCCAAAGAACAGGCAACACGACAGCCATCAGAAAAAGACGCAGGTAGAAGCAGCTGAACTGTCAAGGTCGAAATGGGGGTGGCATAGTGAGTCTTCTTGGGATAGAGGGACTCGGAACTAAAAACAGGTCAACCGTTGGACGGTAACGGTTTAAAGCTGACGAAGGCTCTTTTCTATTAACTTTGTGTGGATTGGATTGAAATTGAAAAATGTATAATCACAATGGATGGCTGATTTAGTATATGAACCTGCAACTACGCTACATTTCCGCTGACGTGTCTCTAATTCTGTAAAAATGTGAAAGCACAAACCGTAATTGAAAATATAACCGTAAAAATTGTTTACCTGCCTGTGGGGCTTTGACGTGACACTGAGTGCTGCAGGGATTGCATATTATGTTATGGAAAAATACCTTTGGGTTTATTCGTCCCCTGCAGTCTAGTTCAATTACCTAGTCCCGGACTTGACTATATTTAGTTAGCATTTTCCCTGTCGAAAATGGCGGTGGAAACGTCACCATTTTTCACATTTCTCTAAATTAATTTGTCTATGTCAACATTGTTTTTGATATAAACATTGCTTTCTTTTAGTGTTGTCTCTTGGTTTAGTAGAATCCCGTTTTATTAGGCAATAAACTGTTTAAAATTCAGATCTCGTACATATTGGTTGGAGTGAAATGAACTCTACCATCAAACTTATTTTTAATTCCATATGATCTACTTTCAATAATGATTTTTTTCTCCAAAGTCTGGGGTTTCCCCATTATTTCCTGATCGTACAAAGTTGGTATTGAGAGGCTGACCGTGATCATTCATTGCATTATTCCTTATAACTGACTAAGGTGTTCAATAGTTATAATAAGCATTAACAGTATACTTATGGGTGTGAACGAAATTATTCTATTAGTTTTTCATCTATCTCCGTTTCCCGGCCTAATGTTTGATACAACAAAACAGCCTTGTCAGGCCGTGTTCTGATTTTTTTACCTTATTACTCTTTTACACAAAACGAGCAATGGGATCCAATTTAGTTGACAAAGCTGAAATATTATCTGATATTTTTTATTATATTGAAAATATTAATTGCAATTATCATATATTTTTAATGACCAATCACTACCCTCTTGCATTTACATCTAAATATTTCAACATCACATTATAAAAGAATAATTGCAGCCAGAACAAAGTTAATATGGCTAATGATGCAATTATTTTACAATTTCATGGTGCTTTGTCCTCTGAACTATTACATTTATTTAATATACTACATATTTATGTTATTTATGAAATTAACCTTCATTTGATGGTTTTAAAAGAGGACACGAAGATCCTACCCATCTATATCCACGAATAATGTTGCTTATAAAATTCATTGTTCAAATTGTGGTCTTTGTTACATCGACGAATCCTGGATGGCAATAATTACGAGGAATAAAGAACAGAAGTCTAAGTTTCAACTCACAAACAGTAATCAAAATCCGATTACTAAGCATTGCTCTCTGGTATTTCTATACTTTCCAGTTTACGTTTAAACGATTCAGAGAAAGACGAAAAGTAGCGTAGAGACATTCATCTATATTCAATTTCATTTCAGTGTAATTGTTTCTCATATTAAAATTTGCCACAAAACTGAGTCTGTATAATTTAATTTTAATTTAATCATACATCAAGTTTATATGTATTGTTGATATTAACTCTTGAATTGTTTTCATATTTTTAAGTTACATAGATAGTAAAGCTCCGGTACCAATTAAATATTATATTTATAATAAGCTTATTACAATTATAAGAAGAGAGCAATAAATTTTCTGTGTAGATTTTTTGCATTGTCACATGAGAGTATACTTAAAGGAAGTGTGTATCAGTGTGTTTCGCAGGCCAACTCCATTTCTAACGATAATTTTACTGATATATCTGGGGTTTAACAATGTTCGATGACGGACACCGCAATTAAGCTTAAGAAAATATACCGGGTAAACCTTTCGTCTTTAATAAATTAGTTAATCTTAATGAATACTGTAATTTTCCTTGTATGAGACTTTCTGAATTTATCTTCATCCACATTCAAAGAGCCATAATTTTTTTTTGATTACTGTACCCTTCTGACTGAACTATTTCCAATATTTATACCAAATAATTTTCAGTGTGGTCTTCTTTGGGTAATTACAGAGCAAATCCATTCCATCATATGAACTCATGTTCTGCTACAATGTGTGTGTTTGTATTCTGCACAGTTCGTTCGGAACTAAATTCGATTGATTACTGCTCTTTTACTATAATTTGTCATATCCTGTTGTTTTTTCTTGTTTTCACCAGGCAGTAAAATTTGTGGCCGATTCTACAACCCAATTTCCCTACTTTCTCTACAAGTCCATTGAAGTAAGAATCTTATGAACATCAGATCTGGTTCCTTATTGCATATTAATTCCAAAATTTAATTAAACATGTTTGATCCTGGCGTCAATAGAAAAAGAACCTTCAAGTGACCTAATTGTCCTGCTATTTACACGATATCCATGGCAACGTATTGCGTCGACACAATGTGCATTGAAGAGATCGTGATCATCTTCTCTAATATCTGTAATGTATTCGACATCCTGTTTGTTAAATATCTGTTCATTATAGTATTTTACAAATATAAAAAATCTAAGATATTTATTCTTCGAACTCAGCTGAGAAACGTAATAGGTTTCTGAATTAAGGATCGGGTAACATTCCTAGATTCCGAATAATAGTTATTAAGAAGTAATTAACTTTTTTCTGAACAGTCAAGGTTTCTCAACCTGTGACTATATTCATTTAAAAGTTTTATTTTTTCCTATTCTTGCAATTTTAGGAGCCATTGAAACAGTTGAGTGACACGAAAGAGGACAACTGAAAATACTGTAGCATTATAAACAACGATCACGAGATGTAATATTCTGTTAGCTAATACAATAAATTAAGAAATTATTCCGGACAAGTTTCGAATTGTATATAATGTACAAATATTATATTTCCACTTATTTGACTGCCTCTGCTGCATTACCGTATAATTTAATGTTTTTTGTAATGGTTTTTAGTACATTAATTTTGTTGTTATTATCACTATTGTAAAGTGAATAATTAATACGAGCTACCAAATGGTGATAAAAGTATTCAGGAGTTTCGGTGAATTGATGAAATAATGGTGACCCAAATGCACACAGTGACCCTGTAGGCGGGATGAGTAAGTGACCGCGGCTTGGCGACCTCATGACCTGCCTCATGCGAAGAAAGTCCCGGAAAGCAAAGATGACTGCGGCTAGCTAACTGGAATTCGTTGGAATCTGGAACATTGTCCTGCAGGCACGCAAATAACGACGTGATGCTGAGGACATTTGACCTACTGGTCAAGAATCAAGGACATCTGTCCTCTGCGTACAGTTAATTTGTGAGAGGTATTCTTGTCGTGTTAACATTGAGGAAAACAGTACTGTAGTCCTTTTCAATGGGAGCTGTTTCTTGTTTCATTCCTATCAAATTATTGCTACATTGTCAACGCAGCTAAAGAAAGGATTTGTTGAGGGGAGAGTGAAACGCTGTGGTAACTTTTGTCCATTTCTCTGCTTTCATGCGCTGACCGCTAGAACGGCACCCGTTTGAAAAGGACAATAGGTATGGGTTTTAACATCTTCCCCATACCCGGCAAATTTGTAGTCGCTTGGTTCAATATCCTCATAAGAATTAAGCATGAGATTATTAATTTCTCCCTCTCAAACAACAGGAGTGCTAATAATAACAAAATAGCTGCACTAGCGGCATTACCTGTGGGTGGGAATTGAAATTAAAAAGGTAATTATAAGATAAAGGAAATTTATATACAAATTAACTTAACTAGGAAAAACATTAATGAAGGAAATATAAACAAATTTTGAGGTTCGGCGAAGCATTCTGATCTCTTACTAATCTCAGGATAAAAACCGTGGACATACCCTCCCTAGACGTCAAGAATATTAAACCTGACAGTGTACCTCCTTCGTAGTGTGGCGTCGCTTCCCCGCCAGCTTCTCTGTAGGGCGCCATCTGCAGCGTCGACGGTTATCCTCCTTCAAACACGTCCGGGAACAAGCGTCGGTTCCCACCCGCCCTCGCCAACTTTCCAGAGCAGAATGATCAATTTACACTGCCTCACCTCTGTGTGAAGAAGCATCGAAATCGATATTTGGTAATCCATTTTATTTAGACCACGAAACCGAATCACGTGGTATTTAAAAAGGTTGTCTTCGTGGGTCCCTGATTCCCACGTAAGATGTTTGCGGGAATTCCGCTGGTCATATTCGTCCGTGCCCAGGTGGCACCAAAACCCGATATGCTGACAACAATTCCAACTTTCCAAACCTTGTTAACTTAAATTTAAGAAATAATAAAATACCAACTACCGCGCTACATACCAAAGATACTAAGTTATATGGTAATGCAACAAAGGCAGTCAAGTAAGTGGAAAATAATATCTACACATTATATATAATTTGTCACTTCTTAATTTATTGTATTAGGAATCACAATATTGCAATAAATTCTGTTAACTAATGAGCTAGCCTAAGAACTAGGTAGATGTTCTTTGAAACGATACGTTTTCCTCCAGTGACAACACCTTTCCATTTTCGTTTATTCCTTCTAGCTTTTTTATTTCCAAAAGAGGGTTCAGGATGTCTTGGTTTTCATTTTTTAGTTTTATGTGATGATTAGTACATTTATTAGGTTTAACAGATTTGACATGTGCTACTTTCAGGGTATTTATGTCATTGGACATTGGATGTCATACGTAATTCATTTGATTAGGTAGATTTTCGTCAAAATAAGGATGCCATCACCTTCGAAAATAATTATTTGACAGATAAAGACACGAGAACTATTGGCATGGAAAAAGTGTGTAGAGGTACTAGGAGACTATGTAGAAGAATAAAAATAAATTTGAAGAAAAATGGCTTGTATCTTTGTTACGGCAGAATCTTTTCAGACATTCCTCTTATGTTATCTTGACCTAGTTGCTCCATTGTAGGTTAAGAAGTTGTTTATTGCTGTAAAACGTTCATAGCCGCTGTAAAGACGTGAAGACGTTAAAATCGCACCACCCACCTCGTAAGTTCTCCCAGTCTCCTACAGATGTCACATGGAGATGATCAGTGGATAGACATGTCCAACTCTGTGGCTATTTCGGTAAACATTGCCCCCAATGTTAAGTGAAGAAATTTTATGTCTACCAATACGTACACACTAATGCCGCATTGCAATGATTTTGAGTCTCCAAGATCAAATATATATCGATATTTTTATTTTCAAAGCTTTAACAATTTTACGCAACGGTCTTTTCCCTTTTCGTTTACTTTTAAGTCGTTTTCCATTTCTGTATTCCCCTGTTTAATTTAAAATTGTGTTTAGTATGTAGTTTTAAATTTGTGTCTTCATTTTGGTTTTTCATTTTATAAGAATCAGCGTATTCTTCTTATTTGTTTGTTGTCTTTGATTCTAATTGATGTAGTTTTATAGTTAATTAGTTAAATTAGCCAATTAATAGACAAAATTAAGTGATAAAATTAATACTACACACAGTTCTACACTCCTTGTTCATAGTTCTGTGTACTTCATTGTTGTATTTCGTTATCGTTCTATTGTAATGGTTTTCTGAGTACAATTTACTCAGTAATTAATGAAATAGATAAATAAAGCAAATCGCTCGATGTAGCACCCGAAACAAACATACAAACAAACGATAGACGAAAGCGTTTAAATGGCAATCACGTAACTAATGTTTAAAAACAGTCGTTGAAAAATAAACTATATATATATTAAACAATTTTTCAATTGTACCGACATATATGTAGTTTTAAATTTTGTTAAAAATAAACTTAGTTCTTTATAATTGTAAATCACCACTTTTTTAATATTTAATAAGTGTCTAGTTTTCTTTACTAAATCCTTTTTCGAATATCTTTACATTTCCACATAACATTTTGTTTGACAGTTTATTTTACCTTATAAATTAGTCTTCAGTTCTTCATGTAACGAAAAAAATAATAATTATTGTGTCCCTTTCCAAATGTATTTATAATCCTCGATAATTCAAATCTCTCTAAAGTACCTCGTTATATTTGACTTTGTTTGAAGTGTTCAGTGGAGGTTTTGAATGTCATCAACATAATCTCAACGTTTTCAACAACTGATAATTGTATTAAATACTTATTTTTTCTTTTTAAAGTGAAAATAAATGAAATAAATTTTTGAACGGAACCCAATTATTTCTGTACTGTTTTCAATGAGATTCGCGCTTGGTCTTTGTAAATAACTTAGCATATTTTTCATAAAATTACTATATATGTATGCTCCTAAATAATTTCTTATTTAATAATTAAATTCCTTAATAATTAATAAGACCCTTTTTACGTTTCGATGGAGTCGAAGAATATTTTTACAATTGTACTGAAAAATTCTTAGCGTCGGTAATAACACACCATAACATTCGAGTGAAATTACAAAAAAAATACTCTGTTTAAGTAATTATATTGCATTAATAACTTGATGGAACATTAACCATCGCAAAGTTCTAGAGCAGGAATATCCGTAGGCTTAGTCCACTTAAATTTGCTATCAACTTGAAGAGCCAGGAAAGGCGCATCCGTTGGGGATTTATCTGCAGAATTCTTTTAGCATAAGCTCTAACTGCACGTGTTTTCTAGTGACAATTTACTAACACAAAACCAAACGTGCAGATTCTTGAGAGTAGTATTTTCTGAACTTTTGTCCACGTATAGAAATTGTCATCTGGAAAATCATTCGTGTAAAAAATTAAAAGCAAGGGGCCGAAGACTTATACCTTGAGAAAGTCTGCATGTAATTAGAAATATATTTCATCATTCTTGTATCGATCGTTTCTTTATAATTTCTGTTATTATGGGACAAGTTATACATTTCATCTATTAAATATTTCTTTACCTTTTTTATAGTATGATACGTATTTAAAGAAAGAACCATCCGATTTGAAATGTATATCTTTTAAAAATCGTGAATATTGAAAATTAACGTTAATTTTCTTTTTTAAAGAAAAATACATAGTTTCTCTTCATAACAAGTCAATGGTGTTCAATCTTTCCCCATCTGAGATGAGTATGTGGTGTTCAGATTCATCTTACACTCTAGCGGCTGTTGTTATACTGTTCCGCAGTTCGACCTTTGTGGAGGCACTTAAACTGAATCTTTTATTAACCTCCTCAAGAAAAATCGAATAATGGAAGTCTGGTGACCTTAAAGGCCTGTGATAGGCTGAATAATTTTTCAAGTACGACAGATCTACCGTCAAGGAAGTCTTTTATTTACAGCACGTGAAACTCGGAGGATCGTCTTGTTATAAGCACATTTTTCAATGCTGAAGAGGTAATTTTTCAAACACCCTGTGTAAAGTGCTCACACATATAAATAAATATTACTATTGCCTTCAATCATTTAGCATACAAATGCCTATAATATGTTACGATATATGGTGAATCATTCCATTTTCAGCATTAAGAGCGTTGTGAAGTATGCTAAGCGGAAAACACTAATTAAATATTAATTCAAGTGGAACAGCTACGGCACTAGTAGAACCTCTTTCTTATTTTATCTATACATATTGGCTGATGAAATATACTATTTTGATTTATTGATAATCTAAATATAATTCTAAATCGTAGAACAGATAATGTTTAATATGATAATGAACAATTAATCAAAACGGTTAGCCACATTTACGAAACACGAATTAAGTTTACAGCTCTTTATTTTTCTGAAATTGTTTCCCCATTATTGTTCTCAGAACCATTTTTATCATCATTCTTGGTTGATTTGTTTTTATTACATTTACATTACATGACCAAGATTGAATGTAGCTAAGTAATAGAGGCATTTTCAGCTCTTTCAAGAGTGAATTTTAACTCAATGATTTTGTTTTCAGGTGGGTGATAATCCATAACCAGCGGAATTCTAGCTACTACTTTACGTGAGTACTCGCAGACAGAGATTGGTAAATTTTGGATGCAAGGACAATTGAAAGACATAGCGATTCAGTTCATTCGTTTCTGAAAACGTTCACTTTCAACATGACTACTTTTAGTTTTTAAATTTTCTACTCGAGTAGCTTATTCTAACAGAAATTTAAATTTAAACTTTATCGTAAATAAATTATTGAACCTGTAAATGCGCCTTCTAATAATAATTTTACCATGAGAATATTTTATTATAAAATATGATTCTTTCACATTTTAATGGCACATTTGGTTAAAACACACTTCAACCGTTATCCTTTCCTCACCTCTGACTTTTCAAATAATTTTAAATAAAATTAGAGCAGAATAAAATAGCAATTTTTAATAACAGTTAAAATTAATTATGACTAAATTGGTTGTGTTACTTATTTATTTCACAGAAGTCAGGTTAACACAACTATATTTACGAAATGGAGAGTTGATAATTAAAATAATTAAGTTCTAATATTTTATAAAAATATAATAATTAACAATGTATGATTTCAAAGTACTATTGATAATATAATATATAATTTCTGAAATATTTGTGACAAGCTACATAAATATAAACTAGGCTAAATTTTTTATCATAATGAAAAATGTTTGAATTGCATTTAAATTCAATTTATATTTTATTCTGCAGCCCATACTTTCATCAGACCTACAGTGGATAATTTTAAATATTAAATTCAATTTATAAATAAACATTGCACACTGAATTATGGATAATAGGCTGAAACGTGTAATGATTTCATTAATAATTAAACGTTTTACTGTTTCATTAAAATATTGGACAGTCTGTTCTTTATTTGTGTATTTTTGTTTGTGCTTTTAATGACCAGCGTTGAAAATTAATAAACTGTATTTCAAAGGGGAATATTAAACTCAATTATTTGTGGTTGAGATTTAATTCAATTTACAATGTTTACTACTTTACGCAGTCGACGGTGAAAGCACAGGTGAAATCCAAGCTGGATGTGGCTAAGTTTTGGTTTGTAGCTATTACCCTGTGATCGTTTCTAGGCGTGACCAAAGATTTCTGGTATTATCGGACGTATTTGCCTTTTCACTAATATTACCTACTGGTATTAATGACTGTAAAATTATTCAACTAATTTCTCTTGATATTAACATTATCTGCTCATACTTCATCTCCAAATATACATCCTAACGATATGGTAATTTCATCAATGTCGATAGCTCTAGAAACCTTTTTTAAATGACATTAACACCGTTTTCAAAACTGAATATAATGTGAGAATTAATTGAAACAATACTTAAGTCATGCAGAATAGTTAAACAAAGAGACGTTATGCAAAGGAATCATATTAAAAATGATACTTTGTCGGATGTAGATGATTTATGCTCTTTTGACAGTAGAAAAACCAAAATGTTATATTTATGTGATTTTTTTTATTATTTAGCATACATTGTGGGGAAAATATATTAGTGAAAAAGACAAAATAAATTAATATAAAATTTGCAAATTAATTTAAAATTAACATTTATTGAGTAACAGCGGATTAAAAACTCATGGTCATAATGTGGGGCAGAAACTGGAGATTTAAATTACAATTTCTGGACATGGCGTGGTCCTTGGCTTTGCGAAGTATTAATTTCATCAGTTAAAGATCTTCGTCAATAACTGCGACTGCTGGTTACTTAATCAATTGGCTTGGATAGAAACCAGCTGGTGGACATCAGGTGAAGTCGTGCAGACCACTTGTACTAACTGTGAAATATTTTCCACTTGTGCTGTTAGCACTACTTACATCCTCTCTCTGCTGAGCCTGCAAACATTAATAAACAAAACTGAACAACAAAGCTCAACTGCTCGTCAGTTTTCTCAATTCTCCTTCATTCTTCTCTCCGAGTGTGTATATAATTCATGGCAATTAGTTTCTCACAGCTGATTAGGGTTCTCCAAGAGACACACACAAAAGTTTTCATTATACCAAACCTTCCTCACTCAATTTCTGGGAAGCGTGCCAGGCTACCAGTAGTCTCGCCGATTTTATAGTCCTCGACCTATCCGAAAAATTCAGCTGCTTGAGGCCCTTTCAGTCCAACTGCACCAATTTGGAATATTCTCAAGGCTGTATTGCAATGCATAACATATATAAATTACAGTAGATATAATGCCCGACCTACCTGATGCAGGTTTTCTAGGGTTTTCCCTGCATCTCTTTAGGTGAAACACCGGGTAGGATCCTTAAACCATAGCCCGGGGGCCCTAGTTAACCCTTGGCTACCTTGCTCTACCTTCCGCATCCTCCCTTTTCAATTCCCTTCCTATGCTATTAAAGGGGAGTTGCCTGTTTCAGGATCACCCTCATGTAGCCTGTTAACCAAAAAAAAAAATTGGGTTAGTCGCTCGCACTCTCTTCGGTTTTTTTTATCAAAGTTCTCACATGCCGAGACTCCTTCACCTATTTTAGGAAGTATATGTACTGGGGTCGAAGACTTGGGTATATGGCAAGAGTTGTCCGCTGATCCCATTGGATCAGTCGGCCAACTGCCTCCTGAAACTGGAGAAGACACGGAGAAGGGAATGCTGCGACCCCACAGCAAACTCGTCTCCCGTCATTCGGAAGGGCGTGAGAATAGTACCCAATGCCCGACCTACCAGATGCAGGTATCTCTTTTAGGTGACACACCAGGTAGGATCCTTAAACTATACTCCGTTGACCCTAGTCAACCCTTATCTACCTTGATTTTATCTTCCACATCCTCCTTTTCAATTCTCTTCCTATGGTATTAAAGGGTAGTTGCCTGTTTCAGGATCACACTCATGTCACTCAAAAAAAATCGGATAGCATGGAAAACTTTCGCAAATATAAAAATTTGCCATAATTTAATATTAGATTGCAGACTACAAATTCATTTCTAAATTTTATCGTGTGGAGATTGGCGTGTGGAGACCGAAACTTGGACAATCGGCAGTACAGACCAGAAAAGAATATGATACTTTGAAATGCTACAATCGAATGTTGAAAGTCAGATGGGTGGATCGAGTCTTCGATAGAATTTGTGAGGAGAGACTGGAGGGCATTGACTAAAGGAAGGGCCACGTTTTGAGGCACGTAAGACTAGTTAATTTGGATTATAGGTAAGTGTGCCCTGTAGGAATACAAAAGGAAAAACCGTGAATAGAATGTTTCAGGCAAACCAGGCTGGTTGCTGGCAGCAATAGTTATGTGGAGATGAAAATTTAGCGCAGAATATATTTGCATGGAGTGCTGCATCTAACTACCACAAACAACAACCATGTTCAATAAATTTCTCCCCCTGATTATTCCACGGTAATTAAAACTTATTCAGTCTCACATATCTTTCGCTATCTCCTCTCTCCCCGCAGGAGAATGTATGCCTCCTATTTCTGACCGTCTTTTACTCTTTCATTTCTACTTTTTGATCGTTCTTTTTGCCCATCAACATCCCCAGCAGGGTGCTGTTAGAATTTCCGCCTTACCACTCGAAGTTTCTCGCCAATAATTTCCTATCTGCCCTTGATAAAAGCCAATATTCCTGCTAAAGAAACACCAGGACAGTTTGGCTAGACCAAAACACGAAGTGAAAGCTGTCGTTTGGGTATGAAGTGTTGGGAAGGAAAAAAATCAATTATACTGGATCGAAATAACTAATGTTGTTTTCAAATTGAAGTCGAATGACGTCGAAGTTCTTCCTTAGAATCACATTCACATTGTCACATGTTCTGCTTGCAGCTGCAATGTTGTAAGGGTTTGACGTCATTCGCTATTAATTTGCACCTTCTGTCAACTTTTATGTATTTCCCTGCTTTCATTGGCTGAAAACCAGAACGGCTCCCATTCGTTATAGAAATGTTGTAACGGCGATAAAAGAATATGTTATTAGGGTCTGTAACCAAAAACAAAAAAAAAGGATGTAGTTAAAAGTTTGCAGTCAGTATAAAAGCAATTTTTATTCTGTATTCCATAGTCAAAGAAAAAGAACTGAAATGTATTATTAGAGAAACAAGGAAAATCATTACTGATTTAACAGTTCTATAAAGATCTAATTAGCTCGAACCAAATGTAAACATTCAGCACACTTGGCACTTTAGATTTGGGAGGGAGAAGTATATTCACCATTTTGCGTCAGGAGACTACGCGTCTCTGTATAATAGTATCGCAGTCGACACTCATGATAAACCCCTGGTGTTTTGTAATGAGATTTCTCTGCGATACTGGCGCTATTAGCGAAACGACTATGGGATGAATGGGCGTTGTCATAGCGAAGCTTTATGACACCAAACGCGTGTGAAAAGCATTTGAGGACAACAGACGCTATAGGTACTGAAAGGCGGCAGAGAAGCTGTTAAAAAGCGTAATAGCTTGTTACATGCAGAGTACTATAATTCTAGTCACTTTAGCTTGACCTTGGAATTATTTTTAAATAATGCGTCTGTGACAGGATCACGCAGGCCGTGCGTACAAGGTCATGGAACGCCCAACAACCTATTAAATTGGTAACATGGAATTTAAGTAACACAAAGCAGTATTTACAGTCATTGTAGTACAAATCTATTGCTTGTGAGCTATACTAACATTTATAGACAATTAATTCGTTTTTTAAAAGTGTATTCAAAAGACAGATATCTTTATAAATGCAACCGGCTTTATGAGTGTAATAGTGACGTAACCTACATTTTTGTTTTCTTGATATTTGCACGTTTTTACGTATGAAAATTACGTATTGTCAGTCACAGAAAATCAGTTTTGGAAAAATAATGCGAAAAAAACTAAAACTATTATAAAAATGCCAGGATTTTTTTTTATCTCCATTAGTTAAGCTAGTGGGATATGCTTTCAAGTCGTCATATTATCTCTGTGCTATTCATTACTCGGTTCTACAATGTCATAAATATTTCTGGCTCTCTGCCTTTATTCTCTGTATGTACGACTCATATTTCAGATGTGATGATATCTCCGCTGATGAGTTTCACCTGCCCTGTTCTTTACAAACCCCACCTTTCTGTAGTATCGTTCATCTCATTCGCCATTCAGTGGTTTCGAAATTCATTTGTTCCTCGTAAACTAACATGGTAGAATAATTTGGCACGGCAAATTACAAAAGTCTGCGTCAGTTGTACTTTTTATTTTTGTTAATTAGTTATGTATTTCAGCGCTAAATCCTAAACTGATATACTAGGTTACTGAGCCTTCAGTGATACGTATACATTTTATTTCATATAACCAGTTTTCTAAACGAGTCGCCATTTGTGTTTCCGTACAGCTAGAGCTGTAAGTGGCGGATGGCTGATACTCCTCACAGTTGCCAACGACAAGTATTAAAATTACTGCAAGCTTCATATTTCACATTATTCTGTAACTTATAATTAAAAGTGCTGTAAATGATCCTAATTATTATCTCAGAAGCCTCTTTAAACCTTATTAAGGTATACGTCACTAATTTGCTACAGAAATGGGAATGATAACCGCAGCAATGAAATTAGGTGGCGCGTTTTTGCAGTGTTGTCACTTTAGGTCACTGACTGACTATTTCCGCTACGCATTAACGCTTGACCTAGAACTTGGCTTTCTGACAGTTGCGAAACGGGTTGACATTGCCTCGATTTGTCAGTCCCATATTTGGTAACCGAGTTGATTTTCTTACCAGTTTAATTTTCTGGCCATGGTTACAGCTATAATTCAGAGAGGACATATATATTTTTCCAAAGAATATTTCCATTTAATATGTTTCCACATGTATACATCCAACAATCCAAATTAAAATAACACTCTTAACCACAAGCGTGTTAATATACGAAGTGGTTGAGTCCTTTCAGATCGGCACCATCAAGTACCAACGTACCATCAACGTACTGTATAAAGATCTATTTATGTCTTTTTAAAGCCAAATAAGCATTTACAATCAAATATCTACCTTATGGATGAAGTAATATTGTAATCCACAAAGTACGAACAATACTCAAATGTATTAAATATTAACGAAAGTTACCCCAGAGTTATTAAGACATACTCGTACCTTATTTCCTTCACCATCGATGCAATATCCCATTGAATACTATTTCAAATAACCAAAGTTGTTTAATATATTAGTAACTAGATATGCCCGCGACTTTGATCGCGCGGAATTTGGACAAATAGCTCTTTTCATTTTGTCCTAAAAAACGAAACAACTGGTAATAGAATTATGATACAGTTGAATTCATTGAATATATTAAAATAACGTTATCATTTATGTATCTATTTTAGTTTTAGAATCTAAGCTTCAGGGTAAACCTTACAACTCGCAGTTAGTTTTAAACAAGTTCCGCTTTCACACGTTTCGGAGCCTATTCGAGACAAACTTCCAGACATACAAAAACTTCCATTATATTTATTGGGATAGATTATATTTACATTATTTGCTTTTAAAAATGAGCAAATACTAAGTATTAAAATTTATTTGACGCGAAAAATAAAATTGCGGATTCATCGTATCGACGATCGAAAAAAGTTTAATATTTCTTAGGGAGTTAGCTCTCACTCAACGATAGGTTAATGACTGCAAGAAATGTTTATAATTTTAAAAATATATGATATTATATCTCAGGAGTATCGGCAATCTCATCCACTTTTAAGATCTTGATGCATGTATGGGCCACGAAACCTATCCCGTAAAATGTTATTCACTTTTTTATGTTTAAATATATAGAACCTACTATCGTAGGTTAGATGTACTATGCTAGAAACCTTCACGGGAGTGTAATCAACAACTTCCCAAAGTTTCATGGCGATTCGATGAATGGTGTAATGCATATAACAAATGGACATATATATATATATATATATATATATATATATATAGAGAGAGAGAGAGAGAGAGATTGATGAATTACACCACTTTATTCATTTAACTCAATTCTGTTTCATTAATTTAAATCTTAAATCGTATGCATGCTTTTTCCTTTTTAATTAAATTTGATATTATCAAATTGCAAAATATTGACGGCGTATTGCGCATTAATCAAGGCCGATTTCTATGTATTATGTCATTTTAATGCATGACTTACATTTGCATATTTTTTAACTATAACAATTCCTCCCACGTGCGTGATAGGGGTCCCTCCCTTCCAGGGTTTTCCTTGGGGCTTTGGGAATATATGTACCAAATTTTGTTGCAATTTATCCATATGTTTAAATTGGTGTCAAGTACTACATAACATAACAACAGTTATACAACCTTTTATTATATAGTAATACGTCTAATTTTCCTGAATGAAAATCAAAAAGGCAATTTCATTTTTCATCATGTTTTTTACAATAAATTCATCTGGAATTTCGGCCTCATTTTAGTGCTTAGCCGGTTATTATTGCTTCTAGCTGTGACAGCTTACTCCAACGTAGTGAAGGACACTATTATTCTGTATAGTACTAGTCTTCTGATGTTCTCCGGACAGCTTCCCTTAACCTGCCAGTAGAATAATCTGTTTCCCCCCTGTTATCTCTTACTGTTGACCAAAACTTTCTCTCATTCACGAGATAAAGTTTCCCTTTCAGGAAAGCTAAGTGAGCGGTGTTGTCTAAATATATCCTCCCCAACAACACCTGCCCGACGTCACTTCCTGTCATCACCATACAAAAGCTGTGACTCGTACCATCTGCTGCACTCTGCACCTATGTTCTTCCATATCACGAAATAAACTCTTCCTACGACTAATTGCATAACATTTACAGATTTCATATTATTTACAACACAAGCACAATTATCTAAAGTTTTCTTTAAAAGGAAAACTAGTCCCATAAAGTTGACGGTTTCTGTCCTGTATTAGTGGAAAGTTCCACTTCTGGAATTATGATTGCAACAGGTCCTGCGTGATTCAATTTATTTTCTCTTCTAACAGTTGCAAATGAACATCGTGATATAATCATGCCTCGTCTGTCACGAAACTACTTTCATCATTAGCAAATATTGCTTAGAGAAAGTGGAATGAAATAATTTTAATTATTTTCGTTAGTCACGATAAATCTCTTTCAACAGAAAACTAAATTAGCAACGCAGAATGATATTTCCAACTTGCCAAACTTTTCATTTTAAATAATTTTTACGTCTGTTTTTAAAATCAGATATATTTAATGACCATTAAGGGACAAAATTTTGATTTACGATAAAATCTTTCTTTGGTAGCACAAAAACGCATTTGTACTCTCTTACGGCTGTGCCTGACAGAAATATTTGTCTTGATGTTATAATTGTTTCCTCGGTCTACCTATTACTTGCTAGTTTTTTACGGTATTGATATGTGTGATTTTACTCATTTTACATAATAAGATGATTATTAACATAATAAATCAGATAACGGAAAATTACAAATTAATATTAGAATTGTTTTAAAAATATGTTGTTGTTGTCGTGTTAAGTCTTAAGACTGGTCTGATACAACCCTCAATATTACCCTATCTTGCCCAAGCCTTTTTATTTCCACATACCTACTTCATGGCACAACCTCCCTAACCTGCTTATCGTATTCCAGTCTTTCCCTCCCACTTCTATTCTTACCTCACAAACTACCCTCTAATGCTAATTTTACAAGACCCTCAGACCTTAAAACGTGGTCTATTACTCAATCCTTTCTCTTGGTCAACGTCCTCCATATTGTTCACTCCTCCTATTCTGCTTAGAACTTCCTCGCTAGTGATTCTATGCACCCATCAGATTTTTCAGCATGCTCCTACAGTACCACATTTAAAAGGCCTTTCTGCAACTCCTACCGTCCACGTTTCACACCTACATAACGCCACACTCCATACGAACATTTTTAGTAATGATTTTCTAATATTCATACTTTTATTTCCCGGAAGTAAATTCCTATTTTTTTGCGAAAGTCTTCGTTGCCTGTGCTATCCTACTCTTTATGTCTACTATACTTCTACCATCCCATGTTATTACGCTTCCCAAGTAGCAGAATTCCTTAACTTCATTCAAAATTTCCTTTCTAATCTAACACCTTTTGTCAGTTCACTGTTTCCCATACCACAATTCATTACCTTGGTTTTCCCTCTATTAATCCTTCTATTGAACTCTTTATTAAGGACCACGTTCATGCCATTTATTATGGTTTCCAAGTTTTCTTCTGACACTCCTAATACTACTATATCATCAGGAAACCTTAGGGTGTTTCTTTACTCTCCTTTATGAAGAATATAATTTTTTAAATCAAAATTTGAAATCACAAATGCTATTTTATAAAGTTTTTGATTTATTTTTTAATGAACATTTTTAAGGAGAATCTGTAATTTGAAATAGTTTCTCTTCCATTCATGACTTGGAATTATCACATTGTTAGTCGAGTTATTTATTGAGCTAAATAAAATCGTAGTGTGTATAAATAAGTAAAATCATACATATCGACGTTCCGTTACCGTAGAACCCAAAATGGTCAGACTGCACACTTATATTCGTAGACAAATTTGTCGGATAATACTATTTGGAGAATTAATGCTGAAATTATATTGATTTTGATTACAGACTTCATAATTGTTATAAGCCTGTCAGTAGGTCTTTGTCAAACACTGGTTTAGGACAAACTAAAGCCAGGAAGGGAGAAGATATAAAAATAAATATTAAATTTCAGAGATTTTGTATTAAAAATGTTTTTTCTGATGCTTTTTGTGTGCAACAATTCTGAGGTAATTATTTTTACTACTAAGATTCATGACCTAAAATGGTTCTGCTCTTCAAAGTTGACAAAATATTTAATTCTAAACGTTTTGTTTTGTGGCTTTGCTTGTAATTTGGAGTTATAAACATTGATTGGTGTTCTTTTATTCTAATAATATTGCCGATGAACCACAATGCATATTTTTTTACAATCAATTTAAGAAACTATGTAATATTTGTTCCAAAACGTTGATCGGATCTTTATGGCCTTGGGGAAAACGGGGCTGAATGAAGAATTAATAGAAGTAATAGACAAATTGAGAAATTTGGTTTAGAAGAAACAAAAACGAAGGAAGTACAGATAAGTCTGTTTTGTGTGGAAACGTATTGACATTATTTCTAGATTTTATTTGCCCAAGCCGTAGCTCGACTTAAAGTAAGAGACAATAATCAATATATTTCATTCTATAATCCAGGTCAACAATCTTGCAATTTAACAATAAATGGTAAGTATATAATGAGAAGTAATACTGGTGAATGAAGTATATTGAGCGAGATTTCAGGAGTAGTTATATGGCGAAAATGAGATCTGTCTTCTTTGAATAAATGAAAATAATGTGTTCGCTTTTCTGAATATTGAAAACAGTTAGACAGTACCCAGCCCAATGAATACAAGTGCCGTAATATTTGCGATAAGCAAAATGGACTGTTTAAATTTCTCTGTGAAGACCACGACCATGATTCCACTTTTTTGCCGACATTTAAAATGTTACCATTTACACGAAACAAATCTTCCGGAAACACCTACTGAAGGACATCATATCCTGAGAATCCTTCGTGCATAACGATAATAAGGAGAGAAAGCAGCCATAATGGGAACAACGTATAACAGAACTTAATATCTCCATTAACTTTAAATTTATTCTGTGCATCGCACGAGCATATAATTAGAGAAAGGGTAAGCGTAACAACTTACAATTACCACTTACTAGCTCAAAGCTATGAAGTGTATATTTTAAAGCTGCATTTGGATAATGCATTATGGTAATAGTAAACACTGAACACTAAGTAAAAGACTGGTCAAGGATAAGCGAAAGATTAATCGGTAATGTTTGTGAGAGTGCTGCCATCATCCGATACCCGATTAAAACCGTAGTTGCACAAAGTATTTTTTCAGGGCGTTGAAATAACTAGAAAATTATAGATGGCGTGTGTAAGGTTGTCGGTAATTTATTTTGAATTATCTGATATTTACTAATTTTATACAAATTTTATATAACAATGTGGCATTAAAATGATAATTTACAGCAAGAACTTATTTTCTCACTGGTGGGTTGTCAGGTGATAATTGGGGTAAATTGCATGCATTAACAGGTGTATATACTGACGTCGAAGACGATGGGCATACGGTAACAGTTGTCCGTTGATCTGATTGGATCAGACGGCCGACTGTCTCCTTGAGACACGGAAAAGGGAATTCTGCGACCCCGCAACAAACTCATCTCCCGCCATTCGAAAGGGCGTGAGAATAGGACCCAATATCCCGACCTACATGGTGTAGGTTTTCTAGTGTTTTCCCTGCTTCTCTTTTAAGTGAACCGCAGGGTAGGAGCCTTAAATTATACATCGGGGGCCTTAGACAACCCTTTTCTATCTTGCGCTACTTTCCACACACCACCTTTTCTATTCTCTTCTTATACTATAAATTGGGAGTTTCCTGTTGCTCCCTCTTAAAAACAAAAAATGAACAAACCTCTGATCTTTTCTGTTATGTTGTGCTCAATCCTTGAGTTTGTGAACTAATTTATCATATGGTCCGATTCCAAATCTTTTAGTCTCGATTAGAGCTTTCCGTAATATACTATTCCTTTATTCTGAAATTCAGTAAAACTTGCCTGTGATAATAATTGAATAATGTCGTGGGAACTGCCAGTGAGCCTTTTCTACGCTGCGAGTTATGTTTTCTAAAATCCCTCTCTCCTTCTCCACTTTTTCACCGCTACTGCGGAGTTTTCTAGTAAGTCATGTACTCGGAATTATACTTCATTAAATGTGCTCTTTATTACCATTTTTCCTGAATTGTGTACAGCTGGCGTTTCTCCAAATTACTTACATTACACAATAAGCTACCCATATGTGGCAATTAATTGGTATTTTCTTTTCGAAAATGCCACGCCATAACTTCTTTTGTATAAATTGTGAACGTTCCACTTCACGTTTGTAACTCAGTTCACACAATTTTTGAAACATTTTCCGATAATTGTCCATCTTACACATTTCGGATGTAGCTGTCAAAGATTGCTGTCCATGACGAA
This sequence comes from Eucriotettix oculatus, assembly GCA_034510155.1. Lineage (NCBI taxonomy): Eukaryota > Metazoa > Arthropoda > Insecta > Orthoptera > Tetrigidae > Eucriotettix > Eucriotettix oculatus. The sequence continues at coordinate 44,935,187 of CM067378.1, forward strand.
AACAATTATATATGGACCTCTAATTTTCATCAAGATTTATGTACAATTACATTTTAAAATTTAAAGTTCCGAGGAAATTTATTTATGTCTGATATGAATCTGATGTAGCCCAAAATTTGAGGATGAAACGTCATAGTTCAGTAAATCAACTGAATTGTCTATAAAAGTGATGATTCATCTTTATCTAATTTTTATTTAGAATGATTAAAGCAAAATATTATTCTAAAATTGTATTTGTATTGTATTTATTAAATCTACAAATGGGCAGATGCCCGGTGGTAGATACATAGAACTTAAACAATAATTAATAATCTGGTCGTAAGGACCATATTTAACCTATAGTTGAATGTATAATTATATTCAATATGTTTTAGCAAGTAATTTTAAACTTTGTCGCATATACGGTCAATTCGTTGTTTCTTAACTATATCTGTACTTAATTTTCTCTGTTGAATGCCTAATGTATTTTTTAATTGGGCTGATAATGTAGTTGTGGACTCAACCAGATGAGCGGGTACTAGGAATCAGGAAAGATAGAGTGAACGTTCATCAGATGTTGAAACCAATCATCCGAATTTGTGCTGATTTGACAAATACTGGAAAAGCAGTGTGTCCCTTGAGCAGAATGAATGAAAATGTAATTTTACCAATTTCGATGTTTGAATTCTTTTGATGTCAGTTCTGAAAGTTCACGTAGGCGTACTGTGAGTAATGTTGATCCATTAACCCGGCCCGTTTCTAGTTCCACCTCGCATTCCTTCGTCGGGATGATTTCACTTGTAGCTGTTTGATATGCGATCGCTGACCGAGGTCGGGCCCAATTCGCCGGGCCGGACGCGCTGATTTCTCCAGACGAGGTCGTGAGGAGCGTGGACGAAACCTTTCGGGGCAAACTAGAAACCAGTCTCTGGGTAATAACGTTCCTCATGTGCTCGGACGTGGTGGGATGGTGATCAGCAGCTGATCCCAAACATGACTCAAGTTGCAACAGAGGTCACAACCTGTATTCTTCTGACTTGGCCTCTTGGACTACGGCTCGTCGTCAAATTATACCATCGGCTTGCCAGAAGCGATTATTTCTCTTCAACTAAGAAAACAGGATGCATCATGCATAAATAATAATAATAATGATTAAGAATAAGTACGTAACAGAATATATTCATAGATTTCGAAATCATGAATATGACACAGGTTACAAGTAAAATACATCAGGACAACAAACTTATTGGTAGCAAATGAAAATTTATATACCTTAATTTGTGACACAAATGCGAATCTATAAACCACAGCAACATTTTACCATTTTAGCTCATAATACAGACACGTTCCGACATTAGGAACGCGATGCTCGCAATAGAGGTAATCATGCATGAGGTGATTCAAGTAATGATTTCGTTGTACTTCGACATGGAAATAGAAAGAGAGTATAGTAAATTTCTTGTACTTTAGATTGTGGATGTAAGCAGTATGGTGATGTCGAGCATTCAGTCAATTATATTGAGAAAAAAGTAGTTTTACTATTTTTTATTTTAATTGTTTATACCTGCTGCTTTTCTACCTTGTTCTTTGGAGTATATGAAAATAACATTGTTGCCAGTGGCATCGCAGAGTAGATGGTGATTAATCACACTTGACCAAATGAGGCTTCAAGCATGTGGAATTGCTTATTCGAGTTAAAATAAATTACCATCTATTTTTTTAATTTCGAAAACCGAAGCTTTCGTTGAATATTGCCGTTTCATTTATACAAAAATTGTAATTAAAAAAATTCATTTACACTTCCGCACGAATAATTTGCCAAGTTTAATATTTATTTTCAAAATGGCCTACTTATTATTAATTTAACAAACCTTCAATTTGACAAATTTAATAGTTCAGCGTGCGAAGTCGTCAATTTTCTCACTGTATCGGTTTACAACAATTTTTTTGCAATAACAATCAAATAACCTCTAAAATAAATCGTTAGAGATTATATATAGGCCTTATATCTAAAAAAAATGAGTGATGTGACTTCAAGGAAAAATCGGCGAAAATTTCAAAACATTTTACAAAATATTTTAGAGCATAAAGGATGGATGGATTATCAAGAAAAAAAAATTAGCGCTGGCGTCACTTTATATCTCCATATTTATGGAGGCTTAAAATCGATAATTTTAAAGTTGATCAGTCGTGCCATGGAGCATTTACCTTCTGAATTGTTTTTATTAGTTTGACAATGTTATACCGTGAGTATAGATAAGATCGACGTGCATTGCGTAGTCAATTTATTTTAGAAGACTTTTCGTAAGATAGACTTAGAAAATTGATTATCTTCACGCGGATAGTTGTTAAAATCTGACAGATTGAAAATTAAACGAATTGGTCATTTTTATAATAAATATTAATGTTGGCAAATATTATATATATGGCTTCTTGTGGATCTCTATATTTTTTAAAATACTTAATAATTAATTTGTTGCGATTGATAAAATACCTTTGGTGACAAATCATATACAGGCTATATTAACTTTACAATTCTTGAAGATAAATTACAACTCGTTTCATTAGCCTTGAAATTGTTACAGGACATTGTCTAACGTGATTACGTTTTTATCCCATTAGTTGAATTTTTTTTCTTGAAAACATTGTGTGGTTAAGTGGCAGTATATTGGACTCTAGATTGGTAGTTGGTGTTTGATTTTGCAGAAAAAATGTGTTATAGTATTTGAGAGAGGCCCAGAGACGAATTGAGCAAGCACATGCAATTTGCCATAAGGCTACATTACCTAGTAAACGGTCGATTACATTACTGTAAGCTGATTACTCAAAGGCATTCAAACTACACATAGCAATTGGTAACACACTTCAAATTAACAGGAAGCCTGCTAAATTATGTGACGAATGCCGCTGTGCTCTAATCTCCTCACTCATCATAAATATTTTCCGTATTGTATAAAATTTTTAATATCCTGGTTGCCAACTTCTTAAATCATTCAATGTTGCGAGAGGCGCTGGTAGCTTCAATCAGATAAATCATGAGCAATGTTGGAATGGAAATTGAGAATTTACCTACTTGCTGACATCCTGTTTTTAGTAATAACGTACTGAGGTACATCACAACACCGTCCATGAATATTTTTCTATTCAGCAATGAATATTCAACCTGTATCAACATTTCGTTGTTCGAAACTTCGCATTTTATTTACTGTTAAACGCCATAGGAATAATTTGTCTTACGCGTTATTATTTTGATAATGTGTTCTGTGAATTTAGACAGCAATATCCTACTATTCCCAAAGACTGAAAGTTTCAAAGATGCTTTTCTCTCAACCACTTCAATAGAAAGCGATACTTTTGTTGTTTATACGAGCGGAATAGATTTCCCGTATTAAATTGTGCCCAGTTTTAGAAATTTAAACATGTAATCTATTTTAAATACGTATTAAAATGGCTCTTGAAGCCTTAAAGTTTGTTGTAAAAGTTTGGTATATCGGGAATGCAAAATCAGGAATATTGTAGGCAGCAGAGTTGTGAATCCAGGAGAGTGTAAATACGTACGTTATCAGTATACGTTGAGTATAATAGCTAATGGATAACAGTAGCATTTGAAGGAGCAGAGTAGATAAGATAATCGGCTATAAAGATACCAGCTGTACAATGAGAAGCGATCACGGACTAAGGGATGTGAATACTTTGTACTTCGGGTCAGCGAGAATGTTCCACACACTATTAAGAGTGCTTTTTTTCAACAAATCTGTACACATGCTTCAGATGTTTAGAATATAATATGATTGGATCTTCATGTGGATGCATATAAGGCTAAAGCAAAATGTGAGAATGCATCTAGATATTTATTTATTACTAGCTGGGAACCCGGCGTTACCCGGGTATTTATTTATATTATCCCGGTAAATTATTTAATTCTTGGTCACCACATAACTAAACCGACATCGAAAACGTCACAATATGAACATCAAATATACTCCCAGTATCTCGAGAGTCAAAAATAGCAGGAAAAATGTATTTTCAATATTCTAACAATAAAAATTTTCCCCCACATATAGATAACTGTTTATTTAAATCGCATATTAAAGTTCATAATGTAACACAGCGACTCACATTACACCCGTTTCGACACCAAACTCGATAGTTTCCTTTTTATTTTCATATCAGCAGTTACTAATTTTTTAATTTACCTGACGCTAGAAATAAAACCGATTTATCAATTTTTTGTGTACGTCGTATCGACGATCCAAAGTAGTTAAGTTTTTTCTCAGCTTGCTGCAACAATAGGTAGTTAAGTCGGATGAATGATATAGGAACGCGTAATAGGACTTTACGTAACTCGCAGTTGATTTACACGCCGGCTTTCGCGCGGTAATTCCAAGAAATCTTCCAGTAGAATTAATATTTTTATTTATATTCATATTATATTAATATCTTCTGCAATATATCGAAATAAAATATGCTCAAATATTTAAATTAAATCTATTTTTTTAACCCTCAAATTTTAATTGAAATCCGTTGAGTCGTTTCGGAGCCTATTCGAGACAAACATACGGACAGACAGTCAGGCAGACAGACAGACACTTAAATTTTATTTATTGGTCCATACTGACGTGATACTAATAGTATGAATTCTATTGTTGTCAATATTCTGGCGATGTTTCTAACGTTAATATTTAAAATTAAAGGATACTGACACTTGATCGTTATTACTCCAAAGGACGTCACCATCAGAACATGGCGGGACAAGTAGCATTGCCGAGCTATCGCGGAGTATTCTACTGTTTCCATTGAGCTGTATACGACGTCGTAGTTTCCATAGTTTTTTAACAGTAAATTATCCAATTTATTTTAATTTGTTTCGCTTTCGTTCACTTTCATCAAATGACGGTATATTTCCATATCTTCAAAACAACTTATATTGTTGTTAAACATAGTTATATTGAACTTACGATTTCATATGGAAAGTAAAACACGAAATATTCTAATTTCCATTTCAGATTATGAGATTGTAATGATGCAGATGCTTTCTTAACAAGCCTTGAGTTTCATTTCTCTCTCCACATAACAGAGCGTAGTACGTGTGTCTGCATTTATTAATTTTCATTGCTATGAAATAATTATTCTCTGCATGGTTTACGCAATAGAATAAATCAACTACATCTTGTAGAATGAAGAAACTTCATGTCATTCAAGTGCCTATAATATAAATAGAGACAGTAAATATGCAACCATTTTGCCTGTTTGTCGTTGACCTTATAAGTAAATATATGAGACTAATACAAATTAAAATATAGCTATTAATTCAAAAACAAATGACATATTGATTGGAGAAGTCTGCGAATCGACGTGCGCGGGTTAGAATTTCTAATCAGGACATTAAGTTTCACCAGTGCAAAATAATTTGAGGTAAATAAAATAGTTATTTCGTTTGCTAGTCAGAAAATACTTCAATTACAATTTCAATTTCCAAAAAATATTTTCATATATTTAAGTGGCCTTAATATGTTGGAGACAAGGATTGTCGTTGTCAGTGTGATTGCTGAAAAATCTATTAGCAATAAACATGGCCGTATTTACGAATAAAAAAATTGCTTGATTTTGAGTTAAAGATATGTTTCACAGCCAATATATACTAAATTGTATTTCAGTTTAACCATTTAGGTAAATGAAAACCATATTTACTACCGACAAAGAATATCTGGACTTATATTTCAAATAACTTAGGTCCTCATCAAGTTTAAATCTGGCTCTGCAATTAAATATTATTGAATAAGCATTATAGACCAGATCGACTTCATATATAGGGAATGGGTGACCCGACAACGTACTTTAACGTTCCCCGAATTTTTTCTCAGTCTCAGTAATTTATTTCTCTCCTTAATTGGTTTTATAGCCGTAGTGTTCTGCTTTTGGGACGAAACAATTGCAAGCTCTTCTAATAGCAATAGTTTTAAATTGCACTTTTAGGATTTAGTCAATTTAGATTGTGCACTAGATAATTGATATCACTCCTTAATTGTTTTTATATCTTTAGTGTTCTGCTTCCGGGACGAAATGATTGCATTCCCTTCTGATATCAACAGTTGTAAATTGACCTTTACGATTTTATTCAATTTATATTGTGCACAAGGTTCTTGTATGTAATAAGTGAAACCAAACCATGGATGAATGAAACTAACCTTACTTTATAATTTCAGGGAAATGTCAATTTATGATATAGAAAAGGAAGCTTTAGAGATAACAAAATTTTTGGGACGTTATTCAGTAAAATAAATTTATAACAGGGATCAGAATAGTATATTATGTAGCTATAAAAATTACAAAACTACAATATTTGGCATATTTAATTATTTTGGGGTTATTCTGCAGGTTACTGCAACTTATTCATACAGCAAAAACGTATAATCAATATAATGAGTAGAATTAAATAACGGTCATTGTATCGCGCCATGTGCAAACACAAATTAAATCAAAATTTAACTTAAGGAATTCTTCATTTACTCGAAGAAGAAATCGAAAATATATACAAAAGAAAATTAGATAAGTTTAAAATATATTTTCGACCTCTCCAACATGACAATCTACTCCTAGGTGTTCGATATGGAAACTCGAAGGGAAGTTTTGATAAAAAAAAAGGTTAATAAGCTTAGCGTCTCAAAAACTCGTGGAATGAAACTTCCAGCGGCTTACTAAAACAAGATTTCTGCCACGTGCTGGAAGCAAAGTCCGGTTCATTCGAACATCCATCTGCTCCTCTCTCCGTCTTCCCGATCCTTCCTCATAAACTCTAAAACAAAAGTGTCTTTCTGCCTCCACTACCTCTCACTTTTTCTTACATTTTACATAATTGGTGGAAAACTGGTCTTAGCATCACCATCAAAATCTGTTACCAATTTCCGTATTAGTTAGTGGAGGATTTTTTCCTCGCTGCCTGCATACTGGCCCTTCCGGAAATTGTGTACTATTATTTTCTCGGAGCTTCCTCCTGGAATTAATTACCAGTGCCTGGCGACGCTTATACTAGAGGTACATTTAACGCAGTTATTTTCGTTAAATGTAAATTTAATATAAGAGATAAAATAATAATTAAATAAACGGAGAGAAGTGCGCTATATCATTGTGTAGAGAACAAAACAAAAAATTAGTCCTGTATATTGTTATTTTATTTGAAATCAACTATTAATTTACATTATTCACTTGATAAAGATGCGAGGGATTTCCATCGAAGCGTCGTGCTTTAATTATGTTATGACCCGGGTGGAAGCTCAAGAATTGTTTATCCGAGGGATTCACCGTGGAAACCTACGATCTTCAATACACTATTAATTGCACGAAGAAAGTGGAGTAGGTTTTTTTATAAACGTCCGACCAAGGTTAAAGAATTAGGATTTACTGAATTTTAAATTACTTTGTTAATTTAATTTATTATTCCGTACAGGAATTTAAGGATCATTAAAATTGTAAATAGTTACAATGAACTAATAAGTAATTTTTAAAACTCTGAAGATTTAGTAATAATACAGACAGAATAAAAAAATTTAAAAATAAGAATCCTTGATACTGTTTAAATTTTGAATTTGTATGAGTTGTTTTAGTTCGTAAGTTTAAATACACTTGAACGAGATATGTAATGTCACACCAAACGTTGTGTTTATAAGGTTATCTTTATTTTGTCTGTATTCGGCCAAAATTTCTATTATTTATTTTTATTTGACCGTATGATAGTAAGCGAAGTAGGTCTTTGACCGACAAAAAGACAAGAAATTTAGGCAAATATTTGATCTATTTGACTTTCGTATGTGATTCAGTCAATATTGAGCCCAATGGTACAATGTATCAGTGACCGCAGGAAAAAACCCCCAGATAGAATCAACATTTTAAAATTTTAGTTCAGTGTTACGTCAATGCCCTATAAAAGAATTGACAGTTACACTGTTTGAGGTAACGTTTTAGAGGTAGGTAGATAACTAAGTAAGGGGAATAACGTGATAGAATTTGGAAAGATAATGTTATTTAATTTTATGTTACATAGTATTGACTGTTCATGGGGAACAATGTGGTGGTTTTTAAGTCCTTCGCGCCGTAGAAGATCTTATTCCCAAGCTCACACCCTCCCCTGCACTGTCTCGCCAACCCCTGTAGGATTTGCATAGACTGCACTTTCCCCCAAGGCCCTTAACAGCAGGTTGGTCGTTCAACATGGCTGTACTTTGAAGGGACTACTACCTTCAGCATTTCCATGTCTTAGGGCAGCACAAGTTCTTCTGCGGCGGGAAGACACACTTCCATTTAGTACAACGCTTCCTAAGAATACAAAGGAAACTTTTCGTTTAGTAGACACAGCATGTATGGAAATATTCATACAACGAGCTGGAATAAGACGGGAATGGAAGAAGAAATAATTTGTATGGACGTATACCCAAAGCGTGGCTATATAGATAAAATAATATAAAAAGTTATAAAATAAAAATTGTAATGTATAAAAAATTTGCAGTAAATTTTTCAACACCTATAATATTTATTCGCACACATTTCAATCTGTCATAAAAATTATCTTTGATTCTAATTTTTATTCCGGAAATTAAATTTTTGTAACTACTCGTTTGACATTCATTCGGGAAACAAAAAATTGAAATAGTATAACTACCAAAACACTTTTCAAGAATTCTTATTCATTCCCAATCAAACGGGATATTACTACCTGTGAAATGAAAGAGTATTTGAAATTATAATTTCTTCCCTAGAGTACATAATTTTTCCAATCAATACTATCATTTGTTTGAACATTTTTTCATAATAAATCGTATAAAGTAAAAATAATACTTACTTCGGTGCCTAATTGTAGTAGTATAACTTTAAAAAACTTAATCCATGAATATAATCGTATGTTTTCTTGTGTATTCTTTAAACACATTTTAACGCAACAAAACGTGATACAGATATTCTTCAATGCCCTGAGAAGAAAAAGATGTGGGGGGGAGGGCAAACGATATGAAAATATTAAAATACAATGTAAAATCTTTTAATTTATAAATTGAAAAAGTGAAAAAGTCTCATATAGAAACATGCTCAGATTATTACAGGAATAAAAATGGTTTCCTTGAGGAACTAAATTTTGACAAATCCTTACCTAATTTACTTTTATATATACTATATATTTCAAAATATTTAATAGTCATTTATTGACTATTAAAATTGCTATAATTCAATTTTTTTACTAACCACAAAATCGCTATCGGCAAAACAACGTTTCTGTTTATTCTTCAGGCTGCGTCTGTGTGAAACGTTTGTTGTGCTGTTATAAACGTGACGAGGGTAGAAATATTTACAGAAACGTTATTGTACTGTTAAAGATTTTGCGATTGTTAATTTTTTTGTATTATAAAAATGCTCGTTAAGTATATCTGATTATTATAAACAGACAAAATTTAAATAATTTGAAATGGTATTTTTATGCTTATAATCTTACTTTGTAAACCCTGTAAGGTTTTTTGAGATTAGAAAGGAAAGAAAGCATATCAAATTGATCTAGCTTTAATTGTTCGTTGAATACAAATCGGTAATGTGCCACTGGCATAGGCAAGTTTGGGGGAGGTTGCTACTGGTGGAGTTTCATCTGAAGGCTTGATGCAGTTAAACGGGTAATTGGCGCCCAACTGTCTGACAGACAGACAATCTATCTGTCTTCATTAGTAGTTATCTCCTCACTCCTCTTCTTCCAGTCCATTTCTGAGTAAAGTATTCTTTTGCGCTTATATTTTTCAACAGATATATTTTACAGGAAATTATTTTGCTACGCTTTTTATTAGTTTATATTTTATTTAATAAAACCACAGCAGATAATGACGTACAGGTTCAATTTTTATTTACACATACTTCATGACCACTGGAATCCAATTGACGAATAATACTCTTGCCGTGAAACTGCGTTCCAGACTGGGCTAATTGCATTTTGCGTGTCTGTTAGAGTTGACCCGGATTTTGTTCCTTCACAAAGCGAGGAGAATGATAAAGGGAGAGTTCTATCGAATCTGTGCGGTAGAATTTCCCACTTCGGTATTCCAATTTTCTGCTTCGTGGGCTGAGTGCGGGTGTACATTGCCGTCCAAAAGAAGTTTCGATGGACGAATTCATTTCCTTTGCACTGTTGTTCGCTTATATAGAAATCAGCGGGCATATCTCTTATAATAACCCTACGAAGTTTTTGGAAGATAATAACGATTAAACGGCATGCTTGTCTCAGATGTGTTACGAAAATTCAATGAAAGATGATCCACCATTTTATAACTCATGCCCATGCTCATGGAATGGATGTTAATGACTTCAACTCAAAAACTTGTAAATGAAATAAATGGCGGTGGGGGTGGGTAATTACTTAAAATTAATTTGACAAAATTTACTTGCGATTTAAGAAATAATATTATTTATATTAAAAACAATTTCTTATTAGGATCCTTTGCCATATTTACAATTATACATATTAACGGGAATTACTATTTAATTATCAACTCGAGGTATCAGGGTTAACAACGTGGAGCAGAAATTATACGTTCGTGATGAACCTGTTTCATCTTCTATGCGATTTCGTCCTTGGATGTATGTACTAGCCGATTCTGGAACTTCTTCGTAGAGTATTTCCTTCCTCCAGGTCGAGTTTTGAACTTGGTCGATAGAAAAGGCAATGGATGTCCGACGCCGGGTGTTTTGGGGAAAATCAGTTTTACTTTTTCTTTACTCCTGAATCTAACACTCACTATTCCTTCTCTCGTCTTTTACTTCATTCCCCCTTCAATTTACGACTAACACTGACTTATTTAATTGTTAATTTTCTTCTTCTCTCCTGCTTCCTCCTCCCTTGAATTTCGAAGCAAACCTGAGCTTCTCGCCTCCCTTAATATTCCGACTAACAATCAATACTCGCCTGCCCTACTTCTTCTTTCCTTCAACTTCCAAGCAACAGACTAATTTTTTACCTTATCACCTGCCAGCTAAACTATTCTTTACTCCTTTTTTAAAGGAAAGCGTCACCCCATATGACGTGTTTCCACCAATCCTTTTTTCACCTTTCGCCAAGAATGTTTATTTTTCGCTGACAAAGGGAAGGGAGTCCTTGGAATATTTTCGGGGTTGATATCCCTGACTCGAATAACAACGCTAATCCCTTGAACGTGCAGTCAGGCACGTTTTCTAGGCTACACCTTTACGCCTCCTTATTTCCAGTTCTTGTCTGCCTGCATTTGAGTTTCAATGGTTGGAAATATAAATGTGAAAATTTGGGGAGAGGTCCTACTGTGCTACAAGCTGTCGTAGACAAAGCTTTTCCAGGAAAAGTAGATGGGATACTTAAAACAAAAAACAGGGCATTAGATCCAATTAAGGGATTATATTCTGAAAGGCATGACATTTCAGATTTTAGTGTTTGAAACTTGATGGAGTAAGGAAGGATTTTTCCAAATGGGTGCTTTAGTTTGAAATAAAGAATCATAGATGTACAGTTTTATGTTAATTGGAAAGGCCACCTTGTACCCCATGTTACGTCCGTTCCACAGATGATTTTAATTTTAGCTCCTTTTGTTCACCATTTTGTTTGGCCATATAATAAACCTGGTATCACTTTTTACCTAATTTTTATTTCCAACAATTTCGTTTACACTCAGCATAAATAATCTTGTCACGGTTTCCAATCCTCAGTGCCGATAAGAAACCGTACAAGAGGAGTAAAAACATTATAAAAGCAGTCATTCTAAGAATATATTCATTAACTAAAATATAAACAAAATTTTCCATGTCAAATCCGGAGAGAAGGAAGGCTGAAGTTCCCATATCCTTCACCGCACAAGTAGCGAGTAACAATGGAAGTGACAAGTGTCGGAATATGGGTGGGTGCGCTTATTGGTGAGACTGAAGAAAGTCTACCATCTTTCCATCTCAACCCCTTAGCTTAATGGCAACTCCTACCTACCCTTTCGCTTTCGTCTCTGTAAATGAAAATGTTTTCGACCGTGTGCAGGGAATAAAAGACTCCAAACACAGGGAAGGCTTCCTTCCCCTCCGCAGCGCCCATTGTTGAAGCAAGAGTTCGATGGCGGGCAACAATACCCTATAGGAGAATTCCGTTAACAACACAGGCTTTTCCATCAGTAGGAAGACAGGCCACGGACGCTGATTCTTGAGCCGGTACAGATTGAGGCAACTGGTGCATTTAAGTCGGAAAGAAAAAATATGGTGCAAGCGATGTTTACTTTCGCATTCTCGTCTACGTTGGTTAAAATCGAGCTATCTGGGCAAATATTTCGAAAATTTAATTTCAACAAAACAGACTCTTTCGCCATGAATTTGATGTGGGATAATCCAGATATTTATAACATTTATAAGTGCCAGATGATATTTACTTTCAATTTGCAAAGCACAAGAGAGTGCATAGGGGAGTGTGTGGGGCTAACACGTACTTCATTCTTCAGAACGATAATTTAAATTATATTGTAAGGAAACACTAATAAAATATGAAGATTGACCGCTAAAATCACCATGTATTTGCCAGTTGCAATAAAAAATGCTTATTATCGTCCTGTAGGCTTTAGTATTTTTTCGATGTATGCATAATGTGGCCGGAATGATACTTCAGTGACTATAATAATGAAATAAATAAATATATTGGGCAAACAGTCAGGAAAGGTTTATTAATTAGCAATGTGACTAATACAATAACCAATATATTTCGTTCCATAATTTGGGACTTTAACACTTGAACAATATAAAATATGATGAGACCTTAACAATTATTATTATAACCCGAAATTTCTTAAATAATTATGATTTTTCTGCTGAATATGCTTGTATCAACTTCTAACATTTTCAATTATTAGGTTCCAAGTTTTAAAAATATATAAATGAATTTTCAATAAAATTTTTAAGCACGGTCTGGCTCCAATGGCTGTTGTAGCCGTTAGTATAGTAGTTAACTCTAAGTTAATTTTTGATAATTGTTACAAGTTGCTTAAAAATACATTATTATAACTGCTTTGCCCCCCCCCCCCCACTCCTACCTTACTATGCACATAAATTTCCGCTTGGGGTTAGATTACTATTTTGGTTACTATCATTTAATAATGGCCTAAGATTACTGTGCGTACCATTTAGATTTTGTGCGTTTCAAGACTGAGATAATTTCGAACCAAATAAAATTACCCTTGTCTTATAATTCTGTAATTTAATTACAATTGAATGCAAATTGTTTTAATAGTTTTTGCTGCAAATCTTATATTTATCGTCATGTTCTTTTTTTCATACTGTAGAACATCTAGCAGGAAATCCGCCGTTTCCCTATTTTTACCTTTGATTATTTAGTCCAGCCTCTGACGATCTGGAAGACTTCATAGAATTAAATATTTTAGGGCGGCGTGAAGTTTTCAACGAAAACTACCAAAGCGAGAATACGCCCGTTTACTAAATCATTACGTAACTATTGATTTAAAAAATATTAACAAATGAAGAAATGACAATGTTCTTATTTCATAGAATGAAAAATCCTGAAGCTATGCCATATAACATACGAATATTTTATTTTTGTAGTATTTAACAATCATCCTTCGATAAGTGTTCTCTATGAGACGAAAAGAATTGTGTTCTGCGTGTTTACTGATTTCTATTGGGCATTTTTGATGATTGTTTGGCTGTCAGTGTTACCTGAGCAATACACCTTTATTTTAAAAAAGCAGTGTAACTCCATTTGCCTCGCCCTCCTGGAAGCCTGCACTACTTGTACGTCTTCACTCCAGGACTTTTTTCTTTTGTGTTCTTAATCGCATTCCCTTCTACGAAAGGCAGCTTAAACCCCGGTAGACACAAAGTAAGTGACAAGCGAATTGTACTTTAATTCCGCCGGCATCTTCGTTGAAATGTTACAACGCGTATTTCACTAATTAGAGGGTGAAACTTCTGGAAACGAGACTAGCGTTGTGGAAAGCGAGAGAACTAACTGACGAGAAAAATCAACTAATCACTAAGAAGTTGTTGGAAGTTATTTGCGGCACAGGAACCCATTAATTAAGAGAATATATGCATTTCACGGAATGTTATTGTATCGAAAAAATTTTAAGAGAACTAATGATCAATTGTTCACTATAAGACAAATGCTGAAAAAACCATTCCAGATTTAGAAGAAACTCAAGAAAGTAATGAAAACAAAAAGATGGCAAATAGAAGATTTGAAACAATAGGAGATGCTTCAGAGTTTCAATATAGAAGAGACGTGGGCAATCTTGAAGGAAGAAATGACTTGTGCAGCCGACGAAAAAATAAGAATTGCTCAGACCAATAGAAAAGTATGGATAACACTAGAAATAATAAAAATTATTGATGAAAGGCGTAAATATAAAAATGCGAGAGATTAAAATGGTAAAGGAAAGTACAGACGCTTGAAGAATGAGATAGATAGGAAGTGAAAAGCAGCCAAAGAGGCTTGACGACAAGAGAAATGCAAAGCGGTTGAAGATTTCATGGTGAAAGGGAAAATAGACGCAGCGTATAGGAAAATCAAAGAAACATTTGGAGAGAGGAAAAATATTAGCAAGAACATCAGGAGAGCGGATGGGAAGCCAATTCTGGATAAAGAAGAAAAGTCAGAAAGATGGAAGGAATATCTAGAGGAGCTGTATCACGGTGTAAATCTAAATCATAGAGTAATAGAAGAAGGAGGTGGATGATGAAAAGTTGGAGGACAAAATTTTAAGATCGCAGTTTGATATGGCGATGACGGACCTGAGAAATTGTAAAGCGTCGGGAATTTATAACATTCCAGCGGAGTTGATAAGATCATCAAGCGAAAAGAAACAATATCATGGCTGTTCAGAATAGTTTGCAAAATATACGAAACAGGAAGAATACTAGAAGATTTTAGTAAAAACATAATTATACCCATACAGAAGAAGACTGGGGCTGATAGATGCAAACAGCACAGGGCAATTAGTTTAGTATCTCATGCGTGCAAAATATTAACGAAAATAGTATATAGGAGGATAGTAAGACAACTAAAATGCGACTTAGGAGAACATCAGTTTGGGTTTAGGAAGAATATAAGGACAAGAGTAGCAATATTGATTTTGCGTCTAATTTTAGAAGACAGGTTGAGAAAAAACCAGCCTACGTTCATGTAGATTTAGAAAAAGCGTTTGATAATGTGAACTGGAACACGTTATTAAGGATTTTGAAGTACAGGAATAAAATATCCAGAAAGAAGGCCTATACATAACCTTTACAGAAGGCAGTCAGCAGTAATTAGAATTGAAGATCAAGAAAATAAAGCAGAAATCAAAAACGGAGGAAGTAAAGGATGCAGTCTGTCACCCATTTTCAATAAGATGCGCCAGATATGTGCATATGCGGACATCGCCATCAAACAAAAAATAATAGGATTGTGAGGAATCGGAGGAAAATGCAGAAATAATCTGGTTTAAAGTGAATGTAGGGAAAACAAAATATGTGGTCATATCGGTTTCAAAAGCAAAACGGACGTCACAGGATCAAAAATTGGAGAGAAAAAATTGAGAGAGTAGCGAAATTTATATATCTGGGAAACATTAAAGACAATGTGTCTAAAATAAGTATCACAATAAAAGACCGAATCCAAGCAGAAAATAAAGCATATTTTTCAAACACAGGAAGGATAAAATAGTGATATATAAAACACTAATACGACCTTGAGGTAACATATAGGGCAGAATCCTGGACATTGATTCGAAATGGTGTATTATTGAGTGTCCTACTTTGATTTTCTTGTGTTTCGGAATATGGAATTTCGAATATGCAAAATAAATACTAACTAATTTATTAAAATAGGGAAGACATGTGACGACGCCACAACTACTCTTATATGGGCATCCTCCTAGTACAGTGTTTGGAAACCAGCGGCTCTTTGCCCTCTTGAGTGTGGCTCTTGGTTCAACTTCAAAGAACATAATTCAATCAGAATGACATTTTTAGCAAAGTCCAGCTTAGGGGCATCTTAATAACAACGTACTTGCATATATAATTGATGTTTAAAAAATTTGTCTCCCAAAAGAAATTTTAATCGTTAATCTGTCGATATTAGAATATTTTGAGGTTACCAATCACTGTCCTAGGAGATGCCTCTAAAGATAGGACATTATTTTGTGTAACCTGTATTTCTACCAACAGCAAACAGGTATTCGCACACGCTTCCCCGGTCTGGAAGGTAAGACATTCTTTTTTTTATCTTTCAAGTACAGCCAGCTGCTACCGCAGTAATCAATACTTTTGTGGTTTTTCGTTATGACTATATAGTAGCGTGCCCCGCCTGTCCTTATCTTAATTTTGTCTCGTGCTCACAGCGTTTTCTGTGACTCAGTCTGTCTGCTCTGCTAGTAGCGGCTAATTTCGACGACCCTGACCTGATTCGCCCTCACGTCAGTAGAGGTTCATGTTTCTATCTGACGCTCTACTAGTGTTAATTGCTCGACGTTTGACGTTTTCCTCTACATGCTATTCATTCTTAATACTAATCAAGTGGGGTTCAAACTGGCGAAATAAAGTTTTACTTCAGGTGAAGACGATGCTGATAGACGTACAGAAAACCTGCACTCTATCAAATTATAATACGGGTCTCACACGAAATATTTAGGATTTTTTCTTTCAAATACTTTTAAGTTATTACAAATTTCTTTAAGAATAGTGTTATAGACGTTTTATTTCATATTACTTTACGAAAACAATTTAATTGATTAAGAGTAATTTTATTTTGAATTATTGATATAATTAGGACAACAGTCTACAAGTCTTGGCTCTGTCTGAGAAACTTCTACACGTTGGGTTGGTGGACCATTATCAATTAATGTACAACGTCTCTGCTCTATTCCCGGGATACAGTATTTTTGATATGTAATCGCTACCGTGTCGTGGCGTCTGCTAGCTTGGTGGTGAGGAAGTCGCAACTACTTGCTCGGCAGGTATAGGACAGCTGGTCGGTGATCTCGTATAGTATAGTCAGCTACTTCACTTTACCGACCTTCTAAGACAGTTTTACAGAATAACAAGCACGGATCTCCTCACGCATCTTAAAAATTCACTCCACCTTCTCAGTTAATTTTTCGTCCACAGGGTGACCTCTCCGAAATTTGTGGGCCGTCATTGTCTGGTCAGTCTTTTAAATTATTTCTGAGCACGCGTGGACAGGTAGAAGACCCAAGACACAGTATCTGCCTATCTTCCAGTGCTCAAATTACTTTACTATGCAAACTTCAGCCAGCCAGTTTCTTACCTAAATCTCCTTTATATAAAACTGAATTTAATATTATTCCACTACAATATTTATCAATTTTGGTTTTGGAACGAACTTTTGGGAATTGGCATACTAATCTTCAAACTGCCAAGGTGTTAATATTTATAATTTATTCTTTTTATTTATTTATTTATAGATTTTCAGGATTCATCTTTACATCGCTTTTCGAACTCAAACAATAAACTGTTGATAAGAATAAACTAACAACAATTCTTTCCTGTTACACTGTGTATACGTATTATGTAATACATTATTAACTTGTATATGTCAAATACAGTAATATCAATATTTACAGAGAAAATAAAATATAAATGCAAATGTTTGGTAAACGATATTAAATGTATGATAATAACCGATCAATGTATTGTGATAAAAAACGCGGATTTTGTGATATTGTGGCGTTATGAGGCGCAGTTCGGCCAACAACAATGTCTAGTCGGCTGAAAGCGGGTGAAACCCCGAAGGGGGTGCCCCGCGGAAAACCCCCTCGGGGCGTGTGTAAAAAAAACGATGGTGATCCCCCGCGGGAAACTCCCACCGTGTGTGTGTAAAAAATGATGGCGGGGAACCCCGAAATTTTATGAAATAAACTGGCGGGGAACCCCGGAATTTTATGAAGTAGACCTATGGCGGGGAATTCCCGTCGGAGAATTTAAAAGGGGAGCCGATGGGTGGCTCGGGAGCAGAAGTTAGACGAGTTGAGGAGAGGACGGACGAGCTCAGATGGAAGGAGATGCTGTGAGAGAGGGTGGATGGTGTCAGAGGATATGCAGACGAGTTGAGCAGATGGAATGAGAGCTGAGACGTGGTCAGACGTCGCCAGATGCTGTCAGAGGTTTGCAGAGGTCAGATGTTTCGAGGAAGCATATGAGTTGCGGATCTGGTTCATACTACCTTCATCGATAAAAATCCTGCAAGACGCCAGAGAGACGCGGAAACATTCGTGAGGTGGCCCAGTAATTGTGGGTAAGTTATTAAAAAGCTGTGAAACTTGCTCATTGTGCTGGTTGAATATTATTTAATGATTTTTTTTATTTACAGTAACTGCATACTCCATCTCTCGAGAGACCCAAAATCCCCTGAGATTAAGCCCATGTAATCACTTTAAATTAATAAATGAAAAATTTTAAAATTTATTATAATTTGTTGAATTGATTAATTAATGTTTTATACCCTGAAAAGTATATCACAGTATATAACAGTAATTTGTGCAATAGTCTTCAGATTAATTAAGAAAAATCAATTAAGGTACCTAATTTTACATTATGGGTCTTGAGTCTTAATGATTTCCTAGTCAAATTTTGTTTTCAAAATTTGGCAACGTTCCGGCATGAAATAGGAAAATAATTAATTTTTATGTCTTTCAGGATCCTAGATAAGTATTGTAACGTTTTACGATATTATCGTCTTTCTAAAGGAAGCTAATCCATTCAACATCAGAATAAAAGGAGTAATTTATCAATAGGAAGGAACAGTTATCTTGATTCTTTGAAGATATTCCGGCAAATAACAATAGTTCGTACCAATTTCAAACATAAAAAATATTTTTGAAGACTGATAAATTATCATTATATCATATAAACATATGTCCTTAGTTTTTAAATCGTTACTATGCAGAAATGAAGAGAATGAATTTTAAATAAAAACAAGTAATGAACTACAATTTTATTTGTAAAATTATTAATATTTTACAATTATTTCCACTTCAATGCTTTTATTCAAAATTATATTGGATAATTCTGACATTAGGCAGACAGCCTATATACTGTACTTGCCGTCTTACTGATATTTGTCATCCTACGACGCCCCGCGACGCAACTCGGTTCCAAACAACGCCAGCAGCACGCCTCTTATGTTTCATTTCCGATGATTCACTGGTTCACCATCGATACAGAACTTCTCGCAACGTCCCCAAGATTACATCTCACTTGCTCGCTTGGCATGGAAAATGTATAAGTGCTGCATCACGTGCACGAAAACTTCCGCAACGGACCTAAACCTCACGACTTTTGTGTCAATTGGACAGTTGATCCTCAAAGTGCTACTCCGTCTCACCAAAGCAATTCGTCTTATTCAAGAATGAAAGGCAGCTGTCTCAGTGTGACCTAGATGATGAGATAGGAAGTCAAAATCAATGATAGGAGGTAAAATGTGCGACAGCAAACACTAATATTTTTGACAGATTGATAAACATTTGCAATAAGCTACCTGGAGCATAAATATAAACAAGAGCTGCAATTTGAATATCGGCATAACTGAAACAGGTATATTTCTTAAATTATTAATATTGGCTGTGAAATAAAGTAAATGTCAAACAGAGAACTGGACAAATAACGCATCCAGTTATCTAAATGTAGATCAGATACCTACATAATATGTTTTAAAAATGGAAATTTAATTCAATAATAGTAATAAAGGATAGAAGAATAAAAAACCCAAATAGAGTAAAATATAAAAAAATAATTTTGCAATATAGTGTAACTAAAATACACTAAATTTGTAATTAATGGACCTGAAAGGCACGTGCATTTAGGAATTTCTTTTCAACCTTATATACATATTAAAAGTTGATCATGATACTAGAAATATATGGTAATTTTTTGATTTATATTGACAGTATTTTTATAAACTTTAAATGTTGTATAAAATAGTTTTCTTTAAATTTTTAGATATCCATAAAAACCAAATTTGTTATTTTCTACTTTATATTTATACATGTGAAGAAATAAGAAACAGTAAAGCAAGTTGTTATTTTGTATTATATTGTTGTAATATGTTTGCAGTTTATTTACTTATAGTTACTTAATTTTTCAGTATTGGGTTTGAGCCGTAGACATGTCTTTTGAATTATAAGATTTTCTGTATCGTGGCATTACTATCTGTGGCTGTTGTCGTCGGTCAGTTGACATCATTTTGGAAAGGAAAAGTAAAATTAATTTTGAGAATTTTCTGAGCGATTTGTTTTAAAATTATTTTGAATAGAACCTGCCCTTATTTAAAATAAATAAGTTGCTTTCCTGATACAAATTTTATAAATTTGGCCAACAAATGCAGTTGTTGTCATTATGTTGTAAGAGGAGTGTGTGAAAGATTTGTTACTTACAAATTGAGATAGGTGGTGTTTGTAATTCGCGTCTGGTATCAGATTTATTTCGAAAATAATAGATTTAGGCGTTCTGTAGTATGATTTGCTAACCCCCTCAGTCGTACCCACGTGAAGTAAACCTTGCTACCAAATCCCTAAATAATCTCTGCTTACGTTAATACAAACGACAACATTAAACCGTTGACCCAAAAGGCGCCAGAGGCTGTTTGTTGACTGTGCAATCGTTGTGATACGTCAATACGTCACGAGCTCAGGATCAATTTCGTTAGCAATCTAAGATTTGTGGGATAAAGTACCTGTTGTTGTACTAACCTGTTTACCTTTTATGGGTTTCCACGTTGATTAAAATTCAATCAACATGCAGCGCTCTTTTCCTATGGTTGGAATCATTGTCATTGATTACTTAAATTTAAACTCTAAACAGATGTCTCTGTGGGTACTCTGAACACGGGGGCGGTTTCACCTACCCATTTCTACAAAGTCTGGGATGACTTTTATTGAGGAACATTATCAGTAAACGAAATAAAACATACTTCAATACAAGGTTTTACACTTATATAACATTTAATCATATTGAATGGATTTCGCTCAACGTCAGTTATCCTATAACCTCCTCTCCAATCCCGAGACATACCAACACCAAGATCTCTCTTATATTTTTCAAAGCTTCACAATATTTACACTTACAAACGCGCAACATTTCATAGTTTCTGCTCGCCATAATGAGTATAACTCTTTTTGGACGTTGCTGTGTTAAAGAAGCGGGGAAGTAAAAGAACTTCAGTACAATTTTTATAATGCAGATAGGGACAAATTGGAGTTTTAAAATATTCTTAATTTCAATTCGTTTCTGAATTATTTTATATCAGAGAATAAAATAAATTTATTTGATTTTACATTAGAATTAAATTCAGTTTAATTAATTACATCGATTTGTAGTTTTTGTATTTGCAACTGAAGAGATTAAAAAATGGTGCGATACGTCCTGCCTATTCTCATTTTATTAATATGTTCTAATTTTTATTTTACTAAAATATATTTCTGAAAAATTTGGCCAGTGTTTTTAATGAGACAAAACCCAAAGTAGGATATGTTAATAAGAATTGAATTGATCAATAAACTGAACGGACTGAAAAATGAAATATCTAAAATAGAAATTAATAAAATTCTAATTCATGAGAAATGTTAGATGAAAAAAATATCTTACGGGGTACTGAACCCCAAACATTTTTATTTCAATTAGTGTGCGAGTCCTTGGATAGATGACAGTATTAGGTATTCCAGTTTGAAATTCTGTTCATATAAGCTGGGTGATTTGAAAGCGCTGCATATCCCACTGGTTCCTCCGCCCGCTAATAGATGTCTCTGTTGGTGCTCTGAACACGGGGGGTGGTTTCACCTACCCCTCCCTACGACGTCTGGGATGACTGATATTGAGGAACATTACCAGTAATTCAGGATAGGAGGGCTGCACCACCAACCAAGGATTTATGGCATCGTTCGCTACAATGTGAACGGGCAAGTGATTTTCTATATAAAAGAAGCTGTGTAGGACATGGTTGGGACCCTGGCATTTTCTATATCGTTCAATGTCGGACACAATTTCAGCAACTTTTTCTCAAAACTCAAAATAAAAATAAGTATAAAAAACATGTCATTTGATTTCATAAATTAAAAATTATATTACGTTTAGATGTTAGCAATCAAAATGCTGGACATTTCGACCTGACATTTTTACCACTGTTTAATCGTTAAATGGATTACATAGCGAAATACCAGTGCATAGAAAACTATCGAAGAAACATTACTTATCTTGGTTGAGTATATGGTTAAAACTTAAAGCATACTTGTATAAGAAAATGTAATGAAATTCGCGGAAGTTAATAAAAGGTATATTGACAAATTTATTCGATTACAACCCATACGCTTGAAATACATAATATCAGGCTTCGAGTGTTATGAATCGAAGGAAATGCAGTTATCTCATTTATAAATAAAAATAAATGATATTAGCAGAAGAGTTATTAATCATTACTCGTAGCCAATAATTTAAATTAGTTTTGACTTTCCTTTAACCCCCAGTCTTGCTTGAAATACGGCAAAGTATACCTAAGTAAGATAGTAGAAAATAAGATCATGAAAATTTATAGCTGTCTGTTTCGTCGTTTTTGTTTTTCTTTATCCGGTGCTTACATTTAAGCGTTTTATTTGTATCGGTGTGGGCTTCAACGTAAATTATGATTCCCACTTGCGTTAAAATTTATTTCGACATGTTCCCGCATTGGCATTATCATAACAAAGCAAAATTGCTTGGGTATAAACACAGCTATGGATGTGCAGCATTCAACCTTGAGGTACTGTAAGTGTATCAAGCATTGAAATATTTGAGAGGTTTCAGACGAAATGATTATCAGGACTCCGTTGACATCCACGTTTCTGTCTTCCGAAAGGATTTAAAAATTGACAGTGTCAAGAAAGTATTCAGCTCCTCCAGCTCTAAGTAGTTCAAGAAACATTCCAAATTCTTTACTGTACAATAGCAGTAACATTGGTCTCATAAACCCTCTATATTCATCTTAAAGGTTTGCCAGTCAATCCAAAAGCAACCTTCAGTCAGTGTATTCCAAATGACTCTTGAAATTACCTTATGGTGAATTCGCAAAGGTCAATTTCCAATATACTGCAAATGATAATTGGGGAGGGGGGTTAATTATTTAAAACTATTGAACAAATTTATTTGTGCTTTTAAAAATATTAATAATTTTATTTATATTAAAAAATCAACGTCTTAAATGGGCCCTGCGCACTGTTACAATTATAAATATATAAACGATTTTTTAAATTTCAAAATGTGCAGCAGAGATTTCACGCTCGTGACGAACCTGTTTCATCTTCTCAGAAATTCGGGAAGTTCTGCGTGGTAGTTTTCCTTCTTCCACTCTTACACTTGCAGGTTGGGTTGTAGATTTGCCATCTGTTGACGTAAGAAGGTTCTGGAACTGATACTGCCCGGCGATAGAGGGAAATCCAGTTTTACTTCTTCTCCCCAACACAGTTACTTCCTTTCAACGAAGAAGCAAGTCCAAAGTTCTGCCTTTCCTTCGCTCTTCCTTCTAACTTGAGAGCAACAATGCTCACCTCCCTTTCAACTCTCGATCAACACTGTCTTATTAATTGTTAATTTCTATCTTCTCTCCTTCTTCCTCGCCTTCCTGTTCTCTTCAACCTCCGAGCAACATTCCTGCCTCTTAGCCTCCTCACTTTCAACGTCTTGATCCACTCTCCAGATCTCTCCTCCCTTTCGACGTCTTTTCACCTCCCCTTATTTTCCCCTTTTCCAAGGAAAGCGCTACCCCACGTGACGTGTGTTTGTCAGTCTTTATTCGTTCTCCGTCAAGCGCAGGAATTTTTTCGCCGACAAAGAGAATAGTGTCCTTGGGAAGTTTTGAAGACAGATAAGATTTCAACCAGGCAATCTGGCAACCTCTCCGAGTTAGAATATTCCCGCTGCATTTCGATAATTTAAAGTCAAAGATATGTGATTAAAATTAGGAAGGGGTGCTACTGCGCTACAATACGGCCAAATATCGTAACACTAATTGATTATAGTACTAACAAGAACAGATTGTATTGTTTAAAAATTTAATAATATTAAAAAGCATAAAATTCTGAACCACTTTACGCGAAGGTTTAAAACAAATTTTTCAATTTCATTTGAAACTTCGTTGGCCCTGTCTCTATCCCCTAATAGCCCGTTACCTACCGCCTACGAAAAGTAATTCGTTTCGTTCTAAACGCGCTTTTTTAAAGAATCATCTTTTTTACTCTTATACGCGTATTAATATAAACTAAAAACAGAAACAAATTCAATATTAATCCAACACGGGCTCTGTAACGTCATTTTGACACTATATTTGTCTCAAAGTTCAGGAAATTGCACCATTACGCACAAATTACAATTCTATTAATTCACTTAAGGAATGAAGTCGTAAGATGAACTGGAACGAATCGGTATTGAGACATCGCCAGGAGAGTAGATGAGGTATGTACGAAAGTGACAGGGAATTAATGAAATCAACACATTAATATAAACGATAAGCCAATTGGCCAGTTTAATTATTATCTTAACGACAAATAGATAGCATGAAGTGAGTGATATAACAGGGTGTCTAAATAAATGTTCAATTTTTCCAAAGACGTCCATTATAATAAAATAAAGAAAAAGGAACAAGGAACGGACTTGGGGTAATGAGGCTGTAATACTTCGCTTGTAAAGGTACTAGAGACTTTTCCTAAAATTGAAAATCTGTTAGTTAATAAGATTATAAAGTATGGTGGAAATTAAGTTAGCTAATCGTTAAAACAGCTTCAGAATAACACGGTGGTGTGTATTAAAGGACTGAGGGCTTTTCCTCATATTATTATTATTATTTCTTGTGATGCCTACTTATTATCAAAACTGCCACAACGCAAAACCCCATTTGTAATAATAATAATAAATATACGTTATTTTACTGGATAAGTAGAGCAAACAGTGGTATAACGTTATCTCAATTTAAGTAACGATCACAGATAATGCAATAAGAGGATCCATTTTAATAGGCAGTACTAATGCATTTAATAAATTCTCTCTGAGGTTCAGTACGGGAATTTTTCCGGACGTTTGTTTAGCCCAAATCGACATTGACATGTTTAAGCCAATTACGAAATGCGCCCATGCGGAAAATTGAGAGAACTTCATCAAGAGCTCCGGGGGGGATCCGTCTTTCATAAATTTTAGACACTTATCGTAGTATCAATTGCCATTCTAATATTGACGGAGGGTAGACAGAGTCTTTATTTGATTAGAGCAAGATGAAGGAGTAGAATAAATTAGAAATTCAGTTTCAGGTAAGCACTATAAAGATCGTTATTAAATGTAATATATCTAAACAAAGTGTGAAACACCTGACATACTAAACAAGTAATAACCAGATGAGTAGTAAAAATCTCCGCTGTGGGGAAATATGTTCAAATGAAACAATTATCAGCTATTTCGGGGAAAGAGAGATTGAATTGAAAAATTATATGACATGTTGGACACACTCCTTTCGGCAAAATTTACCTCTATATGATTGAAAATTTGTGGATATTTTCCCCCGGTGTGTGCTGACCTTTTAAATTGGTATATATTTTCGCGAACTACTCTACGAACATTTACTGATTTTCCTGGAGTTTATCACATTTATTTCTTAACAGGGAAAATTGTCTACAGCGATCCACGAGGTAGGAACCGTTTATTCTCGTAGGCTCTCAGAAAAGTTGATGATTACTAGTGAACTCCCAAAACGAGGCACTCGAAATGGATTTCTACATTTCTTTGTAAATTTTCGATCGGCAACGACGCATTGGCGGGAAGGTGCTCTCTGAATGTTGTCATGGCAACGTCTCAGGGCTTAAGCTCAGCGTAATATCGAGTTAGAGACGCATGTAGCAGCCTTAAGGTCATTAGCGCAAGTCAGAAATGTAAGGGTTCAGGTCAGCATGCAGAACATTTTAAATCAGAGCGGTTGCTCTTGCTATTATCTGCTGCTGCGATTGACGCTGCACTTACTGGGGAAAGCAGGCCGACACCTGCTGCGATATCTCAATATCTTATCACTAAAGCAGTTTATCGGCCGGCGATTTGTTTACCGTGCAGAGTGCCTTACAACTAATGGCATTTTGAAAGGCATGCAATAGCAATGTCCTCAGTTATTTATCTCAGCAAGAGTTTCTAGTTCTAATTTGCTTTATGTAATTTATAGCAAGTATTTCTGAATATTCCCAAAAGAAATCAGTAAAAAACATAATAACCCGTATAACATTTATTCGCTAGACAACTAAGAAAAATATATAATAAGATTTAATAAAATTACAATAAAATCCTAAAAAGTTTACTCTATAAAACACGTTTCTTCACCTGCATTCGGAATTCTTCAGGTAATAATATTTGGGGGACCATGAAACTAAATATTAAATTAACAGTTTTATTATTGGGCACTGTAAAAATTTATATATATATCTGAAATTTATGAAAATTATAAAATGTTAATATAGAAAACCAGCATCAAATCACATAATATGGTAATTAATTTAAAGGATCAAAGTGAAAATCTAAATTATATTGATGATTCCATTTATTGTGAAAATTTGTATATCAAATCCTCAAATATATTTTCCGGGAATAATTATTTGTTTAAAATCCTATTCAACAGGATTAGGTCCTTAAACTATACATGATTTCATTGTTATACTATTTTTGTAGCGTACGTATTGGAAGATAATCTTAGAATAATCTTGAAAATAAATTTATTTTTATGAATAATTATTTGAATGTGTTTTGTTCCGATTTTATTTTAATATATGTTAAATATTGCGTTTTAATGCGGTTTTTGATACTTTATTTTTGATACGAATGAATCACGAAACAAGGTCTTATTGCTTTGTAATTTCCAGCTCCCTATCATCCTTTTCGACTGGTTATAAAATTTATTTTTTCTCTGCTCAATTTTCATTATAGTTATTGGTCACAAATTTAATACAATATTCATCTCCCGTTACTCAAACTTTATATATGAACAGGCAACTCTAGGAACAAGGTCTGCGATCCGAGTACATACATCTCCCAAAAGAGCCAGAGGTGCCTCCAAATGTGAGAACCTTGAAACTGTAGTGAGAAGATGTAGTTGAAGGTAAGTTCCATAACACTCTGGGGAGAAATACCTGCGATAGAAAACTTCCACAGGCAAATCCCATATTTTTTGGGGGGACGGAGTAACAGGCGAAACAGTCCATTTAATAGCATAGGAAGAGAATAGGAAACGGGGGGAGGGGAGGCGAGGCTGAGTAAGGTAGAGTAAGCAATGTGCCCAATGGTTGTCTAAGGCCCTGGAGTTATAATTTAAGGATCCTACCCGGTAATCTAAATGAGGTACTGGAAGAACCCTAGTAAACCTGCATGAGATACGCCGAGATATTCGTACTATTCTCACGCCCCTCCGAATGACGGTAGATGAGTTTGCTGAGGGGTCACAGCATTCCCTTCTTTCTCCGTGTGTCCACCAGTATTACTGGGTATTTGGCCGACTGATCCAATCATTCTCCAAAACTTTCACTTCTTATTCCCGGCTTTGCACTCATTGTCTGGAACTTACGTTCGTAGGTACGTGTGCACATCGTTATGGTTTTACTTTACTTTTCTTTATTCTGATATTATTTCTTAGTTCGCCCAAATGTGGGGAAAGAACTAGTTACTTATCACTCCAGTTTTCAACAACAGCGGTTTTTTTGGTGTTCAAATTCTTCGTGTGTTACACTCTCAACAGTCACACGCTTGTCCACCAACCTTTTCAACTTAAGAAAGGTACTTTAAATTCTGCGCAGTCCTATTTGCATTAAATTTTTCCTGATTTTCGTCACTTCTTCATAAACTTTAATAATTGTTTTACCTCAATATTTCTATAAATTAGTTCAATAGTCCGAAAATTTTTGTTAATTCTCACAAACAATTTTCTCACCCATGTTGCAAACTTCCTAAATTATTTATTCACGGCAATATATTGAAATATATTGAAAAACTGAATGTAAAAAGGTATTCATGGGTTTGTAATTTTATTACTGGTCTTTTCCGTTATTTAAATAAAATGGATACAACCACGAATCCCCACCAGGAGGGTCCTTATTAACATTTTACTACAAATATGTTAAATTTTCTTCATTTATCGCTTAACAGCAACAGTTTCACTTGGTTGATCGGATGGAACAATATTTGAACAATGCCACAAGACGACATTGGGAAGGTGTGTGTGAGGGGGGGGGGTGTAGGCTGGAGGAGGAAGACTTTAATCTCGAAAGACAGCAGGCCACCGACTTCATCCTTTAATATCACTACGATTTAAAAACTCCGAAAATCGGTGTATGTATAAGTAGTTCTTGGGGTTCCATCCTGGCCGAAGAGAGCTTAAGTGACTACATTTCGATAGCGGACCGCGCTATATTTCTCTATTGATATATCGTCTTATACTTTGTGGTCTAATAATAACATCCGCAGGTGACGCGGCCGTTGTTAGCTGTGCTAAGACTCTAGAGGGGGCGGAAGAAATACCACCTTAGGCCAGGAGCCAATCGGAACTTAACACGCATCGAGTAGGCAAAAATCGAGTATAAAAGCTACGTGCAAACTACAAGCCGGTGCTTCACTAGAGAAAGATGGTAAAATTCGCCATCGGAACGTCGTTTTTTAAGCTTTCTTTGACCCGGGCTACTTATCCAGAAGTAATATTGTTGACTGTCAATACATTTGATCTATACAACTGAAAGGAATAATTTTTATGAAGAATGAGAATAACGGCACGATGCTAAACAACCTGAAATAGAGACAAAAATGTGCCTTTTATAAATATTAAGAACCAGTAATGGTATTTTTTGATATATATATAAATAATACCATTTAATGATCGTGATAAAGGTGTTTGGACATGAAAACGTCATCCTGGGATCGAGGAAATGATTTTAACTTTACAAAGCACCCGTTATGTTACAGAAACATTAAACTTAGTTTAAAATATGAGCAGAATTTAACTTAATTTAAGTACTTAATCTACAAGAAAAATGTATAATAACATAAAGTACGTGTAATATGACTTGCTATTGTGACGTGTTAATGGTGTCAAAAATGTCGGCAACAGCGAAGGCTTTTCAACGTCCTTCTTTCTCCTCGATAAAATTTTGGTAGGATTGAGAAATCATAGGTTGACTTGTCTAATACATTCAATAACGTATAATTAACCCGGTGAGTAATTAACGCTTTAATTTTTTCCCTAAATATTCAGAGCTGAGTCAATTAGTCACAAATTATAATTTTTGCTCTGATATAAGACAGGAGTTTCCAGAGACAAATTGTGTGCACTCGCCACTATTTGACTGTGACGTTAGAAACACCTTCTATGAATATAAAGTAAAATTTCCATCTCAGCCGTAGACCTACGCATGGCTAATGTGTGTATTAGTGGGAAACGAAAAAAACCTATAAAGCATGTATAATAAAAAGATTTTCCACTTATCTTTGATAACATTTTTCTTAAAAAAAAGATTTTAATGAAACCAAAATATAATTCTTAACTCACCGATGAGCATATTTATTATTTTTACTGGACAATGAAATGTAATTCATAAACATCATATTGAGGTTTTTAAAACAGACAACTTTATTTGCAAGTAATATAAGCAATACTTTTATGTTTTAACGTTATGTTTTGTTGCTATCGTACCTATCGTTCGAAAAAAATTGTGGTTCCTGTCGCCATACCGATATAGTTTACCTGAAACAACCTTTGGGTATACAATGCCATTTTTGAAGATTATTAATTTTAATATAAGATATCCTGAACATTTCTCTAGTGTATTGGTCCCAGCTATTGTTATTAAAGACGAAAATGAACAGTAAGATGTATTATGCATTAATGGGAAGAGCTTGTTAGGATGATTCAGACAACGTTTTTCGGGAAATTAGATTAACAAGAATTTAAAAAATAAAATTAAGTAGGGGGTGTAACATAATTGGTAAATTTGAGGCAATAATGAAGTTTTGTAACTTTTGTACGTTTACTCAGTTTGTAATCCCCATTTAAATATAGAAGAAAGTTCTTGCCGCTGGTATTATTGTTCAAGGAACAAAACAGACCACTTAAGTACACTGGAGCAGTAAAGAACGAGACTACTAAAATGGTTTATCGTGAGTCGCACTGATTTATTTTGACTTTTTCAAGATAACACACAATGAAATGTTATTTATGTTCCCATAACATTCGTACTCATGTCTTACATGCCCTTCTAAGCAATATTTTGAAAAGCGATATGTGTACAGCAGTTTGTATCATTTTGTTTCTTTTTTTCATATTCCACTTCTTACGGCTTCTATAACACATATGCTCTATTAAAATTACGTTTCTGCTACTTTTATCACCGTGTTCATTGAGCCCTAACGAATACATTGTCCATGATTTTGTTTCAGCTTTTACTTGGGTGTTATCCAAACTTCTGCCCTAATTAACTATTTGATTTTAATTACTCTGAGGCGCTACATTTCGACTCGTTCTGGATTTATTAACATATAGCTGTAAAGACGTCTTACAGAATCTGTTATGATGTTTTAAAATAGGATTCGTGAGCATGCATATGCATAAACACTTGTTAAATTAGTATTAAAAATAAAAATTTGAGCTTACAATATTTACAGAATCAGATTTGCCATGTATGCTAATATAATAACGTTTGGAGATTAAAGTTTTCTCAAGTACTTTGGCTTTAGTATTGTTAATAATACATATTACTTAGTCTTAATTATTAGCTTTTCTATGTTTTTTTTAGTATTGACCTGAAAAGTGTAAACCTTGCGACAAAGATATTTCCCTATCCCCTTTGTTAATATTTAAACGTGGTGCTCGTTTAATAGGCTCATAGTTGTAACTGTCAGACCAACGTGGCTTACCTCTAGCAGTCAGTGCCTTGCTCTGAATATATTGTTATCTTCTTGGTCGTTGCGTTATCTTCTCTGTTGTGTACGACGAGCTCTATGGAGAACACCACAATTACAACAGATCCTACCATTGTTATGTTAGGCAACAGCTCCGGCAAGAAGATAGACGGAGAAAAGTTCTTCCTGTGCCACGTATTTGTACTTTATACTTGAACTCGCTTTCTTTCGAGTCACATAGCGTTCAAAAATTTCATATTAATTCAGAGTCATTTATTTTAATTTCGTAATATCGCATTAAATGCGCATCATCGTTTAAAGGGCACATCTCATATTTCTCACCATCTCTCCACAAAAGAGAAGACAAAAGAAACTCTTTTAATCCGGCCACAATTTTGTTATTGTTTTTGTGGTGTTCAGTCCCAAGACTGATCTCATGCAAAACTATCTTCAGCAAGCTTTTTCATTTCCGCTTTAATAGCACATCCCATAACATCTCTAATCTTCTTAGCGTATTCCATCCCTCTTCTATTCTTATCCCACACACTTCCCTCTAATGCTAATTTTAAGAGACCCTCGTGGCTTGAAACGTGGCATATTAATCTTCCCTCGTCTTGGTCAACGTCGTCCATATTGTCCGCTCTTCCTCGTTAGTGATTCTATCCATCTGATTTTCAGAATGCTCCTATATCACCACATTTTAAAGGCTTCTATTCTTTTCCTTTCTGCAATTCCTACCGCCCACGTTTCGCACCCATATAACGCCACGTTCCATGCGGACGTTTTTAGTAATGATTTCCTAATAATCACACTTATAATACCTGTAAGTTGTTGTTGTGGTATTCAGTCTAAAGACTGGTCTGATGCAACCCTCCATGCTAACATATCTTGCGCAAGCCTTTTCATTTATTCATAACCAGCACAACCCACATCCTCCCTAATCTGCTTAGCACCTGTAAGTAAATTCCTCTTTTTCGCGAAAGCCTTCCTTGCCTGTGCTATCCTGCTCTTCATGTCTGCTATACTTCTACCATCATTAGTTATCACGCTTCCCAAGTTCCTTAACTCTTTCAGAATATCCGTTCCCAATCCAACACCCTTTGTTATTCAACTGTTTCCAATACTACACTCCATTAAGTTGGTTTTCCCTCTATTAATCCTCATATTGAACTCTTTCTTCAGGACCACATTCATGGCATTTATTATGGTTTCCAAGTCCATTTCTGACTCCCCTGATACTACAATATCATCGGCAAAGCGTAGTGGTTTTTATGTCTTCTCCTTGCAGTACGATTCGTTTTCCATATTCCGTTTTAACTTTCTTCATCGCTTGTTCTATATATAAGTTAAACAGCATGGGCGACAAACTGAATGCTGTCTTTTCCTGATCTTCATTTATAATTACTGCCTTCTGTAGAGGTTATGTATAAGCCTCCTTTCTCGATATTTTATTCCTGTAATCTTGTTATGTGTAACTTATCGACAAATATGTGAAAAATTTGAAGCTTAATGTTTCCTTTTTACATCTTAAATGATGCATTGTTTATGAACTAGGCCATCATAAAAAAAGAAGCACTGAGTAAATACATTTCGGTCATGGACGTAGTGTACGAAGGTTTGAATTATTTTCATTATAATGAAATTAATCATTTTGATGTCTATTATGAATTTTGGGAGCAGTTATACACGTGTTTCATTTTAATATATATCTAGAAGTTAAAAATTAATTTTAATATTGTAACTTCTGAATAGGTCCCTATCGGTGGAGTGTAACATTTATGTAAAATCTATGAGTTGGTTAAATCATTTGATTGACGACTGTAACCTTAACATATTCCGAATTTGGAGTGATACGTGGCTAGCGTATCGGTTCTCCAGCAGTCTTAAGCCCAGTTTCCGTGACCTTAACGACACAATCATCCAAACCCACGCCAGGATTCGAACTCGGGACGTCTATGTTGTGAGGCAGCGACGCTAGCCACTAGACCGCAGAAGGTCGGCTTAATTAATTACCATAATTTAAAAATCGGTTGATATAATTCTCCGGTATGTTAAGAAAGACGAGAATGTTCCCGATACCCTAAGAAAGTCCAATACTTATATACACCTGGGTATCATGAAAGAGTCAGAAATAATCACAGCACTATAAGAGAGTCTAAAATACTCAAAGTACGATAATGAATGCATGCATCCAATGCATTGCAGTGAACATTCCAAATTTGTGCTTTAATATTAGATTAATTTTTTAAATATTGTTTATTGAAATATACTATTCTCAATAATAATGAATAAAGAAGAGGATATTAAATTTTGGTTTCCAACTGTGAGGTCTTGCATTAATTATTAAGTAATAAATAAAAAATGTATTACATGTGGCCACTATTTTTAGATAGGAACACGTAGAATGACAACGACCTTGGTAGTATTATATCAACTAATTGGCAGCTTTAGCTTAATTTTCTTATTTTGTTTGACATTTTAGATTACGCAAATAATGATAATATTTGTAGGTAATATGTTAATGGAAGTTTGTGATGGTTAAATGTTTTGAATAATTTCATATACGGCAATCGTGGCTTTATTGAAGAATCCACGGAATATAATTGTTATATTACGTATATAAGTCCAAATAAATATTGAAGTACATTCAATCTAATGATTTTGGAACTATTCGTGAAATAAATAAATTACGCAAGTGTTAAATTAAGCTATCAAAATTGACGGAATTCACGAGGATACACAGTTGGAGGGTATTAAAGAGTAACCATGCTACTTTTTATTTTATTTTTAAAAAAAGGACATTAAAGGAAAGCTTCTAAGAGTATGTACTAAGTAAAGCGTGCGCGGAATCATTTTTGACAAGTCTTTTAAATACTTTTACAATATTAAATAAGCGAGATGTGGCTGAGAGAAAAATGAAGCATCTGTCGTTGGAACTACAAGAATGAGCGAAGTGTTATTTTTTAAAATCATTTAATAGGATGCCATTTAAAGTAACTTGTTGAAAATATTCTATAGTGGGGAATGCTAGTGCTAACAGTTGATCTTGCATTTTTGAAAAATGGTGAAAAGTTATTATTTTGCTCGAATGGCAACGACAAATTGCAGAGCTGTTTGTTGAAGTGAATACACAAATAAGAATCTGGTTTGTAATGACAGACGACGAAGGTCCTCGTCAAAACAACCAAAAAGCTGATGGAATTAGTAAGAATCCGCAACGTCATCCTGAGTCAGTGCATGTGACGAAGGAACTTCTGTATTTTTGATGTACTTCACTACAACTTAGTATCAATGAGTTATGAACGACAATTTAAGTTGAACCCCTATTTCTCTGAAATTGAAAAATTACAAATTTATGTTGTTAAAAATAAATTGCTGAATCGGGTTATACTCCTATTTGTTGAAAAGTAGTGATTGTACCTCTTTTATACGAGTACGGTAGTGAAACTGTTAAGTAGTTGGACCTGTTAAAGGTGAAATTTTATATTTTCATAGTTGCCTGAATTTCGACGTATCGCTAAAAGAATGACATAGTTTATTCACATTTACGTGATATGTCATAAAAAGCGAAAAAACAGGGGAAGGATAATAAATTCACAACTATTTTTGGCACTATAATCAACGCACTTCAAAGTCGGAGGCTGCTGCAAATAAATACGAAGTAACGAATAACTATATTCCATTAATAAATTAAATTACAAAAAATAACATTAATTTAGATGAAATCTTCACGGTTAACTAACTGGGTCAGGTTGGTTAATCCTGAATATTTCATCCGAATTATTCACCGGGAAAGTCTACGTTCATTAACATTAATTTAATAATGATTGAACTTTTGCTCATGTATAGACCGTTCTAGAAAGTGACAGCAGATGGTAAAATGAGATCTAGGATAAAGGTCACACGTAAAATAAATTATTACTGTAAGAAAGAAAATCGATGTACTAAATTAAAGAAATTAAGAAATGGTAAATCGGCAGAGAAAAATTTGGAGTATAGATAAGTTAAATGCTAGTTTGCTTTCGTATTAATATATTTATGACTAGCTCTGTGCCGTCGTTGCCGGGCTATTTATTAATATAGACCCGGAACATTATTTAATTCGGAAATAATCTCTCAGTCAACACATTTTTGAATAATTATCGGTTCTTTTCCTCTTATTTTAATATAACGCTCGTCCTTCCCCACACTACAATGACGGGTTTCAATTATCCACAGTAACATTGGGAGAAACAGTATCAGTCTCATTGACCGCCAAAAAATATGTTTAATGCAAATATCGATCGTTTTTTCATGTTTTAAAGTTTTCACTCCGCTTCTAGGGGTTCTACTCGCGTCTTGTCCCCGCTGTGTTTGTTTCCGTCCCGTAAGGACCACCTGCACGAATTTTGATCGTACTTGCACCTCACGTTTAAATTTATATCGTGGTACATTAAAACACTCAACTTACGCACAGCCAGTATTATTTATAAGAAGATATTTGAACTATCGCTCCGGCCTGTTCATCGTGAGATAACTTTTATTTTTAAAGAACATTTTAATAAGGAACAATAATAAACAATAATTAATATATATGGCCAAAGGTTTGATAACTGAAATGGAAAAATAATTCAAACGATATCTAAAATATGAAAACCAGTATTTAGTGCATAATCATAGCTAAAAGCAAAAATATATTGATATAGGATTTTTTCAAAGAAGTGGAAATAAGTAACCTGTAAATTATTTATGAAAATTGCTACATTCCATTGTAAGATATGTAAACTAAGAAGTTTTGGTTTATACAATTTTTATATTTAATTAACTTGTGTCGTAACAAAAGCATAAATATATATTGTAAATATTTATCACTAAATTCTGTGGCATAATCACTATCAGTACACATATAGATACAACGTATACGAACCAA
Organism: Eucriotettix oculatus; assembly: GCA_034510155.1. NCBI lineage: Eukaryota > Metazoa > Arthropoda > Insecta > Orthoptera > Tetrigidae > Eucriotettix > Eucriotettix oculatus. The sequence goes on from CM067378.1 coordinate 44,970,981, forward strand.
ATTTTTTGAAACATTTCAGTCATTTTTCTTTTATAATCTCTTTTATAAATTTAGAATTTTTATCATCAAAATATCTTTTAAGGAACGGATTGGAATTTAGTGGCAACTGCCATTGAGAAATACGTATATAATTTGACGTTAGTTCTTACGAGATTGAATCTCTACGTTGATCTCGAGCGTTATCGGACGGACATCCATCTATCGTTCTCTCGTTAGTATTACTGTAAAAAAATACTAGTAGAATTATATTGTAAGATTATAAAGGTAAGGCCTGTTATAGATGTACAAGAAAACAGGTCAATTAAACACCAAATAATTAATCAAATAAATGGATAATTTTAGGAGAGACATGAATGGAAAATTTTTTTCCGGACCAGGGAATCGAACCCAGGACCACGCGATATCCAGCCGCGTGCTCTACAAACTGAACTAATCCGTCCAAGGACCGAATCAACATCTTTCCATTCCCGTAAACTTATCTATTTGATTTACTGGGCTTCAATTGAAGCACTTCCACTTCCTTAGACCAAAATAAATGTTAATAAAAGTGCCGTTCTATCGTTTAAGACTGACTACTCTCCTGCGTTCACGCCGTGGACTGTCTTCTCTGTCTTCCTGAGTCGCCAAAAATTTGTCAGTTCTCGAATATTCTGGACATATTTCAACATATTAGGATTGTTCAATGCCTTCTTGCTCTTGGCTTTAACGCGTTAAAATGGCTTTGTTTGAGATCACGAGCATGCTACATAGAACGACACTTCGGCGCCTAACATATACCTGGATAAATTCCCATTACTTTCCCTGCAATTTGCTTGTCCCTTCCGATAAACACTTCTAGACAATATTTGATCATTAAAATCTGGTTCACTGAAACACGTCTTTTCAGTACGATCAAGCCTTACGATTGGACTCAAGTTTATCTCGACATCAACAAATATTAACCGACACTATCGAGTTTTGTTCGGGTATTCATTACGGACTGTTTATGTTTATTATTGAATGAAACCTTTCTAACAGCAGTTTTCTGTGGCTTGCAACTAATTTCGAACCTTCGAAAAGAAGAAGGGCTTGCCATGATATTGGCAAGTATTTCAAATTAAAGATAATTTGAATTTTTAAGCCTGCCGTTTTCAAATAATTATCCTCCATATATATAAATCTTATAATAATCATGTATCTTTCCTTGAGACCAACAAACCCATTTTCTTTTCCAACGAAGTGGAATAGTGCCGACGTTTGCGGAACGACAGGTACAGCATCACGATTGTGAATCTGTGCAGATTGACTGAGACATCTCGCCTCAGTAAAGTGGATCGCCGATAACATCACCCTTTCTCTGACGTGGAATAACATTTTTGGCAGCCCACTTTCTTGAGAGCGAATTCTTTCCACGCACCGGATGTAGTTACCGAGCCGTGACACTTTCTCATCCTGCATCTTAGTGGGAGAAAACGAGGCTAAAATTTATCTTAATGGTGGTCATCCATGATTCTCTAATTTTATGGGTGTATCTTCAGCCAACTCTTACTTATGACTAATCATTATTGGACTAAAAAATTAGATCTTAGACCTCAAAAGATCTACTAAAAACGATTAACGTAAAACATTTCTAAATCATCACGAGTGTTGAATGAGTGATGCATACATAATGAAAATTGATGCGGGAAAAATATTCCAATCTACTTAATCGGCAGGGAATCATTAGCAAGAATACTTCACCTTCTGATTCGTATATAGTTTTAAGTTATGTAACTTATTTAATTTTTCAGTCAAGCATGTATGACGGGTTATAGGATAGAGATAATAGGAAATTTATTAACAAAAGAACTTAAGTATGGAAAAAATCAATGAATTTAAGATTCGGTGAAGTAATCAGATCTACTATAGTCTCCGCATAAAAACCCATGGGCGATACCCTTCCTAAACGTCAAGGATTGGAAACCGACCAGCGTACCTCATCTCTATATGACGTCTTCTCCAGCGTCGACTGTTGTCCTTCCTCATAGGTGTCCATGACCAAGCATCGGTTCTCGTCCGTCTCGTTCAAGTTCTGACAACCGAATGAATTTCACAGTCCCCCTGCCGTGTAAAAAAGCTACGAAATCGATCTTTAACAATCAATTTGTCTTCAAACCACGACACCCCCGTGGCCGAGGTAACTACGTGGTATTTCTAATTTAGTTGTTTTCGTGGGTTTCCTCTTTCCCACGCCAGCTGTTTGCAGAAATGACGCAGGTCATATTTGTACGTGATACGAAGCGATTCCAGGGGATTATGGGCCCGCCATTCTGACGCCATCTCCAGCGTTTCAACCGTTGCTAACTTTAAATTAACCAATATTCAAATATCCACTATAACGAATTAACGCTATGTAAGCTGTTTTGTTCTGTCGATACGTGTAAACCTCCACTGTTTCCATCTTTTAAATTTATCTATATATTCTCTAGTCTACTGAGTTTATTCGTTGTTTCAACCGATTAGTTTACTAGTAAATGAAATAGCTTGATTTTCAATGCTGTGTCTTGTAATGGTTTGTATACTTCATTACCTCATCGTTGGTTTATCTTTCTTTAATCTGCTTTTATTATGTCCATGTACATTATTCTACATTTATATATGCAGCATTTACAACCGCCCATGTGTCAATTTTTCACTCTGACATGTTTTTGTTTGTTTTAAATTAATATTTTGTATTCTAGATCGACTAATTTGCAGTGTGAACGGAAGGCTGTATTAATGTCGAAAGTACCATTCGAATGCGTATTAACCGTACTTTTTCAATTGAAATAGTGTGTATGGATTACTTACGATATTTGTCTTCGTTTGGTTTATTAAGTCAATCGAAAATGGGCCATATGCATCCTCATTGTATAAATTGGTTATGTTTTCAATTTTTAAATAACACGTCTGTATATTTTAATACTTACATTGTATTCTCATTTTTGTTTCCAGGTGAGTTTTTGGGGCAGTCTCGACGTTCTGTACGTGAGTTAACATTTATACTTCTTTTCTAATATGAGTTAATTAATATTTTTATGTATATCATGTTCTCGGGCTTTCAAAAAGGTAAACTCTTTGAAATCACGGAGGTTCTACAGAAGAAAATGGCGGTTATAGCCATAGAAATGTCGTAGAGTTTGGACCAGTTTACCCGGTTGTAAGCTCGGAAAGTACAAAGGATACCGGGAAAATATTCACTCTCCAGTTTTTTTAATATAAAATATCCACCTTTTAATTTATGTTTTGTATGAAATCGGAATGTAGAGTAGTGATTATTATCGTTAGGTAACATACAGATAAATATGAAAACATTTGTTTTTAAAACTTCTGCAGTCAAGTAATACCATCCTCAGGACGAGTTACAATTCGTATTATGTGCTTATAATTTAAAGTATTATAGTAATCATAATTAGCTGACATTTTAATTTTAAGAAAATTAAATAATCTAGTCACAAGTAAAAATATTTATAACAATATTGCTTCATAATATTCCATCCTTAATTTAGGACTTCATGAGGTATAAATTGTAATTTCAGACTTGGATTTGAATATTATTTATAATTAATAGATAAGAATGACACGTTGTGCTATGTTATATTCTTCTTCTTCTTTGGCTCTACAGTCCATTGAGGCCCTTGTTCTACCGGGGTGACTGCGACTGTGTGACACATACCGAATTTGGAGTGAAACGTGGTCAGTCTTAATCTCGGTCTTCTCGACCATGCTGTGTTATATACGTCGTAAATTTTTATTTCAATTAAAATTTAACTCTGTCTAAATACCAGATGAAATTTATTATTTTTAATGTCTAATATAAGACAGTTAATGATAAAAATCCGGACATAAGTTATTTGTCAATAAACTAAATAAAAAATCAACTATATGACATGAAGTATAATAAAGAAAAAATTAATTACGATTTAATTAATATAATTACGAGGTTTCGTCAATTTTTGTGAACTTCGTCAGGTAAATTTTTAAATATAAAAACTATTACGCAATGTGGATAGTTTTGTGTCGTTGACTGCGTTTAGCGACACATTGTGTAATAGTTTTTCGATTCAAAAATTTACCTGACGAAGTCCATAAATCGTAATTTATTTATTTGTAGACAAATTTGGTTGTATTTTCTATTTATTAACCGGACTGCATATTGTAGCGGTAGACACTGACTATCTGTTCTGATAAGTTACGGGCAATGATTTATAGGTGGTGATAGCTATTCTTGAAGTTTCGCAGATGACACATTTCAAGAGATCGATGACTAAACATACGCCACAGCGCTGGACACGAGGCAGATGTCGGTATAAATCTCCCTTTCCTTCCCTGACGAGGCCTGCTACAAAGTGCCGTTCTTCCACCCCCGCTTTTCTCTAACACTTTACCTCCTTCTCTTTCCCGCTAAGTGGCAAAAACTCTGCGAAGACATTTAGCCGTCATAACCGGCAGCGAAAATCTATGGCGCGCTATTAGGGATTAAGGGGATGTGGGTGGTGTTGATGTTACGACGACGACGACTGCGGAAACATCAGCCCCGGAAGTTACTCCCGGAGAAAGAAAGGCCGACTCCGGACTAGTTTTCTTTCTGTTATAAATCATCAACAAGACTGCTTGGATCCGAGTTCGTATGCTTCGTATTTGAAGAACGGTGGTGTGAGACTGTGAGTGTTGTTTACTGATTTCATCGCACCAGCCGTTTAATATATTCCGCTCGGAAGGCCGAGAATATGTTATAGGTCCATTTGTTCGGAAACAGGACGCGATCAAATTATGTTGCAGTTTATGTTTGCTGCATTAACGTGACAAAATAAACCACTAAAACGCGAAAAGTAGTAATTTAATCCTTTCATCAAAAGAATATATTTTATTCAAGGATTTTTTTTACAAATTATTAGTTTTAAGACTGATAGTTAATTTAATAATGCTAATAATTTGTACCTTGTTTTTATCAGTCACCTAATAAAATCTATTTCAATTTTGATTTCTAAATTTTTATAGGAGCTTTCGGCAATTGCCATAGACATCTATAAAATACAAAATTACAAAAATTTGAAACATTACAATTTTTAAATTTTTTTAAATACATAAATATGGAATATTGTTTAGTTGCGTTTATTAATATAATGTTTTAAAATATTGTACATACCTTCCTATAATTTGAAAGCTTACACAGAGCATTTTTTTTTAACTTCGGAGTTGTATTTTATAGATGATTATGGCAATTGCCGAAAGCTCCTAATAAAATTTAGAAATCAATTTTGAAATTGATTTTATTACGTGACTGATAAAAACAAGGGACAAATTATCATTAGAATATATTTTATTTCATGGTAAACCTATATAAATCCTAGCAGAGACCGAGGACATGTCACGATAATATTACTGGAGAGAATAGTTAGTCGTCTCAAAACGATACGCATGTGACTATCTCTGTTTAACACGAACCTTGGTTAGGGTGTCTTGCTTGTTAAAAAACTATTCTGAAAACATGTGCAAGGATATATGATTTCAGGAAATGTTGGACGCAAAAACTTCATACGTAAAAGTTAACAGATGACAAGTACAAGGTGTGGTGCCTGTAATCCCGCCGGCCTGGTCCCGCCTTTTTCCACAGCTCTTCCTGGTTGTTTTCCTTTAATTGACATTACTCATACTGCTCGCACATGTCTCCAAATAAAGATCTCAGTGATCTCGCAAAAACCATGATCCTTAATGCGCAGGAAGAGGGGTGTAGATAACCCAGCCAGCGGGCAGGGGTGCCACCCTACTTTCACCCTCCGCTCCCTACACTTTTTTAAAAATCGTACAAAATATTTTAGCGTTTCTACATCAATGAAACTTATATTTTATATTTATGACTTTCAATCGCTATAAGAAAAGCTTTGTTCCACTCTTCTGTGATGCGCTGTCAAAGAGTTAGCAGAGGCCCACTAATTGATTAATTTAGAAAAACGTAAGATACACAGATGATATAAACTTTGTGGATAGGTTAGGAAAGGTTTGCACTGTCTTTTGGTAATCTTTCAGACCATTTAGTGCAACCGTTTGAAATCTATGATTTATCAAAGTCGAGATATGAAAGAAAGACAAAAAACCTGAATTTTTAATGTTTTTCGCCAAACTGCATGTATAAAATGTCTTTAATTTTTTTATTCATATATCATAAAATAGCATTAAATTCTGCGTAAAATGATACCTTTCACAATAGTGTAGGTCATTCCGAATGGACACAGTGAGGTTTCAAACTCAGGGCTCTACTATTTTGACACGGCAGTATGTATACATTACCGTTTTTTTCAGTTTCAAGCGAATACAAAGGCCACTGAAGCAGTTCATACTCCGGCGTTTATTATTTACTTAAAAATAGTTTAATTTTTCTGTTCTTAAGGAAAAAGAGGGATATTAGCGTGAAGAATTCAGATTATTAACGCGATGTCCGTGCAGGGAATGGATTTCTTGGCTACACGGTGTCATAGAAAAACTGCTGTTTGATATTTTACTCATAAATCTTGACTACGTTATCACTGTAAATCGTCTGTAAATGAAGAAGTAAAACCATCTTTTCTGGTAAGTTCTATTTCTGGAATGCCTTCCGTCGTGGAATCATCCAGCATCTGTAATGAATAAATTGTAGAAATTAATTTATAGGATCGTGGGGGAGAAACAATTTTTAATGACAGTGGGATTATTATTCCGAAAAAGAAAAACAATTATTTATTTTTATAATGAAGTTCAATCCAAGTCTTACGGAATCCGGACCTTGCGGTAGAGACAATACACAGAATATACTCACTTGGCTCACAATGCATATTTTTATTTCGGTCGAGACCTCACCATGATTCGCTGATTGATTCTAACCTGTCGTCCCTCGTCGGCTCCTGGATGTTTAGATTACACCAAAAGTTTGCTTAGGTTGGCGTTTCTCGTCCATGTTTCATTTTCATCGCAGTTCCACGGGCCAACAGTTGAATGACTAACCGAATCACCGAGTTTCAACTCCATTAATAATAATAAACCAAACATATTTTTAGTGATTAGCGATTCAGTTTAATTTAGTTATCTGACATTTATGGATAATCATCTGAACACCACTTGCACGTACCTATCGTACTCACACACACTCGTCCAGACACACTGTCCTTTCGCTATCTATCCGAGCACTCTTCATTCTCTTATTTTTGCTGCCCTTCTCAGAAAAACAAGAAAAGGACTTTACTCTACAAAGGTACATTTTTAATATTCCAAATATCTTTAGCTTATGATAATTCATCGCGTCGAATTTTACACACTGCCAAACTTACGGAATCATAAGATTATTTATTTATAATTTAGTTAAACGCTGCACTGGACCGTTTCTTTTGGTTTTATTTAATTTATTTCACATTTTCCACCAGATATTGACATTCACGTTTTATTTGTCCTATCGTCTGCAATTTGTTCTAAATTAGAAAATTCCTCAAAATTATCATCCGTTGTCCACTAATCAAATAATCTGTGTCATAGTTTAGAAACGTATCAGTTATGACTAACAGATTCTTTTTAAGCCTCACTCGATCAAAAATCAGTATTTATAGTATCATAATTGAACTTCCGCGAAAGTGAAGTCAACAGAGTATTTCTTAGCTGTTGGGCGGCAAGTTCACAGAAGTGTAGTGTTGCGAAGGTAAACTCCTAAGCGGCAGTGACTGATGGTTTCTCGTTTATATAAGGACAAGACTCTAACGGTGGCGAATGCACTGATACAAATCGGGATGGCGGTTTAGTTCAGGATCTACACCTTCGCAGGAACGCCGAAGACCGAAAGGGTCATTTATCATTTCCAACCGATTAGTTCGGACTCACTGAATTAAACATCAGCGTTCGGGGTGACAAGGACAATTATTCGTCGGAGTCCATCATAACTCACTCAAATATTAACACGTTGACCCCTACTCATATCAATTCTTCATCACGTATGCACACTGTTGATCGATGACTGGTGCCGACACGTGCTTTGTTCACTATGGTAATAATGTGTTGCACTAGTAATCAAGGGTCCTCAGTACAGCAAATTAAATGCATATTTAAATTTTTGTGAATTTCCTTACTAATAAAAAACTACAATACTCGTGGCAGTTCTGATCTCAGTTCCAAATGTATAATATGAGAGTTTATTTGACCCAAGATAATTAGCAGAAAACATTTTGGTATCAGATATGCAGACGTTAAAAAGTGTTGCAAATAGAGAAACTTGTTTGATGTAAATGTAATATTAATGACTAAATATTTGTAACTAAGAAGAAAATACATTTATAGGATTGGTTTAATGAAAGGGTTTTCTCAAGTCTTAATTGATTTAATTCAGCCCTACAAAATCACAACAACCAGTTACGTGCTACAGATTACAATGATTTCAAGAACTGAGAATACGCCTGTAAACATTTGTTTGTCTGTTCTATTTTTGTTTACCGAGTGACTTCAAAAAGAAACAGAACTATAAAAATAATACCTCCATCTGGTAGAAAGAGCGCACTGGGACTACTGAGCGTGCGTAGGTTCAGACAGCAAATTACCATTTGCCAATTTCGCTCTGACGTTAGCTAAAAGACGCTGATATGAGTACGTACACAAGTTGTTCGTCGTATTAGTGCAAAGTGACCATGAAAGAACTTTGAAAACAACATATGTGTGGCAAAACTTTTGCAGAGACAGACATGTAATATTATGTCTTTGATACTGAAACGAAGTTGCAGATGCCGCAGTGGGTGGGCAAAAGAGTATGCAGAGTCGGTAAAAGTATAAGTTGATGGCCGCATCTGTGGTCTAGTGGCTACCGTCACAGCCTTGCATTACAGAGGTCGGGTTCGATTCCTGGAATGGGCCTGGGTGTTTCTGTTGTGTGTTCACTTAGCAAACTGTACTAAACAGCAACTCAGATACTCAATTAGATAGTCGCTAACGACCTTTGATGTTAGTGCGATCATAAACACAATTTAAAAAATATATATATAAAAAAAGTTGATGTAGGTTGTGTCCCGTATTTCCCCTTGTTAACGACAAGCTCACTTTCTTCGCCCTTTCCAAATTTTACAACTTATATCATAAATGCCATTTAACGTCCAACCTTTCATAAACCAAGCATATTAGCACACATGATTCTCATTCACTTTGAAGACATTTGCGATGACCCGAGAATTATTTATTACCTGTTTTTGTTTCGACGTTAGCCATATGAGTGTAATGATGAAGAAAGAATAAAAATATATTAACGTTACGAACAGCAACAATATAAGTTCATCTTCATCAATTCAGGGCGGAACTGGCAGCTACGAATTTTAACCAGGTATATAACTACCAGATTGATTCAGCTCTTAGTCCTTTCTTAAATCTCTGAAATGAATTGTTTGTAATTTAAAGTTAAGAATGCGTAGTTACGCTTTTCTGATTCTAGAGCTTCAATTGAAGCATTTATACTTGACTGGAATTCCGCACCTTTGCTCAATTAGGATGTGAATAATGTTATTCGTGAATTGTGGGTAAGCCTGGTTTAGGTTACGGGAATGGAGGGACGTTGAATCGATCCTTGGACGTCGACTGGGATTCGCTTAGTGATAGATACCCGCCCGGAAAACGGGAGGTCCGGGGTTCGAGTCCCTGGTCCGGTCGACAATTTTCCATTCTTGTCTTTCTTATAAAAAAGCTGTTTAAAATGTAACAATATTTAATCGATATATTATTTTTCAAATTTAGGTCATTAGACATATATGTCTTAAAGCGATGTAATGGATTTACCGTATAGAAAACATATCTTACTGGAAATAACCGGTAGATCTTTGAGATTCAATTTAAATAATAGTTTTTAAAAACAAATATTTGACAGACTGAAGATAATTATAGTAAATGCTAATATAATTAATTTATTAATTTTTTTAAAAAAGTAATTTCATATTGCCACATAATCTCTGGTGTAAATAGACAAATACATTAACCGTCAAAATAATTAAAAATATTTTGAAGTAAAAAAATCTAAATTGTTTATTTATGTTCCTACTTGGGGTAGATTTTTCTCTTTCCCTCGTCTTCTTCCATGGCATCGAAGTCAAATGAGTTTCTATCGCAGCAAATTTTTAATACTTGACTAAATCACGTTGGAACATTGGCGATATACATGGGGTGGCATTCGTTTGATAGTGCTCTGCGTTCTTTTAAAATCAAGTCATACAGCAATTCTATTGTATGTTGTGAAATGATTCTAAAATATTTTACAACAGCCGAGCTACTGTACCTTGCCCTATCCGCTGTGTTTGGTGCTGGTTGTTTTCCTGTGAGTCGAACAGAGACGGAGCGGTGCTTCCCCTAAGAGGATCAGGTCTCTTAAGAGGACAAGGAGGATTATGTCGCATTCCAAAACATCGACTCCGACGATTACAAGCCACTGAGCAGACACTCCACACGAATGCTGTAAAGACACACAAGCCACAATCCACAGCATTAGCCACAAAATTTGAATAGGTACTAAATATCTATAACACTAAAAACTTTTGTCTATGCGTCCGTCAGTATGTATGTCATAGCAATAGGCGTTCAAACTACTGGTCCAAATTTGACCAACTTTGGTTCACGTGTTCCCCTCAGGGCCCGAAGCTGCCCATGATCTTTAAAATTTGTAAATATACTGAAATTATATATGTGAAAAACATGAATATGTCAACAAACATATGCCTTTTCCGCTTTCTTCGGTGAGTTTCCGCCTTTAGCAAAGTCCATACTCAAGTTGAAGAAGCGAGTAATGGCTTATTCTCTTCTTTTCTCCGAGATCTATCGGAAGATGTCTTTATTTCGAAGGTGGACCCCCGTCCCCCACCCCAAGCTACAACACAATAAAAACTCAATTTTGGAACCCCTCCAACTTTAGACCCCTGTAGTTCGCAAACTGAGGATTTTAGAAAAATTATGAGCACATAGTCGTTTGGAAATTCGATTCCCTATCATTTTAATCATATGACGTTGCTTCTGAGACCACCGCAAATGGGTCAAAATGACACATCCCTCTAAAAAATACTATTTTTACTATTTTTCGCTATTTTGACAGCCCAGTGTTAATACTAGGTTGGATTAGATAGCAGAAATCATTTAGGCTTTTGGGAATCACATAAAATGAGTGTTACTAGCCCCTCTACCTAAAATTGATCCCTCTATAGTAGAACTATGAATGTAGTGTACTCTCAGGTACTGTTATAAGCTTATCTTTAGTTACCTTCCTGCTTTATTAGCTACACGAACCCGAGCAACGCCGGGCACTTCAGCTAGTAATTGTTGAAAACTGTTTTAGTAAAAATTTTTAAAGAGTTAAATCAGCATCTTTGTCAGTTTTTATTTTTATTTAAATATTAAACAACAAAACGTTTCGTATCTCATTGGAGACTTCCTCAGGTATAATAAAAGAAATTTACAATGGATTACATTGGTAATATGGAGTGAGGTTCCATGTACTGCTAAATTTTTGTAAATTTAAAACCATTTTTGTATTTAAAAATTTTATCATAAGATATTACCCAATGTAACCCATTGTAAATTTCTTTTTAGTATACCTATAGAAGTTTGAAATGATTGCCGAAACGTTGTATTGTAGAATATTTAAATTAAAATAAAAACTGGCAAAGAGACTGATTTAACTCATTTATTGTATATTTAATTGTCAGATAAACTATTAATTAATGCTTTTACCAACATTTTCATTATTTCGACTAATGAACGTCATAGTATTTATAGAATTTGTATTTCGGTTAAAAAATGGAACTGCTGTTCCAGTGGTTCCCACTCTACACTCGACGGCTTCTATGATTTTAGTATGGGCTCATTGTAGGCATCCCCTTCGATTCAGTTTTAATTAGGAAAAGTTTTTAAATTTATCTTATGTGTTCATGTTGAATGTAGTACTGATATCATGGTCAGTACAGGCTAGGCCAGGGTAGAAAAACCTTTTCTTAGAACGGTCCAAAAATAATTAAAAATTAGAGCAGGCCGCATATAAGAAGCATACGAAAATAAGAACAGTAATACATGAAAGGAAAAACATCCCTTTATTAAAAAAGTGATTTAATCGACAACTTGGTAAAGAAAACAAATATGGAAATACTATACAAGATGCAACAAAAATAATTATTATGGGGGAAAAAACGTATTACGTATTACGCATTACGTGTTTGCAACCAATTGGTCTATATTTGCAGATATAGACGACACAGCAACACGTAAGCGCACGTCATGTAACCTCGATCGACTGTCGCTTTTAATTATTTGTATTGCTGAAAATAATTTCTCGCAAACATACGTACTTCCAAAATTTACATTGTATCGCGGAATGTTTAAAAAATAATATAATTGAGATGAAAATTGTCGATGTCCATATTATGTAATTCATTTCTCAAACAGCGTTGTTCTGTGAATACATCATTTTAATTTATAACTCATCCAGTCTGTATTAAATGACGCGGAAAATATGAGTGGTATTTGTGAAGTTTCAAATTCGGTTATTAATTTTTGTATTTGATTACTGTCAACGAGTTGAGTCTTTCTCTCTTTTTATATATTTTAGTGGAATAAATGTCTAATACCTCTGTTGTGAGTCTGGCATTGCTTTTCAACCAGATGGAGAAACACGTAGAGTGTGCCACACAAAATAATTAGCCGCGTCCCATGTTTTGAGTAATAAATTTCTGAGTATACTTAATTATCACAATTACATTCTGCGATTAGTAACGCATACAATGCAAATTATGATACGTTTTGGAAGTCCGCGGGTTGCTTATCCCCGGGCCAGGCGCCAAAAGTTTACGGCGGAGTTGAGTGACAGGTTGGCCGAGAATTGATGAGCCTGATGGTTCGGGAGAGAGAGTGACAATAGCGGACAACAGCAGAAATTTTCGCCAAGTGGAGAAAGTTTTCCATGGGGGCGTGAGGACGAAACAGCCAGAGAGAGAGACCGTAAATCTGTCAATGTAGAACCTGGATCAGCGCACAACCGCAACCAACGACGACTCTGTAAAGTGTGAAGATCAACAGAATTGTTTTTGTAAAAAATAAAACTGGTTGAAGAACTGTAAAATAGCACTAAATTGCCTCGTAAATTTGTGAATTTCAAAAATATTCAGAATTTTTTAAAGTTGGTTCAATCCTCATGGATAAGACGACCTTAGCGTGAATGAGCTCCATAGTTGTTATACACATATTTGCTATGTTTCGGGATTTTAATTCCATTTTATTTGTCTATTTAATAAATTCTTTAGCCATAAAATTCTGGAACAAGTGGCGGAACTCCTCTATTTATTACTTATATAACCCTGAGCCCCGAGTGTGTCCTACGAAAATAACTCAGTGTCTTACTTTACACCTCATAAATTAAGTATACAGAATTTAACGAAAAATACTAAGAGGCTGAAATGAGTCCTTAGTGTTCTCTGAATCGTGCGCTCCAATTTATCGTCAATGAGCTCAATGTTACAATTCTTGGGCCGCAATGTTTCGTGGAACTAGTCACGCAACATTCAACTCCCACAATCTTGGCGCTAAATCGACTCCTCAGATTATACAGTATGTAGAATTCACGAATCCTCTTGCACGTTATAGCTCAGTTTATATTAACAGGCAGATTTTGCACGAATCATCGGAGTATTTTTTTCCGTTTCCGCTTAATTACGAAATGCTTGTTTAGATTTATATCTTTGTTATTAATACTATCTCTTGCTTCACCTATTTCGCATAGTTAATATTGGTGTAATGAAGACCTTAGATGATCATCTCTGCTATGCAGTCGCAATAGATGAACCGTAAGCAGTTAAAGGGATGCCCCAATCTATACTATTTGGGAATCACAAATCTTTTCATTTGTACGAAGCATGTATGTTTATGATAATTTAATACGTGTGACTAACAGACTGAACTTAAATATTCTTTCTTTCTTTCCCTTGGTGCTGCAGCTCATTCAGGTCCTTGGTCTACAGGGACTTTCTGTCATCTTACATGACACGTTCCGAATTTGGAGTGGTACGTGATCAGTTATCGATCCTTCTTCAATCTTAATCCCAGGTTTCGTGACCATACTGATTTAATTTAACAGCAGTTTACATTTCAGTTAATGTTTTTACGTTGGCTGTGAGAAGAAATTGGACTGTTTGTCCTTTCCCAGACTGAATTCAATAGTTGCGTGGCTATGTATGGATTATGCTGTTCTGGTACATGTAGAATACAGTTTTCTGCTCTTAAAGATGTGAAAATAACGTTGGCTAGAGACGTATTTTTCTTCCCAATACTTTCTTTTTATCTCCTCAAAATCACCATGACAGTTGCGAGCTGTTCAGGATAATAAATAATTCTGCATCACTTAAATTTCCAAGATAGTTCTTCCTTGTTCAATAAGAATGGACTAGACCGGGCCGTTTTAGTTTCAATATCATCTTAACATTTTGTAGTAATTTTATATATCACGCAACTATAATACTGGTTTACACGTTGTATACTTATGCCCGGGTCGATTTAAACAAACGTTGTTGACGTCATAGCATCACGTCTCTGAAACTAAATTTATACTCTGTTTTCTCATGTATTAAATTCTTGGTTTTCAATCAAATAATTTAATAAAGCTACAAATGAAGAAGGTTCACATACCTTTAACACAATATATTTTACATCATAACACACAACTGTAGGGATCAAAGTTCTTTGCTAATATAAGAAAACAATGGTACGCTGTATTAGTCCAGAATATTCTCCATTCAAATAAATTACTTCTGCAGATCTCTCCTTAAAGCATTAATGTAGTTTTAAATATCTTCCAATTAAATTTTAGCCAATAATAATAATCTTTCCAATTTCCAAATAAACAGCACGGTCGTGAGCGATGTTAACTCTCTCTAGCCAAAGATGAAAATCTCTTCTTCCACGTAGGAAGTCTTTCCTTTTTAATCATACCACAATTAGCTGAATGATATGCTAATTGTAACCAGGAAGACCTGACACAGTATCCAGATTTTTTGTGGCGCCATCTCGTTCTGTAATAGTGTTCGTTAAAAAACCCTCTTAATTTCCCCATTCATGAAATATTTTTACATTGTATTTTTGGAAAGAAAATAGCCCGAGAATGTTTTTAAGAGGCCAGAAATGCAATATTTCTTGTTGTTCTTCCTTTTCCAGTTGTTTTCCCAACAAAATTCCGCTCCTAGGTAATGCCATTTGGACGTTCGTTCTTGAAGTTCGTAGACGCAAAGATCTACAGTCGCGGTTAGGGGCACAACTCTGTGGAGAAAGGCAAGGGAGAGAAGGGGAGAGCTAGCGCTAATTAGCACCCGGCTAACTGGGCTAATTATTGTTTCTTAATTAAGACAATTAGTGACGGTCGACGACGTTGCAACGAAGCTGTTTCCCCGGCTGCAGATGAAGTGAAGTGTCCTCTTTGCGAAGCGTCGAAACAACCCCTCGTCATACACCCTCGCCCACGAGCTGCCTGCCATTAATTCAAACTGCAGTGACTGCAAAGGTAAAAAAGGAAGATAAAAATAAACATTCGAAAAAGCCACAATTGTAGGGGTGCCAGATAACAACTTCCAAATATGAAATTGAGTAACCCTCGAAAGACGAAATGCAATATTTTTAAAACCATAATCACGAGGTAACGGTATTTTGTTGCATTCACATTAATTTTATGTTTGTTTACATTTATGATTCAGTAAGTAAAATAAATTCGGAAATTTACCTGACCACGTACCACTGTTAATTGCCTTCATAATATATGCTTGGGGTTTCCATTCCTTATGATGTATAGCAGGGTTTCCCAAACTTTTTCTGCAAAGGAACCTATTTCTTATTTTTTAGCTTAAGTAATTCCTACTTGTAAAAGTTTTGTTTTAATTTATTATTTAGTAATTATTTAAAAATATAATATAAACATAAAAATATTAATAAATAAAGCATTTAATGACTTTGATAATTTCCCCCCTTGAATTGGATATCTTGTTGGTTGTACGTTGAATTCCAACATCTGGTATTGCCTGTTTCTGCACTTCGACTTCATTGCAGCATAATAAGAAAATCTACCCTTCTGACATACTTGCCCAGAAATAATTGTATATGTGTTTCAAATGAGAGTCACTGATTAAATGAATTCGATTTTCATAATCCCTTACATTAAAGTTACTGGTTTAGCTGTCGCGGAAAAATGGATTCTGAAGCCAGGAATCGTCATTACTATTTTTCAGAAAATATTGCAAAAGAGTTGATTTCAAGTAATGTAGCTGTGTGTTCCAGAAACGTTGTGGTAACTTCAACATCTACTTTAAAATTTAATTCATTCAAACATTCGTGTAAGGTAGGAAAACAATTAAAATTATTAGATTCGACTGATGAAATACGAAATGGTACTTTTTTAACGAAAGATGTAATTTTATCTCTTCTATTGAAAATTGTGATCCTTGCTTGTTCCTTGTACTATTAAGTTTTTTATTGAGTTGAATCTTCGGGTGTGGGTGTATTGGTTCACCTTGGAAATTAAGATATCTACTGATAGGTCTGGGTTAGACAAAGAGAATAAACCCTTACTCGTTTCTTCAAGTTCACTACGGATTTTTCTAGAGGTGGGAAACCACCGAAAAAACACTTTAAAAACGTGTAGAAAACGGAGGTTTAATAATGTTTTCACATATATAAAGTATTGATGTTCTTCTTGTTTTGGCACTACAGCCCGTAGAGAACCTGGGCCTACCGGGTCGGCTGCGGACTGCCATCTTGAATGACAAATTCCTAATTTGGAGTATCACGTGATCTTCAGCAGTCATAATCAGGTATTTTCAACCATGACGACACAAACATCCAAGCCCATGTCAGGATTCGAACCCAGGACGCAGTATTTATTTAATTTGATGAATGTCACTTTAAAATATTTTAGTTTATTTTACAAATTTTTTAATTTACCTGACGCGAAAGATAAAACCAATTTGCGTATACAACGTAGCGACTATCTAAAGAAGTTCTTATTTCTGAGGGATTTAGCTCTCTGCGAACGATAGGTTAATTACGACGTGAAATGTTAATAATTTTTAAACTATATTGATCAAGAATATAGGCAACCAGCATTTATTTTTGGAGATCTCGATGCGTCTATGGGACACGAAAACTTTACGTAAAATGTTAATCACTTTTTTCACATGGATTCAGAATATTCAAAAAAATTAAAGATCATGGGCAGCTTTGGGCCCTGAGAAACACATGTACCAAATTTGGTCAAATTTGTACCAGTTTTTTGGACGCCGCGTATAACTGGGGCATACACACTGACAAAGGTTTTTAGATATATAGACTTTTAAGGAAATGAACTTGCCTATCATTTGGACATGTTTTCTCATAGCTCGGTTCCTTCATTCTGTACCCACAATTCATGCCATGTTAGTTTCCTCTCGGGATATTGTTGCCATGGAAATTAAAATCAAGATATAAAATAATAATCTGGTTTTGTAATGTTTCCGCAGATATCGCTAAAATCTAAATATTACAACGATGTTTTTTTTTCTTACTTGCGGTTTCCCTAACTAATGTAACAGTGTGCTTGCTGTTTGGACGAGTTATTTTTATACCACTCTCCCCCTGGAGTCCTGTTACCTGGAAACAAGCCCTGCGGTCATTTCAACTGAATGTATGGTAACTGTTAACAGTTCTCACTCATCCCACTTCTACCTTTAAAACACGCCGCAATTTTACCTAGGCCCAGTTCCCACTCCAGCCTGTGCTTAAATCTGAATTCTGTGAATGTAATAAAAGCCTGCCGTTATGGAACTGTGGATGTTGTTATACTCCAGGTTTTAGGGGCTCGTAAATATGTTAAATACCGTCCATGCGCACGTAACGCTTTTTATCTTTATAGCTCAATTAGCAATTACAAAAACCAGAGTAATATATTTTTCGGTTTCTGTTATTTCCATTTATTGTTTTACTTGATGTTTCTAAGGAAACATCACCGATACGGGTTCGCATTATTGAAAATTTCGGTGTTGAATTATACGGACTACTGTAGATGAAAAATTACGGCCAAAGGTGGTCAGAATTAAAATTATTTATTTATTAAATTATGACACGACGTTTCGTTCCTTTGTTTGGAACCTCTTCATCGTGAAAACAATTTACATAAAATAATTATAATTGAAGTAAATGAAATAAAATAAAATATGCCTATATATAAAATACATAAGATGCACTTACACAAAAATAATCCAAAAAGTTGTAATCACAGATTGCACAAATATTTATTGACATATTTGTACTTGAAGCACGATCTGTCTCCTTGGCTAAATTTAAAAAATTGAAGTTAAAGAAGACAATTAGAAGTTTTATTTAGGTTATGAGCATTACTTTTATATTTAAGGAGGAAGAATGGGATCTGATATATAGCATTTCACTAATTAGTCGAGAAAAATAATTTATTTCTGTGGCTAAAATTTTGACGTGTGTTTTGACACCACAGTATCTTTGTTGTATTTTATGCTGTTTTTGTGTTACACAATTCTGGTCCTTAATGATCTTTTGGTCTGGCCAATGCAACAAGAGTTACAGTCTAAGCAATTAATCTTGTAAACGATGTTGTGTTTTTCATAATTGTTGATGTTGTCTTTGATATTGTAGACAAAATTTAATTGATTTGTAATCCTATATATAACTTATTAATAAAGATTTTTAATTTATGCTGGATGTGTTCAAAAAAGAGGAGTGTTATAAATATGTTTTTATTCCGGGGATCACTTGGTTTTTGGGTTATGTTGGTTTGTTTAAATTTTTGGAGCCTAATTTTGGTGTATTTATTAATAAACGGATTGGGATAGAAGTTATTTTGTAGGGTATTTTTAACACATTGAGGTTTTCTTTTTGATATTTTTGGTGGGCAAGTTTTATAGCTTTGTCCGTCAAATTATATATCACGGCTATTTTTTGTGAAGAGTGGTGATGAGAATTATAGTTTAGGATTCTGCCCGAGTACGTGGTTTTCCTATACCATTTAGTATGTATTGTTTGGTTTTGGACTATAACTATGACATCTAAGTAATTTAAGGATTTATATGGTTCCATTTCATAGGTGAACTGGAGATTGTTATGGTATTGTTAAATTGATTAACTAATTGGTGAGTGATTTCTTTGGGAAGGATGCAAAATATATCCTCTACATACGGAGTACTTTTCAATATCTTACAATACTTCAGATCATTTGGTTGTCTTCCTTCAAGAATTTTCCCCAATCTGATACAATCAAAGGATCGTTTCTGAAGATATTTATTTATTTCTAAAATCACCGGAGTATGCTTGCAAGCCTTGTATATTTTTAATGCAACCTAATACAGTAAATATTTTTACAGAGCATTTAATTATCCTTAATTTTCTGAATATTTTAGCTTTACTGCAATATTTTATTTATAGTTTGACTTAGCCAAAAGGAATCTATCCGCGTCTCGACACGGAAAGACTGTGTAACTTGGCTAGACAAATATTTCCTTACAGGATTCTCAATAGTTATTGAAAAATGTTCAGTAATAACAAAATCTGAATCACACTGGAGTAGATAAATTAATCACTAATTTCTACACAAAATTTATCTCCTCTCAAAATTACCAATTTTCAATCTCTCCCTGCGGTACTAAACACGAAAATTTTCTTAATTATTAATTACAATTTTATAGAATTAAATTTCGATTGTGAAAATTTAAAATGAAATTTCAGTTTTTCCTGTTATAATAGTACCAATATGCACTGTGTTATAAATCCTATATAGAAGTCAAACCTCAACTTGAATGCCCTTGAGATAGCCTGTCTTCAAAAAAGTTAATATTTTTAGGTGATAATAATAAATTGCCCAGTCTTACGAAATTATTTGTTTTGAACTGTTAAAATTTGTAATTTATTTTCATGATTTAATACGCAATATATTACGTAATGATTATGCACGTTTCTGTTGATATATTTGTGCATAATTGTATCCACGGCTGTAGTAAATGCATCGTTGCGTGACAGTAGGAATCGTCTGACGTCTATAATGAAGTACTAGAGTTGGTAACGGAGCCTCGTTACTCGTATTTACGAGGCTCTAAAGTCCTGTTAGGATATTATTTACGTCAGTTATTTTGTTGAGAATTCAATTTGATAGGTCTTTCCGGCAATAAAACGAGATTTTTTCGGTCTCTCAAGAGTCCATTACCGCATACACGGTGTCTATCTAAACTGACGTTCACAATTTAAAAATCGCGACCGTGAGAACAAAATAAATGATAAAGAAAACCATAAAAATAGCTTAAAACCTTTATTACTTACGATATTTTAAGAAGCATGTTCCCATACCCTCGTTTTCGGCTTTATTTAAAAATTTTCAGATAATCTGATTCCGTGCTCGATAATTTGGACCCAGAAACCAACGACGAAATGAAAGGGTCAAGCGGAGCAACCAGAGATTAACGAAAATGACTGACAATAGATGTTGGTTTATAGCTCGATATAAGAACTTGTCGCCTAAGGAATAAGAGACACTGTCTCTATAAGTAGTTGAGAGATTTTTTTCAAAACCGGATAAATCTTAGGAACACAAAAGAAGCACCATGTCTCAGTAGTCAGTTGACCTCTTAACAAACTCAAATATTATTTGTTTTAGGTGGTAGTTATGGTATGAAAGGATGGGAGAATCTGAATAACACTGGGCAATACGCAGTAAGAAACAATATTAGAATAGTATAGTTGAACACAAATACGGAAACTTCAGAGGGTCATAAAAATAAAAGTACTGAGAGGGAGTTATAAATAATTATATGAAATCTGGCTGAACACTTCGTCTCTGATACCACCTGGTGTTTCACGTTCGCTCAACAACTTGGAAAACTTTCTTAAATTTAAAAAAACTAACTTTAATCTCTTCCATCACTCCCCCTTTCTCGCTCCTTGACAACTGCCCCGATTGAAATATCATCAACCACTTCAGCAACTGCATCTCTATCTGAAATCTTATTAACCACTTCAACAACTGAAATTCCCTTAATCACACATTAAAATCATAACCAAAACTATAAAACTACTCTTTATGCATTTTTTTATCTCCAATTGCCGTCCTCAATCTTTTCAACCTATCCTGAAACTTCTGATCTCTCCTCTGGATTACAATTACTCGCGACTTAGCCAATAGGAATTATTCTTATATTTCCGACTTCCCAAAATACGGGGTTCACATGTCTTGCTTAAAAGTCGTGAGACCTCAACACTAGTTTTTTTTCAGATTTCTGTGAGTTTCAGACGTGTCAAATGTAGAGATCGAAGCTTATCGCGTGACAGATTGAAGACCCCCGCAGAGGCGTATCTTAATCCCTCATAGGGCCTCATCAATAGATATTATGCCTGGCCCCAGACACCTGAATGCAATGACCCCACCAATTGCGCAGCTCGAAAAATGTAGTTAAAAATTATTTCGTTTAAAGGTATAAAGTAACCTCCCGTAATAATTTATTAAACACGTGTCCACTACAGTATCAGGCAATTGAATGTGGTGGTGAGGTATGGCATCGCACGATAAACAGAAATTATAAGCTTTCGCGAGTTGCATAGTATAAACCGTCGTATAATCAAGTTCAACTATTTTCCAGATTAAAAATTGTGTCAAGTCCGGAAATTTGTATACAATTCATTACCTGTAAATCTGCTGAGAAAAAGCAGAGTGGACTTTTTAATATAAATATTAACTTCTGTATTTAATCATTCGGAGTCATGTATTGCGTAGAGAGAGATGGTGGGATTTTTAACAATATCTATTAGGAACGTAAATAATACGTTAACGCGGAGGAGTTGCATAATCACTACTAGCTTCCATTTAATCAAAGACGGTGGACACCTTTGGTTCCCTTAACACGCAATGTTCCAGCTTGACAGCTCCCAGGCCCCAAAAATAATTGGCGTGAGATGGGAAGACGGAGCGCCATCACCCACTCAACCATGAGAAGGCATGGCCAATTTTCTGACGAAGTCGAATTCCTTTCTTCTTCTTCTGTTATGAAGGCGGGATTGTGGAGTTGTAACTGTCAAATGTTATCTTTGTTCCTGTCAAATTGTCCTAAAAGTTTGTCTTTAATATTATTCTCGTTAATTTCTCTCAGATTATCAGTCTAAAAATTCTAGATAACATGCCCAGTAAAAATTCTCAGTAAAAAATCGCACATATTTGTATGCTCAACGTGTGATGGCGATAACCTATCAAAGACATACACTCCAGGCATGCGTGAAAGAATTCTCGGATGCCAGCTGATGGGTCGTCTAGCTTCCGGTCCTTAGTGTCAAAATTGTCAGCATTCGTTTTTTTTTCATTTTGATAATTTTTCCATGAAATATGATGAGATAAACTTGTTCAGGCTCTCCTTGAAGCTACAACGAAAATAAATTATTATTTTATTTCTAATTTAATTGTTATTGTCCAGGAATACAATACAATATTTTTAAACCTCTGATTTTTATGTTTAATTACATACTTCAATTTTTTTTAAAAACCGGAAAAATTTGTTAGCACCTGATGAAAGCAAAAATTTTATTACTATACGACCTAATTCAATAAAAAAATTGTGTTGGTCGTTTAATTCATTTTTATATAATTTATTTAGAAAAACAGACCTAAAGTGAAATATTATTTAACACACACGACATGTCATGCTTGATAATTTTGGAGGTAATTACATATTTAAAACTACTGTCTCAACATGCTGCTATCCAAAATTTATCTTTAAAATTTATTAACGTATTTACCTATTATTTTCTGATTAATTGCTGAAAATTTCTGTATCTAAATAAAGTAAGAGAAAAAGCTGTCACGTGCCATTTGAGTTTACGAAAGAAGTCCAGCGGCAACGATTGTACTTGCAATAAACTTTCCAAAATATTTTTACGTATTCGTTTTTTTTATTTTTTGTTCAAAATACTTAGAAGTGTTATTTAAAACCTCTGAGCGCGTTGTACAGTTAATTAATACAATTCTATGATGTAGAATCAGTCCCTTTCTACTCTACACGAAAGATTTAATCGTACGGCTGTTGAATACTACATTAGGATACTGTTTATTAGGATCTATTTCTTACATCACTAAATTATTTAAGTTCATTTATAATGATTGTCCTCATAGAGTCAATAATAGACCGTGTTGAAATTCCCCATTTCTGATTTCTTGACGTCGTGGTTGCTTTCGTTATGGAATTAATATCCTTTTATACAAATATTTACTGACTACAATAATAGCATAAATAAATACATTGGCCAAATAGTCCCTCAATGTTTAACTATTATTTTTACTTATTGAATTAGTAGACCGTTTTCATTTTTTTTTGTTTGACATTGTGAATCTTGTTTCATTTTTGTTCTGGGAAAATGGGATGAATGCTCTTGTTTCAATGTCAGTGAGAAGTTCAATCAGTTTATTAGTGATAGGCCAACACTAAAAGAGTTGATTTCCCGCAAATCGCAGCCATCTATTGGATTGGAGTTCCACCTCTCCAGCCGGATTGACTGCGATTCCTCCAGGGAAATTGCCTAAATGGACGGGAGGAATAAAAGAATCGTTTAGAAGATGTTCTGCAAAGGGACATCTATCTTGTGGCAAGCGAAGGAAATTGAGAGGTGTGGGGGGGGATACGGTAGGTACAGAACTTCTACACCTAGTTAATAAAGATCGCCACTAAGGATACATTGGTAGATAATTTGGTTCCCATGGTTCATTGATTCATACTATCGACACTGATTATTTATAAGAAAAGTTAAATAAAATATAACAATTGCTTTCTCAGTTCCTAAGTAAATGAAATTGCTAATAAGTCAGAATATCTTTATTCATTTCATACTTGAAATCAAAACACAACGTTTTATCCCTTATTATCATCATCAGCAAATGATACGTATAAAAACAAAAGTATTTATACTTTTAATTTTAAAATTTTGTTTTAATGAAATTCTGTGGAACGTCGAAATGAGAAAAGCTCCTACAGTCACAGACGCTAGTCCTGATTTTGAAAAAATAGTCACTTGATAGAATCTCATTAATAGAAAATTCACGTAAAACAATATATTTGTTCTTAAAAGTAATCCGTAAAATTCGTTCAAATTAATTAGTGTGAAAAATGACGTTAATTGATTTACTATTTACAATTTAAGGTCTTATTATATTTTTAATATATATCACCTGAAGAATGTCTCAAAATATATAATGAAACTCTGAGATTGGGGTTTAAATATGAAAATAGCGAATAATTATAGTCTTCTGAATTACTGGCTATTCTAATAGTTAATATGCTATATATATATTATTTGAAATTTATTTTCTTATTTGTTTTTGGAATATTATAACTTTTTTATTATTTAAAATTAATGTAAGGATTTGTCCCTCAGTGGACAGTTAGTGGAAACGGGAAAATGCTTAACAAAAAGAATACCTACGTACATTCACGTATTCCATTAACGACAAGGTTAACATTTTATTTTGGACGCAAATAACAATACGGACATATGAAACAGATGAAGTGCATCGAAAGTTACGTTTAATTTAACTGTCACAAAGAATGCCGAGCGAATCCTGGAAAAATAACTGTTATATATTCATTTATCAAAAGTGAATAGATGACATAGGGGAAACAATAAAAAAAACAGAATAGTTGCCGCATGTCACATGCGGTTCAGTTGAAAGTTCATATGGACCAAATTAGTACTTTTTTAGTAGATGGAGGATAAATTGATTTTGAAGCTCAAAAAAATTTTGAAGTAAGGCAATTACTTTCAAGCGAAGCGTAAATAGGCTTTATTGATTTTGGGTTTCCTACGGATCAATTTATTTACGAATGCAGGTCTGGAAGCTACTGTTTACACAGTATCAATATAATTATATATATTTATTTATATATGACACAATCCTTGGAATTAAGCGATACAACCGGAATGATAACCTCTTTGACAAGACACGTGAATGACTGAACCTAGCATGAGTCTTGCCCTAGAACGATTGCGGTGGTTATTTAATGATGAAAACACACAAACGTTCAGAATACATTTTAAATGACACAAAAATGTATTTCCATTCACGGCCAAAAGGCTGCTCAATCGTTACTGTTGTTATTACTCGCACATCGGCGAAGGCGGCTGGTCCCAACCTGCATCTTCACGGCTGCACACCAGAGACTTGTCTCTTTCTAGGAACACTCTCCACTTTCTCTCCAAAACTTTACTTTCCAAAACACCGCATACGTTTTCCACGCTTCACGGTCTTCCAAAACTACCCTGGCTTCTGGAGGGGCTAAAAAATATATCCAAACTAGGCAATGGTTTTCGGCCGGTCACTATTGTTCCACAGTACAGGTTTCTTATGGGACGTTGACCTTATAAATGTAAGACACAAAATTAACCTGTTTATGTCTAACTCCGGGTTTCCCAATCTGTGTTCCGCAAACATTTGGAGTGATTCTCTCTATACTATGGATTATAATATCATGTTATAATACCACTTAATCTGTTCGTATGACGAAAACTCCGTTTGGACCAAACGGGAGAAAATCTAATTACAACGTTGTGAAACAAAGAAATCCTATTCCTTGTTTCCCGCTACAATAGGAAACATGAGTAACAATGAACAAGTGTGGACGTGTTCAGTCAACCAGAATCCAGTACGAGTGGCATAGAGATTGCCATAGCCCACAATTATACAGTTAATATTTTATTTAACTTGACAATGACCAGCTTTGACCAAAAAATAAGCCACCTTTGTTGGTGGAATTTAATTCAATAGCACAAAATTGCTATAAGTTCAATAAACCGGAGCCTCTTCTTTAACAGACGTCGATATACCGTCTCAATTTACAGTTTCCGTCTCAAATTCACGGCGTGCTAACAGTTTATTTAGACAAAGGAGCTAAGGGCTATTTTGCAAAAAATAACCAGATAACTGTGATTAGTTATTTATGCAATTTAATTACTGTTTCGCCGTATTTACCTTCGACATCGTTTCCTCCATTTCTAAAGTTAACTAATGATTGCTTGTTTAGGTTCATATGTATAGTTTCTGCGATTCTGGGTTTGAGTTTTGATTTCTTTATATGAATGACCGTAATGTTGTGGAAATGGAGTTCGTCACTGACCGATTTTGTGTATAGATGGAACCATTTTAGACTTTGATTCAGCCCTTATTTGAATTTTATGTTCATAGTGTTTTTTATTTATACATTTAGTTGTCTATCCGATGAATCTCTATTCAGAACATCATTATCATGAAAACTATCAATTTTATATTTGGTTTTAGTACTTTTATTTTTAATGTTTTACGGACTTAAGTATAAAGTGAAATTAACAAAGTTTGTGATCCTTGTGATTATATTTTGACTGAGAAATGTTATGTTTAAATTTATATCTCCAGTATGTTATGGAAGGAGTGTTCAGAACGGAATAAGGAAGGAGAGACTAAGCGTTTATTCTCGTTCCTTTTTTTCAAGAGTTCACCTCTGTTGGTTTTAAATTTCTTGCTCCCGCCGCCTGCGAGGAACTCACATTTCCATTCATCCTTCCATGAAGAGTTTACAAGTTCTTTTTCTCTACGGTTGGCGGCGCACTGATCTGTGCTCTGGCAAAGAGATAAGTACGCGGTTTCTGTTGTTCTAGTTCCAGTTTCCCAGTATCTCGATCTTGATAGATCGGCGGCTGGAACCGGTTGCTTGCTCCAAACACGACAGTACACTAGACGGGTCACGAATGTTACTTTCCGTATCTTGTCGTGGGTGGTCATTGTGACCCAGATGTGATCCCGGACCTTTTCTAATGTCACGACAAGCACATACTGGGAAATAAAGAAGTTGCTACTTTACCAAGTATTATTGAAAAGTAATTTGTTCTCCTAAATTATGAAATCCTGTACAAAGTACTTTAAAATCATACACATTTACGAATTCCTGTCTTTACGGATTAATTTATTTAAAAGTTTTCCACATGTGTGTGTGAGTTATGATGATTTACTTCAATTAGTAGTATAGCTAAAAGAAAAAAACTAATATAATGAAACTGGGGATTTGAAAATAAAAAGTGTAAAATTCTGTGTTTAAAATATACTAATTAGACAAATTAAGAACCAAATTACGGACAAAATTAAGTAAGAAAATAATTTCATTACGAAGTTTCTTTGGTAATTTCTTCAATTGATTAAAAAACGGAAGGGCTACTTGATATGTACTTTGATACGCGTATTAAGGCACCTTTCACTGTTTCCAGTGTATCAAAATAAGAACAAATGATTTTGTAAACGCCTCTTACGTGTTTAAATCAACAAACGGAAACAACAAGCATTACAGAAAGGTTGTTTGGCATATTAATTTTTGGCTGTAATTTAGATACTTCTTTGGCCAAAATTGAATACATTGACTCCTGATCAATTTTTACAACTTCAATTTTTGTAACTTCTTTGCCACTATATATAGTTGTTGAATTGAAAAAGTATGTAATTATAGACTTATTTTACATCGTGATTTTCAATTTTTATCATAAAACACACAATTTATAAGATAAATACTGGTTATTTATATTAGATATCACACAAAAATAATTTTTTTTTCAGTCGTTTCCTATTCTTTAATCGCGAAAGAAATAATTCACAATTTAAAATAAAACTGCAGATGTTTTTCGACAATTCACTGGCGTATTCATCTTCAAGTGAAAGAAAAATAAATACAAGATCTAAAATATATACACACTACTATTACGTTCACACAAAGACAAAGCATATGAAGAGATTATTGTAGACCTGGTTATCTTTGAACAAATTAATAACTTGTAATAGTAAAATGCAACTAAATACGGAATTATGTGGTACAAAGTCAAAGGCAGTCGGCTTGAGGGAAATTGAAGAGGGCTGCAAACAGTGGAATAAAACCTAGACAGTTTGACGCCGGTCCGGGATTTCTAAAACGATGAGACTCCATAACATCTCTCTGCGGTATTTTTTAAATTATGTAGAATATAGAGAAAACTTACCTTAGCCTTATAATTTAAGTCATTCGTAGCTTTAAGGTATTTAGTTATCTTTCGCAATAATAACAGTTTTCTGTTTTTTTTTCAGGTAATTGGAACCAAGTAACATTCTTCGTTATGCATTAAATTATGTGAGTATAATACAGCTGTATATAAGTATAAAGTTAAATTCCTCCTGTTCCGATACATGTATTTACAATATTAATAATGAAAAAAGGCGCACTGAAATAAAATTAAAAATAAATTATTCTATTCCCAATGTTTTTTTCAGTCACAATTTCTAACAAGAAAATTAATTCATAGTTAAATAATATTTTTAATTTTGAAATCATCTGGAGCTGTTAGTAATAATCCCATAATTATCTGTAGGAAAAAAAGATAAATTTTCAATTCACAAAAGTCTCATATATATATATTTAAAAGTAATAACATAATTAATTCTGAATATTAAAAAGACCCGTGCAATTATATAATTATGCAAAAGTTCACTATGTGAAAATGATTTATTCTTTCGCTATAACCTTCCAATATTGACTACATCAGTTATAATATGTTTTAAATTCCTGAACAAAACGATTTATTTTTTCTTAAGTCTTGCGAATTATTTTATTCAGCAACATGCACAAAATTATTGTGATAGGTGAATATAATAAACACCGTGGTTATTGCCAACGGCACATTTAGTTATAAAATTACAAACTTACCGTAGATAGTTTGTAAATGAATTGTTTGAGAAACAACTTAAATTGTGCATGAGAGATTAGTGAAAAATTTACGTACGAGTATAATTGTCATTGTTTTCAAAATTGAGGAGCCACGGGCTCTATACAATGCATCACTTATTACATAGATATAAGATGTATTAAAAGAAGGGTTTCAATATTAAACTAATGAATGGATCTCATTTTAAAATATCCGCGATATTTTCATCTGAATATTAATTTGAAAACTTCAGATTAACGTTCACTCGAGCTAAATGGGATCCATTTAGATCGCAAGTGTAGGTATTGGGTCTTGAACACGCTTCGGAATGAAAGTAGTGAGACGCCGACATGAATTTGTGTTTGATTATTATTTCGAATTAAGCAGACGACGAGGGGCGTAGGAGATTATATTGTAGTAATAGCAACGCCCTGTGGATAGATTTTATCTGTGTGCTCGAATAAATGGACTGATGTTGTTTAAACAAAAACTTTTTGGTACTGAAAAGAGGTGTCTTGGATGACGGCTGAGTAATGGAAGGTGGAACAAGTCCATGAATATTCAGTTAATTCATATAAATTGTTTCATTTAATACACAACTTCTATACGTTTCAAGCAATACCATAATTCGTGATATGTTTCTGTATTGTAACATGCTCCAGCATGTGTTTCGAAATATCTAATTATATATTGTCACTAGGGAACTTGTTTTGCTTCTTAAGATGACAATTTTTTGATGTGTGCAAGAAAGGAACTTTGTATTATGAGTACGTATTATAAATGAAAAACAACAAGGAATTCGACATGATAGGGAATTAAATCAGCTTTCCACCTTTATACGTCACGAGCCAGGGTGTGGTTGATCGTTGCCATAGCAACTGTAAAGTTCAGGAAAATGGCATTAAGGCTTCACACCGCGCGCCGTGCAAAACAATATACTTAATAGCAGCAGATATTGTAATTAAGAATAATACGAGAGATCTTAGTAATAGCGGGATATAGAATGCAATACCTTAGCGTGTCTTCTACGCAAAACTGATAATAATTTTCCGTTGAAAACCAAAGTGGTTTTACCTAAATCGTGACGACCCCGGGGAAGCAATGCGACGTAATTATCTTGTCTTCCAAGAGAAAGGGAGCGACTTCGCTCCAGTGCATAACAATTATGTGCCACGAGCTTCCCCTTCCCCTTGCTCTGGAATGAATATTAAAGTGATATTTCTCGCTCACCCACCCTTACACCTCATTTTTCTTCCTTACTTCGCGTTCCCTTCCTGGCTCTGTGTGTGTAGTGCGTCTAAAATGTACGCGGGGACTTTATTTGCGGAGTCTGTGGCAGCGCTGATGCGATTTAAAAGTGGACCTGGCCCTTATGAATTGCAAATAACACTCGTGGAAGGGGTAGTAAACTTCCCTGCGTGCAACGAGAACTTTCAGGTTAGTCTGTGTTGGTGATGAAGGGTTGCAGGGGAAAGGATCCTGGACCGAGGGAAAAATCGTGAAGCACACGAACGTGGCCTAGAGTCTGTTTTTTCAGGGAGGGTGTGGGCGTACAGTCGGGTGACAAATGTTTTGGAGATTCAATGTAGTCAGTTGTCCATACTGTCACTAACAACCCTTACCGATTTCACAGTTATTTCGTTGCTTGTCCGTAAGTTCTAAAGACGTGGAAATTATTTTTTACGATGTCAACGTGAAATCTGTTGGAAGACGGTGTGGTGTTCGTTGGTTACACCAACAAAAATATTTTTGTACAATCAAACGAACAACAATAATAATAATGTATTTAATTTGAATAGAAATATAACTCAAATTAAGTTATAGTGGAAAAAATATAAATTTACGAATATCAATTTAATCATTGGCTCAGTCGGTAAAAGCAAAAAGAATAATCTACGCAGCTTCTAAATGGCTGCTCCCGGGAACGCGGGTGACGAACGATATAGTTGAAAATTAAAATCGCGAATCAGACGAGAATGGTTTGTGTGGAAAAACCGGGTAAAATGCCGTTACCAGATGTTAACACGGGCCTGGCGACGCCGTTCCTCTTATGCCGTGCAGGATGTTCCTTCGCTGAAACACGTCTCCTCTCTAGCGCCTCGACCTTCTGCGGAGAGCTCCCCGAACCAACTGTTCAATCTACAATGCACTCCAGGCCATCAACAATGTTGCAGACGGTGACGTTTTCCCGCCGACATTTCCCGCCTACTCGGCCCCACCAAGCCATTCTCGTTTATGTCCCGTATACGTAAATAACAAAAACTAAATTATTTTTGCTTTACCCGATGAATGTGAGGGTCATGAATCACCACAACGGGCGCTTTTGGAGTTAGAAAAGCAATGATCCACGCCTTAGATCTCTTGTAGCCATTGAAGACGAATAAAGTTGCTGCGTCTAAGGTTATCTCCCGATACTGTCGTCTCAGCGTAACATTCCCCGTTTCTCGTTTAGATCATAGGCAAAAGTGTCTATCAGTCTTTCATAACTCTATGCCAGATGCCGCCGGAGCCAAGAATATTCTATATATTTTCAGTCTATTCCCTGGTGGGCTCTCCCTAGAGGCGGTCGATGAATCTTTTGCCCCCCCCCCCTCCAATCCCCCAAGCTCCACGGAGGCAAGTAAACATTTTCCAGTGCTTAGTCCCAGGTGTATAAGTAATCAATTTGCTTTTACATTAATTACGTTGGATTTTTTGAAACACCGATAAGAGTACTAGTTGAAATCTACGTTATCTTCCACATGATCATAGCTACTGTCACAAGATCATTTATGTAGTAATCTAACGTTCAACGCGATTAGCTGCTAGCTAATTAACGATTATAAAGCATGTGCTTGAAATACATTTTGTCTAAACGTTAGATGGACCTTACACGATCTGTACTGAAAAAATATTGAATATTTAAATCTAATTCTGATTGATTGGTGGTTATTCTAATAATTCAGTAAACACAGAAAATTCATAATAAACTAATGCCGGATTAGTGAAACAGCCGAATTTTCATTAATCTGATGTCAGTCACAGCTGAGACTTCGATGAAACAGGACATCGATCCCGTCTTATTGGTCCTAACCATACGGATTGTTTTTTTTTCTGAGGGTGAAATGCAGAAATCTGTAACAGACACCGAGGAAGTTCTGCACTCCTACTGTAAAAACGCCATTACTTGTCAACCTACACAGTTTAAATACTTCACTTGACCAAGGTAGGCAACTTGACATACTATCTTGGTTATTTAAGCCCTCTAATTATATAATTTGTTCTGATTCTGTCCCACAATAGGCCCCTGCGTTTTCTGATTTCAACTCGTTTTCGACTAACTGATTCAATGTATTTATTTTAAGATTAACCGTGTAAATTTGTCATTTTTTTGTGAACTAAATTTACATAATTGATTCTTTAAATAAATTTTTATTTAACTGATGTCATTTACAATTTACCCCCTCATACCGCCCATCATTCCATGAATCCATTCATAATGTAGGTCCTAAACTGCCAGACTAGTCGTGTATGTAAGGCCTCAGACATTATTTCCTTGTACGTTAAGTGATTAATGGATAGTTACTGCTTATTGATGTTTGGTTTCACTATGTGTCAGAAATTTGGAAAACCGGACGAAGGCGTTCAGATATGTTTTAAAGCTTACATCTGGTAATACGAATTCGGTAGATTACAGGTTTATGTCTTTATACACCCAGTAATTCATCACAATCGTTATAGGCTGAATAACTTAGGAGGCGTTTATAATATCGGTCTCGCTTATTCAGTGTTTCAATTAATAAGGTGTCTACAATCAGGTGGGTCTTGTTTATTCCTAACTAAAGTAGACGCCCTTGCGATGCGAGGCGGTCCATGAATATCAATAAAGAACGTGGCCCTTCTCTTGCTCCATGAAAATCATGACTTCATTTTCCTTCTCCGAGGAGACCTAATGGCGTCATTACCAATATCCACTGCGCACTTTCCCCGAGTCACGTAATTTGCCTCTTCCATTACGACCTAACAAACTGAGTCGTCACCTTCTGAGGTCGTCTTTCATCTCTTCAGGCAAGCAAGTACCGCCTTTATGCCTGAAAAACCGTTCTCCGGCAAGAGGACAAAGGGATCGGAATACTGCAACAGCCACGAGAAAGTTCCACTCTAGCATTTGCCATTTCCTGGGAAACTAGAGTCGACCTGTCAACCGAATGGAGTTTTTTAAAAAAAATGGATCTATGTATTGGTAACCATTACTTGTATATAACGGGTTATTTTACCATCGTAAATCAAAGTTCTATCGGTTTTCGTCTATAGTTCGTGAGAACTTAGTCTGAGGAATTATATGCTATTGTCGCTACTCAAATTATCGTCACGATTTGTATGATGTGTCTGTGCCGGAGCCTTTCCCCCTCGAGTTTTTGTTGGTCTGTCGCTCCTCTGTGTGTTCCCCATTTCATGTGACTGTCGACAGTTACTTATTTGTAAAGTGAAAGCAGCATTTATTCTCTTCCTATGGTCCCCATCTCTTCTTGAAAAAAAAAACCGAGGCTTCGTCAAGTTGTCGCTAGTGCACCCAGAAATGTCAAGATAATCACAAAACGTTGACTGAGAAAAAGAGAAATAGTGACTGAAGTTTCCAATTAACGTTACCTAATATCTCTTCTTTATAAATTAATATTAATAAAAGTCTTTGAGAAGCGTTCAATGAGTTCTTACGTTTTTAATTCAGTTACTATTTTCACCATGTAAGTGCTGTGACGTTTGACATTCTCTGAACTGACAAAGTTGTGGAACAGAAAGACCTCTCCCAATGAAAGATGCCCGAATAATTTCATAAAGTAATTACGTGGCCAGACAAAAAAAAATAATGAGAGTGCTTTAACTTAGGATCTATTTTCTTTGTTCTGCGTTTCATGTATTGATTATTGAACGCTACAGCGTGACTGATTGGATAGAAAAGCTGATCAGCGTTTCTCAGGTAATCGTAACAAACGATTGGCTAATTATAGAAATAAATGAGTCCACTTCCCCACAGTCAAGTCGAAAGTTAGCAGTGTTTCCTGAAGAAAAGCGATACATATAAATGTTTTGAGCAGTGGATGAAACGTTTAGCGAAGTCTGTTGCTACAATTTGGTGGTTGACCTCTGATAGTGAAGCTCATATCAAGTAAATAAACAAAGTTCAGTTAAGAGTCGTTAGTTTTTGAGAATATATGTACATCTCTCAAGTGATTAAACCTCACGCTATAAGTAAATACCGTCTTTCTCGCTATGAAAGTGGAATGTCAGTCTGTAGAAAAACTGGGCGTTCGTCCTCTGAAGGCAAAGTACATATGAGGTCAATAGTTTACTTAAAAATTTCGTTAATTTTTAACCAACGTATGTACCTATCATAAATGATTCAACCTCACGATATAAGTAAAATCTATAATTTGTACTACGTAATTCGAATATCATTTTATTAATCACAAGAATACACGTGGGCCGAATGGTTAAACTACATGGTACAATATTTTGTTATTTTTTATAATTAATGTCTCATCAATTAAAGGTGTGCCTACACGCCTGTTAAGTATTTTAGGAACAATTTCTGCACCAAATAATATCGCTTCTGACGCCTGTTCCTTTGACGACACTCCTTCGAGATATTACCGAAGCCTTTCTGCCCCGACGAATATTCTCTCTTTTCTTCCGATCGCGCTGATTGAAAGCCGATCATGAATTCTGGGAAAGTGAAGAAAAAGATGATGACGTAGAAACACCAATTAGTTTCACTTGGCCGACACGTTTTAGAATGCAGTTCCTTCGACGCTAACAAGGAAACGACGATCTCATCGCACGAATAGCCCGACAGCGCCGAGAAAAACGGTTCCGTCTTTGTACGGGGACTTATTTATTCCGCTGAAAAAGACTCGCAGGGAAGTCTTGCATAAAGACGCCACGTTTGGGCGCTTCAAAGGATTTGGCAGTATGGCGGACTTTAATAGCTGTCAACATATCTCGTGTTTTCTGTTTTTTACATTTTTTATTTTGTTTCATTTAAACAGATTAACGGGTTATTTATCGCTAACTGCGCTTATGTCATTGAACGATACGAACTACATTAAACAATACGGAATAAACAAAAATATATTTCAACAGTTAAGCTTCTCGTTAATTCCTAAAAAAACTTTAATTACTCCAAACTCAAAAATTGTAAATAATACGAAAATTTAGAAAATAGTTGACGTTTCCAACACCGCTTGTGTTCCATAGCATTGACAAGCATCACAAGTGATGATCGACCGCCTACTTTCTTTATAATTTTTATATTATTCATTATTTCAGTAATTGTATGTTATAACGGCGGTTAATTGTGTTTATTTTTAACAATTCAAATGTTTTTTTGACTACACTTACCCTCACTCTTGACAGGGAATCTCGCATGCTATGTAGCGTATATTGTACCTTGCTAAGATTCAAATATGAATGGACACTGTTTAAGCGTTTTTTCGTTTATCTCTGTAAAACTGGCCGACCGTCATGATAGCATTTTATTTATATAAACGTGAGTGCTAAGAATCTAGGAAAAGTTGATAGTTAAACTCATCCATATAAAAATTGTATAGAATACACGATAACGGTTTAGATTTCGGCTGTTACTTCTCTTGAGGGACAAATGAAATGATCAAATAAATATAAGAGCCACATTGTTAAAGAAACTATACAAAAATTTAAATCATTGTAATAAGATAGTGTTATAAGGTTTATTCAAGTTATTTGTCATTGAATGCATTAGGATTACACCGGTTATATACTGTAGAATTTCTCTCTTAAGTCTTGAGAAATTGATTTTATCAACCAAGACCAGTCGAAACTATGTTTTTAACACAACTGTATACCTATGAACATCTAATTTGATGTTATTTAGATGTTCATTTATTCATAATTTTAGGGCTTATATTCCCAGGAAGTCGATTTGTCTTTGATGTCGTTTACAAATTAAACTATTTTTCGATTTAAAAACATCACCAACACTTTAATTATTGAACAAGTGAATGTTTGCAGTGTAAAGTAATTGATAATAGATTTATCAAAAGAAATTCTATTTAAAATTACTGATATTCCAACCTGCACGCGGCTACCTGGGTTCAATCGCTGTCTCTTATTTCATTAATCAATGATGGAGGACACTATGGGTTTATTTGACAGTCAAAGTGTGTCTTACTGTTCCTAATTTATTTCACATTTCTGTTAACAATTTCTGTCTCAACTATTGTTGCCCAATAGCACGTGACATAGATTTTATCTGTATGGAGTATTGTCAGTAAAATATAAAACGTTACAGTCTTTTAATCCTTTAGACTTGAAAAATGTATCAAATACGTTCTCTTGAAAAGCAGCCCATAACCTGTTGAAGCCTCCCGCGAGAATTATTTTTGCGCACTAAGTTTATTATTCCGCTTCTGCATTAATGCCGCCAACGCGGTGAAGGGTGTCGTAAAAAAGAGAAACTTGGGTGACCTGGAAGTGGGTGGTGGTGTTAAATGTATAGAACGACTATTGCGCATCTGGCGAAAACAGATCTCGGCAGAGAAAACCGCTAGAAAGAGCAAATGAAGTAGGCTTAACTTGATTTTGTGAGAGAGCTGTAAAAAAACTGTATGTCGACCTGTTTCTCCGGTCCCAGAATAATACAGCAATAAAAGAACAAGATGAAGCTGCGCATAAGGGATGAGAAAATTAAGTGCCAGCGTGGAGTCCTCCATTTCCATGGCCGGCAACAGTCCGCGTCGCGTCTAATAAAACGCCAGGCGCCTGTCCCTCTCATCACATCTGCAATTCCAGTCGAAATGAAATACAACCAAAAAAAATAACCCTGCGCTGGGATTGCAGATGTGAGGTCCGTTCTCCGGTGGGAGATACACATATATATTCACATACGTGACCCCAATATGGAACACCAAACATGTGTCTAAATATTTGCAACTAATTAACCGACTCTAATCTACTTCGAGTTGCAAAATATAAAGGTTAAATTATTAAATTCTTAACTCCCGTGGAAAAGGTTTGCAAATTTTGTGTTCTGAAATGAAAAATGCCTTTCTATTTGATCAGTGAATTTGTACGTTAAAACTGAAGTTGGCTGCTTAGCAAATAGCAAATAATATGAGATGAGCTGTTTTAAGAAGAGGATTATTGTCATAATAGGGGATCCGTCGCTTTGAGAGAAGCTGGTGTAACGCTATCATTCCGAAAAAACATTCATTATATTCTTACGAGGAGGGTAGACAGAAATGTCTTTTTGCCACTCCGTCTCTGAAGTGTTACTGATGATTTTTTGACGCACACCAACCATATCCTGAACCAAACAGTATTTCTGTGTTACAAGTTATAAGAATAATTTTTATACTACCAAGTTTCTGTAACAAAGTTCGTGTTGAACTGCGTTAGAACCTACTTCCACTACTGTCTCAGGTTAGTGGATGACTGCGAATTGCATTTTGAGACGACTAGCTATTTCTCTCCAGCTATATATACCGATTCTGATATATGCGAGGGGGAGACTGTTTTAAGATCAAATTGTGCCTTGAATAAGGCACAGTAACCTGGGAATAAGATTCGACGTGAAGGAAGCGTTCCTTGTGGTAATTAAATGTGAATCACCGCAACATAGTTGACAATTAAAATTTAATAAAATCTACAAATCTTTAGGGTTATGGAAAATTTTGTAATCTTCAAGACGACAACAGGTGAAGAAGAAATATTATCCTGGAATTCGTCCGAATACTGGCAGATAAAGTAAGCGCAGAAATGGATGGATGTTGAGCTGAGATGATTGTTTGATTCGAAACTGAAACCATAGCAATGTTATATACTTTGTCAGGCTCTTACGAGACTCACAATCAAAGGTCTCTTACGAGTTTAGGTTGTGTTGGTTGGCCGCTCTGTCCTATTCTTTTAATCGAACGTTTCCTGTCTTCACTCATGTACTATTCTCATTTCGTTCCCATAGCCCAGCTACTACTTTCTTCGTGGACATTTCCAGGTTAAACATTTTCAGAAAAGAGTTCACCTTGCTGTTCCGGTTCGATATCAACTGAAGCAGAAACACACTCACGAACTGTTTCTGTATTTAAATATATCAGCTGTTGCCTGAAATTCAGAGTTAGTATCATACACACCAACGTCAGCTCACTTCATTTCTCTCTCTATCAGGCTTACTTGAGATACATTTTCCATTGAATTCGAACCTTTACGGCCAGGCTCGGTGACACATAACGCTTATTAAGTAAGTGCAATATTTTCTCATATAAAAGCGAATTGACAAATTGAACTCAGTATTCTAGAGCCCGGCGTCATTATTTGAAATAAATATAAATAATAATATAACTTTATTTAATATTGTTTGTCACAATATTGAACTTTATACATCTCATTTGTTACAATGTTTCTGCTATTGAAAATTCTAAATACTATATTTGCTAACACTTCCATCAATTTAGACTGTATTTCTTCTGAAGAAAAGAGAAGTATGAACCTCATAGTTTAATTACTTATGGATTAATTATTATTACAAATAATTGAATCTAATCTCATTTGGTATATTTTTAAACAAAATTGTTTACGAGTTTAAATTTTAGAGCAAGTATAAAAACAGTTTCCATTCCATTATTTATCAAAATAATTCACCAATTGAAGAATAAAAGTATGAACATCAATTTTCTTCCTTTTTCTGAAATAATTGATCGACCAGTTTGAAACTCTTATGGTAGTATTTGTATCTTTCACTAACTTAAATTATTCCAAAAAATCGAAAGAAAAATGTAAATAATTTAATACTTTTCGTGGGACTTCTGTGTAGGGGTTGTATAGTTCATGGTTGGTACTGGGTATATTTCTATATTCCATTTTATTGTACAACAAGAAACTTGACAATTATTTTGATATGGTTCAATAATTTGATATTAAATTGAATTTTTAATAGACTTGACATGGGATTGTTAACGAAAACATGCAAATATTATGAATTCAATAATATATATTGTCATAGGAGACAGTCAAGAATTAATATAAACAAAAATTATTTGAATATTGGTATATTAACAAAATCGTTTACGGCTCTTCCACAATGCTTAGATGTATTATTAGTTAATATACCTACGACAAGTAATTTTCGTTTATTCTTTATTCTTAAGAGACTTGGCCATTAGATAATTAATTTTAATACCAATTACAACAATGAAAGCTATTCAGAATTTAATTAGGAATTATATAAATTTTAATAGTCACAGATATTGACTTATCGATTTATATCCGTTATCCATAACTATGAGAGTACAAATATCGTTTTCAGCGTAGTAAATTACATAAATGCTTTCTACAAACATTTTATCAATGTTTTAGGTGTTTGAGTGTTCAACGAGGTTACCAATCTTTAATATGGTATGACGATGAAAATAAATTTTCAGGTTATAATAGCGCAATGTGTCTAAAGCATCAAAGAAATAAATTATTGAAACCAATACTTATATTTGCCTGACATCAACAGAATCAATGATAGATAAACTGTTAAGAATTTCAGAAGTAATTTTATAAAAATAACATCATTTCATTCCTTTCCTGGAAATATTCTCATGTGCACAAATATAAAATAACGAATTTAGTATAGATGAATTCTACGACTATGAATACAAAGAGCGAAGGATTTCCCGATGAATTTGTTTCAGATACAATTCTCGGGTTTCACCCCGGGTGAAAGTTTGTTTACACAACGTTTCGACAGAAAGCTCCGTCATCGTCGTCAGGTAGACAGTCTACTATGAATGCAGTTTACCTTCAGTAATTTTATGTTCGCTATTGGTCATTAAAATTATTACAACAGAAGGACTGCACGCCACTATCCCCTAATTTGCAATACAGATATAACATACTGTAATTTGCAATACATGTATGATTGCGTTTTCTATGCCTTGATGCCAAGCAAGCGGCGGTAGCGACACCTACAATGAGTGTGGAAGAAGAGATTTTACATCAGGTATATCGTACAGGAGTTACATTTGAAAGTTGGTTTCGGGTAAGAAATTTCAATATTATTCCTCGATTAATAAGAATGAATGCCTTACAGCAAGTCTCCGATTTTGATAGAGTAAGAATTTCAGCCTTCCGAGATTTCGGTTTATCGCACCGCAGTATTGCTGCTCGCATTGGTTGAGATCCTATGCTTGTCGGCAGAATAATGGGTTCAGGACAGTAGTACGATACACTTTTTAAGACCAATGCCCCCACCCCTCCCCGTCCCAATCAGGAAGAGCAGAGTAGACAGACATACGACAATTATTTATTGTAACACTTCTTCGATGTCTGTAGCGTTATGGGTTGAAAGTACGGCTACCTGGACACCGCATCACAGACAGAAGCTCGAACTAAAATGTGAAATAGGACTTGTTTGACGGCATCGTGGAGAACGCACATTGCCAGTTTGCATTTTACATCGTCTCTTCACTTAGTGATAGTAAGTGGAGCCATTGAAAACATGTCACCATCGCCTCTTATTCGCATTAAGGGCACTATGAACAGTAGCTGTAATATTTATTCGATGAAACGAAAATGATGTGTTAATCATGTGTCGTACATGTTGTCCGGTTTATATTTTTAATTGTTGAGACTGTATTGATTTAATTTTTATACAAAATTAGCCACTCTTTAGTTTTATACTGCTTATCTTATATTAATTTTGGTATTGTTATATGTCGCTATCATATTCTAGTAAAGATTACCGAATCGTAGGGAAATTATAGTGCTTTGCACAAGGCAGCCGTTAGAAAAACCAACGAGTTGACACTTTATGGTCCTCTGATTTGCCTACCTGGTTCTTTTTCTTTCACACTGACAGCGTTTCCCCGCTACTGGTGACAAGGATTCGGACAAGTGGTGCGCGTCCGTCATGCATTAGAAAGGTGGAGTTGTTCTTCCACCTTATTAAAAGCGTCCGTCGGAGCGTGAAGACCATTCTGGGATGCCATGTCGTACCTCTAACGGTTAGCGACGGGCAGGAAACTGTGCGCCTGTTAAAATGTTCCGACGGGGAAGTGAAATCCGCAGCGGACGCTGTATGGCTTCCGGGCGATGCGCATCGAGCCACGTAGGGAACCTCACTGCAAATGATTCATCAAGGAGAGGACAGGTGGCGAATGACAAGGCCCGACATTCTATTTACAACATGTAGGTGAATAAATTAGTTAAAATGTTATTTAAACAGAAATACTATCACATTTTGATATTGAACCTGTCTTGGTTGGTTCCGTTGGGGCAACTTGTCATAACCCTTTAACTGCCTAAATAATCTTAAATATATTGGCACATTTTTCAGCCATCATTTATTCCGGCACTTACAGGCATTCAATGTTCAACATATTTGCCATAAATTATCATCCACTTTCCCATTCGTAAACGGATCGGGGCTCTCTCCTCTTGTCTCATTTCACTGAACGACTCTCAACTACTGGCAGCTGGGAAGGGCAATAAACTTGCGGAAATGAGAAAAACATTGATACATCCATGATCAACTTCCAAGAATTTACGGTGCCTGGGAAGAGAGACACTTCATGTCGTCAATAAACCGTGGGAACAGACTGCTATGGTGATCGCTTATAAAGGATGGGAGCAGTTAAAGGGCAACGTGTTTTTAAGTACCACGAGAGCCTTCATAAGTTGGAAAGTGAATCATATCGGTAGAAAAGTAACGAAGCACGCCTCTTGGCTTTACTCGTACAGTTAGTGAGTCCTCTGAATCTGATTTTTTGTAAGAAGAAAGCAGATCCATTACCACTAGTCGGTTGTAAAGCACATGTTCTATGCTCAGGTCTAGTCATCACACTGTATTATATAGAAGAATATACCGTTCGTATTTCGTTCATGCCGAAATAGTTTTTTTGTCCTAAAGACGAAACAACATGTACAGAATTTTGATAATGTTGAATTCATTGAATATATAAAAAGGGAAAACCTTATAACTCGCAGTTGGTTTAGAACAGGTCTATCATACGTTTCGGAGCCAATAAAATTGAAGAAGGAGATGAGCCTGTCGGAGTTTTCTCTCGCAATCGTTTCTCCTCAGAGTGACGGCGGGGCTCACCTATCTGTTGGGAATGCCTCGTACTCTCTTTGTTATTTCAAAGTTCTCACATGCCGAGACACCTTTATCTATTTTGGGAGGTATATTTCCTTGGGCATGAGGCAAGAGTTGTCATCTAATCCCATTGGATCAGTCGGACAGCTGCCTCCTAAAACTAGTGGAGACATGGAGAAGGGAATTCTGCGACCCAACTCGTCTCCCGTCATTCGGAAGGGCGTGAGAATAGTACCCAATGCCCGACCTACCTGATGCAGACTTTCTAGGGTTTTCCCTTGATCACTTTAGGCGAAACACCGTGTAGGATCCTTAAACTATAGCCTGCGGGCCCTAGTCAACCCTTGACTATCTTGCTCTACCTTCCGCATCCCCCTTTCCAACAAATCCCTTCCTATGCTATTAAAGGGGAGTTGACTTTTTCAGAATCACCCTCATGTAGCGTGGTAACCCCTCCCTCCACCCCCCCAAATGAACAATTTGCGAGGCAATTAAATAGATTCAAGATATCGAAATGAAACGTACACGAAAATTTAAGTTAAAATTCCTGTTTCAGTCATTGAAATATTCGTTGAAAACCGTTAAGCCTTATCAGAGGCTATTTGAGACAAACTTACGAACAAACAAACACAGACAGATACTTCAGTTTTATTTACTGGTATAGATTAATGAATTAAACACATTTTACTTCACTCGATGACATGCACGCTGGTTTTCCGTCGCTCAAATGTTTACACTTCAGCCGATGCTTTTAACTGCAGATGCAGAACATTATCATGAAAATTTAAAGCAGTTTTGTATATAACTGTAAGAAAAATTATTAGGTATTTAAATTTCACCATTCTTGGTTTGTTGGAAAGTGAATGATATTTGTAACGTTGTTCTCCACATGCGATTTCTATTTTCTGGATGAATTATCAATAAGGACGCATTGTTCGCCTGGCAGTGACAGTGTAGCCAGACGAGATATGCTTGTTGTACTAGAAAAGTCTACGAAGCGCAGAATGGTTGTCAGCAGAAGGCAATCTTGAGGGAGGCGAACTTCGTAATTGAGTTTCAGCTCGAAGAATACGTTTCAGATTTCTGCTGTCAGACGTAAAAGATACACGGGCACGTGAAGAAGGGGATCTTCCTAGAAATTTATTAAATGTTTAGTAACAAAAGAAATAATACCCCCCGCTCTTGAATAGTTTTTCAAAAGGGCTGTTAATACAATTCTTGTTCGTGGAACTCGTGGAAGTATCGATACCATTTAATTTGTATCGAGACACTGATTAAACTCTAACTATCTATCGAGTCTTCGTTACTGAAGAGAGAAAATCGCCATTGTAACGAGGAGAGCTTGAATCAAATATGATATAAGTGGATCATTACTTCATTAAATGAAAAGTTATCATACATGAGAAAGTATGCATTAATTTTTTCTAGAAATCGTGTTCAGAGCAGAACCTGTATTAAATTTTAATCTAGTTATGTGTGTTGTTAGGCGTAGAAATAAATCAAATGGAAGAGCCGCTTAAGCGTCTACATGTAAATCTATAATTCAATACAGCTACGAAAGCAAAGGACTTCAGATATATTCTGCTAATGAAATAAAAGCTCTGATACATTTTAAATAAAATAATATAAAGTTAAGCCTATGTTTTCGACGAAAAACATATTTTTTAACTGCAAACAATAATCAGACGAGTCAAATTGGAGTTAAAAATAAACTTACGATTCCTTGTATTATTGTGTCAGTAAAGCGTAATAGAAACACCAGATTCTATAAATGGACCGTTTATTAATAGAGTTATATCGAGAATGACGTAACGAGGCCATGTTCGTAGATTAATAATTCAGCAGGACAGCAGGACATTTTTTAAAGTAAACAAACCATACTGGGAACTGACACCCTTGGTTCTGGCAGGTAATCTTTGCAGAGTTTACTTTTTCTGTTTGTGTGTTTGAGCTGCTGCTTAAATGTGTAGTTAGGAGTTTGGACTGCAAATGCGTATTTGTCAATGTCAGTTCAGTAAACGGCGAAGTGGCGATAACGTCTTGAATGGAGTGTTGAAGAATTATGAGACTCGCATTAAGAGACTCGTATAAAACGTTAAAATGGCAAGTAATTAAATCAAATGTGGAAGTTAATTATTTTTTCTGGACGGTGAATATTAAAATTACTGACTATTATGGCCCTATTGGAGTACTTGAATCGTTACATTTATTCAGTAAAAATATTTTGATTAATCAACGGGGTGAAGTTAGCGTTTGGACACAACGTTTCGTATCAGTCGTCATCAAGAATCATGTATTAAGTCATTAAATCTAGAAAGTATACGTTATTTTATGATATTTTTGCTAGCAAAGTAAATATTTATATGGAATTTCTGATCGTAATTTGATAAGTCTTATCAAATTAATTTTTTGTGGCATAGCTATTGTATTTTAAACTTAAATATTCCAAATACGATCTTCTTATCCGTATGCCTTTCTCTATTTGCCATTTTTTAGAACTTTACGTTTAAAGTGTCATATAATCTGAAGATATTTTGTTCTTTATCGTGTTTCACGAGTTTCACTTTAGTCGTTCTTGAGTTCCACTTTAATGTT
Organism: Eucriotettix oculatus; assembly: GCA_034510155.1. Classification (NCBI taxonomy): domain Eukaryota; kingdom Metazoa; phylum Arthropoda; class Insecta; order Orthoptera; family Tetrigidae; genus Eucriotettix; species Eucriotettix oculatus. The sequence goes on from CM067378.1 coordinate 45,015,388, forward strand.
TTTTTTTACACTTCCAGAGCACCACATATTTATGGTTATCAATATCCTAATTATAGATACACACACTCAGCTAATACAGTTGAATCACAAGTTTACAAGCTAAATAATAATATAAAATCATTCAAATATTGCGTAGTCATAATCATTACTTTTGACAACTGGTTAGGGCGTTACTGTTCGTATTCTGTGTTTATTAATTGATTGCTGCATTATTTACAACCGATTAGGATTTAAATTAAAAAGTTACACACACATAATTATGCTCGTATGTCTGTCAATGTCGTTAGTACTCCGCGAATCAACCGTTAACAATTTGCGACAGAAGGAAACATTATTGGGTTTTGACAGTCGCGCTATTAATGCAGTTTGAGCCAGGTGGAAACCCGAGAACGTTTCTTTCAATAATCATACCGGGAAAACCTTCGATCTTTGATGATTTGCGACAGGTGTTTAAAAAGTTACAGATACTCCAGAATAAGCTATGAGATTCTACAACTGATGTGCATAGACATATTTCGTCAATAAGTACTGTGAGGGACTAATTGTTTGTCGATTTTCTTCAGAGCTGCTAGTTCTGTTTTAGTGTTTAAACCACGGCAGAATTTATATTTAATTGTGTTTAGTTTTTTAATTATGTACGGTGTACAATGATGCGCAGAGTATACGAACCACTAGTTTAAGTTATATAAGAAACCTCGTTTAAATTTAGTTCTGTAAATTTTGTTTTTCTGTTATTACACTTACACTTATCTTTTGTTAATCAATGTACAGAACGTTAAGTGCTACATAAATTCTGTGAGTAGTCATAAAGTGGTAATTTTTTAAATTAAATCTAATAACTTCAATCTAAATTTTCAGGTTTAATTATCCCCAAAAATGTAACCAATTCGTGATATGCCAAGTTTTTGTCATGTCAGACGTTCTTTATCTGAAAAGCGAAAAATATTAATGCAAAAAATTGGCGAATACTAAATAATACTCTAATATTAAGCCAAACTGCATTTTTTAGTAATTAAAACTTACTATTGCTATAATTTTTTTCCACATTGGCAAACTATATTTTCATCGAAATTAAAAGGGATTTGACTGTTTATAAATTAATATAGTAATTCATTGCTAATTTAGTAAGAAATTGCATTTAATATTTAAGGAGTTACATTTACAATAAAAAATTAATACAAATAAAAGAACACTACGTTTCTGTTCTCTACGTTTGGGATCTCACCAGTTTAATGTTTATTACTTCCAGATATATCTAAAAATAATGAAAATTATATGATACAACGCTTAAAACAGCAATGAAACTGATCTATGCTATCGTTTTACTTCAAAATAATTTGTAAATTTGTAACGAAATTTGAAATAAAAAACTTAAAAATAAATGAGAACTATTTTAGAAAGAAGATACGAGTATTTTAACTTCAACAGAATTATAAATACAATTTTAATTTTGGATATCATTCTTAACATTATTAGCAACTTTGTTAGACCTAATTCGCTCATTATTCTTTAAAAGTAACTTCTCACTTCATCCAGAATTTTCTCCTCACTCCTAATATTGTTAACTAGCTGAAATTATAGAAAATTAAAAACCTTTGTTTAGAGTTCAAGAATTTATTTTTCGTCGTCATAGCTCAATTTCTCAGAACGTTTCGAGAAGGCTTTAGTATTTTAACTTGGTTCTTTAAAACACTTGCTATTTGTAGGAGATACGTACGGAAATTTATTTCGTTTTCCTCCACTCAAGATCTTGGTATGCACACGTATTTGATGTCTAATTCATTAGGATAAACCTAAAAAAAATCGATTACATAATTCTGCATTATTTTGAATTTCATCGGGTTCTTTCAAATAAACATAACCAGAATGTAGGAAGCTCCGGAGATATAACGATGAAAAATAAATTCATGGGACTGTAAATAAAACTTTTCTATTTTCTGTAAATTCACATTTACATTAACGTTTGGTTTCATGCTAACTTTTATTTTTCTTACTAAATTATCAATTAATTACTGTGTATTTGCATTGGTCAAATGGGAAATTTCATATTTACACTTCTGATAAAAGCTTCCTACGGTCCAATGTCGTCATTGGTCCTTGCATGGAAAGGGAAAGGATTGGAATGCAGAACACAAATACAGAGATTTGAGAGCCTTTCATTGCTGTTTGGTCATTGAGAGGGAAAGTGCATGCCCCTGTGCGATATTTTGCAACGTCACAGTTGTGACACTGTTTGAGTGACATACAGGCAGCAAATCCCCCGAGGATGAGCTAACCGTGGTGAGAGGCAAGGTCGCCTAGTGTTGCGTGATAACTGTGTCGAGTTGGCTCGCCTCCGTATTCGACATGCAGGAATTACTATTCGTTGCATAATACAGGAACACACTGTATTCAAAACAGATCTCTCTTCATATTAACGGCATCTTCTTTCCCTGCTACATAGACCTACTTTCTACATGGTCTTTCCCATCTACGAGTACGTAACAGTGATGACATTTTTACCCCACTCCCCGGCGATTCCTGATACCGTCTTGATTATTCCCGCTCAATAATCGAATGACCTTGCTTCTGATCCTTGATGTGTATAATATTTTGGTGTGAATTTATCTAATGCGCACTGTACAAAGCGTATACAGACGAACCGACCTGGAGGGATTTCAAAACTCGTATTCATATACCAACATATGTAGCCGAGAAATGATAATCCATTTAAAATTAATCAGAGAAGACAACGAACGGACGTGGGTAAATACTCCTTCGTAAATAGGATCGTAAAAGACTGGAATGATTTGCCTGCAAGTCTACTAGCGACTTTTCCGAAGAGTGTAAAATTATTTAGGGACAGAATTAGGGAAATAGTTTAACTCAATGCATTCAGGCTTAGAATTAGTGTTTAAGTATTTGTATATTGAATTTTTATATTAGTATAATTTTTTTAAATTATTTTATTTTATGTCTTTAACTTATATTCCTTTATTGGAATATTAAATGCATGTTACCACCGGGCTCAGCCCATTGTAACGTAATAAATCTATCTATCTATCATAATCATCGAGGTGGCTAGTTACTGCTTCCGGGAACGGATGACCTTGGTTCGCTTTACCAGTGCCATATTGCCTACGGTATAGATGTTTACAGCTGCATTATTTACTAACCACTACAAAATATGGTTAACCTCTTCGATACCCTGGACGAGATATCTCGCTTCCTAACCCCATATTTTTACATTCTAGACGAATATATTTTATAACGTATTCTATTCGTATAGCTATTAGAAATAAATAAATATAATTTGATGCAATTTTTTTTTTCATGTGGTATAGCCGAAAACATGGTGTTACGCATATAGCGACATTTACACTTCCAACAAAAATACCGTGTTTCCTTCCGTTTTCTTTGCACACGACGCAACGTTTTGTTGAGTACTTTTTCTTTGGCGTCTCCCGTATTCTTACAGGGAAGCCTCAAGACTTTAATCGAAGTGGATGCCTTTTACTAAACGCTCTTCCTCGTTTATTATGTGACGTGCAATGTTCTTCTAATAAGCCACGAATGATGTCTTCTTTCATTTGTAAATAACTTTTACTTTCTTCGTGGAGGCATTTCCACGCTACGAGGGAATTATAGATTGCTATATCTAATAAATGCAAAAAGTACTTCTTGTACCACTTCATGCTTTTACGTAAAGAAGGATTTGATCCATCCATCCACGCCACACATGTACTGATTATAAACTATAACGGCATTGGGGTTTTTATCTAGTTTCCTGTAGTCATCAATTTTTGTTGATTCTTTAAAATGGGGAGTATGTACTGTAGTCAAAGTTGATACTAATCTTTTATCTTTCCACACAAAGAAAGCCATTCTCTTATTGTACCGTACTAACATATCTTCTTTCTTAGTCTTTTTGCATGTACTGACTTGTTCGTCACAAGGCATTAGTTTTCTTTTCAGTCGAACAGTAGCACACACATTTGTACCGTTTATGTGTAGCTTTTCATATAAAGCAGGAGATGAGTGCCAGTTGTCCAAAAACATAGTTCTTCCTTGATGTAAAATATTTTTTGATAAATCCATTCAACTGAACCGGATACATCAATCGAGTCTTCCAGCATACTACTCACAACTTACCATAAGTGACATAAGGCCTCCAGGGCAGAACACAAAATATTTCGTCTATAATGTCAAAATATTGGTGCTACGAAGCGTTAATCGGCCAGTACCGAGAAGCGAGATATCTCGTCCAGGGTATCGAAGAGGTTAATTAAGAAAATGAAGTGACAAAGTACTTAAGACTTCTGATTTAGCTTGGAAAAAAAGTGGATCTTTTATTGTCCAACCATTGGATTGTTTTCTTTTTCTCCCTACCTTGTTATATTTTTTCTCTGTTGTTTCCTTGTCCGACTGTCATGATTTTGTTTCGTTGCAGGGATTTATTTAATTAATTGTATTTTACGAAAAGTATTCGTCTGCGTCCTACCTACAGAACTGTATTGATACAACTACATGTGATTCCATTCTCCCTGTACGAAACATTTAATAACGCATGTTCTGTTTACGTAAGTAGTTATGACACGGGAACAATTCTTTGAAACGTTAAAGACCTCATCGGGTCCAGTGAAATTTTTAATTCGTCAGAATATATTTTACTTATGATCTCTAATATGATAAATCTGGACTCATTAACCGTCCCACACACCCATTTCTTATGTATATTGATATAACCTCCTTCTTTCCAGAAATTGTGCATTACTATAGTTAATGGTTAATCCATACCGTCCTCTTGTGAAACGTTCAAACTGAAAACTTAAAACCACAGGTGGGGAACATGGGGCCTTGGGACCGCATGCGGTCTCCATAAGTTTCTTGTGCAGCCTTCATTAGAGCAGGTTCAGTGAAACCTCGGAACGAGATCAACGAAATCACAAACCGAGGCAATTAGTTTCATATGAAGTGACGTATATCCAATTAATTCGTTCTCGATAACAAAAAACACTGTATAAAGCATGTAAGAGTTTAATTAGAAAATTTTACTAACTTTAGACGAGGAAACGTTAAGTATTGATCTACCGTACTAATAAAATGATCTCTGATTATCAACAGAACAGTTTTTATAAAGTTTGAAATTTACGACGTCTATTTTTAAAAACTTTTATCAAGGACAAGGTAGACCATGTGATCTGTCAGATGAATGATTTTGTAGAAACATTGGATTTTTGTATAATATCGTGGCAAAATAAATCAACTTAAACACTTGCCTGCAGAGTAAAGTTGAACACTTACCAGAGCTTGCAGAAATGTAGAGAATACAGCAACTACTGTACTACTTTATCAATGCAAAATGATACTAATGTGGTGTTCCTTGGTTACACCAACAAAAATATTTTTGTACAATCAAACGAACAATAATAATAATAATGTATTTAATTTGAATAGAAATATAACTCAAATTAAGTTATAGTGGAAAAAATATAAATTTACGAATATCAATTTAATCATTGGCTCAGTCGGTAAAAGCAAAAATAATACTCTACGCAGCTTCTAAATGGCTGCTCCCGGGAACGCGGGTGACGAACGATATAGTTGAAAATTAAAATCGCGAATCAGACGAGAATGGTTTGTGGGGAAAAACCGGGTAAAATGCCGTTACCGGATGTTAACGCCTGATGACGTCGTTCGTTTTTGTTCGTATGCCGGTTGTTCCTTTGCTGGGTCACGTCTTCTTCATATTAAGATTCTCTAGCGCCTCTCCTTCAGATCAAATGTTATCTTTTTATTTTCTGTACTCCCACCAAATGAATCTCCTTTCTCGAAACGTGTAGAAACTAAATTTTATACATGTCGCCTTGTTCTGCCACTGCTTCGTCTCTCCCTAGCGTCTCTCTCAGGCAGCCTCCCTGCACCAACTGTTCAATCTACAATCTACTCCAGGCCATCAACAATGTTGCAGACGGTGACGTTTTCCCGCCGACATTTCCCGCCTACTCGGCCCCACCAAACCATTCTCGCCTTCCGTCCTGTATACGTAAATAACAAAAACTAAATTATTTTTGCTTTACCCGATGAATGTAAGGGTCATGAATCACCACACTAATTCTTGTGTGGCAAATGAAAATATTATTATTGATAAATCCGGTGTCTCTGCCGTACAAAACAGCAATATATTTAAATTTGAAAACCTGTAATGGATTGTTATTTGTTTATTTAGTATTTATTGTTGCAAACCATTTCTTCCTTCAAACCGAGCTGCCGTTTAAAAAACCTCCGCCCTCCATGAGGCTCCTTCTCCACCAAAGATCTCCCTCTTCCAAAGACGTCGCTATACCCAGAGATAATTCTCTTCTTCTTCATCGATTACTACAGGTTTCAGTCCTGTTGATGTTGAGGTTGTTGAAGTCGAAGATGATTTGTTCAATGGTTGGCGGAGTATTGCAGTGCGTGCATGCATGCTGGTTGAGGAGATCTGAAAAATAAATAAGAGTGGGTAGAAGAATATACTGAAAGGGTTTCAGATTTTGACTATCAATCTACCGCTATGAAACTTTTATTTGAACCTCAATTACCAGATATATCCAAGGAAATGTTGAAGGAGCAGAAATGTGAAAATAAAATATTTGATGAATATGTTGGCTTCTTGGATTCCTTACTACAGAAATTTTTATTTGATTATTTTTGGTCACATCAACTAGTGAAAGTGTTATTAGTAACCAGGCTTACATTGCTTAGGTTTTACATAGATTATTCTAAATATCATTGTGCAGTTGAAATTTCGTTACGAAGTTAATAGGTTGGATATTGCCTCCGTATTGTTGCAGCTATGCATTATGTCCTTGAATTATGGAAGGAGCGTAATGTTATTTTATATTTTCGGTTATAAATAATTAAGTGACTTCTTGCTTATCATATATTAAGAATCTACCTTACCATACACGGAGGCGAGTCGATGCAACCCACGAATAGTTTCAAAATATATAAATCAGTTAAATGAGATACAAAATCACTTCAAAATTTAATAGATATAATTCGTATATTTTCTTACGTGTACTCCACTCAATTAAGCAAAATTTCCTATTACGAGATATTAGAAGCTGAACCTCTCATTATTGGTATCATTACTAAGGTTTCCGTCATTGCGTAATTCTTCCCGTAATTGTCGATCTGATATGCAAGAAAACTACATTCTGATTCTAAGTTTCTAAGTGATCGAAGATAAGTAAATTAATGATATTTGTTAATCATTATGACTATAAAGAAAACTCCCTATACTTTTCAAGATGATACTGTAATGAAATCTCCTAGTCGCATTCTACAAGTTAAACTTCGAACGCAGGAATAAAATTCAGAATTGTTTATATGTCGAAGTGAAATATTAATAATGAATAAAAAGAATATATTCTTACTCTTTCAAGCTTAATAATCAATAAACGAAATATTTAATGCCTTATTATTATTTACTGGATAATATATCCACTATATCTTAAGCTAACAAAAAGTCTCAGTGCCAAATTTTAATAGAATTGATGTGTTTTCATGTTCGAGAACAAGGAAACTGAAATAAAACTTCGCGTTTCCATCATACTTAGTGAGTAATCCTTATTAAAATGCTGAGTGAATCTCTGGCTTTAAGGCTTTGAAGTTACTCGCCTTTTTAAAAACCGGAATATTGGTAGTGACGAGCAGTAGTCAGAAGGCCAAACAATGAATTAAAAATTCTCCTGTCACCATTTTCTTGCCTATATTGGCAATACAAGTGGTTTTCATTTAAATCTTACAGAAGAACTATGACAAACGTAGAAAGCTAATAAATTGTGATACTGTTTTAAGTGGTTGTCTTTCTTTATCTAATAAACTATACACAGTTTAATATTATTATATAATTTTAACACTAGTAGTCATTTATCTTATATATAACTTTAGGAAATAAATAACATTTAAGAGTTCCTCTCTATTGCTTTCTTTCCTGTTCTTTTGTGTTCTGTGGCGGTTTGTTATAAAATGAAATACCGTTCAGTAATAGGATATTATCAGAGGTTTTTATGTTTGTTCATACTCTAGTATAAAATGTAATTATTATTTTTCGTACTACATATAAATCTAATTACTTTATTGTCAGTAATTGAAAGCTCATACATTTACGTAGAAGCTTCACATATTGGTATAGACATTGGAATATTATCCCTGTATGGTAATTAAGAGTTCGTGTGAGATAATGAATGATAGTTGTTCATTGCGTACGCATTTCTGTTAATTGTATTGCATAATTGATTAATATGTTCCCGCTATTTCAATTTCTAATCAACATTAATATACAGAAACTTTGTGAAGTTTAATAAAATTTACTTCTTTTTCATCATAAAATATTTTATTTTTTTGTTGTATAATGTTTTTAAAATGAAGTTTCTTATTTTCATTCGCTTGACAATTATTATTTTTTAGGTAATTTGAATTATTCTATATATTGTATTGGGTCGTAAATGGGGCAGGATCCTTCTCTATAACTAAAGCAGTAACGGCATTTAATATTTTCCAAATAAATTTTCGATGCTGCCAATACAAGTGTTTGCAAAATGGCGTTTTTCGGAGCAATGCTTTGTTGTATATATCTCAGGAGAACGGTCGATAGCTGGCGTGCGTGAAATGGCCTGTCCCTAGATTTGTCGTTTTGCAACGCTTCGCTGCACTAACAGTTTCCAAGTTCCTCTGGAAATGAGGGTCTAGAATGCACCCTTGCGGGGAACTCACCTTGCAACTTACGCAACTATCTCCGTCTCCGATTGGAAATTCAACGCGCGCACGGAACTGCACTATTACATTACAGCCAAGCGCCCGACCTGGTGTGCAAGCCAACGTTGCTAAAGTGGAAGAAACCCGCGAATATCTATCCAGAGATGTGTTTACATAAACGAAGGAGAGGATCGAACTTTCTTTTATTTCTATAATTTCTATATTTGAAATGATGTTGATACTAGTTATCATCTTTAAATTTGAAGTGGTTTTACACCAGTAAATATATGCTATTCATAACGCTAGTTTTTTGAACTTCATATATTAATATAATTCGTCAAACAAGAGCAACATTAAAGGTGGAATACGTTTATATATTATGCTTTTGATTTCCCTCAGGAGCAGATTAAAATATAATTTGCTTTAGTGTCAAAATAAATGGTAAACAAACGGCAATAAAGTACGCTTGAATAAAGTTTGTCTTACCATAAATAGTTCTCGGATTATAAAACTCATTCAGGTCGTTTGGAAAGGTCAATACCCACTTATCAAGCAAATTTTCGTTTTACCACGAAGAATAGAAAAAAACCTGAAAAATCCCTTACAGTGAAGTACCAGCATGAATTCTTCGAAATTCGCGTTTTTCGAAATTCTTACTCAAACATGTCCAATTGTTTGTCTTCTGCAGAAAACGCGGATCAGGATGATTTCTCGTAGAGGTCGGAAAGGAGGCATTTTGGCGGCTGAAGATAAGGGAATGAGTGGAAAATCGGTGATCTGAGTATTTATGACTTTTGGCTATTCTTTGTAAATATTTCCGAAGTTAGTTGAGTGCGAGCGGCTAATGATTTGTTTAATAATTATTTAATATATTGTTATCTTTATCCGCCCCCTCCTTATAATCTGAAATAAACGTAATATTTAACACGTAATCTGGCCCCGCTAAACTATTGTGAATGAAGACAAGACATTTGATTTATTATCTCAGTGGTTCAATTACAAAACTTAAATTGTCATTTTAAATTAAATTCAATAAATTATAATTGTAATTTACTAAATGAGATTGAATGTATAGAAACAATTGTTTCGAAATATTACATTGAAAGCTTTGGTTCAGGGATGAGCAACTTTTTTATTTTCTTTTTTAAAAAAGACAAACAGAATACAAATTTAAAAATATTACACGCAACGCTCATAATAAACACGTTACAATAAGATCAATAATGGATTATGACGCAAATCATTTCTTTACTAACGAAATGAACAAATAAATAGTACTATAAATAAAAAAACATAAGTATGTTAATACAGCACAAAAATAAAATAAAAATAATTACTGTGGAAAAATCTTAAACAAATTTTATTGAGGAGATTGGCATTGATTATTTCCAATTAATATTAATATATATTTGAAAAAATAGACTTCACAGCATTACAATTCTGTACTTTTAAACAAACTTTTGAATGACCAAATTTTGAAATTTATTTCTCAAATCATTGTAGTTCTTTCAACTCATCGGGAGCTGTTTCCTCGTCTATATTGAATGGCGTGGAAAAAATAATAAAATTTGCTTATTATTAGTATACCGACAGCTATAGTTAGGCTGATGGCGTTATTTAGGTCATTCTCCCTTGTTAAATATTTCGGTCATTGGTGACTGGTTCATTTAGGCTCATGCTTTGCTACAGAACATATATTAATGTACAAAGAATTTTTAAAACATTTGAACTACCTTCAAAAAAATTGTGGTGTAATAGCATGAATTTTTGTTTCGATTTCGCACTCGCTCCCGCTTATGTAGCCAGCTGACCATGACAGCGCTACTCAAGGCTGTAGCACACGCTTTCTGCCTCAAATGAGAAATACGCAACCGCAATATTCAGTTTCTCCTCTCTGCATGACCCATAAATATCAACAAACCGCCTCTTTTAGGTGTTACGTAGCACGTTCTGTGCAATGCGGCGGCACCGCAATAGGAAGGCATCAGCAGCGAAAGAAAAATAGATTCCAACCAATCAGCAATTAAATATCTAATTATAAAGTAGTTTATTTTATTAGAACAAAAATATTATTTGTAATTTTTGCGTAGTATTTAAAAACAGTTAGGTGTTATTTTAAATAAAAAACTTTAAGCGGTGCATTGCGAAAACTTTCATCATTCCGAGGAAACTATCACACTAAGTTGCCATAATGTGTTTCTTATTCCTAAAATTTATTTTATATAAAATAAGTACATAGGAAAAATACTTTCGTCTTATGAGTAGAATAGCGCAGACAAGAAAGGAATTCGCAAGAAAAAAATAACTTACGGGTAGAATGATTCGAAAATAATACATAGGAGGTTGGAACGTCAAATAGAATGCGAGTTAAGAGAAGATCAGTTTGGTTTTGGAAGAATGGAGAAACAAGAGAAGCAATATTGACTTTCCGTCTAATTTTAGACGACATGATAAGAAAAAACCGGCCTACGTTCATGGTATTTGTAGATTTACAAAAAACCTTTGATAATGTAAACTGGAACACGTTATTAAGGATTTTGAAGAGCACATGAATAAAATATCGAGAAATAAGTCTTATACATAATCTCAACAGAATGCAATCAGCAGTAATTAGAATTGAAGATCAAGAAAGGAGTTAGACAATGATGCAGTCTGTCTCCCATTTTGTTTAACTTATATATAGAATAGGCGATGAAGACAGTTAAAATGGAATATGGGAAAGGAATCATACTGCACGGAGAAGAAATAAAAACCTTACGCCTTGCCGATGATATTGTAGTATTAGGGAAGTCAGAAGAAGACTTGCAAACCATAATAAAAGACGTGAACGTGGTCCTAGAGAAAGAGTTCAATATGAGGATTAATAGAGGGAAAACCAAGGCAGTGGAGTTTAGTATGGGAAACAGTGGAATAACAAAGGGTGTTAGATCGGGAAGGGATGATTTGTCGGAAGTTAATGAATGATGCTACTTGAGAAGCGTAATAACTAGGGATGGTAGAAGTATAGTAGACATGAAGAGTAGGATACCACAGTCAAGGAAGGCTTTCACGAAAAAGAGGAGGATGTGGAATGTTTTAGTTATTCAGAAATGAACAGGCTTGCGCAAGATTGTTTAGCATGTAGGGTTGCATCAGACTAGTCTTGATACTGAACACCACAACAATTTGTTTTTATTTTTTTGTCCTTTAAAAATTAGACACCATTAAATGTTTTGTAGACGGAATTAGAAATATAGAATATTACTGATCCGGTTATTTGCCGCAGAGTTTTCGTAATAGTATAGTTGTTGTAATGTTATTTCAAATTTACAAATTATTCTCGTAAAAATTGTTGCTACGTTGGTGTAGCTCATAATTTAAAACTCCCGAGCTGCCACTTCTTTCGGATATATATACTGCCGTAAATGTCCAATGACTTTTGTGACGTTATCATTTCAAACTAGACAGGAAGTCACGCACAATGTATATTTATAAAACGTTAAAAAGAAGAATGCATGGCTGCATATATTTGTTCGTGTACAATCAATATAATTAACTAAAATATAAATGAATTGCTTCAATGATCAATATAAATTATTGATAAGATATTAAAAATGAATGTTTTATTTCTGCTTTGATGAGTACTAGAAGTAAAGGTTAATATACATCATGTCTTCTGACTTATATATTTACAATAAATAAAAAAACGGCCAAAATAGTCAGTCTTAAATATATAACTATTTATTAACAAAAGCGACGTTTCATCTCTATTTTGAGACTTCTTCAAGCTTAAAATTACGAATAGTTTTCTGACTTAAATATTTACAATAAATAAAAATACGTCCAAAGAAGTCAGTATTAAATATATAAGTATTTATTAACAAAAGCTACGTTTCATCTCTATTTTGAGACTTCAAGCTTAAAACTTAGCGATACATCTTATTTCTCTTTGACTCCATTAGTCGAAAAGATTATTGAATTTTCATGTAAAGAATTTGGTGTCACGAATCATCACACCGACAGGTACGGCCGAAATGATTTATTCTAAAGGTTACTATAATTAAAAATTCCAATGAAATCCCGATGTCTGAATTTATCTTCATTAGCGAGCAATTACTTCACTGTTGTGATTTCTTGTGTAAGCCATTTGATATTTACACACATAAGGGATCGTATTTCGAAATCATACAAAATGTTCCTTTATGAGCCAGTGAGTGTCCACTCGAAATACTGAATGAACGCCTGTGAATGGCCGACTGAAAGGGAATGACCTCGTCTCGACTCTTAAGAGCCCCATTTATATCCTTCTCCAGACAGCGATTACTTTTCTTCCCCAATAAGATAATTTTTATTATCACGGATGACGATAAATTCTATCCACGTTCGGTCCAGTGGCGTAAACAGAGTTTCATAAGCCACAACGCGATATTTGTATGTATTTATTAAACTACAATGGGACATACTTCCGGTGGCAGTTACAACAGTGGAAAAAAATACATTAAGTACTAAAATCTATTGGCTATAGACAACTTATACCCTAACAATTACTATTTCTATTATTTCATAGAGGAAATATTTGCAAGTATTACTCATGACATTGACTCTGTGTTCGCCCGCATGACTTAATATGCCGCAAGGTCACTTGTTATTGTTTCTGTGGTCCATGCTGCTTCAGTTCGGGCACTTTTTATTAAACTCGAGCTCATGCAGTAACTATTCTGGACACCGAAAAAAGTCCGTATGAAGGGCTTGGCTCGTCACGGACACTTGAGCGCCGTTGTTCCAGTTCCGCAGTCTTACAAGTTAGTGTCGTGATATCACCATTACTTCACCAAAGCTTTATCTCCCATTTGCAGAACGAATTCTGCTTTCGTGAGCTCTATTTTCACGGGCTTGAGCTACGCAATATGTGGACATGATTTCGTGTTACGCAACTATGGTGGTAACAAATTCCTAACTGAATAGATTTTGTGCACCGTGGCTGAATACAGACGTTTGGACCAGCAGTTGATTTTAATTTTTCCTCTTCTTAAAAATGACATAATTGCAACATTTATTTTTTTCGGGTACTAGTCCCGGATATGAAAAATAAATGTTGATTATGGTTGCACAAATTATTAAACGTAAATTATTCTCAAATCGATCCCGTAGAGTAATATATTCCATGGCTGAAGTTCTTGGCTTATAATTCTCTCGTTGGCGGCGAGACTAACGATAGTTTAAAGAGGTGGAGGGTTTAATTAATACTATCAAAACTCATAGCTCTTTGAGCGATTACTCAGCACAAAACCGCCACGTGTTGAAACGATAACATTATTCTCTTGATTTATTTTGTGTCATCGTTGTTTTAGTTATCGACGTTAAGCGGAAATACGTTTCGGAAGTCATGTTTTCCTATTTCTCCAATTTTCCCGAGTCCCTAAAAAAGGACAGAGTAATATTAGTATAAATAACAAACGGAGGCGATAAACATTCTATTTGTTCACTTCGTCTTAAACTTTATCTTTCTTCGAAATCGCAATTACCGTTATTTATAACGTCGATACATTAAGAAACACAATTTACTACGGCATGCAAAATTATTGCGAAATAAAAATACAAATGTGCATTTCTACTAGTGATTTATAGTGGACGGTCCGTTATGCAGTTTAATGCTTTTCTGGAGCTACAACAGTTTCCCTTGGATGAGACGCATGTGCCCAATCTACTCTCAGCTTCCTTCTACTTTTTTCCCACTCTCTACGCGGGACGATCATTAATCTTTTTTTTTTTACTTTGCCTCTCCATCATCTCCAAGATATTCTGGATCCGTTCTCACGACTGAAACTGCTTTCGCATTTCATTTCATCTCATCGGTCCCTATCCGTTTTATGTGTTCCCACAAAATAATGATGATAACTGAAACGTAGTAAGTAAGAATACCTATCACATTTATCTATCTTTGGAGTTTTAGGTATGATATGAGGAATGTTTATGACCGATATTTACTTCAAAAAAGAACCGAACATTATTTTCCAGATATTATCAGTCGTTACCTTACACCTCACACTACTTCTCCACATAGCTAAAGCAACGCCACTTTGCTTTCCTTTTTTGTTCGAAACAATTGAACGACCCGCCGACTGTGTAGCCAGATTTGTGATTGCTGTCTTGAATACAAGGAGTGTAAACAAATTGTGTGAGGTGTATGAAATAATGGTTTAGACATTAACGAATATCGTTAAAATGTGCACGATGAGCCGTGGTGCGTTCTTGTTTCGCGTTACGTCAAGTGCCTGAATAGCGGCGGTGACTGAGAAGTACCTTGAGGCGTTAGGTAATGATTGTTAATAAAACACCTGGAAAATAATGTTGAGTTACTTCTTAAACAAATAATAGTACTTTAAATCTTACACTCGTAATTCATTCCAGTACGCGGATTATATTTTTACATTTTTTTCGTCTTAATTTTATCAAGACTGTTATATTATTTTATTTTTTGTATGTATAGAATAATAACAATATTCAAGTGTCACGAAGTAGTTGTCTTTCTTTTTATTAATTATTAACAGTGCTAACGACTTTATTTGTCATTATAATGTTTCCAGTTTAACACAAATATACCAAAATTAGGTTCCAAAAATGAAACAAACCACCATAGCACCCCGAAGACCAATTGGTCCCCGGAATAAAAACATATTCATAACACTCCCTATTTTTTGAACACATCCAACGTAAACTTAAATCTTTACTAATAAATTGCGGTATCACAATTATATTTAGGACTACAAATCAATTAAACTTTGTCTACAATATAAAAGACAGCATTAACAATTACGAAAATCATAACATCGTTTACAAGTTAAATTTCTTAGACTGTAACTCTTGTTACATTGGCCAAATCAAAAGATCGTTAAAGACAAGAATTAGTGAATATAAAAGCATTATAAAATGTAACAAAGACACTGTGGTGTCAAAACACACACAAATAACTATTTCGACTGGTCCAACGTTAAAATTTTAGACATAAATAAACTATTTTTCTCGACTAATTAGTAAAATGCTATACATCAGATCCCATTCTTCCTCCTTAAGTATAAAAAATGATACCCACAACCTGAATAAAATTTATGGCAATCCTCTTTAACTTTAGTTGTCAAAACATTAAAGGGACCCATTTGTATTTGTTAAAATATTATTGTTAAACAAATTTGTAAAGGACACACGAACTTCTCCCGAAAAGCAATGGCCGTCCCAATCGGTATGATCCTATAAAGGTCCCCCACCCCATAGAGGAATGTGGAAATATTATATTTACCTCGTCAGTAGTTCTATAACAAGCCTCGGAGACAGTCCGCGCTTCACGTACAAATTTGTTTAAAATAATTTGTGCTTATGACAACTTCCTGGTTTAATTTCAGTATAAACCCAATGCATCTTATGTATTTTTTTATTAATTTATTTATAGTCGCATAAACAAAAAAGTCATTAGCGACTTATACGAAATTACAATATCCATTACATTTTTGGACTTTAAATTAACAATTTTGTACATTTTTACTTAACATTTATATTTTCAGTGCTAACCTTAAATGTACTAAAAGTTTACATTTTATGGTATAAATAGTGTTTTTTTAAGAATTGTATATATTATATATTTATAGGAATATTTTATTTCAATTACTTTAATTATACTTATTTTATAGATTGTTTTCACACCTGAGGTTCCAAACAAAGGAACGAAACGTCGTGACATAATTTAATTGATAAATAATGTTCAATTATGACCAATTTTGGCAGTAATTTTTCACCTTCTTATTCGAGGTAGAGTCAGAACAATTATAAAATTTGGTTTAAATAATTTTGTGTATTACATTTGCAAATTTCTGTCTAAATCGAGTAATTGACTAACCACGCTAGAGAATGGTCGTAAATAATTCTATAATTTATTTGTTACGTAGATTTAGTTGAAATAATGGATCCCAAATTAAGATCCTTTCTCTCGAATTTCACCTGTTGTGAGAAACCATCGTGGAGCCTGTCGTGGGAAACAGGTCTTCCCTTCTTCTGCCGTCTCCACTGGTGTTTGTTTTGCCATTGTTTCCGAGGAAGGCTATCGCCAGACGGGAAAGTGACTAATGAAGAGCAGGCGACCCTCGGAGAATTTTGCGGTAACGAAGTTCAGCCGTAACAGTAACATGAACCTCGGTAATGGACTTTCTACTCTGCGGTGATTTGAGAAGGGAGAAAGGCGCAAGGTTGGCCACGTAACTGGCTCATCCTACTGACTGACTGACTTCACTGACGTAACTAAAGTTGCTCAACAAGTTCTGATGTCATAGAACATCGCAATGATCTGTAATATCGACCGTGTAGACACTGGATCGTGCCTCTACAATGTAGAGAAGAAAAAATATGCATTAGATTGGACGACAATGGAAATTATTCAGATAATTATTGTTGCATGGGATTTCCATTCTCACAATTCATTTTCGATAAAGAACGCTCCAATGTCACGTGACAAAATTATTTGATAAAAAAATACTTAAATTGCAAATTATGATTGACTCTCAAGTAATCAACTGTTTTTCATCAACGTTATTTGTAATTTTTTAACATTCTTACTCAGATATAATTTTTTAAATGTCAGTAAAAAAGATTGAAGGCAGTCAAGCCTAAGAAATGTCCTCAGTGATATGCTAACAATTTTATTTATTGCATCGTCATTATATAGTAGTTGAAATTAATGTTCCTGCAATAGTGTTGAATCTATAGCTTTGTAATATTACATAACTTTAAAACTTTTTGTATAGTTTTTTCTGCTATGTAGTTTGTTTGAATCATATACTGCCTGTAGCTACTACGAAAGGTCAGATTCCTCGTCGTGCAGCTACAATTGCTTATGAGTGTGTTTGTGCTGTCTAGTATGCGTTTAGTGTTTTCAATTATTTTAGAGTATATCCTGTTTATTTAAGATACTTATTTGAAGATTATTTGTAGTTAATTATGTACTTTAATGTGCTTTTAGTTATTTGTAATGTATGACGTATCCTACTTCCTCGACCGATGACTAATGGAAACAACAATAAATCTAAATATAAATAAGAGCTTTCGGAATAACTGGCCCTCTCCATACTTGGGATGTTTTTTAATATTTTTTTTCCCAACGCATTAACACTTGCAACCTCTTTCAAAATTCCTCAGCTTCTTGGTCATGTTGATTACAGTTTTCTGAATGGAAAAGAAGTTTGAAGGTGGCCAATTAGGCTGAATATAATGGCGATGCAACGAAACTGTTAAAATATCAGTAAGGACATTTTATTGGCTTAACAACCTTCTAATAATTTAAGTCCCACTATACCATAAGGAAAGAAATTTGATGAGCGACGAAGATGTTATTACATTTGAGAATGCATAGTGGTATACTATCTCTTCTTCATATTAAAGGGCGTCGGTACATTTTACACAACACTAACACTTCCGTTAAGAATAAAGTAAATTACTTTCAATATTGCTTCTTTTTCTCACTTTCAATTTTCGCACGTTTTCTCTTCAGCTTACTCCTTTCACCTGAGTTTGCTCTTGATTCCTTTTCTGTTACCTTTACCCTGTTGTCACGCCTTTAATCAATAACCATGACTTTTTCTCATCTTTTTCAACAAAGTTTGACTTTGAACAATTGTAAAAGATTCGATATATCGATGTTAGTACTATGTATCATTCTATACGGCAGAAATCTATTACCCCTTTTAAGTATAACTGAAGTCACGAAACTATGACTTATTTGTATCTATGTAACATAGTTCTTCCAGGATGTTATGAGGTTTACTTGTGAAGATATATTTCCAGTCGTTTTCTGCGTTGTTCTTACTGTCCATTAAAAATAACCGGACCGAGGAAACATATGCCGTAGACATAATAAAATGCATTATTAATATATATATATATATATTCTTATATATATTTAGTGAAGTTCGGTCTCAACAAACATTAAATAATTTTTGGGACCAAATAGTTGGAAATATTAGAAGTGTATACAATCAAATTTATCAGAATATTCAAAATCTTTCAAGAAATTGTGGATTATAATATTAAATAATTATTTTTTATCAGGTCCCAATTTATAACGTAGTGATATACCATCCTCATTACACTGTACCAAGAAATTACATTGTTTTAGGCTATCGCGTATTGGATCTAATTTCTATATTTCTGGAGGCGGTTTGTCTCACTCGAAAATGTACGACCACTACACATTTGACACCTAGAAAACCCCTTGTCGTTGGCGCGAAATTTTTATGACAGTATTTTCCAGCAAGTTCGTGCTCCGTCACAAAATAATCCTTTTAACTACCTGAGTGGTACCATCAAGTTGCGCTCTTAAACTGATCACGGTCTGGGCCCTTGCTAATATCTTTAATAAAGCAGGTTATAAGACGCCAATATTAACGAATTTCTAAACCACTGCGCTAAATTTTATAAAGGGAAGATATAGGAAGATCGTCCTGATAGTTCTCAATAATTGCATGATTAGTTTATAATTAGATTCTAAATTTGTACCATAACGAATGCGTAGTTATTGTACATCAGAGAAGAAATTTGAAGAATTCAGTTATAATAATTACCTGTTAACTCTAACTCAGTAGTATATAGCTACAAACAGTGGATAGAAAAAATTATTAAGTTTACCTTTAATATTATAATACCCTTGCATTTTCTTTCATTAGCAGATAAGTTTATTATAATTTTGGTAAACGTTACAATAATTATGTAAATACAGTTAATGTTGGAATCCCGCAATATAATTTTCTATGACGTATGGAACCATACTTTTTTATTTCAAGGATGAACCTTCTAAACCGTTAACTGTCATGCTGTTGAGCGTTATAAATTTAATCTTTGAAAACGATTTTGCGTTATTTTATTGGATTATATCATGGCTCGTTTACTTTTATACGATCTCAATTAAAATATTTTCGTCAACATTGACAGCCTTAATTGGATTTGCGCAGCTTATGGGACGCATCATTTACAAATGAGACGTGCAGGTAAGCAAGTTTGATTGAGGGCATGTGACAAATGAAATATTACTTTGTCCTCCCCGCTGCAAAAACGATCACGTATTACTGAAGGGCGGAAGGGCGAATCATGAACGACAGGTTACACTCTTTGGCAGCTGTCAGACGAGCGTTGTTTATTGACGAGGGACGTCATAAACGACGAGGATGTCAATCAAGGCCGCTCCTAAATCGCACACCTCCAAAACAACGTTATTTATCCGAGTTCGAATTGTATATACAGCATTCCACTTTGTGATGTACGAAGTTGGTGTGTTTATTTCATCCTGGCTCCAGCTCTATGAGTTTGCCCTTATTGACCAGGAATCTCGCCTAGAGGATTTAAGAGGTGAATCCTCCGTCGCTTTCTCCTTCGTCTGTCCAACACATTATTCAGAGATTAGAGTCGTCTTTACTTTTAAAGGCAATTCCCTTTGGACGCGCTTCGTCACCTAATTCCTTTGTGAGTTCAGCTTTCCCCTTTCGTGTTTGTAATTGGTCCTTGTGTTTTTTCTGTTCCAGGTGAGCCACAAGCCCGTTACCAGGTTCCTCAGGGTACTACTTTACATTCCTTTTGTTGTTTTACCTGGCGAGGTTTGACGCGATCTGGGACGTGGGACTTGTCGTTCCAAAGGAGAAACGAAGGTAAATGAAGACTTCTTAAACCAAAATTATACTTTCCTAATACGTTACTCGTGAATTTTTCTTGACTGTTTTCCATAAAGAGTGGTTTGAATGCAATAAGGTCAGTGGTGGAGTCAATAGCAACTGAATGTATTAAACGAATAATGTAAATCGTTTTTCATATTGTCAACACTGAAATAAACGAAAATATTGTAGTGGACGCGACTGTGAGTACTGTAAATTACTGTAAACCACGTGCATACTACATTTTGTGAGAAATAGGGAGTCGTATGAGATGCACTGTAGGGGAAGGGTGAAGATAGGAGGGGGGCGTCATTAACTACTTAACGTCGTTGGAGGGAAGCTGGCAAAATGTATACCTATCCTCACAACACCAGGTCAGAGGATGATTGTACCTCGTATACTCCGATAACTATGTTGCATAAGTTAACAGATAATTAGGTTGTAGATTGCACTTTTGACCGCATTTTTCCCGACATCGACAAGTTAGGCCCGATGTTTCCGCAGGACTTGGTTGCAATGTTTTATAATTGAATGAACTAACGAAAAAACATTTTTAAAGTTTTAAAGATAAAAATTCAGCCCCATCAATAGATATTTAATATATGAATGGGCATTGTGCAAATTGAAAAGAGAGAAGAAGAAGAAGAAGAAGAAGAAGAGAGAGAGAGAGAGAGAGAGAGACCAGTACATAATAATATTTCTTTTCTATATTAATTACATGGCCAATTATCATACAAATATTTTTAATCAGGGAACGCTTAATATATTGTAACTTGAAGTTACGGCTCCGTCTTTGATAGCAGTCTAGCCGCTCTAGACTGTTTTGTTGGCGGCATGTTTTAAAGAAACTGAACGAGGAAGGTCTTGTTGGGAAAGCGTGCCACGACCACGGAACAGTGCACGTTCACGGAAAACTGAAGTAGTCGTCGACGAGTCATAATGGAGTAAAGACGCAGGGGGTTCGCGAGAAGTTGATAACGTAAACTGTATGTGTCGGGACTCGAAGAAGCTAGCCGAATAAAGGTTTTATTTATTAGATTTTTAGGTTTATTATTATTCAATCCATTAGTCCTCGGTTGAGGAAATAGGATACGTCAAATATAATATTACAAGAAATATATAAAATTTTACAATTAAGAATGGAAAGACAAAAAGAGGAAAGATAAAATTCAATTTTCAGTCGACAGAGGAGGCAGCAGAAGATCGTGCGTAGGTTCCCGTTGAACATGAAGAAGAAAATAAGTCAGCAGTTAAATTCTAGTAGAGTATAGTTGTAAAATAATAGAAAAATTTGATAAAACACCGGCAAACTATTTTAGTCTTTCCTATCTACGAACTCTTTCAGAGAATAATACACTGCTTTCATTAACAGAGATTTACAACTCTTTATAAATAATTTTCGAACCTTTAAACCTTTCATTTCTTCCGGGAGAGTATTGCATAGATTTATACAGGAATAGTGAATGCTTGTTTCAAAAAGACTTAGATGATGTTTTTCAACACGGTGCTGAGAGCGATTTCTTGTGTTGTACGAATGGCTTGAACCGTTAGAGCATATAGATTGATGTTGCCCCATACAAATTTTAAAATTTCTAGAATTTACGTACAAGGCAAGGTTAAAATTCCAAGTTTGCAAAACAAAAGTTTGCAAGTGGTAATCCACTCCGCACCAGATACTATTCGTACGGCCCGCTTTTGTAGTTTAAAAATGTGAAGCGCGTGATGCGAATGACCCCAGTTTACAATACCGTAACACATGACAGAATGAAAAAATGCATGGTACATCATTTTTGATGTAGCTATGTCGGTTTACCGAGCTAACACTCGTAATGTAAAACAACTTTTGCTGAGGTTTTTTAATGTTGTTTACTTGGTAATTTCATTATATGATTTGAACATAGCTGCCGTAACACTCACATTTACTCAAGATTTAATTACAAATTTACTATCATTAATACCAAAAATAGTTACAACGTTTAATTATTGTAAATTAACAGGGTTTCAGTGGCAGAATACTTTTTAAAGTGAACAGTGGCTCTTATATGTTGAAATTCGTTATAGAAACGTTTATGGTTTGCTTTCCTGTTTCTCATTGACGTTGTTAGCCGGGCATGAAACCTCATACTTCTTGGCGTTCCACTTTTGGATTCACTTAAAGTGACGTGTTTAATTTTCACTTAACTCCACTTTTTTCCCTAACCACTTCACTTTCTTTTTCTTAGTAATTTGACTCGACGATTCCCCCGGGCATTGCTAATAAGTTATCCAGAGACTCTAAATTTAATAGAATTGAACTTAATCCGTAAATAATACTAATAATTAACATTAAATGAATATGTTTTAGCTTTAGCGACATTCTCAACCATTATTTTACAACAATCAAATTTTACGTGAGATATACACGGAGCGACGTAAACGACTAGCTCCGTACAATAGCCTTATCAAGTTGCCAATTTTAAATTCTTTATTTCATTTAAGATTTTATGCATTCTACTTTCCACATATACTTATATTTAATAAACTTATATATTATTAGGGATTTCCTGATGTTTTAGATATTATTAAAAATTAAACGTTATTGGTAAATATAAATATTTGTAAATATAAATTTTACTAATTAACAATATTTAAGTTCTATAAATCCATATCAATATCATTGGTGATATTGAACATTCTAATTATCTCATAATTTGTTTTATAATAATCAGTTACATACCTATTTTTTCCAAGAAACTTTAAAATTCTGCTAGGAACGTAAAAATTTAATGAATCTTGCCAATGAATCAATATATTAGATAATTTATAAATAATATAATAATAAAGAAATTGGCTGCCATGACATAGAACCTTTGTCAGTGCAACCCAGGTACATTTAGGTATTTTGGCGATTTACGAGTTTTAACGAACTGCAACAATCGGAATTTCTTTCGGAAACCGTATTTTTTAAATTTTTTGTAAAAATTCATTCTTATTAATAGTAATAATGTGATATGTATATTTTGTTGTCTACAATGTACAAATTTCACTCGAGCGAAGCCGTCGTCAACAGTTAGGACTATTATTTTAACAAATTGAAACAATTTGTTTGGCTATCATATAGTCACCTAATGAAAACTCCATTACTTTAATATGTAGTTAACTGTATCAGGATGCACAATGCCTTTAGGGGAATTTCTCCGCCAGATTTAATTTATTTTTTCCCCTCTGAGCATTCGATTGCGACAGGTGAAACGATGTTGCGGAGTGGTCAGCCAGAGGTCAGGCAACTTTCTTCTGATGCGCACTAGAAAGCCAGTCCACATTACAGGAGAATCTCAGAACCTAGTATTTCCACAGAGGCTACTTACTAACTAATGACACTGTCACCCCACAATAGATATGTACAAGTGGCTACTTATTGTGAAATCTTTTTCACATCAGTTTCGGCTAGAACTGTCCATTTCTCATGTGACTACCTGCAATAAATATTATGATTCTGTAATTCTATAATTCTGCTGACTGTGGGCAATAATGCTTCATCTCGTCCACAATACTATAACAGACTGTCGTATTTATTCTGCTTAAAATATTTATACTATCTGTTTAAGCAATATCTTCACATCAAACTTAAAGTTTTAACTAAAAATAAAAAAAATTACTTTGAAAATGTTCAAGATATGCTTTAAAAATCATTTTTCTCATAATTATTTGTAAACATTTTACCAGATAATTTACAGTATGCACTAACACGTGTTAAATATTATTGTATGTTATATTACCACAAATTACCATCAGTAGTAACATTTATCTGAAGTTTGTCGAATTAAAATCAAATAAAATGGCAATACATAAGATAGTTATAAAATGAATTAAATACAAAATTACATAAACACACGACGTTTATTTCGTGTTTTGGAACTTTGCCGGGTGTAAAAGTGGAAAAATTAATGAGTTGTCATGTTGTTGTTGTGGTAATCAGCCCTACGGCTGTTCTGATGCAACCCTCCAATCTTACGTATCCTGCGCAAGCCTTTTTATATCTACATAGCTACCACATCCTTGACTCCCCAATCTGTTTAGCCTCTTTGCCTCTCTTTCGTCTGATCTTACCTACACACTTCAGTGTAATTCTAAGTTTACAATACGCTCATACCTCAAAACGTGGCCAATTAACCTATCTCTTCTTTTGATCAAATTGTTCTCTTTTTGTCACGTATTAAATATATATTTTCTGATAATACTTCATTATGTTCTTACAAAAAATAATAAAATTTTGAATAAAAATTCTAAACGCTTTCAAAAATTTTGGTTTGTTTGCGCGTTAAAAGCATAATCATTTAGAAATTTCATCTTCAATTTTATTATTTACCAGCTGGGTACCGACGATGACCGGAAAATCATGTATATTAACCCACTACAGGATTTAATTCTACAGTAATTTCTTTGCCAACACATGATTAAAATATGAGCCAGAGTCACAACCAAAACTGTACCTTTTCGCGCTCCTGAATTTCATCATAACCATCGCGATTACTCGGTATCTTAATCGAGTCGAGTATTCTAGTGGTACCTTAAATATGCACAGTAACTTTTAAAAGTCTGAAGAAAGGGACAATAACAAGACAGACAATCAATTTCGCTAACGGTTTTCATATAATCAACCCTCACTGCGACTTATAAAGTATTTTGCATTATTACCAACTAATTAAAAAGCATAATTACTTAAAAAGTGTTAGTTAAACTTAATCATTATTCCATGTTTAACAGAATTTTAATGATCTCGTTTGACAGGCATGACACATGAGGACAGAATACATACGTGTTTAGGATAGGACCTACTTTTGGTCTGAAAGGGGAGAAGGAAGGAACCCAAAGATTGACAGAAAAGTTTACCAAAATTTCAGGGCAATCGGATGATTGATATAGAAACACCTAAGGACAAACATTATAAGTCGCAGTAGGTTTTGTACTAGTCGGGTATTCATATTGATATCTTCTGAACGCTGCAAAATTTAGTAATGAATCATACACGAATATTTAAGTTTAAATTCCTGTTTTAATCCGTAAAATTTTAAAATTTTCTTTAAAATCTGTTTCTGACACTATTTCAAACAAACAGAAATTTTAAATTTGTTCAATTGGTATAGATATTGCATGTGAATAGTTGTGTAATAAATAAATTGTATTTATTACAATTCTTCAATACCAAATTTTTTATCTTTTTCTACTGCACTTGTTCAAATACCATCACAGAAATGAAATGAAACGTAATTACATTACTTCCGTCGTATTCAATGTTTTATTTTTTCTTAACTTACTATCAATTAATGAAGTAGATATTTATAATATTATTAATAATTGAAATTACATTATTATATGTTGCAGGAAATAAAAAGGATAACTTTTAATGCATTTATTTTATCGTAGCAGCTTTTCGCACTGTCATTACTAACTTTATTTTCCAAAACAATTTTTATAAATTTCTTTGTCAGTTTGGTCCATTCCAAAAGTTTTTCAGATAATGATCAAATATACACTGGGCATCATTTAAAATGTATTCATTTTACCCTCTGGACATCCTGAAGAGTAATTATATGCATTTTAAAATTTCCGAAATATTCTTCACAGTCGAATGAATGTTATTATAATCAAAAAATTATTTTCAAATTAATCTGGACTTCCAAAAAAAACTCAAATATTATACAAAGTAACAAATGAATAAAATTCACGGTGTCTCAGTTTTAATGTGCACATTGAATTGTAAATTAACAATGAAAAGTAGTGATTTAGATATATTAAGTAAAACATAAAGGATAAGAGGAGTTCGCAAAAATTTCTATTTCGGAAAAGTAAACGTGAGTTACAAAATACGCGGAGAATAAATTTTAATGAAATAGAGTTACCAATCGCAATATTTTGAAACTGGTATTACCTTTCCGACACGTGGAGTGTCTGTATATAATGTTTCTTGTATGAAATGGTATGGAAAAGTTAGCTTATTTCCTAAATATTTCAAGGATTATAGTTTTGAGTAATTATTTTTGTCATTTTTCCTATTTTTCTACTTTTTGAGAATAATGAAACAGTTCCGCAGAGAAGTATTGATAATGATAATTAAACGAGAATTCTCTAAAATAATAAAGAGACGAAATCCTCGTACCAAAGCTGAAATGAATCCTGCCTGAAAGAAGACTGCCCATTGGTCTCGTAAGTGAAATGGGAGGAATGGGATTTTTTATGGAGATAAATTATTAGAATAGAAAAGAAACCACTCGTGTTGAAAGAAGGAGCGGGGAGCAGAGAGTTATTGACAAAAAGAATTTTATGTCTCAGTCAGAGGATCTGACGTCATACGGAAACGAAGAATCTGATATGGGTGAATTTGAATGAGTCTTTTTCGTCCACTGAAATAGGAATGTTTCTAATTAGCGTCAATCAAAAGCTTCGTTCCCCAGCGTCTGTCAATCATTTTGTCCTTGCGCTGAATGAATTTCCCTCTTACTCATCGCTCCTCTTTCCCGCCCAATTTATTTATTAGCTACAAATACACATGGGAACATTTCCCCGTAATCACTTTGAACACCGTGCAAATATAGGGATCTGGCTTAACAGTATACGTGCTTGCTCGTTGTCCAGGAATTAAGAATTTAAATTTCAGCTCAAAATGACATGAAAAATCCTTACCGTGAATTCAGCCGTGTTTCTAAAGAACGACTCATCTCTAGACATAAAAAAGGTCAAATATAACAAATTTTGAATCAATTGAAGTTTTCACATCGAAAGTAAGCCGGTGAATATTAATCTTTCCAATTATAATTCACTGTTCGTGAAACTCATAGTATTGTTAATTATCATTCGATTTTCCCATGGTTGGTAAATCTTTTAGTAATGTTTCTTAGAACATTCGATGTCTCCCGGAGTATTATCGGTTAAAATTGTACTTTTAATTGAATCGGCCATTCATGCAAAAGTTCTATGCAGTGACGTCACGGACCAGCGCCTGGAGATGATTTTATTTTTTACATTGTAAATTTCGACGAGAATGAAAGGTTTTCTGAGAATAAAAGCACGAATCAGAGAACGTTTTGATCTTAATACAAGTTAGAATTCATTTTTTTTTGTTTCTAATACAACCAAGATAATTTATACAAACATGGATAGTTATCATAAAAGCTTCCAACTTTATTAAAGATTTTAATGATCGTCCATTTTTAAAATTTTGTTTTTATAGTCACACCAACAACTAGGTCATTAGCGACTTGCTGCTTAGGTATCTAATTTACTTTGCTCTGTTGGTAGACTCAGTCAGGGTACTTGAAAAGACAAACACCCATGCCTGGAATCGAACCCGGGACCTCTGTGATGCAAGGCTGTGACGCTAGCCTCTAGACCACAAAGGCTGCCGATCCTCTTTTGATCTCTCATTAAACAGTAGAACGACATTTATTAAGGCTTGACGCGTCGTGAATAATAAAGATTTTCATAAAATAGGAAACATCATTAAACATAAAATGGAACATTCATAAAATAATGGATGTTTGATCACGCGTAACTTGACAGGTCGATCGCAAATTTGTGGGATTTTTTGAAGCCATAAGACCCTTTTATTTATCAGAAAATGCTGAAAAATTATTGGGGGAAAATATGTCTCTGTAAAGGGCTGATATTGTGACGCACGTTTTGTTAGGATGGAGTACTTCTTTTACAAGTTCGTGGACAAAAAGTACCATCGTAAATCCTTCAGACATTTAATTATAATGGTTTGCTGCAATAAATAAAGGCTATGACTATCCGCCGAAAACACTTGGGTCTTTTTGCAAACTGGTGAGAAACAACCTTACCGTCTAGACCACGTGGGCATGGGATGACATTTTCCATAGGCGTGTGAAAGCTCGTGAAGCTTCAATATCTTGGACAGTTTAATATGTTTGGATTTTTTATGTATAATAACAAATTATAAAAGCGAATCAGGTGAAAAATATTGTGACGCATATCTGTTTCGGAGAAAGAGAGAGTAACACGGACTACGAGACTGGACGAACGTAGCAGGGGAAACCACATTCTACTTCCTTGAATGGCCCAACTTATTCATTAATTGCATTTATTATAAAATGAATTTAAATTGACTTTTTTAAGCTTTACTAAAACCTCAATTTTTTATGCAATTGTGATAGCAGTAGTATTTTTCTTTGCTTAACTGTGGCGCGCACTTTCCACAAATAAAGAAAAATGATTAATTATGTTGTAATATACTGTTAATTAATTTGAGATTGAAAGAAGTTTGAAAAGAAATAGTCCTTATTTATTAAATTTAACGCAAATTTATCATCAAACTACCACAATTACTAAACTTTAAAATTAATTGTCATAAAATGATATTGTTTTGCTCTATTCACAAGTGTAGAATATTGAAGTAAAACATATCGAATATATTTTCAAGCACTACAAAAATAACAGTTTTTAATTTCTTTTGAAAAGGCTTTCTGAGTTTGCCTCTGGAAAATACTAAATTGAGGACTGAGATGGAGAGATGAATGTTCGTCGGGTGTAGAATGCATGGAACCCGTTGAGATAATGATTTTAACGTGTTTTTCATATCATGTTTTAGTCATGTTTAGTGATAATATGGCAGTTATCGAGAAGACAAAAATATCGGAAAGCCATAGTGATGATATAATAATAATAATAACAACAATAACAGTAGTGTAGTTTTTACAGGTTTATTCTATAGCGAATAAATGAACGTTGAGAACCAAGGTAATCGCAATATTCATGGAAGTTTGTACACTTGCAATTTCCGAACTAAGTGGCGCTGCGGTAATTAGAGAACACGCTTCTGGTAAGAAGCGACATTCCCCGCCGTAGACAAGGCCTCTAGGTCACCGGAACATCCGCGACTGGTTTCCACAAACTATCCACTTCCTGTCAACCTTACAGCCTTTACCTGTTTATCGTCTCAACTGGATGCAACTGGTGTATGTGTTTGAAGCAGGAGAAAAGCATAGGTCGAAAGAAGCACGTTATCAAATCATGGAGTTGAACTTCTCAAACGACACGTTACAGTGTAATAGTATTAATGAAATGAATAAATAGAAATCATATTCCATAGACTCTATAAAGATCTCATGGAAACCGTATTAGTCAGGAACATTGAGTATTCATTTGCTCACTCTTCACTTATTTTAAAATACCTCAGTTCATTTGTAAGTGACTAGCTGGTTACACGTGACTACGATTTATTTAAAAAAAACATAAAGGTACTATTCGTTATTGGCTGATAAATTACTTTACAATGTCTTGCTATGATTAAGCCAAATCGGTGTAAGACTGTGTGGTGACTCATGACCCCTACATTTAAGCGGTAAAGCGAAAATAATTGAGTTTTTGGTATTCCCGTACAGCAGGACGAATAACGAGTGTGGTTTGGTGAAGCCGAGTAGGCGGGAAACATCACCGTTTACAACATTATTTATTGCCTGGAGTGCATTGTATTTGAACAGTTGGTCCGGGGAGCTGTCCTGAGAAAGTCGGGATGAGAGGGCAGTGGCTGAGGAAACAACATGCGTAAAATTTGGCATGTTCGAGAAAGAAGATTCATTTGATGGGAGTACGGAAAACAAAAAGATAACATTTGATGGAGATTTAATCTGAAGAAGAGGTGCTAGAGGAGACGTGTTCAGCAAAGGAACATCCGGCAACGGAAACCAGGAACGACGTCACCACGCAGAACATCTGGTAACGGCATTTTTACCCGGTTTCCACTTAAACCATTCTCGTTGATTCACGATTTAAATTTCAATCATATCGTTCGTCACCCGCGTTCCCGAGAGCAGCCTTTTAGAAGCTGCATAGATTCTTTTTGCTTTACCGACTGAGCCAATTTGATTATACATTTTACTCGTAAATTTATATTTTTATTAAAACTTAATTTGAGTTATATTTCTTTTGGAAATTTTATAATGTAATATCATCATAATTAAATGGAATATATTCAAATTAAATATACTCGTTTTATTATTTAACAATTCCTATTTATAATAATATTCTTGCGGTGTAAACAAAGACCAAACACCACAACTGAGAAGAACGCGCACGCTGGTAACGAGTCGACCTCCTGGATCAACTCCAGAGGGAAAGGGAAATTCTCTCAGGAGGTCGTAGAGCCAGGAAATAATTGTAACAACAGAAAAAATGGTGAATATTTAATGGATTCTCATACAATGCTTTATATATCTTTATTCGACTGCATTATCCCAGTTCTCTGCCTGGGTATCTTATTAATGACAAAAATGCTTATACTGTAGAGGAGTATGAATTATTGCTTACAGAATTATGTTTCATTAACTCATACTCATCTCTATGAAGAGTGTTCTAATATTAACATACTATCTCGTTTTGTTTGGTCTGTGTAATAATTTCTTAATTGCTTGTTTTGGAGTTTCGAGGTGTAGGGGAAGTCGGGGCGAAACGGGATAGCGGGGTAGAACGGGAAACCCTTTTTTTACCGGATAGTGCTGAAGGCTCAGAAATAGGTATGAAATATTGTAACATGTCAAGGAAGAAGTCCCGACAGTCAACTTGACCAAGTTTTGACTCCATCGCGTCAATGAACTCTTCTTTTGGCGTTTACATCAGTGACTTTATAACTTTTACAGCATTTCGGCAGACGGTAATTCACAAAATTCTTCGCTTTTAACTCTTTAATGGTATATATTCGTAAACTATGTGTCTTTAGCTTCATATAAGTTACGTATAAGCTTTAAATCATCTTCTGTAAAGGCTCGGTGAAAATCCTTAAATTGAGACAAGCGCGCGGGGCAGAACGGGATACTACTGTGTAAGGCAGAATAATACGTGTTCCTCAAGAAAAAAAGAAAAATGTGGCAGAATCAACTTATAAGAATGAGTTACAGGATTCTGAACCCAAGAAGAATAGATTAAGAAAGAAAATGTATGGAGAAAAGGCAAAGATGTTAACAGAGACTGCAGTTGACAAAAAACTGTTTTGCGAAAGGAAAATTTGATAAAGCAATCAACAGTACGGTAAATAAATCTTGTTATATTCTAGCCCCGGTCATATGAATATATATTTATTTTTACAGATGTAACTGACGGCATTATTAACCAGCTCCGAAACCAAATTTCACAAGATTCATGGTCTCCAGAAAATATATACACATTGGTGAAACGTTTACAGATAAAATATCTGATCTCTGTTGGCATCCTATTTATATTCTTTTCTAAAGCATTAGACTGGGTTATTCCAGTCTGGAAAACACTGGCGTGATTTCGGTGAAAGTCAAGATAGCCGACAAGAATAAAAATCGAGTGCATCAGCATAAGTACCTCACCCGATTTCTTTCTATCTGTCTTTACTAATCTAGTTTTGGAACTAAATGTCGTCAAATAAAACAAATATTCTCACGATAACAGAAACAATTATATTTATCTGAAAACGTTTAAATCATTATGTATATATAAAACACTCAATAAATAAGAATTAATTTAGTGAAATATAAGTCTTTGATGAGAATTTTTTCTACATAATCTATTATTTATTGACATTACATAATGTAATTTATTACACCTGGAGGAAAAAAGCGTTGAGTATTGTCTTAAATTCTACGTGACGTTTTAAACGTTTTATGTCTCTATTGATTTAAAAAAATGTTTCGATTTTAACTGTCCAGGCAGGCAGTCCAGATCTTTAATTTATTCTTGGGAACTCTATGTTTTGTTAAGCTTAATTTTTAGTTAAATACTTCAATATTTAAAAAACTTGAAGAATTTTATATGTACCTGATAAAGACCCAAATATGTGACGGAAACGTAGTGCGTATTTTATCTATAAATTAGAGTTTCCATTTATCTGTATACTATTGTTTAAAACTTTCAATTCCTCAGGACTAAGTAGCCTACGGATTACTCAATCTTATTTTGAGGATCACTAGATTCTGAATCTTTTTGTGTTCGCTGTAAGATGACATTCTTAAGCTGTTTTCAATTACAAAGGTATTTTTCACTTGATACAATACCCGAATTGCCGACCTCGTGTCTCGCACCACAGAGGTCCCGGGTGCGAATCCTGACCTGGGCTTGGATGGTTGTGTTCGTTGAAAAAAACCATGCAACGATATCCCTACATGCATATAAGTTACCCTAATCATGCACAGTCGCTAATGACCTTGCAGTTGAGGCGACTATGAACAACATTTTTAAAAAAATACCTGAATATATCGGTCATCGAATTGACGAAGAAATTAAATGATTTTTTAAATTTTATTTTGTAAACTGGGTAGTTGTTATTAGGTGTTAATAATTTGTTATATTATAATAGAATTTCTTTGTTTAGCTGTGATAGATAATTTAATTTAATACAAAAGAAAATAATAATGTGTTTAATTTGACAAATTCATAAAATTTCCAAGATTTGCTTACAATTTTCCTGACACTTGTAATTAAGACATGACCACGGATTGTCAGTCGCTTAATTTATTTTAATTACTTTGGCTGGTAGGAGTGTGCCTTCATGACCTAGGTAATTGGTCTGTCGTGCAATTCTTTGAATTTTATGGAAGTTTTGTGGATGTCCTGGGATTCTTAGTCCTGGCTCGTCATTTATTGCTCTTAATCCGAAAACCAATATCAATAATTTTTAATGGTTCAACTTTCGTTTCTTTATGTATCCGAATTTAATTCAGCAAAACGCAAAACAATAATTTGATTCTATCTCCTCTCGTAGCCGACGGTCAGACTTGTGAGATTCTAACAACACTTTATTAAAACCAGCGCAGTAAAACATTAATACACAAAGTGTCAAGCAAGCGGTTGGCTAGATAAATAACGACCCGTAACCCGAGGCTACACTTTCGTTTTCTCTCTGGTTCGCCGCATATGTTGCAATACATTGCAATGTGGCGATGTCAATAGTCGCCCCGGACTTTTGAACTGGAAAATTTTACACTATGAAATTAACGGTCCAAATTATTGACGATTAATTGTTCTATACATCACGGTACAGGTAAAAAATTAGGTGCCATTAGAAGCGGAACGCATCCCCTAATTCACAGAGAAGAAATTAATGGGGACATGTGTATGCATTTAAATTCTCCCTAGTGTATAACAATTGAGCCCGACTTGAGATTTAGACTATGGTATTCTCCTTCCAGAGTCTGCAACACTAAAGATAAGCAGAAACAGCGGGTTTCGTAATGGGCGAAAATTTCATCAAGACGGGTTCTGCGGAAGACGGCGACGGCTCGCTGTTAAAGTAAAGTGTCTGCTCTGCAGATGATGGTAATGGTGAGGACGCACCATTCAACAGCTAATTTTAATTCCAATGGTAAGAATCTCTGCCGCTTTATTAACAGCAAACGATTAGTGCTGTCCTACTGAAAGGCAGATTTCTGCATCTTCGCTGCAGCTCTTGTACTGAGGCAATTTGCAGATTCTCTCTTCTTTATTTTTAACCGGATTCATGGCTTAACTTATTTTGAATTTTAAATGTGAATTAACCAGACGAGGGAGAATGTGGCAAAATCTCCACCTGAAATATCATTTTTCTTTCTTTTTCCAAAACTTCTTTGCTCCAGTCTTCTGGAAATCGACTCTCTTTTGTGATTTAAACTCTTACAGTTTCGTAACATATTAATATATAAACTTCTCCAACAGTCTGAAGCAGTCGCTATTAATCGGGAAACGATTTTTTTAGGCAGCTGACTTACATGATTATTTAATATTACCACTTCTAATAGTACGTAATACGAACTGCGGTGCAGAAAACGATCTCGACTGCATTTGAGGGAAGTTGAGTGAAGTTATCGGCAGCTAAGGAAAACGACGAAAAACTTGTAAACTGTGACTAAGCATAAAAAATTTAACATAAATCGAAACCAAACACAGAGAAAAGTGAGCTCGGGTTATAAAACCAGCGTATGGAACAACGTTTCTCAAAGTACTTGAGAAACCTTACATTTTGAGGTCAGTGACGCAGTGTCGCTAATGTGATTCATATACATCACAATGTCATAATCTGTGAACGCTGTAATAAATAAATATAATACCCATTAAGTCATAACAAATTTAATAGCAAATATTAATTTCAATGCCACTAAAATCAATGCAAGTAGAAAAAAATTCCTCCTCCCTAATTTGGGATTTCTTTAGATGAATACAATAGTAGTCGAAAAAAATGAGACCTTAATAATTTATTTTTGTCTTAAAAATATTTCTTTAATGATATAAAGTTCTGATTTAATAATCAGTATATTGCAAAAGTATTTAGTACGATAGAAACTAGATCTGCCCGACAGGCACTTGCCCGATCCACGCTTTCCAGACAATATCTCGATTGACGTAAACCCGAGAAGCCATTATTCCGGTTGACGTTTCCCGACAAGGCAATATCCCAAATGGTCATGTTCCCGAAACGTTCGCTTGTACGAAATAAAACATAATTTTAATAGAACACTTAATATGTTATAGAACTATACACGATTTTTATTATAAAATATTTTCTGATGTCAGTCTAGGCTGTTTGTTTTATATTTTAAGATTGTCATCACATTTCACTCCCACCAAAAGGGGTGCAAGATTGGTGTAAAGACCACAATTCTTGTTCCCGTATTCTAAATGAATTAACTGTCAAGTTTGGATGTAATTGCTCCACGCAGTAATTAATTACTTAATTTATTGGTAGCCCAGAATAAAAATTTCTGTGTTAAGTCGCAAGAATTAATACTGCTTACGTCAACTCATATATTTATATTATATCGTATTTAAGTGATGTTATAAATTATTTAATAAATATTTTTAATGTATTTATTTTCGAATACGTTTGTTTAGCCAAACTTCTGACATAATCTAATAATATTAAGTAATTAAACGTTATCATTTTTCTCACCACAACGTCAGGCTGATAAATATTGAGTAGTATTTTTTTAATTAAATAAAATGCTAATAATTTCAGTTAAGATTTAAAATTTTTATTCATTACATTATAACCGTATCTTCATAATTTTATCCTGTGTCACTCCATATTCACTAAACTGATTTTTTCCTCCATATTTTGGAAGCTGTTATGTATTAGCGCGTTCGCTTGATCTGCTTGTAGCCATTATCTTCCTCAAACCTTCTTCATGATTCCGCTAATGCCAGCTCTCCAACTGACCCTGGGAGATTGCGGGATGGACACCTTTCACCTTCCTATCTGGTGCAGAGTGAAAGTCAGAGTAATGCAAATCACCTCTCTGCGCCAAGTTTTTAGCTACGAAAGAAGGCGAACTCATCACTTATCCTCTCGTAGCACCTCGCTTGCGCTTGATGGCGATGCATTACTCACAGATACTATCTCGTTAAACAGCCAAGGTGTAGTTCTCACGGACAAAACCGTAACCCGGAAAGAACGTTTCAGATCTAATCGTCTCTGTCCACTTTCACCCCTCTGCAAGACTTCTCTCTTTATACTCTTCCTCTAGATTTTGCTGCATCCCATTAACTGGTTCTATTTCCTTACTCTCTAACATAAACTTCCTGGTCTTTAGCCTGAACTTTGTGAACCTTGCAAATTCCAGATCTATTACTGCCTTTATCCCTTATATTAAGGATTTACTATGGAAATGTCACTGTGGACGTAAGTTCGTTGGCTATTGTAGTAAATAACAAAATAATTAATCGTTTAAAGAAATTATTGTACAAATACATAAATTAATAGTGCGAGTTAAATGTGTGTCTAACTTTAACTCATTCAACTCCCGTCAGAGTTACAAATGAAACAACCTATATTTAACGTTTTACGTATTCTAAATAATTCTTTCTCTCTGGGAACCTCACAATTCAATGCCATTACATTTTACTACAAGTTTACAAATAAGTAAAATGGCCAATTCGTCAAAAGCGATTTAATTCTACGACCTTTTAGTTCCTGTTCTGAAACTTTATAATGTGTAGTAGACAACAATTTCGGTATTATCTGAAAATGTAAAAAATTGATATAAACATGATATAAAAAAATTATATAGATTACTTGTAATTTACTACCTACACAAATAATATCTTCCAATGAATAATAAAATTAGAATGATATTTACCACAGGTGAGAAACGTGCGGCCTCCACGAGATTCTCGTGCTAGTACGAGCTAGTAAGCTAGTACAATGAAACCTCGGTTTTCGTCGCAAATCTGTGGCTTAATCCGCTGGATACAAAACACGAGAGAAGTCACATTGGTTACAATTAAATGTCAACAATTTAGTCGATAGCTCAAGTGAGATAAAAAAGCATGTCTACAGAAAAATACACGCCATTTACTTCCCTATTTTGGAAGTAATACTGTCTGTCAACATTCTGTGTCACGACTAAAATTAAAACTAGTTTAAGAACGAAAATTTTGGATGCTGGTTTATAGGATTAATTAAGCCTTCGTGCTACGAATCTTGATCTAAAACAAATGTAAATATTCCACTAACTTACATTTTCCATCTGATTTAATACTATTGTGCATATTTTTCATGTGGTTTTAATACTATTATTTTTATATGGTATGAATTTGCTGGATTACAGATCTATTTAATTTTATTTTTATGATTTCTATGTCAACTAATATGATTATCACTTCTACTTAATATTATTATTATATTTCTTTATTAAGTAATAATTTGGTCTAAAAATGCATTTACTACATTTTTATTTGAAGTTTTATTTTAATATAGTTTTTAATTAAACAAATAATTAAAGATTAATGCGAATACAAAAATATTTTTTATTAAACTTTCTACGTTAAATTTAAAAAATAGACTTATTGTTTTTGTAATACATCTAAACAATGCAATAAATTTATAAAACAATACAAAAGCTGTAATAATTTCACAAAAGTTAAATTTATAGGAAGGTATATCAACTTATGCGTCCTCCTGTATTACTGCCTAAATTCAATGTATTTAATTACAGTTATGAGCTAAGCTTTAGCAGGAAACAGCTTTATAATAATATAACATGTAACTGATAATAGCAATTTTTTCCCGGGTACCTCCTTTTTTAATTCATGTAATGGTATCATCAGCTAAAAGCATTGACCGGAGTCGTTAATTTTCGCAAGTCATTTTAATATATTATGAGTAACAGTGGTCGTAAAATAGAACATTGTAAAACTATAAACCTTTGTAGTTCCCCAGCCAGAATTAAATGATTGTCGAGGTAAGTTTAATCATTGTAACTATTTTCTTGCCTTATGATAAATAAAAAATAAACCTTGAACGAGGCATTTTTCAAAAATTTTAGCATTATACTTTTATGTCAGTATATTGTGATCTACTCAGACCAATGTTGTAGAAAGATTCTTTAATTTTCCGTTAGTTAAGTATTAATTTTTTTCTATCAGGGAATTTATGGCTTTTGCTTATCATTACATTTTATTAATTGTAGTTTATAGTCGCATCAACTGCAAGGTCATTAGCGTCTGTGCACGATTAGGGGAACATTTATCCATGTAGGGATATTATCGTATGGTTTCTCAAACAACACAAGCATCCAAGCCCATGCCACGATTCGAACCCGGGAACTCTGTAGTGCTAGCCACTAGACCACAGAAGGTCGGCCAAGGCTTTTCTTTACGAAGCAAAGCACAGAGGCAGCCCAAAAAACTGGCAGTTGACTTTACCGAGAATCTATAAAAATGAAATTTGTATGGTCTATATTTACGATTCGTTTGTTACGAAGCCTAAAACCGATGCCATCTAAATTCTTGTCACGCTGTTTCTGACTGTTTGGCATTATCAGGGAAAGTTTCGGAACGATTTCCAAGAAACTTTTTGTCGTTGTTACAAATATCTGTGTGAGGGTTCCCCAAGTTATCTAGCGGAAGTCCTACTATCTTAAATATGTTCATTGTAATAAAATGTATAATTGTATTATTATACACTGATGCTATCTTTATATAGGCCACTCCAAA
Source organism: Eucriotettix oculatus (assembly GCA_034510155.1). Taxonomy (NCBI): domain Eukaryota; kingdom Metazoa; phylum Arthropoda; class Insecta; order Orthoptera; family Tetrigidae; genus Eucriotettix; species Eucriotettix oculatus. Next base: position 45,053,700 of record CM067378.1, read on the forward strand.
TGTTATAATACCATAAATTTCCGCTGTAATACTAAGGAAGGTGGTTGTTCTGTATGATACTCTTCGCAAGAACCGACTAACACCGGCTGTCCTTTCGTTTAGTGTGACTAGTTTCACTGAGCACCACATTACAATAGAGATTTCTACTTGCTGTGTTCGTTGAGCGGTGAAGTGAGTCGTTCGTGGTCCACGCTCTTCTAACTCCCTTCCTTATTGCTCTTTGTGCTACCTAGTCCGTCTTTCACTTTCGTTTCGGAATTATTTGCTCTCTTTCCGGGTAAGTCATAGTTAACACCTCGAGGACGTCTGCAAGAAGACATCTTTGTAACAATGAGCCGTTGATAGCCTGCGAGAAGTGAGAGCAACTGGTGACCAGTCCAGACCAGATCTGGCTTTCACCTTCGGCACCGCAATACAGTTCGTTCAGGGCGAGATGACTTTCAAATCCTGGCTTCGTGAACGGATTGCAAAAGAGGCCTCTTCTTGTCCGCAGGCCGATTACTGCTCATCCAGCGAGAGAAACCTGGACACCTAAAAAGCGTAGACAGAAAAGGAAATAATCCTGTTTGAACAAACTAATAAAACTCAGACTCGAGAAGTAATATTCAGCGTTTCTAATTATGAATAAAACACTAATAATTAACAGTTGAAGGTGGCACGTTTTCAAGTTTGATTAAAAAGTATTAAATAAACTTGTGTTATATATATGACTGAAGACGACATATGAGGGTGGAGTATAAATTAATTTAAAAAGTGATTGAGATGTGTTAATAATTAAATAGTTATATCAAATATTATTAAATATTTCTAATTTTGATTTTGACCTCTTTTTTGATAGATGCTATGGGCAATTTTTATAACTTAGAAGACTAGCCAATATTATTTTCCAAATGATAACTGTTTAAAATATTAGCAAAGTTAAAACAGTTTTAGGGGGTATACGACGTGTTTGCTTATGTTATCCTTGGACTGGTGCTGATTTCTGACTGTGGACACTGACGAACGGTGTTTTAGTTCATCGCTGTAATTCACGTCTCGTTCGATGTTCTGAGTCCACGAAAGAACAGAAATCGTGTTTGATGTTTAGTACGGATCTGTCCTCTGCTGCAGACAGGCAACTTTTCGGAGATTAACATACGTCATACACAGGCACGTGCGTCCTCTAAGCTAAACAATGCTACAACTCGCTTAGACTACATATACTATATGCCGTTACTCCACTCCATACTGAGAAAATGTTTCACAAAAACAGTTGTGAGTTACGCCTTATGGAAATATGCATCCTGTTCTCCTTATACATAGAACGGAAAGCTTTGCTGGCAAGTGCATGAAAAATCAGCATGAAATCGGCCACCAATCCACATCTAGCTATCACATTTTACCGGACTCCACAAAACAAAGCATTTCTGGAGCTGTACAGGCACAAACTTTCTCTGGCACTTGGATCCATTTCGTCATTGTCCTCAAGTAATGCACAATATTTAGGAGTCGAACTCAATCATTACTCTTCTTAAACAAGACAAATAATGATTTGATCATCTTATAAATACGCCCATGCTGTTTAACTTATATAGAACTAGCGATGAAGGAAGTTAAAACGGAATATGGAAAATGAATCATACTGCAAGGAGAAGAAATAAAACTCCTACGCTTTCCTATGATACTGTAGTATTAGGAGAGTCACAAGAAGACTTGGAAACGTGTTCCTGGAGAAAGAGTTCAATGTGAGGTTTAATACGGGAAAACCCAAAGTAATGGAGTGTAGTATGGGAAACAGTGGATTAACAAAGGGTGTTAGTATAGGAAGAAGGAATTTTGACGGAAATTAAAGAATTCTGCCCCTTGTGAAGCTTAATAACTAATTATGGTAAAAGTATAGTCTATAGGAGAATGCTGAAAGTCAGACGGGTAGATAGAATCGCTAACGGGGAACTTTTCAGCAGAATAGGGAAAGAGCGAACAATGTGGAGGACGTTGACTGAGAGAAGAGAAAGATTAATACGCCACGTTTTAAGACGTGACGGTCTTGTAAAATTAGCATTAGAGGTAAATGTGTGGGGTAAGGACAGAAGAGGGAGGATAAGCATGGAAAACGCTAAGAAGATTAGGGGAAAGTGGGCTGTGGTAACTATGCGGAAATGAAAAGGCTTGCGCAATATAGGTCAGAATGGAGGTTTGCATCTGCCCAGTCTTAGGACTGAATATGACAACAACATATATACTAGGGAGATAGGGAAACAAAATTTAAAACATTCTGTATATAGTCGTATCTTAGTCAATAAGTAATACTCCAGAGGTCCCCAATCTTTCTGTATCCTTGACGCCTCTGAAATATCATTAGGTTGCTAGGTATTACCATTTTTATGTACATTTATGGTTGTTTAATGATTATAATTAATAAATAACAAAATATTATCAGAATACAAAAATTGTTTATTTTACACGCAAACAAAAAATATACAATGGGTATTCTGTACGATCTTTAACAGTTAATTACATTTCCAGGTGCATAATAATTAATAGAGTATGACGATATCCCTGTTAACAAAAATCATAAGAATTCCCACTGGTGAGTCGAGATTTATATTTTTATTTTTTAATGCAAGTATGAAAATAATGATTCACAAATTTATGAATAATAAAAAAACGCACACACACAAACGGCGTAAACGACGGCTCAAATCGAATTTGTATTTCTAAATTGCATTTCGGAATGTCACGTTGTAGTACTTTGCACCTACAAATATTTGTATCACGACGGAATGTCTATCCATGGCGATTCTTAGAGTGGATGACCCTTATTTCTTTTTCTTGTCGCTGACAGACAATAGCCGGACTCGGTTCGGTGGAAAGTGACTTGCTGATCAGCAATGACAGTTACTAGAGAGAACGGATTTCGTGAGTGAATATATTTATTTAACGTGTTTATTTTCTCCGAGTTAATCCAACTGGAGATATGTATTTGGTTATCCAAGTACCTGACCTATTGAATATAACGCGGTAAACGAGAAACCTTCCTCAACTCTGACGCCTTAATACTGGACGCGGGTGAGAGTCACCAAAAATTAACATCAAGGTGTTTCTATGCACTTTCGGACCTAGTAGGTATTCCTTTTTAAAAAAATTGTGTATTTCTGCTACTTGGCCCGAATCTCCTTAAAGAAGTAATGTCTCATGACAACTTTTAAAGAAAATCATTTATTATTATCATAGTTATTATGTAAATGTATGCCAACATTAACATATATATTTTGAAAATATCCACACGTGCCCCGTGACATCGGTGAAATGTTCCTGTCGTAGTTATCCTTCCTTATTTACTGTTTTTCTATTACTTTGTTTTCTTTCTTTTTAGGATATTAAACTTCCTCTATTTTTCATGCTTGTATAAGTGGCCATGTTACAAATCTAAGGTTGAGCGCTATTTACAACACTAACTCACTAACCTCTAGGGAGATTTCCCTTACGACCCTATCCCTCCATATAAGATTACTCGTTTTGTTATCGTTCTACGTTAACTTGCGCTTGGATTTTAAATCTGATGACTATACAAATATTTACGCAATACCTACAAACCCGAAACTAAATAACAGAAAGCAAATCAAAAATTAAGACTGCACACACGAAATTAACTCACCTTCATCTGGTAGAAAGAAGCTCCCACCCCCAATTCTAAAATTAGTTCCACATCTAAAACTCAATGCAGCATTCACTGAAGGAATGCACGAACAACATAAAAGGATCGACTGGAGAGGGAAAGAAATCCATGAAGTAGTGGAGGCTCCAAAGATACAAAAAGAAATAATGGGCCGTTTTTCAGAAACGTTAAAAGAGCATTGCACAAACAAAAACCAAGATAAGTGTAACTTAAAAATCTATTCAATTCTTAACATCTGTAACTAATCAGTCACAAATAACCGCATAAATTTCTGAGACTATAAATAAATAAAATTGTTAGCCGGGCGATCCGTTGGCATGTTTTAAGGAACAATATAGGATGAAAGGATATAAAAAAGAAAAGATGGCATCAGAAAGGGAGTAGTCAAGTAAAATAATATTTCGAAGAGTACAATCCTCTGGTCATCTTCAGAGGACAGGTACTTAAGTCCTATACAATTCATCCCAGACCAGGGAGACGGACGGCAACACTAACCCAATATTAAACTTCTTGTTTGTTCCGGACTTTTTGGATCATTGAACAGCATCTATATATCATTTACACCCTTCTTTTCTACGTACAATAATTTAGATTCTTCCGTCTTGAGGAAGAACGGAAAATTCCACGACTCAAGAACTTATTCATGAACTACTAATTACAGAAATCTCAATACCTGTTCATTTTATCATATGAGTAACAAACTCGTAAATCAGTACAGTTTATCGGCCAGTACTTGAAATAATTGTGTTTTCGTTATATTCAGCTTGCTTTAGAGAATTACTGAGAATGTTGACTCCAGTCGTGCCTAAAACAATTGCTTCGATTGCCAAGGCCTTACTTTCTTCATGCATCTTCGACACTAACGTGTACGGTCCGGCGCGCGTGAAAGTCACGGAATTGCACCCATTATCTCCTCCTTCTCCTCTTGTAGGTGGTAATCGAACCCACGACCCCGGAACTAGGAGGTCAACATTCCTGGGTGGAAAGGACGGGTGGCCTACGCCTCCTGCCCAAATCCGTATCATTCATTATCTATTTAGCGTGGTCCGAAATAGGATGGAAAATTTTGTGCGGACGCAAAGAATATTGCAACATGCTACCAAGCTTTCTTGAGGTCTATACTACTTTTCTTTTTCTTAGTAGGAGAGATGCGGGCTATACTATGACGATTACTTCGTAAAGATTAACGTCATATGCACTTTTATATGAAGTTATATTACTCTCTATTATTATTTATTTAAATTAACTGTAAATTCGCCAATCACGTGAATTGATCGATAAGACACTATAAAGCCGTAAAGCTTTTTTTCTCACTTTTCAGCTGACTTATCCAAAATTTATTGGGTGACGATCTAGTTTCTAACCGAAGGATACAGAAATAGAAACGTTTGTAATAATCTGTATAATAAGCGAACGTAGATAAACAAACTTCTGACTTGGTCTGTTTGCCTATCCTCTAAAAAATAAGATCGTAAAAACTCTTACTTGCTTAATTCCTTGGCCATCACGGTAATCAAAGAATGGAAGACACAAACGGCGTCTTTAAGTGTTTTGTTGAAAGATTTTTAAGATCGATTTACATGCACGAGGCTTAATTAGACTCTAGGCATAGAAACATATTCTTCTTCTTCTTCAGGCGCTACAACATTATTGTCTAATTGTCTTGGCATTCTCAACGACAGCCATCAATTCTTTCCTGTTGTTTACTTTCTGAGCCCAATTCGTGATCTACATAAAAACATATTATCTTGATAAAAGGAGATAAGCTGTGATGATATGGATAAATGGTTTGCTGTATATGAGCTTAACAGTTTCGCTCTAAATTTGGTAACATATCCCTATTTCCGAGTATCCTTCTCTTCTGATGAAGTTAGCAGAAAATGACCAGTCAAGGCGGACCTTACCATCGCCCCGGTTTGTCGATTGTTGTGGTAGGTAATAGTGCCAAGTGGGCCAGACACAAGTGGGACACGAAAACAGCCGCGCCCAAAGCGGGTATTGAAAACGTCCACCTCTTCTGCTACTTAGTGTGCGTGTCTATCAAGCTCTCTAATGGACTTTGGAGACTTCAATGCCCGGGTAGACGCGGAACTTCTTCATATTCGTACATCCATCAATAATGATCAGCACTCTGTCGGTCAATGACTGACGTTCTTCCAATTTTCATCAAATTTGTGAACCACTGAGTATCCGTTATTAAAAAAAATTCTAAATTCAGTATTGATATCTATCTATAAACTGGATAGAATCAGTTTAGAGTAAACGGCAGTAATGTAAAACAACTTAAGATTTAGTATTTAAGAATAATACTAAACCTTATGATACAGACTCATTCAGGTAGCAAAGTGGCCGTCTATCCTAAATTAACTATAGTAATAAATTGACGAGCGAATGTATTTAACTATATCACATTACTTTGTGTTACTAATACAAAATCTTAATTTAGAATTATACTTTTGAATCGTTACAGAAGAGTTTTCTACAAAGAGTTTCCAGTTCATTGTTGAAGTCATTCTCCCTGTGGTGTGGAGCACTGTAAATCTTATATCTAGTGTCGAGAGAATCCTGAATTATGTTCATTATTAAGTAATTCATAAGTTATTTAGACCCTTAAATTGAATAAAATATAATTAAGCTATCTATATTTTTAGTTCCTTAGTATGCATATCGTAATTAAGGTATTCGGTTTGTTTCAGGTGAGCTCAGCCGACCGATGACCTCTTTCAGCTGAATTAAATTTACTCTTACACGAGGGTAAGAATTTTTTGAAGGCCTGTTTGTAGCTATGAAATGCTAACATGATTTAATATATTTGGCATTGCAATAAGAGAAAATGGGTGGAAGGGAAAATAAGTTCTGATGGAGTTGACTTAAATATCTTTTCCGATCAATTTCAGACTTCATTCTTAACAATTTCCAAAGAGTAAAAACACAACGTTTCGGAACTTGTTTGTACCTTCTTCAGGTTATTATCCTAATAATCAATATATCAATTATCACATTTACAATACAAAAATATTTATGAACATAACCACAATTTTTACAAAACTTTGAAAACGTCCCTCCGAGGCTTATGACAATTTTAAACTGTTTTTTGTTTGTGTTTTAGTGTAAAATTGTCGTTTAGCCTCGGAGAGACGTTTTCAAAATTTTGTAAGAATTATGGTTATGTTAATAAATATTGTTGTATTTTAAATGTGAAAATTTATGTATTGATTATTAGGATAATAACCTGAAGAAGGTACAAACAAGTACCGAAATGTTGTGATTTTCCTCTTTGGAAATTGTTAAAAATAAAAATAAGGCTGATATTGGTCGGAAATTTTTACTTATTATTACAGAATCAGACGCTAAAATACAACATTTAAAAATCTTTCAATTAGCTTTCCTAGTTTGTGAAACACAATTTTTTGTGCTTTACATATAAGTCTTTAGTTACTTTAAATAAATTATAAACGATAACTAAGTTATGCTTTAAGACTGCCGTAATTAAAATGTTTTTCAATATTTTCAAAGTTTCAGTTACGATACCTCAATTGGGGAATCAGATAAAAATCTAAAAATTGCACACATGAAAAAGTTCCCTATATAATGAAACTTCAATATAAATTTCAACGTGAGATGTAACTGAAAGTTGAGGTACAAAACTTGTGAAATAGCAAAAAATCGCGTGAAATATGGGCTTATTAGTGTCACACTGTGTACAACGCAGTGTATAAATTTTTGTCATATTATGATTACATGAAAAAATACTATTAGGTAATAAATAGGGATTTTCTTGGAACCATAATGTACTGAACACAATGCAGTTTATTTTAAAATGAAAAGGCAACCCAGTCTTGAGTAATTAAGAAAATCATAGATATCTGAAGACTAAGATCAGCATACACTCTGTAATACCCACCATTTTTAATCGAATACAATGACAAAAAAAATTAGAAATACCAAAAAAGAAGGGAATTTACCAAAAAATGGAATTTTTTCTGGGAAGGTCAAGCAACTAAATTACTTTTTTCTTTACTACTTGGTATGGCTTCACCCGGATACCAAATAACCACTCGTTGGTTGCACTGCAGTTATGATCCCCGGTTTTAAAAGTTTCAGGCTAGAGTCGCATCTATAATTTAGGTTTGGGCTACATAAGAAACACCGAGTTTGTCTGTCTTTGCCTTAAAGCCTACGTGGTCTTATTCCAGGAGCAGCGGCCTTCACTAACACACGTGAAATTGCGTCTCAATATAATTAATATTTCGTTAATAACGACCAACTTGTAATTAAATATATTTGACTCTGATTATAAAAAAATTATGTAAGGTTATGAAAAAATATGTTCAGAATTTTAATTATGTTTTTCGTTGTAATTAGATCGAGGAACCCTTCCTGCTGCCGAGTCTCTCCAGGGGGGTTTCTTGTTTCGTACGCACCGCCGACGGCATCCATTAATAAGTCAATACAAGGATGGTACGTTATGACCGGGGATAAACTTTTGCAGAAACTAAACTTTTCCCCCTCAAATTTCGCAGCTTTTCCTCGTCTCCTCTCATACCGCCATTCTGCCCTGAATAACACAGCGGGTGGGCGAACGCTGTCAAATATTCCAAGCTCAAATATAATTGAGTAGCCAATTAACGAAGTCATTACAACTTTCTCCGGAATCTTAAGACTGAGTAACGGCCGGCTGTATATCATTTACGGGAAGGTAAATTGCAAACAGGAGGAGGTGGTAGAAGCTCTGGGGGGCAAATTAAGATCATGAATAAGGGCGTGATTTTATTTAGAAAATAGCAAACCCTTAGAATATTTGACACTTGAAGAATGCCTTCAGTGTATTTTTAATTAATTAACGTTTTAAAATCAGGATTTGTGGAAGCTATTTATGTTTCCAGGTCAATTTTCCTATATAAATTTGACGATATTCAATTTGCAGGACTTGTCAGTGTTATAAAAATTTTCTGATTACCTGCTTCCATCCCTTTCGAAGCTTTAATATCTGATATGAATCTTGAAATGGTTATTACTATTATTTTCTCTGCATCATCATATTTCACCACAACCATTTGATCCATGGGACTCCGATTTTAAATGCTTCTAAAAAACAGAAGGAATGTTTCGTCTTTAATTCCAATTGTAATTCGAGTCATTGTACGTCTTGAAGCAAAACGGAAATTTAATGCTTTTGTTAGGAATTTCTCACATTATGTGTTATAATTTTTCTTCTGTCATTCCAGGATTAGGCTTTAGGCCTGTTCCCGTATCACTATCTCTTCCGCGGTCTTCCCCTACGAGGTTACATTTCATTACTTCTGTATAAATTCCTTGTAGCAGGATATGAAATACATTTATCTCCCCATTTCTCTTTCAGATGGATCACATTTTCTGTTACTGATCGCATCCCTAATTGGTCTCTTATCATTTCGTTGCTCATTTTATCTTCATTAATAACAACAAATTTTGGAAACTTCATTTATGAAGCATTTAATTATCTCAATTTTTTATTTTTCATCGTCCAGCTTTCTGGGGAAACTGCCATAACTTTATAATATTTTGTTTTCGCTTGTTTTTTTCTCTGCAATGTTCTTTTTGTTCTACATTATACACGTATAATTAGCAATTTATTTTGGTAAGAGAAAGTTAGTTCATATGATATATCACATACGAGATATTAGTAATTTATTTGTTCTAGTGACTTATTACTGAGGTTAACTTTTGTTCTTACTGGTTAAGCGCCTACATTTAGATTTCTTCTACGATATTCAGTTTATAACTTAACCTATATATATATATATATATATATATATATATATATGCCATTTGTAGTTTATGTCTGCGGAATGCATCATGTTGAAATATCCATATATCCCAATATTTATTCTCAGTGGTGCTTCGTCTCTTATTTATTTTATTTTCAAAATGTCAGTGTTGGTGATGAGTTAAAACTGTTTCAATTTCAGATCTTCGCTGTTTACCAGTGTCAATCTTAATTCTTGTGTTTTTATAGCCTTCCTCTTTCACACCAAGTCTCTGAATGAGGCTGGATTATCTATTATTTCCCTTCATTGATTATTTCTTGCGTCCATTATTTTTTTACTCATCTTACATTATGAACAGTTTTACTACCGAATGAAGGGTTTTCAAGGAGCACTTCAACTGGCTACTTAATCTTTATGCAGTTACTCAACCTCGTTTGTTTCGGCTCATGAGGCGACCGGTTTGCATTAAGTAATTTCTGATAAGTACACGAAGTTACACTCGAGCATTATTTTTATAACTGAAAGCGAAAGCCGAACGCCGTGTATCGTCTCTATACCAGTAATTGCTGCCACTTCTTGAACGCAAAATTCAAAATATGATCGTATGCCAGATTTTTAATGAAATAGCTGTGTTATTATTTTCTGAATTTGCAGTTACTATTTCACTTTCGCTGTGTACAACTTAATTACTATTCTCGTCACCATGAACACTTAGTTTAAGTGTGTATTGTTGCACTCCACGAGTGGTCCCTCAAGGTCTGTGAAATTCCTTGCAACGACGCGACGCCTACTAGCGTGGAGGTATTAGTTGCATAGAATAGCTGTGGACACCCAGCGACGTCGTAATGGCGTGCGGTGTCTCGTGATAAGTGACGTGAGAGCGGCGAGGCGACCTCTACCGTCGTTATTTTTAACGAGCACGGTAATTCTGCCCCCACTGTCCTGGCACAATTAGCGTCGTCGGGACAAATGGCAGCGTCGCGACGCCTCGCTGAAGTAATGAGGAAGTATCTCAAAGGTCGAAGGAACCGCAACTTGAAAGAAGCACTGTCAGGCAGAAATGAAGTTCGCGTGATGTAATATCAGACGCAGCTGTTGAAACCGTTGCATCTGACTCAGTTTCCACTCTATAATATTTTTTATTGGCATAACATCACGTGCATTCCATGTGCAATCCTTAAATATTTCCGACGGAATGCTTTTCAACCACGAACGGAGACTTACTGGTGTCCGACAGTGCATACTTAATTTTGTTGTAACCTGATCAGATTTCGTGACGTCACACTTAAATCAGATTTTATTTCAACAGCTATTTCGAGTCATTCGTTACCCGATTTCCTCGGTTAACTACACTTCTTTCTAGCTCTCAATTATGTCCGTCAGCCATTGTCACTCCATTAATGTTTGATACTCAAAAATACTTCTTTTTCACCCAAAGACGAGTCAACAGCTTTGTTAGATTTACCTAAGTTACGTAACGATTTGGCGACACGAAACCACAATGGTTATTCATCTGCGGACTTAAAACGTGCTTTTCGCGCGATATATGTTCTGCTAAGTAGTTGGTTAGGTTTGTAGCTCAGTAGGACCTGTGTCCAATTTAATTAATATTTTGGAATGAATTAATTTCAGAAAGAATATTCGGAGAAAGGCAGACAAGAGGCGGAAATCCCAGAATTGAAAAAGACGCCAGAATGTCGCTGAGAAATCGTGTCTGCTTGCTAGGTACAAGGTATTAGAGCTATTTCTTCCACCAAGCAGCCTTAATTCTCAAAATTTCCCAAGGCCGACTGCGTCTTCGTACGTGCGAAATCCCACGCTTGATGGAAAATTAATAACGATTGGCGAAGACATGTCACGTGGGGTCGCGTTTTCTCATAGAGAAGGAGATAAGAGAGATTGGCTGAGAGGTGTAAAAGCGATGAAATAGTGTGTCTTTGCAGTTGAGATAAAGAGGAAGTAGGAAAGGAGCAGTATGTGTTGGGATTTGGAGAGAAGTGGTGGTCAAGGAGAAAAGGAGCATGAACATTTAAATACCAGAGCGTTCGTCTGAATTTGGGAGAAATAGGAGGTCATAAGAGGTGAAAAAATATGAACAATTAAAGTCAGTGTGTGTGTCGGAATTTGGAGAGAAGTGGAGTCCAAGGAAGAGGAAGAAATCTCAGCTTCCACTGCCGTATAACATCCAGTGGGAGAAAGGGATCGCCACCAAGAGGAACTTCCAGGAAGGAAGAAATCGCCTTGTACGTGCACGAGACAACTAGAATAATATTGAAACAGGCTTTGGCGGAATGAACGAAATCTCTGATACCCTTTGTTGCCCCACAGTAATTAACCCTGATCTAGGCCGTTGCTAATAAAATATTAAATTCACTATATATCATACATTTGTTAATAATGATAGATAATGCAGGACCCATCAGGGTATTGTGTTTTAATATATAAATAAATTCCCATTTTAAAAACTGAAGTAAATTTGGTTAATAATTTAATTAATTAAATCCCAGGACCCAAAACTTTGAAGAGTTGGGTGGGTGAGGGCTTAATTAATAACTACGTTAACATTTAACATACAATTTAATTCGCAAGAGCGTGTCTACAATTTACTCGTATTAGCTCAGAGTCAAGTGTCCTCAATCGTTGCTTCTTCATATTATATGCTCTCTCATAAATTATAACTTTAACCCAAATTATGCTAAGGAAATGTTACAAAAAATCTGTTATTTTATCGACAAGTTTGTCAAAAATGTATTCAGTTTATCTCCTTGATTAGGACTGACTGTCATTGAAAGGGATAGAGAACTCCTCTCCTGTCAATCGGAAGGGTGCGAGAATAGTACCCAAAATCCCGACTTACCTGATGCAGGTTTCCTAGGGTTTTCTCTGCATCCCTTTTACGTGAATCCCTGGGTAGTATCCTTAAACTATACCCCGGGGCCTTAGTCAACCCTTGGCTACCTTGTTCTGTCTTCCACATCCTTTTCAATTTCATTTCTATGTTAATAAAGGGCAGTTGCCTGTTTCAGGATCATCCTCATGTAGCCTGCCCCCCCCCCCAAAAGGATGAATTAAATTTAGAATGTCTCGGCGTTCAGATGGCTGTGGGTTCCTGACTAGTGACACCTCTGACGTAGATGCCTTTCATCTTGACCCGCACGCATTCGCCCCAGAGACGCATACTATTCATATCACTCTCCATATTTTTGTGATAAAAACCGCGTGCGTTCTCCACACTCCACTGCCTTCAAATCAACTCCCACTTCAGGAAGTTCTGTCGGATGCTTAGTATCGTGTCAATTGACACACTCAATGCCTGACATAAAATTGACCGGCTAAGGCCTGGACAACTGACCGGGGCCTCTTTTAAAATATGCCCTTTTTTCGTTTCCACTTACAGTATCTGTCACAATGGCCTGTGTGCTAACAGTTTATTTAAAAATATTGTTTATAAATTTGAAATAATCTTAATGGCGTTTCCACTCATCAAACTATGTCAATTGACTTTATTTTGATAATAGTTCCTTTTATCTGTTTTACTAGATTGTTTAACATCAAATGTACTAAATATGTATGGTTCGTCCGAAATCTCATCTCTAGTGGAAGAGTTGATGACCGTAACAATCCAACCTACTCGTTACAGTTAATAAATACTCATCGTTCGACCTGAGCCTTGAACCTCTGATTAGTTGTGAATAATTTATTGTTTTTATGTGTACGTACTAGCCTCAGCGAAGACTTTCATGATGACTGAGATGAACGTGGTGGAAATTTTGAACGCAGCGCAATTTTTCCCGTTCTGGCACACAGAGTAGTTAGACCGTGATAACTTGCGCATCAATCAGCCAGGTGGTAACAAATGCAGGCCCTTTCTATCTGTCTTCTGCTCATCCCCAGACCATGGCCGAACATTTTCTGATTAATGCCTGCGTACTTTCCTAAATACCTCTCACGCAATGGGATGGGGGTGGCGCACGATGCTTGTTTGCCCGTTAATAAATTACAAGCCCGTCCTTCCCTTCCCCCACGAGAGATATTCTAGACCGTAATGCGCCATTAGAAAGGTAGTACGGGGAAAAACACCCCCTCAACACCCTCTGCACCTCCTTACACGAGTGATATAAAAATAGCAACGAGCAGATCCATCACTTTCTCTCTAACCCTCGGTGGGAAACGCCAGCTACTGTCACAACACAACGCACGGTATAAATTATCCCTGGAAGTCTCGTAATCAAGCTAGAAATATCGACGCAATTTGTTAGATTAGTGGGAAAAGCATCACCCTCGACTAATAATGTGGTGAAGCTGCGGCATTGTTAGAAAACAAAATTATGATACAATTACCGATTTGAATACAGGTTAGCATTCTTATGAACTACGAATTTTGACATGTAAATACCGAAAAACTCGCTGTAATGATTCCTTTCAAATAACACAATAATCTTGATATTTATTTATTTTTGAGACTACCGAAAAATTCAATGTTTGTAGGATTAACAACACTCTAGTAAACGAACACTTTGCATTCAGTGTCTCAGAATTTCGTTAAAAAATTTATTTTATTTGCCCCAATATTATTGCTAATGACTTTTGTGTCATTAACTATTCATTTGAAGGTTCAATAATAAATTTATTGAAAAAGAATACCTAATCAACGAACCAAATCTCTTCAATAAACGACAGATTTTGTATCGCGTCATAAACTCTTTGTATCACTTTGCACATTAATAGAATTTTTTTTAAAATTTAATCTGAACAGTTTCCGAATATTATTCTGCCACATTATATCCTTTCATTATACGTATAAAATCATAGCTTTATCGAGATCAAAAGTGTGGTTATTTAAATTACAATGTTTTGTTATAACGTATTGTTTATCCACAGGTAGTTTATAATTCCACGTGTGTTATTTAATTCAAATTTTCAGTGGTCTTTTTGCTTAGCCTTTATATAACATAACGAAAGTACGATTTGTACTGAAACGTGGTCACATAATTTTTCGTTCTACTGTTATAAATAGTAGTTTGATTGGTCTTATTAATAAAACACAGACGTGAAGTATTGTACAAATGTACTATACTACAAAGGTATACTAAGCACTATCTATGATGTCTTACGTTTTCTTAATATCTTTGCTAATTTTAAATTGTGTTGACGTTCTATTTGCATTTTAGTAAAATGTTTTATCCCGCCTGAAACGTTCTACAAGACGTGGAGGAAACGTAGTGTAGTGTTTTGTAATGTATTAATGTAAATCTTTACTGATTGCATGTGACCAATAATTGTATTCAATCTTGTAACAGATAAATCAAGTAATTTAAATTTATTGTTTATGTGTCAAATATCCTACTATAGTTTGATAAAACGACACCTGTTGATAACGAATTATGTGTCTACGCATATGGCTTACTGAAGTAGAAATAATTAAAGTGTGATTGAGTGGATACTCGCCAAAATTTTCAGTTTCTTTTATGGGTTCACGGCAAGGCATAAAATTTATTTTGTTGCGTCTGTACTTATACATTATTTAAATTAATATAAATTCACAATAACTCACCCTAAAAAGGAATGTGTAAGTTGTATTATGAATGAATATATAAATAATATTGCTGGTCCGAAATTTCCAAGTGATAAGGCGGTCAACTGCTTTGTCTGTGAGATGTATCAAAGTCGATAACAGCCCTGGAGTTGTGTCGCTTTACCACAATAGGGTTGTGGTTGTCACCCAGGCAGGGTGAGGCTGAAGTTAACCAACTGAGAAAATACCTCCTTCCTGAAAAACTTCCGGGCGTCCGTAACCTAGCAACACGGGGAACGACGAAGCGCTGCTGAACGCCACAGGGTACTATTTACGGGACCGAACACTTTCGGTGTGTCGTCCCAGGCGATTTCTGCAAACCACAATAAAGACACGAAACGTGGGGTTAGAGGTGCGACTTCATTGAAATAAATGCCCTACGCCAAGCCGGAAAGTAGAACTTCATTACGAAAACAAAATGTATTAACGGCAGCTGTAATGTCAAATAGTATTTACTGGCATTTGTCCTACCACGCCGAGTGTGCAGTCGATACATTCATGTTCTCTATTCAAAAACTTGCAGTAGTATCTCTTCATTTCTCTCTGATAATACATCCGTTGTTTCACTAGATCACTATTACTACGTGACTGCCATCTTATATTGATATTCATTAAATGTAAAGTATGTTTTAATTAATTTCTTACTAACGAAAAGTATTTATTATGTTGTTATTGTGGTATTCAGTCTTAAGACTGGTTTGCAGCAACTCGCCATGCTAACCTATCTCGCGCAAGTCTTCTCATTTCTGCATACCTACTACATTCCATATATTCCCTAATCTTCTAATCGTATTCCATCCTTGGCCTCCATCTGTTTTTACCCCACACATTTACCTCTAATGCTAATTGTACAAGACCTTCACGTCTTAAAACGTGGCGTATTAATCTATCCCTTCTATCCCTTGTTCGCTCTTCCCCTATTTTGCTTAGAACTTCCTCGTTAGTGATTCTATCTACCCATCTGATTTTCAGTATTCTCCTGTAGCACCACATTTCAAACGCTTCTATTCTTTTCCTTTCTGCATTTCCTTCCGTCCACGTTTCGCACTTTTATAACGCCACACTGCATACGAACATTATTAGAAATGATATACTAATATTCACACTTATATTACCCGTACGTAAAATCCTCTTTTCTTTTTTGCGAAAGACTTCCTTACCTGTGGTGGTATTGTAACGGTCAAACACTTCTGCTCGGGCTTTAGGCGGTATGGAGTCAAAAGAAAGGAGACAGAATTTAAGCCAGGGGCAATAAAACTTAGACTCCGAGTCGCGCTTTGGATGTTTCCCGATTTTGATAAGAATTGGCGGCATCGAGTGGTGTATTTCCCAAATTAGAACCATAAATGTTATTGCTGGATATCCATCCCTGCCACATTGGTGATATAAACTAAAGAAGAGGGGAGGAGAATTTAAAAAGGGGTGCAGAGTGATTTTCGAGGAGGGATTTTCGAGAGTGATGAGAGTGGAGAGCGGTGAAACGGAGACCGAGTCCGAGAGAGATGGCAAGAGAGATTTGGTAGTCCAAGAGAAGGAATTTGTTCTGAACTAGGAGCAAATAGCACTGGCGACTCTGAGGGGGATATTACTACGGGGAAAGAACTGGAATATTCACTAAACTGACACGGTAAATTACACCTGTAACCCTTTTTGCTGATTTCCAGTACTGCCAGGTCCGAGTAGATTTTGTGTTTAACATTCTGTTCTATGAGCAGGCCCTTAATATACGAATTTAATTTATATCTTTTTTTGTTGTGTAAATATTTTTGTAAGTTTTAATTTAAGAAAGTACTGCCGGCTAAAGATCGAAATATCAAAGTTTTAAGATTAATGTAAAATATGTTTTTCTTAAAGTAAATTATTTTCTTAATTTTATTACAAAATATTGTTATTAATATATCAATATTCCACTTAAAAAATAATTTATATTCCACCTTTATTCTTTACAGTATCCTACTCTCTATGTTTACTGTACTGCTACCATCCATAGTTATTTTGCTTCCCAATTAGCAGAAGTTAAACAGCATAGGTGACCGACATTTCCAGCTCTAACACACATTATTGTGCAGTTATAAATCTAGTACTGCTACACTCATGTAGTCCGTTTTAAATAAGGTTACAATCCCCCGCGGTAATCGTTTTTGGCAAAGTTGATAAACCCGCTTATTATTTCAAGGTCTTATCGATTGTGGCAACTATAAGATAATTACAAAACGTATATTTTATTGTCTCTGGTTTTCAAAGCCAAATGACAACTTATGACGTATTGTGTTTCGTGATTATTCTGTTTTAAATCTGTCCCGATCAATGAAATAGTTTTCTGGTTTACTGATAATGGTGTTAAATCACACCAAAGAGGATTTTCCCTATGTAAATTTCGAATAAAACAATGCCGGGTTTACCGGAGATTAATATCAAATAACCAACAACGTTTCCAATTACTTTCCTCGTTGTGATTAAGTGTGTTACAG
Organism: Eucriotettix oculatus; assembly: GCA_034510155.1. Classification (NCBI taxonomy): domain Eukaryota; kingdom Metazoa; phylum Arthropoda; class Insecta; order Orthoptera; family Tetrigidae; genus Eucriotettix; species Eucriotettix oculatus. Next base: position 45,071,154 of record CM067378.1, read on the forward strand.
CTAACATTAATGAGTAGATTTTCAACTAAGCACAAATAATTGTTATCAGTGGCAAGAGTAACTCCATTTCACCTGAAGGCCTTTGCAGAGCACACCGTGGAAACTTTGCGGATTAGCAACATTGTTGGAATCCTCCGAATGACTTATTCGCAATTCATTTAGAAATATTTTTAATTACGTTTATTTTGCGTCAAGAAATATTGAAGACGTTTGGATGGAAATATAGAATTTTTTAGATTTTTTCCTGGAGTTTCCAAGCGTGTCTTACTCCTTTCTTGATTTCTGCTTTCTTTACTTGTCCTTCAATTCTAATTACTGCTGACTGCCTTATGTAGAGATTATAAATACGTCTTCTTTTTAGATTTTTTATTCATGTTCTCTTCAAAATCCTTTATAGTGTACTCTAGTTCACATTATCAAAGGCTTTTTCTAAATCTACAAATGCTATGAACTTAGGCCTGTTTTTCTTATCCTATCTTCTAAAATAAGACGTAAAGTCAGTATTGCTTCTCTTGTCCCTGAATTCTTCCTAAAACCAATCTGACCTCCTTACTCGCATTCTATTTGTCGTTCTCTCCCCCTATATACTATTTTCATTAATATTTTTCATGCATGAGATAATAAATTAATTGTCTTGTTCTGTTCGCATCTATCAGCCCCAGACTTCTTCGGTGTAGATATAATTGTTTTTACTAAAATATTCGTGTATTCTTCCTGTTTCGTAGATTTCGCAAACTATCGTGAACAGCTTATGTACATGAGAAATATTTTTTAAAATTGAATATTATATACATATCGTGATATTCTACATGGCGTGTTTACATGCGCAGTAGGGAAAGAAGAAAGGGAATAGGAATATTGTCGTTTGAGGATGTACAACCCCTCCAAGTGGCTTGGAGAAACGCTACTATCATTGTTAAAACATTAATTGTCTTCATACGAACGGGATATGGAGACTGCGACGACAACTTTTTAACACACGCTATAGTTATTATCTATTACATTTTAAGTATGCGTTTCTTGACGTACAACATATCCTGAAATAACAGCAGTATATTTCCTAACGCCAATATTTTCAGAATTGCTTTTACACTACCAAATTCCCTCAACCATGTAAGGAGTAAAAGTGAGCTGGAGTCTACCTGCACTACAATGTGGGCGGAGTTGTCCACTGCACATCGTCTTGACACACACCTAGATTATTCTCCTGAACTGTAATGTCTGTTGATAAGTTAATGTGGAAATCAGACAAAATTAAAAACCGCACAATGTTTATTCTACTTTTCTGTAGAAACTTAACATCTTTGGTAATTGTAAAATATGTACGTTTAGATTCATTCAGGTGTTGCAATTATCGAGCTCTACGGGAATATGGAAGAAACGGTGTTCGGCTTTGCTTTTTTAAATTTGTCCCATAAATTATTTCAAACACGGTTGTTTAACCATTACGAGGTGAAAAGGTTACTGTAACTTATGAGGCATTTAAATCTCCATTACTGTTGCGTGTCCACGGAGAAGAAAGTTAAAGAGATAGTCGCTTAATGGCTGACTTCTCCATTTGTCAAACGTCTTCATTATGAAGCAAAGCATTTATTATAAATACATTTAATTAGGCACTAGATATCCTATCAAATAATTAAACCGATTTGTATTTTTGTAAAATTATTTATTTTTTAGGAGATATAGTTTAATTTTTACATATATGTTAGCTTTGTAACGTTGTTTCGGAGCAAATCACTTAGCACAAGGTACACGTTTCTTTTATCTTTATTCCCGAATCAATTTTTGATTGATTTGTACTGTGCACGTTGTTATAAATGCGCAGTTTCACATTTTGAACGGTTGTGTAAGGTCACTTTCAGTTTTGCTGCACTCTTACGGCTGTTGTAGATGATTGTACATATGTAGCAGAAATAGTCGCTTCCGCTGACGAATGAAGTCATTTCCGGCTCAGCTTCAATGCCATCTGATGGAGGATTCTCTCCCATCCGTTCGCATTTATCATTTTTTTTGGTTATTGGGCTTTATGAGGTTCATTTGCCGTCGTCGCACATAACGCTGAAGGATATTACCCCCAACCCTCCACGGTGGGGTGAGATACGGGAAATGGATTTCGGTCGTGACGTCAACGACGATCTGTGTTTGGCGTGACGTCATCGTTCTGAAATGCAGTACATTACAGGGTCGAGGGGAAATTACATAAATATATGAATTATATAATGGGATAATTATATAAATGTGACGTTTAAACTAGAAGGAAACGGGATATAAATAGAACAGTCGGAGTTACTTGTAATATACCGTCAAGAAACGTAAACATCTTCGAGGTAATTTAATTTTTAATAGGCAAAGCCTAATTAAAATTATATATATACATATATATATATAACATTAAACATTTACGTGAGAGAAGTTAAATTGGTTATTTTTGGGAACTTTCTGCACATAGTAATCGAAAATTTTTAATAACACATATTAGACGTCGGAATTTAATGGGCTCTCATTTTTGAGTAGACATATTTACCGTACAAAATTACGAGAGAAGCGTGCTTTGTGTTCCGAACCGAAACCTGAAACTAGCTTAATGAAAATAACATATATTAAGTTTTGCAAAGATCAAAATAAAATTTTTATCGTTCTTGGAGAAGTCTGATCAAAATTATAGAAATAAAAAACACACTGTACCGTCTCAATAAAACTCTATACTATACACACTCAAGGGTTTCCATGATGTAAAGAAATAACAGCCATCTAGGAGTGTAATTTAGACCATTTTTAAAATTATTAATAATTGGTAAAATAAACGAATAACACATTAAAATTTTATTAATAATATAAACCCGAGAATTTTATTTGAATATCATGTTTGTAAAACGTGTCTTCTTTGGATTTTTAAGACTTATTCAAATATTTCATGAACCGGAAGAGATTCCAAAGAAAGGAAATCTTTCAATCGGTTTCAAATGAAATGTAACATGACTATTGTTTTTTATTGGGTTAACAGATTACACGAGGGTGATCCTGAAGCAGGAAACTCCCCTTTAATAGCATAGGAAGGGAATTGAAAAGGGGTGATGCGGAAGGTAGAGAAAGGTACCCAAGGGTTGACAAGGGCCCCTGGGCTATAGTGTAAGGATCCTCCCCGGTATTTCACCTAAAGAGATGCAAGGAAAACCCTAGTATGTATATGTACTGGGGTTGAAGACCTTGGGCATAAGGCAAGAGTTGTCTGCTAATCCCATGAGATCAGTCGGCCAACTGACTCCTAAAGCCTGTGGAGACTCTGAAGAAGGAAATGCTGCGACCCCACAGCAAACTCGACTCCCACAGTGGGGAAGGCGTGAGAATAGTACCCAATGCCCGACCTACCTGATGGAGGTTTTCTAGGGTTTTCCCTGCATCTCTTTAGGTGAAACACCGGGTAGGATCCTTAACCCATAGCCCAGGGACCCTAGCTAACCCTTGGCTACATTTCTCTACCTTCCGCATCCCCCCTTTTCAATTCCCTTCGTATACTATTACAGGGGAGTTGCCTGTTTCAGGATCACCCTCATGTAGCCTTTTAATCCCCCAAAAAATCTTTTCAATTCCCTTCCTATGCTATTAAAGGGGAGTTGCCTGTTTCAGGATCACCCTCACGTAGGCTGTTACGCTAATAAAAACGTTTATGATATGACTGATGAGATAATTAGACTGCCTTATCTACCAAATTATGAATCAAACTTTAGAATTAAAAAAATGAATGTCACCATTTGTATTATTTCGAGACACAGAAAATGAAAATGCAGTATTTAATCGTAATTATGTCGAAAACGAGCGAGATCTAGGATATTTAATAGTAATAGTAAGAAATATAGGCGTAATATTCCTGGTGAGGTAGATAGGAAACATACTGGGGAAAGAATGATAAATATAATTGTTTCAAAATGGAACGAGACATAATTGTCATGAGTACTGAAGTACAGACAAGTATAAGTGAAAAGTTACGTGATGTAAATTACAGTTTGTACCCCCAAGACAAAAAGAGTCTGCAAACATTTGTGTGGCTTTAGAATTAAAATATAAATTAGCCTACAGCGATTTCAGACAGAACTAAAATAATGGTGACATTCTCAAACAAATGCATTGACATAGGAAAATTGCATACTTCGCCGAAATTTATACCAATTCCTTTCAATCGCTCGTCATAATCAATCATTCAGTACTGAGTTACTTCAAAAATAGTTTTAGGGGGAAATAGTAATTTAACTGAACGCCTTGTATGTATCCCTGATCAGTATCGTTGCAACATGAAAAAAGGGGAATTAAGTTGTCCGCGTAACATCCGCATGCAGGTAGGAATCTCCTTTTTCATCTCCCGTGCACCCAATAACTAGGCTTTGGGTAATGGCATTGAGTGCACATAATAACAACGACCTGAGATCCTTATAATAACCGGTGGTAGGACCGATGACTTGGGGTCAAGCTTTTTTGTAAGGATGTTCTGTAATTTGTTGATGTAGTTGACGCAGATTCGTTCTCCTTTCTCCGCATCTAATTGTAGTTGTTACACTTCCGTGGGCATGCAACCTCTGGTAGCGTGGAAGAGCCACGGAGAAAGTTTAATCCACAATGCGTCGTCGCTTTCGCTGGACTTGTCCGTCCGTCGCCGAAATGTATCACGACGGGCTGGAGAGATTCCAAGGAATAGCCAGTCATTTCCTTCCTCCGAAGATAACAAGCACAGCCGTTCACCAACCTCAATCAGCAATTAATTTTTTCTGCACTGAATCCTGTGGTTACTTTGAATTGTCATAGGGGGAGATTAACTCGTATGACTGGTACAGATGAGTGTTATAAATCGAGCAGATGAAAGAATTTGCAAACAGATGAAGAGAAAATGGGAAATCCAGTGTTGGAGCTCACGAAAATATATTTTTGAGTGGCAGGCTTTTATTGATGTAAATCTTATGGCTATAATGCAGCGAGCGACGTAGTCTGCTCCAATCGTCGATAGAAGCATGGCAACGACAGTCGGAGAAGCGACGGCGTCTGCGAGTAATTGCGATTCCAGGGGTGGCAGCAATTGTATTTCGTATTCGAGGAACAGGAGGCGTGTTAGTGACCGAGTCAATATAATTAATGTGAGCAGCGGAGCGAATAAATGATTGTGAACTGTGAATGTAATGTGAAATAAATAGCGCGGAGTGTAAAATTACACAGCGTCAGAGAGATCGTTTCAATATATTTAATACTTCTGTATTCTTTCTAAACGTTCCTATTCTAATAACAAGGGATACGACCTTATTTAACAGACAGGCCTAAAAAATAGAGTGAAGTGATTAAAAAACTTTAAATAGCCCAACCTTTCGATGCGAGCTCAGCATCTTTGTCAAACTTCTCTTAAAACGAAACTGATAATATTTGAAACAGACGGACACGAAATATGATACTACCTATGATAGACCAGTAAGGGGCAAAGCTTACTAAGATTATCTCTGTCATGCTTAATATTAACAGTTTTCTGGATGATTTTTTTATCTTAATAAATAAAATAAAATGTGAACGGTTTCGTGGGTAACAGGCTACACGAGGGTGATCTTGAAGCAGGCAACTCCCCTTTAATAGTATAGGAAGGGAATTGAAAAGGTTGGAAGTGGAATGTAGAGAAAGGTAGCCGAGGGTTGACTAGGGCCCCCGGGCTTTGGTGTAAGAATCTTACCCTTGAGTTTCGTAAAAGATTAATCTCATAAATCTTACATATTGATAATCACCCGGAAACTATTAACTTTAAGAACGACACAGATAAACGTAGTAAGCTTTTAAGATGTACTATTTTAGTTTTTTACTGGTTTATATTTGGTGTTCTACTTTTCCATATATTATAGTCAGTTTCCCTTTAAAATCCATTTGAGGAAGATGTTAAGCTTTATTTTTAAGGTTTATCTGTTAAATAAGGTTATTTTACCACAGACGTTAATTTTTATATAGTTCATATTTTGTGTTACCTCTAAGTTTTCTAATGCGGTTGGTTTTGTTGTTGTTTTAAGGGGAGCCGGAACACCCTATTTTGTCATTGTTTAAGTAGTAGTTTTAGGTATATTTTTCTCCTAAACCGTTATAAAACATCACTGAATTTTTCAGAGCTTATTTTCAATCTTATAATATGTATGTGGATGCATAAACAATTATTTTACTTATTAGTTCTTTTTCCATAAAAACAGATATTAGTAAAAAAATTATAGTTAAAATCCTGCTTCCTCACCAACCATAACGATCAACACATTCTGTGAATTCATATATAGTTTTTTAGTGACCAAATAAATTTAATTAGTATTTAATTAATATAAATACAACGTTCCTTTGAATTTACTGGACTTCTTCAGGTAAATTTTAAATAGATGAACTATTTAGACTGTGAGTAATTTGGTGTCGCCATCTCACGCGACGGTTACGGCCGAAACGATTTCATCCATTTAATAATTTTCCTGAATAAATCCACGAAGTTGGATGAAAAGCTATATATTAATTAAATGCTAATTAAGTTTATTGTCTGACTTACGTGCTGTTTATATTTCAGTGATGTATCTACGAAGGTTTCCGAGAAAAATGTAATTAAAAACCACTAGTTTGATATCAAGATAAGAGCTCCAGACACTTCAAAAAATGTATTAGATATGTATTAATAACAACGTGTAAACTTTTTGTTGCTACTTCCAGCTGTACTACATCCTCTTAGAATCTTAAGTACCAAACCTACTCTCATTTGAGTATTAACAACCTCTCCTTCAATTTAATTTTTCATCATATTTTTTACACTATTTAAATTTTGTTTTCTATTTATAGTCTGAAGTGCTTCACATACATACCACATTAGTCCCAAACGTAAGTACCCGTTTTTCAGATTGCAAATAATTTGAATAATTTTTTTCTTTATTTTTAATCCAAAATAAAAATAAGTACATTCTGTGCATACTTAAAACAAAATTTAATACACAACGAAGACGATAAGCCCAAGGGTAAACGCTCTTTAGTTACTTAGGAATAGAAAATCCAATAATAAGTATTCTATATTTAATTTTCTAGCTAGCATAAGTTTTGAAGTAAAGGAATATTTCTGTGAAATCACTCTTTTTTTTTATAAATTACTGATAAATTCTGGAACTCAAAATGAAATTTGTGGTACATACTGTGAATAGAAAAATATAATTTTATACACTTCAAACACAATTATCGTATATTTATTACTCCAATGAGATAACATATTTTACAGTTATTATTATTATTATCTTGAGCTTCATTCACTCTTATAAGTATTGTATATATTGAGGAGGAACAATTTATCGTTATGTAAAGCAAATGTTTATTCACCAACTTACCAAAATCATATATGGTGTTTGTTTGATAAATTATTCCCCCTCCTCTCATTTCGTATTGTATTGTATTTATTAATACTACAAGCGGGCATTTGCCCGGTGGCAGTTTATTGATAGAATTAAAGTGCAATCATGAATTGTTGATAAACTAAAAGAACAAAGACAAAATACAGAACAAATTTAAAAAACAATTGAAAATTATTTCACGATTTTTTGGTTTCTAACTTCTTTTTGAAAATATTTTTACTCTTAGGGAAAGCCTCTAGTATCCTTGCAGGCAAAGCATTCCAGTCCGTCATCACTGTTTACGAAGGAATATTAGCCCACATCTGTTCTTTGATCCCTTTCCTTTATTTTGTAATCATGGTCTTTTTTAGAGGAACGTTTAGGCATACTTAGCCGCTCCCTTATTTCTGACCAGACCGGTGCGATCGTGTAAGCTTTGTAGAGTGGCCAAGTCTAGCCTTTTTCTCCCAATCACCGAGTGGTTCCCATTTAGTTTCGTTCCCACACAAAACCCCAGCCCGTTTCTGAATTTTATCCAGGGCATTGATGTGGTGCGCTCTGTAGGGATCCCAACTTGCTGTCCCGTATTATATCCTAGGTCTAACTGGAGAAGTGTAAGCAGCTGCCTTGGCCTGTCTTGTACTTTTGTATCCTGTTTATGAATTTAACGAACTCCATCCCTTCCACATTACTAAGTTAACGTGTTCGCCCCAGTTTAATTTCTTATTAAAAGTTACACTTAGTTATTTACACTTTTCAACAAGCGGCACTTTTTAGTTTCCTATTTTATATTCCCCGGCGATGACCATTTTCATTTTAGTAAAAATAATTGTTTTACTCTTCACCTCTTCTCTTTCTATTTTTGTTATATGGATATGTCTATTCACCACAGAAGGAACAATTCTGATTGCTAATAATTTCCAATGAATCTTTGTTTTGCTGCATTCCCGCTAATCGCACACTCTTACTTTTGATATCTGTTTCACGACGTTCGCCCTACAGTTCTTGAAAACGTGTTACTGTTTCTCTAATGATCTATCTACTTACTCCTTGCCTACTATCATTTATGAAAGTAGTAGAATAAAATTGTCCCTGTCTCCCCCTCTCCTCTTTATCTTCATCCCATGATCTCCCTCCTTCCCTACCTTGCTCTCCCACTCTTCTTCTTCCTCTTCTCCTACCCACTCCCTCCGTCTTGCACTCCCCCTACCATCGCTTCCCCCTCTTCCCTTGCCATCTTCTCCACTCCCGTTCAATCTCTATCTCTCCCCAATTTATTTATGGTATGTTTGTATGTTTATCCAACACTAATATGCAGATATGAACAATTATAGTTTATAATCATTTTCACCAAATCTTTCTTCTGCTGTATTCTTTTTGATGTCCGTATCACGACGATCATTCTAACTTTCATTAAAAACTTACTAGTAATTTTGTACTCCATCAGTTACCTTATAATCAACAGTTAAGCTTATCCTATTTCACTGAAACAAATAAATAACACGGTCAATTAGCCATAATTAAATTTTATTTAAATAAAATATAATAAAATCTACACAACGGGTCGTTCTTTTCTTTAGAACATTTTCAAGCGCTAGAAATATGAATAATTAATCTCATGAAATTAAAGAAAAGTAAATTTTGAAGTGGTATTACTGTTCACAAATTTGTAGCCGAAATTCGGACTAAACCGGGTCTGATATTCCTTTATCTCTCAGCTTTTAGTTTAACGAACAAGCATCGGTTAGTTCAGAGTAATCTGATCCCAAATTCAAAGATATTCTCTGACGTCAGAGAATGAATAAAATAATTTGTTGCTTGCCTCATTTACATTACATACGTATTAATCAATATTTCGTATATAAGCTGTATATACCCATTTATTGGGATTCCTTCTATATTATTCGCCGGAAATATAGCAGATATTGATTGATGTGCATTTAAGCCAGCGGAATATCTCACGTACCACGACTGCTATTAACGGGACTGCGGCAGCTTAGATCGTTTCAAAATTTGAGCGGGCCATAAAAATTAACTCATAATTTGAGGGAGTAGTGCTGCCTGAGAATGAGTCGCTTGAAACTACCATTCCCCTCAGCCGAGGGTGGTTGTCAGCCTTCGAAATGCACCAGCATTAAATTTTAACAGCAGCATTGAGAAAAGGGTGGGTGGATGTGGGCGCCCACATACTTGTGGGAGTGGGTGTTAAGGGTAGTAAAGAAGGGCTGAATCAGGGCTCTTTGTTTGTTGGTGCTGCCGACGCGACGTGATCTGAAGGTAGAGCGAAAACTACTCCTTCCATCCCCCTCTTTCGTCCCACCCCCGAAACCCTCACTGATTGCGGCGCCTTTCAAAAGCAAACTCCCCCCCTCCCCCCCTCTTTCCACCGCATAGAAGAACGGCGCAAGAGAAAAAAATGCTTTTTTGCAGCAGTCTGCAAAGTGTCAGCAAATATTTCAGTTGGTGTTCCGTGGAATTTTGGGGGAAATCTCTGTGTCTTTTCGAGAAGAGGGATTGCGACATTCGTTATCCTGAGCGACGTGCAGTAGATGAAACACAATTGTTTTTTAAACTGTGGTTTGAACAAAGTAGGAAGAGTTCAGATTTTTCAACTTAAATACTAATTTTACAAATAAATTGTATTGTAAATATATTAGCTGCATTTTAAAAACAACGTTGTTTAGAAAATTATTTTTTCACGAGTTGAATGTCTGTATGAAATACAAAACCCACAAAATAAGGAAACTATATAGTTACACGAATTTACCGTTATGGAATGATAAATATATTCCATGTGGAACAAATAATTCTCGGGCTTATATCCGAGTAGAATTGACTTAGAACGACGTTTCGATAAGTTCCTCTGTCATACTCTTTTGTCAGAAGGAAAGCTATTGAAATGTCGCTGTGTATTTATTCTTCTCGGCTAGATGCCTGAAAATAGTTACAAAATTTCACCAAGAAAAGTTGAAAAACTTTATTATTTCCATGTTCTTTATAGTTTGGTTTTAACGTTTCAAACCTTTATGGTACCATAAAGATCTATAAAATATAATAGCGGGGTGTCTCACGCTTTTTCTTGATTTCGTATTCTATATGAGCATTTTGGTTATGAAAATTTGTGATTCCATAATTGGCTAATTAATACATGTTCTTAGTTTCGTTGTGGGGTTCTATAAACTATTTGATAATGATTAAATGGTGATAAAAGAGCCTTGTTTAATTAAATACAATTTTATCCTTAATTTATGTGTTTTAGTCGAATGAAAATAGGAATGATTAATTATTTGTGGATCAAATGTGATCTGTGTTGCACAGGTATTATTTTAATTCTATAAAATTTCAATTGAAGCGAAACGGACCTCTTCTTAATTATCAAAAATATTCATGGTTCCTTTCTCAGTGAATCTAAAATTGCCAGTCAGCTATGTCTGGTTAAATAAGTCCCCAATTTTTCGTTACAGGGTTTAACAAATTTATTCATCAAAGAACGATGTATATTATATTCTTTTATTGTTAACTTAGATCATTAGTTTCTAAAAGGTATCCTTACAGCAAAAATAAAATTATATTAGTGTTGCATATTTTTTCTTTGCGTTAAAAGTTTCGTATAATAAGGTAAATTAGTTCAAATATGTCCAAAATGAGATTGTAGACTTATAGCGCATATTTCAATTTATTCAATTTAATTTATATATATATAGCTTAACCGCCTTGAGTGTGTTGCTACCCCCATTTATTGAATTATTATTTTAAATTTTCATCTAGCATAAATATCTGTGTTAAATGTGCGGCTGATAAAAGCTTGGCCATGTTCAGGTAAACAATTCCAGAAACAAGTTCCGTTTAAAGCATATCCAGGTTCTCGCAAACCACCCTTGCCCTGTAGCATTTTCGCAAGCCAACCAGGAAACATTTAATAGATTTGGCTGAAGCCAGATTCCACCAAATAGGAGAGCTGTAATAAGAAGGGAGAGGGGAGAGGAGCTAGGCAAAAATTTTCCACAAAAGAGAAAGACAATCTAGGCTGTAACTAGGCGTAGAGAAAATCTGTGGTTAGAACGACTACAGTAGAAGAAGATCACGTGGCAAAAAGAACCAGATATTTCTCCAATTCCTGGGGCAGCAAATCTGACTGTAAACCCGTCGGAAGTTTCTTTCCTGGGAGTGTTGCAACGATAAGTTTTAATTTTTGTCTTTTTAACCAAAATTCATTTTCTTTCGAGTTTCCATCCTAAGACATGGTAACCTTGGGTAAAAGAGTAACATGTTGAGAAGCCGCAAGATATGTTTCAAAGTTAGATTAAAAAAAAATTTATTACATGTAATTTTGTAAAAATTAATTTTTATTTAATTTACGGACCAAGGGTAAGCTACAGACTTCTGAAAGAATTAACGGGATGGGCGGATAAAACAGGGTTTTGTACCAATTTATAGTTCTTCTGAAGTATGAACTATTAACAAAACTATACGAGCAGTCAAATATAACGGCCCAAAGAAAGAAGTCAAATATCTCAAGTCCCTAGTAAAATGTATGTGTCAATGAGGTTATTCAGAGTAAAATTACTAATTAGTCTAATATACATAATATTTTATGTGATTCAGGCATTATAGTTAGGTTTAAAGTCAAGAATTCAGACATTGGTCCAATTAAAACTTAATCTTTTTCTTCAGATTGTCCGTAATTAATGCTATGTCCCTAGGTTCTGGCTTTAAAACAGCACTTAGTTTGACTTATGTAAACAGAAATGCAATACATGTATTCCATTTATGTTTCACATAATGAGTGTCGCCAGAGTCTAAAGGATAATCAGAATGTATCAAGTTAAGCAATTATACTATTAAAAATAATATAAATATTAAATTGAAGGATCTAATTTGAGACCGTAATGTTTAGGTCTCTATATTTTGGAAGGAACATCTTTTTTTTATGAATATTGTGGTTTTGAAGTTTGACCTGGAGTAGATTGAAGGGTAAGGTTTAATTATGAGTATTACTTGATAATTACTTAATAATTGGTGGAAGAAACGTTGTACGGTTTTTCTTGTTTAGTTTTCTGTTTTTAACTAATTACAGATATAAATAATTCTTTTTAAAGACGTTAATTAATGCTATTAAAACACCTCAACTCAATACTTAGTCTGCGATTCGCACTAACACTTCGGCCTTCAGCGGAATATTTTGATCAGTTAATTTGTTTAGGACTCTTGGAAAATCTTTTTTTTTTCGGTTAATAGGCTACATGAGGGTGATTGTGAAACAAACAACTCCCCTTTAATAGCGTAGGAAGGGAATTGAAAAGGGGGATGCGGAAAGTAGAGCAAGGTAGCCAAGGGTTGACTAGCACCTCCGGGCTATGGTTTAAGGATCCTACCCGGTGTTTTACCTAAAGAGAAGCAGGGAAAGCCCTAGGAAACCTGCATCAGGTAGGTCGGGCATTAGGTAATATTCTCACGCCCTTCCGAATGACGGAAGACGAGTTTGCTGTGGGGTCGGAGCATTCCCTTCTCGGTGTCTTAACCGGTTTTAGGAGACAATTGGCCGACTGGTCCAATGGAATCAACGGACATCTCTTGCCTTATGCCCAAGGTCTTCGATCTCAGTCCGTAAACCTACCAAAAAAGGTGAAGGTGTATCGGCGTGTGAGAACTTTTTTAAAAAAATAACCATATTTTCCTCTTCTCATTTAGTCATGTAGATAACTCCCGTGACTGCGGGATATTGCAAAGATAATAGACATTCAAGCAGATGAAGTAAATTATCTAATATACATAGGCGTTTCCAACGGCGCCAGTTTGCATAATTCATTTATTAATTATAATTATGAAGCTCCTATGGGAATAATATAAAGATATCATGATCGGAACCCTCTTCGGACGATTTTAAATTGAAGTATATGGTCTGTAAAACCACATGCATGAAATTACTGAACAACTTTGATATATGACCCCTGTGAGGTTACGGTATGCGCCCAACAGTTTTGTTCGTTGGGTTGCCTACGTTTAAGGAAGAAGAAAGTTGGCGCACTTATTGAAGTTAATTATTAAGTTTTAAAATCGGGAAAATGATAATTTCAGCGACGAGTGGTTTTCAGATGGAAAGAGTTGAATACGCACAAGGTTCATTGGAGCCGCTCTTGAGCTATTAGTGGCACTGGACTGTTGGAGGGTTTGTTAGAGAGGAGGCGAGTCTGGGGTAAATTGCGCAGGCCACCACCCTTGGTGTTTATCGAGCGTGGTGGGTCGGAATTAACCGATTGAATCGCGGCTGCCCAGTCGCAGTGGCGAGGAGCTCTTCATCCCTATATTACCCTCTCAACTCTGTTGCTCCCTCTAGACGTCCGGTATTGGGATTTACTGGGCCCTGAGGGAACGTTTCCGCTTCTATTTATCCATTTCAATTGCAACCACAGCTTCTTAAAATTAAACATTTGAACTCTGTTTGCCATATTCTGAAACTGTATATGTTACGCTAAGAACAATTTTATAGTGTTATGCATTGGATGCTGTTGTAAATGATTCTATCAACCCATCTGATATTCAGAATTCTCCTATAGACTTCCATTCTCTTACTGTCTGCAACTCCTACGGTCCACGTTTCGCACCTAGAACGCCACATTCCATTCGAACATTTTTAACGTTCATTTTCAAATATTCACACTTATTTTACTCGTAAATATATTCCTCTTTCTTTTGCGAAAGTCTTCCTTGCCTGTGCTATCGTACTCTTTATGTCTACTATAATTCTACCATCCCTAGTTATTACGCTTCCCAAGTAGCAGAATTCCTTAACTTCCGTCAAAAATCCCTTCCCAATCTAACACCCTTTATTATTCTACTTTCTTGATTACGGCTTTCTTTTCTTGATCTTCTATTCTAATTACTGCTGCCTGTCTTCTTGTCGGCCAAAACCCTGTCGTTAACGATTTCCTAATATTCACACTTATATTACTCGTAAGTAAATTCCTCTTTTTCGCGAAAGCCTTCCTTGCCAATGCTACTCTACTCTTATGTCTACTATACTTCTACCATCCCTAGTTAATACGCTTCCCAAGTAGCAGACTCCTTAACTTCCGTCAAAACATCTCTTCCCAATCTAACACCCATTTTTATTCCACTGTTTCCCGTACTACTCTATAAATACTCATATTAAACTTTCTCCAGGACCTAGTTCATGTCACTTACTATGTTTTCCATGGCCTCTTCTGACTTCCCTGATACTACAATATCATCGGGAAAAGTAGAGCTTTTATTTCTTCTCCTTGATTTTAAGTATTTTCCATATCCTGTTTTAACTTTCTTCATCTCCCGTTCTGTATATAAGTTAAACAGCATGGGCGACAGACTGCATCCTTGTCTGCATATTAAATACTTATTTACGATCTGAAAAACTACAGTTCATGAGATTCTACTGGCAGGTATAGATGAGCATTAAGGAAAGGTGAATGGGAAGGGTAGTATTGTCATTTGAAGAGAAACGAACGTAGCATGTTAAAAACATTAATTGTATTCATACGAACGGGATATGGAGACTACGGGAACGTGTTTTTAACACAAATATGATACCCATAATGGGTCCCACATCCCACTTGCTGGAAATTTGATTGTTCAGGGAGGGAGAGGGACAAGCGCCTGCTATTATTATACTTGTACAAAGGAAAATATGGTTGGTATCTCAATTTTAATAATAATTTGTTACGTGTTGTAATTTCTATATAGCGACAATTGAAAAATTGCTGTAATATAAACTACATTTTATTACTATATCTAAAGAAGAAGTAGTACGTACTGTACTGGATGATTGCTATCGCACCACTATGGGCATATAGGGACACGATTAGGGTTTACTTGAAATTGAATAGGACTAAATTTGAGCCCAATATAAAATCTCACCGCAGCAAGTTCAAAGTTCAGTACACTAATCAAGAAGTGAGCTCACATTGAATGTGGATATCATTAAACAACTAAATAATAATTACTTAAGATTAAAACTTTGTAGTAAAATCTTTCATATAAACTATTTTATCATTTAATTGTTGTCTATTAATTTTTTTAAAAAAATTATTCCCTGATTCCTTTTTAATCTCCTAGTAATGGATATCTAAAACCTAGGATTTTTGTCTCGAGCAAGTTGTGATTACAATGGGGGCATCATAAAACTTAGGTAAGGCATGGAAAAAAAATCTTGGGAAACACTGATTTAAAGTATGCAAACTAATATACTATTCAAACCGTCTCAGAGCCTGATTATAAATTTATTATTTTTATATTATGGACGTGTAAAGTGTGTCAAACCCTATTGGAAAATACATGCATACTTATATTAAAAGCCGTTTTGTCGAACTTCATCCCCTAAGGTTGCGAAATTCTCCGACGCGTGGTTGCGCCATTCAGGGTCAGCTTCTCCTAACTGGCTCGTCCTTCACGAAAAACAGAAGTATTAGATCAAGACTATATACATATTGAGAGTGAATGAGGGGGGAGGAGGGGGAGAAAGTAAGTGAGAGAGACGACGTATGAGGGACTAGTGATATGAGAAAAAGTTAGCCAGCATTGACCGAGACGAATTGCTAATAAATTATAGTATTCTGTAAGATATTTACATCAATATTTATGTGAAATATAGAACTGTGGGTACGCACATTGAAGGCAGAAGATCTGGTTAAAATTCAATCCAAGAGAAGCCCGTATATTTAATGATAGTACCAGCTTGGTAGGCTCAGCAGATAAACTGCTAAGGCAAACTGCCGGAAGGCCTGTGTAACGTAATACGTGCTCGTCGGTCGGACAGACTGGACAGCTGCTGAAACTGGAATGTTTTCCAGACGCCTGTTGGGTCAATATTAGCTGGGCAGGTTGCTTCCTTCTTGCCTCGCGTTACCCGCTCACGTCATCAAATATTGGCCTAGTGTCTCCTCCGTCCTTTTTTCTACCGACTCATCTTCTCCGTGTTGACAATCACCCTCGAAGTGGGCCATTTTTCCGATCTTTAATTCGCTGTAACAACTTTTTTCTTAAACAAAGTCAAACGGACGAGCTATTTGCTGTTCAATGATGATAATCATTTATGCTTCCCCCAACATTTTAAGCATATTTCAATATTAAATCAATTAACGTGTTATACTAACTATTAAAATGAAATAATTTTCAATCGTTTTTAGACAGTTGTTTAAATATTTTTAACTAAACAACGTTTCGGCGCTTATTCGCTCCTTCTTCACGTTTTTTTTACAATCTGTAAAATACATATTTCACTTTGAATTTAAACGTATACATAGCCAAATATGGAGGAAATTGACTAACTAACAACTTACTAAATTATTGTTACATACAATTTTTAAAAATTCAACATATTATAAAATGTTATAAACACCAATTTGTAACATTTATTTCAATATGTTACCAAATCGGCGGTAATAGTGTTCGTCTGGTTCTGTGGAAACTCTAGAATAATACTCTTATGTATAAATGGATAATAAATATTAATTGGATAATCATGCAATGATCGCGACATATTATTTTGTATCTGTAACTTTTTTTACATCAGTCATCATTTTTTTTAAAAACGGAAACCTTTTTGTTTATAAAATTACTAAATTCAATTTATTTAATGAAACAACTGATAGTCAGTTAATAAAATTTATTTCATAGTTTTGTACAACTTTTATTCGAAGTCATTTTTTCATTGCTTAAAAATTGTAGTTATAACCATAAAATTAAATATCTTCCTTCCTTGGCTCTACAGCCCATAACGGGTCGAATGCTGGCTGTCATCTTACATGACACATTTCGAATTTGGAGTGACTCGTGGGCTGCGTATCGATTTTCTACAAGCAGTCAATCACAGTCTTCGTGACCATGACGGTCACAAACATTCAAGCCCATGCCAGAATTGAACCCTGGACCTCTGGACCTCTGTGTTGTGAGGCAGCGAAGCCACTAGGCCACAGGAGGTCGGCAAAATTAAATATACATTAATGACATTTGGAACATTTTATTCAATTTTAAGTTATACCCACTATCTGCTAAAAATTAAAATGCGAATGCATTACTGAAAGCCTTCTCGAATAAAATTCGTAAATTATTATGAAATGAGGTTTATTAAGTAATTCTCAGGGTTTGATTGGACAAGTTGTTTAGTGTTTAATTTTGTCTAGGGGAGATTTCGACAGTTTACCATAGTCATCCAATACCAAAGGGAAGGACTATTAATTTTTTACATGATGACAGTTTTAATATGTGTACATTTACATATGATTGACAAATATTACGAAGTTTTCATTTTTTTTCAAAAATCTTCGGGTCCTGATGTAAAAGATATCGGGAAATAACCTATGAATCCACGTTATTAGTCTCAAGTAATATAAGACAAAAGAAGAAGTTATCTTGTAGAATGTTCAATATTTTTATTTGTTTTAAGAAAAAACATATTAAGTATTTTTTTGGATAATCTATGCCTTTAATCTTCCCGTAATTTGATGGTTAAGAAAATATTTTTAAATTAATTAGTGACTATTAAATTTTACGGATTGTTTACCTCAAAGTTCTTTTGCAAACATATTTTCATTCAATATTTTCTATGTAACATTACTTATCAGATAAGAACTAATGCCCATAAAATAATGCTGTGAATTTAGTGCATACATTTTGATTTCACGTTAAATAACATCAATATATAAGTTTGGAAATATAAATTAACATTATTTTTACTTTCTTATGTTCATAATAATTTATAAGCGTTCTGCTTAACGGCAGTTTCAAGTAAGGGAAGTTCTCGTTGCCTTCCGCCGGTTGATGATAAGCCCTAGCAGTCTTCTACCGCTCGAACGTCGCCGCTAGAACTCTGCAATCGGTTTTGGTGACTGTGAAAATGCATAAGACACTCGCACAACATCCACGCCCATACCATGATTCTAACCCGGAACCTTTGTGTTGTGAGGGAGCCACGATAGCCACTTTACCACAAGAGGTCCGCTTCTTATAATAGGGAGAGCTATTTTTATAAAACAGCAGGTTAATAAATGAAATTCATCGAGGACATTAAGAGGAATGACAGTATATTGTTGATGAGATATTTCAAACATGCCCAATACTCTTTATAATACTTTCATAGGATTTAAGAATGCTGTTATCAAACTTTAAATGTAGCTATTAAAGTTGTAACGTTCATAGTAAAACGAGGAATGAGAAATTTGAGCTACGTTCAACCTCAACAACCTATGATTGAATGAGGGATAAAGCAATGAATAAAATGAAAATTGTACGAACGAGGAAATAAATTGCGTATTTCTTAGCTTCTTCTTTTGTCTGCTAAGTTAGGTGATTAAACGAGCTAAGATCAGTTGTATGAATCGTTAAGTTTTATTGGCCCTCATTTCTTGAGTGTGGGTTATTTATTGACGATTAACGAGCATTTGTTTTCCACAAGTTACCTGATAAACAGTAGAAATGTAGGAAGCCATACCCAATTATTACTTGATAGGGTATGCTGGTTGTTTTCTTTCTCCGATAAAACTGTTTTGTGTTTCCTGTATTACTTATATTTCTGAGAACGCTCTTCGGTTCCTGTCAGAAGTTGGTTGCCAATTTATCGGGCAGGAGGGTTCGAGATGCATGGCTTCTGTGCCATAACAGATGAGACTTCTGCCTTGTTTGATATGCATAGCGATCCTCCTAACTTTGTTACCACACTTCTTGCTTCCAATCGCAGTTTCGAGATAGGAAAAGAGGATAAAATATTCTTCTTCGGTTTCCTCGCATTGTATGTGACGAACTCAAAACAACTGAAATATTTTCTAGTAGTTGAACAATTTTATAGCCGCATTTACTCACTTATTCATTTAGTGTTACAAAAACTTGGGGTTCCTTTATTGATTTAATTTTGGTTTTATAGTTTTTAAATTTCATTCATTGTATGAGCGGAACTTGAAATACACAAGCCCGAAACTTGACATTTAACATACCTCCACACCAATAAAAAATTTAATCATAGAATGGAAACTCCAACACTAAACTTGTCCACCATCACCTTGCGCCTCACTTTCACAACAGCTATTCCTCTCACAACATCATTTTCAGTGGTTATCTCATTTCCACCTACTGTGAATTCTTCTGTTATATGATAACTATCTCATTCCTCTCCCTCCTCAGAATCAGATTTTAGGAAACCGAATCAGCCTCGATCATTGGTCTGATTTCCCTTCAGCAACACATACGAGCACAAATGACCTGCTAGTTTGCAGTATGCTAAAGTTCTAAAAGCCATAATAGCCAACCGGGATATTCGCGAGGCCACATGCATTTATCCGGGGAGATTTAATATATGAGAGAGATTCGATAAATAAAGAGACACTTTGATGTAGGAAAAATATGTGTATTCTTACAAAATGAGTCTTACTACTTCTCAACATCATTGCCACGAATATCAATATTAAACTGTTGCCTCAACGATGACATTTTTTTTAAATATAACTGTTGCAAAGAAGTCTTTGAAGTATTGTATGAGCCACTTTCTAACTAATTCTTTGACTTCCTAGTTGTTGTTGAAACGCTTTTTACACGTAATAACTAATTCAGTGGACCAAACAAATAAAAATTAGAAGGTGCCAAATCTAGACTGTAGGGAGGATGAGGCAGTATCATCCAGCCCATTTTTTTCTATGGTTTCTTGGGTCAGTTTGGCGGTGTGAGGGCGAGGATTGTCGTGAAGCAATTCCGCGCCCTTTCTTTGACATCCGCGTAGTTTCTCTCTCATTGTTGGGTTTACCATATTCACAGCATATCTGAGAGTTGTAGGCACGCTTATATTCCAAAATAATCACAAAAGACGACACATCCAGCATTCCAAACACGGTTGATGTTTGCGTTCAGAATTTCGATCGGACAAGTTAGCTGGTGTACTTCCATTCCATATTTTGCCTCTTAGACACTCGTTCAAAATGGTGAAAGTAAGTCCAATCACACGATAAAATCCTTCTTAGTGTTCTTTAATGTTTCCTTGCGTTAACTCTTTCGGAACCGAACATGCACTTGTTTTGCTGTACTCCAGCTAGTTACTGAAAACGTTATGAGCTGTCCCATTGCGTACTATTTTTGCTATATCTTCAATAGTAATACCTCGGTCTTCAAGAATAATTTCGTCAATACGAGTTTTCAAGCGAAGGAGTTGTCTAACCGATCTGGAATTGAGCGTCACGGATTTTCGACCGTTTCAGAACGGATCTATGTAGTTATAAAATTTTCCACTGTTCATACAACTTACACCGTACTCTAAATACATTTCAGAAAAGATTTAGCCGGTTTTCACGTTCTGAAATTAAAATCCTGATTATATTAAAGCTTCAAGGGGACACGCCATCGTTGAATTGAAAATTTTCAGGTTACAAACAAAACAGTTTTTATCCGTCTGGTGTTCTCACCTCAACCCAAAGATGTCAACATGAAGTCATGAAAGTACTAAACACCTCCTACAACACGTTTTCTTCTATATCAATTTCTCTCTTTAATTATTGAATGTCCCTCGTATATTCTACAAAAATCGTATTTATGCACAGATTTGTGGTTAATGACAGAAATTTAAGAAAAGGTCTAGTTATATGAGAGCGACCACAATTCAAGCAAGCAATCAATTTTGTTTTTCCTTTTCCCGTTTATTGCAGCCGATAACAATCTGCTGCCCGTTGATGTTTGCTCCGCCTCCTATCTGATCTCACGGGAGAGAAAAAATCACTCACATCGGTTTGGCGAAGGTTCATCGTGAATTCATTGGAATCGCTCAGGAGAAACGAAATTTCTCCCTCTCGTACGGCAGGTGGCAGGGTTTCCACCAGAGCTAGGGGCGGCTCTATTAATAACACCAGAGGACGCTTCACAACTGGCCACGAAATCTCGTCAGTTTATTCTGGAGTTTTCCTTTTAAAAGCAGCTGGATCTCGGATCTGCTCCTGGCCCCTAGACACTTACTCGAATGTAGTTAGTTATTGATTATGTATTGAATCAAATCTAAAATTGCATTTCGGACTAAATTATATAAGTTAATTTTCGTAAACATTTAGAAGTAAATACATGTTTGCGATACATGATACTACGTGATACTTGATAATCAATTATTCGTACTATGTGGATGTCAAATATTTGGTTTTCTGCTACGTTCATTCTTCTTTTCAGAATCCCCTTCGATATACTTAATAAATATTTCAAGTGGTCAATAGTTTGGTTGGATCGTTTCTCGGTTGAAAATGGTCTTCGTAAAATTTAGACATAATATGGAATATATTTTTATTATTATCTCTTTTTTCCGAAAATAAATGCGTGAAATTAACCTAAGCCAATTTGTAACTTTACTTGAAATTGGCCCTTTTGTTCGATACCGAATGTATTTGCTTTTGATCTTTGACTCACAACAGTAATTATTTACGAACAAGTAGAGCGTGATAATAAAATACACGCTTCATAAATTAAACAATAATTAGTTACAATTATTAAAGTTGCTGTGTAAATATAAATATGCGAGGTGATTGGAAATAGCCTAGACTGACCCTATACAAACGTTTCATAATTAATTACTCGTCCAGGCAGTTGGCTGTTACACGAGAACAAAAGTTAATTGAAAAACCTTTTGTTTGTGTCTATACTAGTTGTAACGAACACGTGTCCAAATGAATACTAGAGTAGGAATTTGGATACAAATAGTATTGCTTTGTGAGCATCTGTAACTTGTAAAAGAAAAAAATATATAGGCCTACTGACCGTTTAGGATAATGAGAATATTAACATATAAGTTGCATATATTTGCGGATTACGCTTCAAATTTTCTCGCTTTTCCTTTGAACAACGACATTTAGTGCACACTTAGTATAATAACTATTAAATATTGGATCAGGTGGCATCATCTATTTCGATAACCGCAGAAAAATACAGCCTTTGTCACCGTATCTGAACAATTTTTGTAATATCTCGGAAGTAGTGTTAGTCAATATGTATCAGGTCCCTATCATCCAATATGCTGTTTGCGTTATTCATTAATACTGGAAAATATTGTATACCACTGTAGTTAAATTTAACAACTTACACTAACGACTATTTTAAAAAACAGCATTGACTTCAAAGTTCGTATATTATGTCTTGGTTTCACTCGCACTGCTTCTCTACCTATTTTAAATCATCTATAGGACTGAAAGAAGGTATTCGAAAAACTTCAGGAAATTTATAGTAGTAAAATTACCGATTCAGAATTAACTAAACTTTCATTAAATGGTTAGTTATGCATATTTTACTTTTTAAAGTCACATTCCCACAATAGCACTTTTCGTTACGTATGTTTAATCCTTTTCCATCCAGTGATTTAATAATACCCTTAATGAATGGAATAGGCTACCAGATATTATGGAAAAATATATTAGTTCGTAATTGGTAACATAATTTTTTGGCCATAATATATTTACATATGAGAAAAATTACTTTTAAGTGTCCTATAAAGTTGTATTCATTATTAAAGCTTTAAGTAAGAGATGTTCTGTCTATTATGTGGAATGACAAGAAGAGTATAAGCTCAGATTTTCTTTTCACTCATTCAAAGATTAATTGCTACTTTATTAATATATGCCTACTACTTGTAGTTAAAACGTGCCTTTGTCTTTATGACGCTGTTTCATTAACATTCCCTAAGGTGGATAGGTCATTAGCGAAGAACGGAGTGTAATTAGTGTAGCGCTTTCCTGCCCCACAATGATTTTGGCGCACAACGTGGGGTTCTCTACACACCTTTAAAACTTTCCCGAGTTTAGTCTCAATGCTTTACTAATTGATTACTCTTCAAAAGTGAATGATTTTGTTAATTCTCAAGCCCTGACGGTGAAATAATGCAAGACAAAGTTTGCAATGAGATTCATGATGGCATTTATAGCTTTGGTAAATGTGACAAATAATTGTTCTAAATATTTACATAATTACAAAAAAAGATTCAGACAGTATATTTTAAGAACGTTTTTCGTACACATTCGTTATTATTCATTTCTAGCTTTACATTGTTATGAGCATCATAATATATACCTCAGTAATGCCTCTCTTACAGCTGATCGCGATCGATAGCTTTAAAAGTTGATCTCGGGATTATGTCTACATGCTTTTGAGAAATTAAAAATTAACTATATACTGTCAACCACTCGCAAGGGCACTCTGAATTAATTATAGAAAAAAACAATATGTAATGTATTTACATGTAAAGACAGTTTAAACATAATAGTAATTGCTCTTTTGTATGCATGCATTGACGGTGCACTAAAAATATAATTTTAGATAAATTACATTTTCCGCATTATAGTAGAATTTAGATGATGATTTACAACCATGTGACGTTACAACGACAAGTTCCTGCTGTCAGAATATATTGTATAATTTTTTACATACATGCAACTTCCCTTCCGATAACTTACTTGTGCTTTTTCGTTCGTTTGCCGAATATGACAGAATTGCATCTTTCAACTCAGTAACTGAATGATCTTATTCACTTCGAAGAGTGTAAAATGTTTCTATACTTTCGTTTATCTCCCGCATCATAATCTCAGTTTTATTATAAAATATATTTAATGTACACTCTAATATTACTATTCTTCTTTTTATATTCATTATTGTATTCCTCCATTTTTTTCTGGTTTTTAAGTATTCACTCTCCACGTCCACCTTTAAGTCTTTCCATTTAAAGTTCTCGCGCTGTTTATCCTGGGCAAGGCTTTGTGGTAACAATTTTCTGTAACATCCTCCCTTAGTAATGCGGTAAGGCTGCATTGACGCGATGGTGAGAATTCCTGCCTATTTTTACCTCCTCTCCTCCAATCCCCCTTTGTCGTATTGGAATCTGCGAAGCTCATTAACGGAGGGCAAAGTCAGTCTTTGTTGTGGCGACTTGGAAACAGGTCGATAGGGGCAAACGAATCGGGATGAGAGCAACACGGGGGCAGCAGCCACCCCAGCGCTGTGCCACAGACCGAACAAAATTAAAATATTATTACCAACAAGCTGACAGAAAGGCCGGGAAAATTAAATTGACCCAGAAAATTGATAGAAGAATGTCGCTCCATCTTTCTCTGGGTTATGTATACAATTTCATTATTTTCATTTAAGCTGTAACTTAAGATTGGTGAGAGGTAAATGTGTAATCGCGAGGATGTTTTTAAAATATTGTGAAGAATGACTTTTCGATAAGTCTGAACTTTGCTCGTCGTTAAAAATGGGAGCCTCGACACTTTCAGAAGAAAAATTAAATATTTGGAATATTAGTAGTCATATTGCCCGAGAGCTGAAGGTGAAATCGCATTTGGCAAACGATTTAGTTTTCATATTGAGCCATAGCACCTGAAAGTTTCATCGCGGAAAAATTGAATGAAAGAAGGTAATTAGATAATTCAAAACAATCATTATATTTAAATATATCAATTTTTAATTCTGATTGGTATGTACTATTTCTAAGAATCAAGTGAATCGCCTTGTTAAAATCCGTTGATAATTTCTCTCTTTCATCTTATACGAGTCTGTACGAAATAATACACTTATAAAGTTCAAATTTTAGGTTCAGACCTAAATATAATATTTTTGGACTATTCAGAAGATAGGGTGCAGCTGAAAGCTATTTCAGCAGTCACAAAATTAAATAAACACTTGAATAAATTAAAATGTTGTTTGCGACTGATTTAAGGCTGAGGTTGTATTTGCTTCATGTAAATTGTAACTATTAATCTCAATTAAAAATTTAAATTTTTAAAGACCATATTTGCTCCAATTTACCTGATGTCCCTTCTTTCATCAATTTTTTTCGGTTAACCTTCAGTATTTATTTTTCAACTATTTTATTTCCTTGCTCGCCCATTGCCTTCGATTAAAGATAGCTTCGATAATTACAATCTGATATATTTCATTCGTTTTGGTTGTTATTCTTCTATATTTACAACAACAAGTTAAGAGTAAACGTCAGTATACGTTTCTCTATTGTGTGCCTTATCGTGAAATCTTTCTGCTGTTGACAGTTAAATTCAGCTCCACTTGTAATTATATCTGGTAGCTAGCGATGAATACGCTCGTGGCTTTCTGAAAAGAGACGTGGAATGCGAACGTATTCACGGGGTGCTGCTTGTTCCTGTTTCTGTAAATTAATGGCGCGCCTCGTTAATGTTAACTTGATTCGCGTTTCACGGGGGCTGTTGAAAGGCCCCTGGATGTTGTTACCTCTTGATCAACGGAAAGACGTGTTCGCTTCCCGCTCAGCCCATTCAGACAGAACGAGGAGATTGGTTCAACAGGAAACCGTGCGCAGGAAACCGTTGAAAACTGCGAGAGGTTGAAAATTTCCAAACTGATGGGAACTATCTGAAGTAGTGTTTAGATGTGGTTCTCTTTAAAATATCCTATAATATTTTACTTAATACAGCCTACGTGCATAAAAAGACTTATTGTTTGCAGATTATTTAGACTTATCTTGATAATCAAAATATTAATAAATTATTTATTGACATAGATAAGAATTACTTGAGTCTTGTAAGAGTAAACCTTGTCTGACGCCACATTCTTTATAGCTTAATATAAATTTATTTGTAGTTGTCGTTCTTAACAGAACCGTCCTAAATCTCTTAGGCGGAACTTTACCTCTAATACAGCCTGGGCATTTTAGAGTTGGTGAAACATTCAATCGACGCATTTGTGACTAACGGCGATAATTAAAATTTCAACACGCGAGTGCACTCCCATCGCAGGATGAAAAGCGACGTTCCACTATTTTTTTTAACAGTCGTCTCCCACTCACTAGTAAACAATTCCACAGACCTACAGCTGAAATAATTTGTTATCAAATTGAGGTATAAACAGGCAGTTTTAGACTAGATGTATATTGTAATATTTAATTTACTTATTTTATTAAGCTCTACACTCGTGAACTTTTGTAATATTCATTTTATTATTAAATTTATACCTTTCGATAACAATAAAATTATTTATCATGTAAGGTTCAAAATAAAAGGAGAATATGGATTAAAAATGGACTGTGCTAAATATTAAAATAATTGTAAAATTATATGTTCCTGTTTGTCGTTTTACTGCGTGATGATGACTGGTCGCAAGCTAGCCTGAATTTTAGGTGACAGTAAACTTTGAGGACTATATAGTGTTTTTTTAATATTTTATTTTAAAAGGAGAATAGTTTTTGCTGATTTTATTGATTTAATTTCAAAAAAATGAAGCGAAAACAACTTGAAAACTGAATAAAATTAAGACTGTAGGGTACTCAAATTTTATAACGGAACTCTTATTTTAACCGGGTCACCTGTGAGGTGGCCCATGTAGAAGCTAAGTTTTTTGGTAAATTAGACCTGAAAATGTGGTACTATATGCCATATGAATTTTCCAACGATACCGAGAAGGCTGCAGTTGGGTTTCTTGGCTGGTGATGTCGCATGAGTCTCGAGGAACTGGACTGTACCTTAGTTCCCTTCGTTTATTTTGGCTGGATCCCCTCATAAAATCTGCTTTGTAGCCGAAGTCTCCTAGTCCTGACTTGGACCCGAATCTTCATCTCTCCTCGATCGCGACGCAGAGCTCGTTAGCTCAACTCTGTTCTCGCTCGTGGCCAGTAATTTAATGATTTCATCTCAAAAGTTAATTCCGCAATATCTCCTGTTGCTCCGCAATTTTCCTCTCCCTGCTGTGTCCTCATATGTTTGTCATTCGTTACGCAGCACTATATTTCAATTAGCTACGCGTAACTTCCAAACTGACAGAGTAAATCTCTGATGTATTTAGCACGAACCGTCGTCAGTCTGCATTGTCCGTGGAAAAGGTGTGGTCCGTTTTTGTGCGAAGAACAAACTACCATTGGCCGTCACAAAATAAAAAATACTTCACACACACAAAAGAAAACTTCGCACATTTCAGATTATTTCGCCTAATTTTAATTCATTAAATACTCTAGATGATCATTGGATAGCCGTCTTAGTGGACTGACATCCATTTTTTATTGACCAAAAGATACTGATAAAAGAAATCTATAATTCAAAGCGTTTTGTGTCCTTGAACTTATTTATATTTTAGCAAAATATTAGTTTTTTGTAATGAATCGATTCAAGTCCTGTTTGCTGCGGTACAGCAGTCTTGTTCGCTAAGTAGATCATAACCAGCAGCCTATCTTCTATTGAATTCATCATTTAAAAGATAAGGCATATATACAGGTGCCAAAAATTGTAATGCTCATCCTTGACTCAGAAATCTCTCTCCTAGTGTCTTCGGGAGTCATCAAGTCAAAATTCCTGACTACCATACTGCTACTTTAGATCCATCCCAGTTGCTTAATGCAGCCTACTATAAATTGCAGTTATGCCTCATAATTTACGTGAACATAGAAATTCGATCCTTAACATAGCTTGGTGTTTTCATATTGCATTGAAAAGAAAACAAGAATAATTCCACACAATACTATTAATAATCTGTTTTCACTCTAATCAGTGGCGTTGAAACAACCTACTTCTCTCTAAAACAGCATCAAAATGTTCCCGCTCAGAAGCCAAAGATAAAAAATATTATTTTTTTAGCACTTTTTATGTATAATTTAAATTTAGATGGAGACAATGTATCTTGTTTTACGAGGCAGTTGGCGAATGAAAGACGGTAGTGTACAGTATTGGCAATGTCACACGCTATGATGACCGCGGTTCGAGAGTAATACATCTCGAGACCTCATTCTGATTGCGGTTTCTGACCCGAGAGCTTCATCTGGGTCCGTATTCCGTCACCATTGAAGTCACTTCAAGTATTCAGTATTAAGCCGCGACTCCATGTGCCCAAATAACGCGCCGGTTTGCAACCATAATTACACCACGGTTAATCATGGGGAGATATACTCTGTCACTGGAAGCTACGCGTAGCTAATTGTCTTGAGTAGACATTTCCATTTTTAGTTATAATTTTTTTTAAACACTATGTATAATTTATAATTTTTTATACGTAACATACCAGAACACTAATATAAATATTTTGTTTTGTATACTACAATCTTTTGAATAATTAATAACTTTTTGTGATTTTACAGCCACTGCCGGAGGAGAACCGCGCCTTGCGCCTGAAGGACAATGCGACGCCGACGTTTCTGGTGGCGGCGAGCAGTACGAGGGCCTATCCCACGGATGGACGCGTGTCGTGGGGATACTTCGACGAGCGAGCCTACGTGGAAGGAGGAGGGCTGCACGCCGGGGAGGATCCTTATGCCAGAAACAGGTTCAACCAACGAGCCAGCGATCGACTGTCCAGCAACAGAGACATTCCAGACGAACGGAGCCCCATGTGAGTAGACATATAGTACGAGAAGTGGTATCAATTTGCACGTAAATAATTAAGGCTTAGGAAAAACAGCAAGCTGTTATGAGATGTTGGCAAAGGGAATATTTTCGTCAGAATGAACCTGCACTTGAAGGTTAGATTCTTTCGAACCGGATGTACAGACGGTACCACGGCCTTAACACTCTTAACTTTTACGTACTATATATCCTGAACTGAATGAACTTTATTTCCCTCAATTAATGTTCTCATAAAAGATTTTAAACTTCCAAATTGCTGTATTGACTATCCCAGTGAAGCTGAGATTCAGTCTACTCCCACTGTAACTCCAAGTCAGTTGACGATTTCGTTTCACATTTTGAGATGACTAAATCGAGATAAATATGTCCTGTTATACTTACTATAATCCCAATAATATATACAATTTCAGTGATTTACTATAATGAACTGGGGTTGGATAGATTTTAATTTAAATAAAAATTGATTATTGGATTAGATTAAATAAAAACAAATTAAATTTATTTACAGCAAAACAAAAGAAAACTATAATAACTAAACATTAGGGTCCAATTTAAAAATTTACCACGGCTAACTCTGTTTATAATGTATCTCATACGGGTCATTTTGTGGGGATTTTTGCAGCAGAACGACAGTCGTGACATCTCTCATACAGTGGAACAGACACGCACCTGTTTTTCCTTTGTGATATGGCGGCTTTCTCCTCCCTTTATCGTAAACCAGGCAGCTTCAGCGTTCGTCAGGCGACTCCTTCCGATGGTAAATTCTGGCGTTGGTACCTGTAGTTCTTTCTGCACCCTCTTCTCGCTGCCGTCTACCTTCTTTTCAATTAGCCCCGTATTAAATAGCACACAAACTTTTCTCAGGCTACATTCGAATCTTCCATTCCCGTCCGATCAACTTCTGTACTATCACTAGCCGTGCCGTGGATCAAACACCACGCACCATTTAGACTTCTTCCTTCTTCAAATATTTATGCTCAATGACCTGTCGTGGATCAAACACCACGCACCCCCTTTCTTCAACTCTCCATGCCCGACTGTCCAAATTTCTCTCATCCATTCTCGCAGGTCATCTTCTTCATTCACCCCACCATGAGATGTATGGCGGATCAACTGACCCACAGCCTCCAATCAAAATTCAGCTTGCCCCGAGTTTCTCTTCCTTATTTCTGACCTTCCAAAAATTCCGTGGGTCTAAGAACTGAGCTCAGGTATCAGATTTTAAGTCTCTAAGCGGTGTTTTAGGCACGTTCTGAAGCCCTATGTCTCGCTTCTCTGGCGCCTTGGTGTGTACTATAACGGCTGTCTCTAATATGGGGAATTCTTCACCCCGCGACGAAATAAAATGACGATTGCCATATCCACTCATTACGTTACTCATATTTGGAAACTATGTTTTTCGTCTTTTAGTATGTCAAGTAGTCACTGCGATTCGACTTTCTATCTCTTCCACAGTTTGAAAATGCGTTTTCATTTTAGAGCAGAGCTTAATCCTTACGGCTCTAGTACGGATTTCAGAACGCTAGCTAGCCATGTCTTTTTTTCCAGGAAGTATCAAACAGGAGTAAAGAAAAACACAATGGAGCGTCTAGTGACATATAAGGGTAACAACTATATTTTTCTTGACGCGTCGCATATATACGAAGCGAGTTCACTGACAAGTTCTCAGACCTGTAATATCTTGGAAAGTTTGTGAAAGACAACCATGCAGTTGTTTCTTGCAAATTTAACTGACTTTCTAACGGTAGATACTTCACCGATTCCTTATTGTGAGGATCAAAAGATATCATTTCGTTCAGATTCGCTTAACAAATTTAATTTTGGAACTAGTTTTTTTGGAAGAAGTGGTTTATTAACGACACGTGGTTGGCTTCCGCTGAAATGAACATACAGTGCAAATGCTGTTATCGCTGACAAGTGCGTGTCTGTGGGCGTGCATTGGCCTGACCTTGACCAACCTCAACTCTCACTTTCTGATCCGAAACCCGGCGTACTGCTAATTTACGTAGGAAAGCACCCAAATGAAATGCCCGAAGACGCGCTGTGGACGTGTAGTAACTTCTCAGTTTTCCCACGTTCCAGAGCCGTATGTCACTGTAAGCCAATAATGTCATCGCAAAAAACCTCTATTCCGTCTTCAGCGATACATCCACGCACGTTTTGTTACTTTTTCTCCTCAGCCTGAATTCTTGTAGGTGATATCTGAAACGCTAAAAATTTTCTTATCGGCCGCTTTCCAATAACTTGATCATCACAAGACTCCTCTGGTGAATTTCAGCCATACTTTTGTCAAACTCTCCTATTTACGTTTTAGTAGTTACACAAACGTGGTTCTGCAATACACATCAAACGGAGTCGCTGATGTTTTAATGATTCACATAACCATAACTAGGCTCTGTTTGTCTACTTGTGGTAATTGTGTAAGAAATTGAACAATTAGGAAATTTTTGCCAATACGTCATATTCGACACTAAATAAAACTCTCATTGAAGAACAAATTTCTTTTAGAAGAAATATCTATCCATTATTACAAAATTTAATCATTTGAGTCAAACAATAATTTATTCTACAATTCTATAAACAGCTCCTTAAACATTTATTTTGATTATTTCAGTTTGTTAAAACATTCTGTGTATAGTCACATTAATACTGGGTCTTTAGCAACTTATTTTGCTAATTGGGAACTTATTTCCTCTGTCGGGGTCTTCTTAGTCTGGCAACTCAAACACACACACACACAACGTCCAGGTTCTCGCCAGGAATCAAATCCCGAGGCCTCTGTAATGAGAAACAGTGACGCTTAAGCCGCTACACCACAAGAGCTGCCTCTTCCAGGTTTTGTGTGTTCAGGAATCATTGCTTTCCTTCTACCAGTACTTATATTATTGACTTACTATCTTTTTTGTAATTCTAGTCATTCAGCTTCTCCTAACAACTTTTTCTTTTATTTTTCCCAATGGTTTTCATTATAATCTCTTCCATCAACATTTAATCGTTGAATTTGCGTGAGCAGAAACATCGCGAAAACTTATCATTTTACACGTGAAACCTCTTGGGTAAGTAGCTATTGAGTTTCCACCAGGGCTAATGAAAACTTAAACTACGTTGTTTCGATGGCGCACTTTATATCTTTCTCAAGTGAAGTGTCATCCTAAAGTTTGCTCGTCGCTTTTATGCTCCGGAGAAACCTTATGAATCGGGACCAGGGATTGCAGCTCAGTAAAGCATGGGATCCCGTATTTATAAGTTTGCTCTTAAATGTTTAAATTAACGCTTATGCAATATGATCTATCTACTGGGGATACTTGAGATCCTTGACTTTTTATAATTGGTCTTCTTATAACGACAGTTTCCCGCTCGACTTGATTAGTTTGTATCTGGTATTTGAGAAGGTCTACCAATAGGAAGAAGAAATGTTGTACAAATGATCTTTTATAGTTTGATGTATTTGAGAAACCGTGCTTACAATAACAATTCACGTAACACGTTTTTAATTTGGGTAAGTGAATCTTATGTGAATACGAAATGTAGTTTGAAACAAGACCGAGAATTACACTGAAGAGTTGTTATAGTTCAATTATATTATCGAATTCTTTATTGGTTTCAGGTTATAAGTAGTAAAGAAATTATTCATTGTTTTTTCAGTCGCAAACGGAAATGTTAGGAAGTGGAGACGAACAGACTATCACGTTAAGTGAGTGAAGGAAACGTCTTTGCAAGGCATTGAGGTGTTGTGGGAGGACCCTTGAGAGGCTTTTAAATTACGTCACAATGTGGGTGCGTCTCTCAGCCCAAGTGTCTAGTCGCCCTATTTTATTTATTTTCGTTCTCTGTTTTTCCCCAAGCCCGTACGTTCGTGCCGAGTGTGAAATTTCTCTAATGGAGCCAGCCGCGGTGATGTGTGTTTTCAGCACACCCACGCACTACCCCCTGACGCGTACAGATGAGGGGGTGGCTAATATTTCAGGGGATGCTGTCTCCTTTTAAGGGCGCAGTACTTTAACACCGTCGCTCTGCTGCGTGTCGGAGATAAACTAAGTAACCACGGGGGCGGAACGGGCGCCTGGAAGGGGTTGTAACCCTCACGGATAATACGACGGGAGTGAGAACCTCTCCTGAATATATCGGTTTCGGAGTCGAAGTCGCAAGTGGTTTGGCAAATCAAATTCGTTTTTCACGCTCTTTGCTACAAATCAATCCCGGGGAGTTGGAATGAATACTCGCATACGAAATATACAGAGCCTACAAGGTTGATCGGCTTCTGTAATGCATCCGAAGCCGTGAACTGTTACATAAAGCAATAAAAAGTAAGTTCAGTGTTTATCAGTATGTGGCAGGATTTTTGCAGACTTTGTACGCAAACCTGTTGATTAAAACTAAAGTCATATTTTATTTATTATTGTCACCATCATCAAGGATATACCGACGACGAAACAACCATCCGATACAAGTACCAATCGCTCAGGAAGAGGATGTCTAGACATAGTATTCTTAACATAAACTCAACTTATTCAACTGGAAACTAGAAGACTAATGAAGAAGAGTTATTTTGACTCCAGACTTACTGCCATTCCCTTTGTTAATGACATTTTCTCCGATTAAAAATCTTTTCCCCACATTCAGATTTTTCAAGTAAGCTCATAGAAGATAATTTGTTTTTGACAGTTAACTATTACCGTCCATCCTTTTTGTTCACTATACTGCGTATATTCTCAACTGGGGTCTAGTACAAAATCTCAATAGACATTTGCCCGATGCACGTTTTCTTGACGTCAATATCTCGATTGACGTTCTGCGGGAAAGATAATATTCCGAAATGTTCGTTTAGACAAAGTAATAAAATTTTAATACAACAGTTAACACGTTATATTACAAAGCGTGATTTTTGTTGTGAGCTATTTTTCAATGCCATTTTCGCATATTTTAAAAATGCCACTCCCATCCGTAGGAGTGTAAGAGCAACATTGTTTGTACCCGGATCCTTTCTAATTTGAGTACCAAGTTTGGTTGAAATTATTCCACGCAATAATTTTCCTTTTCCAAAGATATCTGTCGCAGACCTAAACAAAACGCATTCGACCTAGTAAGCAAAGTCCAGAATTGGACTGTAGAGCCAAGGAAGAATCCCATCTGATTGAATGATGTGCGATGGTGCATTTATTATATACAGTACCGTAGAACTAATTTATAGTTTACTTTACGTTAGAAATAAATATGAATTTTTATCTACCTCTCATTTCTTCCCAGTCCTTCAGATCTGTATTTTTAGAGATCAGCTTCTTCTTTTCCCTCTTTTTTTTTATGAATTTCTAAGCGCATGGTGTAAGCTCACCCTGAAAGAGATTGCCTTGGGGTCGGCCTGCCTTATGCGTTTCTTCTCCCCATTCAGTTAAGGCTCACCTCCCTGGTCTGGGCAATATCACACTAACAGGAAGCACAAAGTGTTACAAATCTTGGTCCACCTACACCGGAGGGAGTAGTTCGAATATCCCAGGGGATAGCAGCAAGAAACAATGTACATACATAATAACGAATAAGAAACTACGTGCAAAATGAAGGATAAACAAAAGGAATTTTTTCCTTGAAAAACTCAATCTTATGAATTCAAAAGTTGGTTGAAAACAAATTTGTAATAAGTTAGCTCTTAGAAAAAAATACGTTTATATTAAATACAAATGTAGGTAAACTATAACGCATAAAATGAGAGAAACTTTCGTGGAGACGCTTTTGAGGATTCAGAGAAGCACTATTTTAGAGTGTGTCGCAGCTTATTTTAGTCCGGATAAAAGCGAACAACTTTTAATGGGAATACTTGTACGGCAGCCCTCCGAGAATGCGACAATGGAAAGTGGAGTATGTACGGAATATTTTGAAAGCTAAAAACGTTGAAAATTATAGGAGACGGAAGTTAAGGAGGAAAATGACTGATAAAAACTATATTGTTTCGAACAGATTTCAAATACAGTTCTAAAATATTGTAATAATAAATACTGTTTCAGGGTTTCGTCATCGGAATTTTTAAAAATAAATATTAAGTATTACAAGCCGATTTAAGTGTTACAATCTAAATTATTGTTTATTTAAGAATATCAAATTTGGGGTTACATTTTATTCGTTATGGACGAACTGGACTAATTCCTACAGAGAAGAAAAGATATGGGAGTCCAGAATAATATATTTAAATTGAAAACTTCTAAAATTGTACTGCACAAAATTATACGTGAAGTTATTATAAAAGAAGTTAAGTCATATATTGTTATTAACAGAAACAGTTTTATTAAATAAATATTTAATTATATAAGATTAATAAAAATTTTAAACAAATTACAAATTGAAGAATCATGGGAATAACTTGCGTTTAAACGTGATAATTTAGATAATCTTACAGTAGTTGAAATGATTTGTTTTGCTATTTAATCTTCTCATTAAACAATTTTCATTATTCTTATGTTTTTTTCACCTGAATGAGAAGAAACGTTGCTATTATATTATTCACTTCACAGCACATTATAAACTTTAAATGCACGAAGCTCACTCCAAAAAGTAATGAACAGTCTTTTTGTCAAATTTATTTTACATTTTATATATTTGCAAATCATGCAGTTCGTAGATTCATTCTTCCCACTTGTGTTAAAATTTATTTCAACCCTTTCCCGTAAAACTGGTATTGTCATTGCATGAGTACAAGATGGCTGATGCACTTTTAATTCATCATAAAGAACGGGCTCTTATAGAATTCCTATGGCGTGAGAACTGGGAAACCGTGGGAAATATCCACAAAATGTATGAAGATGCTGCTGTCGATCTCAGTACAGTCGATGGGCAAGAAAATAACATGGTGGAAGAGTGTACACGAATATTCGGGATACTCCTCACAGCGGCAGACACCACACTTGTACTAACTCTTAACAATGTGCAGAGAGTTAACTGCATGGTGGGCTGAAAAACGCATCACAGCGATAGAATTTTACTCTAAGTTGATAGAGGAGAAGGAAATGTTTCTAGAAAAGGAGTTGATGTTAAAAGAAAATTGAGCCAGATAGGTTACAAGGTCGTTGACAAAGGTTTGATAAGAAACATGACGACAGTGTGGTTCTAACAATACGGGATAATTTCCTTGAAATAATTGTGACAGGTGCAAAAACCTGGAGAATGACTAAACTAGACCAGTAAAATGTGTGAAAAGTTGAACTTAAAATAACTAGAAAAAATTATGTCTGTAAATGAACATACAATGTGGAGAATAAGGTAAAATCATGAAATTAATAAAATAATTACGGGTGAAGATATAGAGACATTAACAAAATATTGAACATTGCAATGGTTGGGTCACAGTGAAAGAATGGAAGAAGATAAAATATTTCAAAACTGTTCAGAGCAAGACTCTACACAACTAGGAAAAGAACGATTGAGGTGGATGGAGTACATGTAATTACATGTGATTCGAGAATTATGAAGGTGAAACGACGGAGAGAGAATATTAAGAACAGAAAACTGTGGAGGCTGAGAGTAAAGGAGGTAACGCCGTGTACTAAGTGATTGTGATAGGCGATGAAACATGGCTGAAAAGGAGGAAGAGACAGTCAGTAGAGCGGCATAATGCAAACTCTCATAAGAAAAAATTCAAAACTGAACATTCGGTTGGCTACGGTGCTTTCACATTGCGAAGAGTCTTCCTTGTGGACATAAAGCTATTGGGAACCACCATTAGTTCTGACGCAAATGTGGGAACTCTTAAGAAACTTCAAGCTCGATTGAGTCGTGTTCGATCGTAAAGGGAGAAGCAGAATGTTTTTTTTTGTTGCACGACAATTCATGGTCACATGCCAGTCAGAAAACCCCACGGACGAGATCAGAAAACTTGAATGTTCAACATGGAAACACCCGCCTTACAGTTCTGACCATGCGATTACCATGTTTTTGGTAAATTGAACTAATCTGTTCGTGGAGAAAGGTTTCATGATGCTGAAACGTGGTGGTCCAGACATTTACCATGTGGGTATGCAAGCCCTGGTTCCATAATGGGTACTAGGATAGTTGAGAGGGATGTGAATTATGTCGAAAAATGAATTTTTTCCTCTTGGATGTATTAACACACTGTAAAAGGAGGAAAGATGTAGAATGAAAAAGAAATTTAGTTAAAAATGTGTTTATTCCTGTTGATTTGACTTTCGTTTTAATCATTTGATTCGTTTATAAATTATTTTTGAGTTGATTGTCCGGTCATTATGATGTTATACTTTTCGCCTATTTCCTACGAACTAAATTTTTCTCATAATAATTAAATACAACAACAAATTATAAAATTTAGATCTAGCTGAAGTGCCCGGAGTTGCTCGGGTTCACGTAAATAACAAAGGAGGAATGATATTAAAGATCAAGTTGCAGAATTACTCCAGAGTGATCACTTTTCGCTAGTGAGGCGTGTAAAAATTCGTTTAATATATTTTCCAACAGCCTAAATCTACTTTTTTTTTGTCAAATCCAACCTATTTTCAATCCTAGGTTGTTGTTGTGACCAAAATTCTAGAGAATCGAATTTACAATCGCCTACGTGTCCTCAGAATTTCTCTGAAAGCCTCAGTTTTTGAACTACAGGGTCTAAAGTTGGAAGGTTTCCTAAACTTAGTTTTTTTTTGTTTCTGTAGCTCTGAAAATAAATATGTCTACTGATGAGACAAAGAGAATAAGCTTTTACTAGTTTCTTCAAGTTGATTACGAATTTTGCTAGAGACTATAAACCATCGACAAAAGTGAAAAAACGGAGGCTTGTTGATGTTTTCACTTTTTTCTCATATATACCTTCAGAATATGTTAAAATTTAAACTTTATGGGCAGCTTCGGGTGCCAAATTTGGTCAAATGTGTATGTGACTTACATACTGTCGGACGCACTGACAATGATTTATAATATTATAGATTTTGAAATTATGCCATATATATATTTCAACGACAGAAATAGTGGTGAAACGTTGTGTATATTTTTATTTACTGAAATGTACGCTGTACATTTTATATTGTTAAATGTAATATTTAATCAATTAATTTAATATAATTATTTCTATTTTGATTAATTTATTAGAAAACTAAACATTATTAATATTATTAAATTTTTAACTATGTACGACATGACCTGGAAATACATGTAATGTGAAACAACACTTGACTATTAACATTTTCACATTCACTAAAACTTTGGCAATTAGCCAGAATTCAAAAAGAAGAATAATTTGAAAGTTTAATAAATCCTCGGATATTGCTCACTAATTATCCGATGGCAGTCGTAACACATTTTTAGGGCACTATCAGTTTTTTGCAAATCGAATAAATCAACGACGGCAAACCTAACAAATGCTGTAATAAACTTTTTATACTGTTACGCCGTTTAATGATTTTAAACAGTTGGCGTAAAATTACGATGCGTCAATAATATTAGTGGTTTATAGTCTGTAACTTTCCATTTTAAGTGGCATGAAGCCATCAAATAAAGTAATGAAACTGCGTATGCAGCAAATAATCGAGAAACAACACTTCGGGTTAGATAACACATGCCATAAACAGCAACTCGCTAGTATCACAGACAATTTATGGTGTGAAGCTGCCGCACTAGGCGTATCACGAAAATGGAAGACAGCAATTTGGAGGGACGTTGCCGCAATAAAGTTTTGTGTCAAAATCCTGGAAGGGGAAAAAAATCTTAAGCTATTTTGTTAAGTGACACAAGACGTTTGTACAAGTTCCGTTGCTTCCTTGAGGATCACAGCGAGCCCTTGGAAACTGTCACAAATCATCTTAATTCTTCAAGACTTGAAATTTTGTAATTAATTTAATTGTATGGAAAAGATTGAATATTTATTCTAAATAACAAATTGAATAATCCCTGACGAAATGCAAATAAACAATTGTAAATTTCAGTTTAACGAATTTAACAATACCCGCGATGTAGTCCGAATTTGCAAAGAGAAAATTCAAAATGACATCTAGTAAAAGTGCTCGTGAATGTTTCTCAACAAAGTGACATAAATATAAAACCTGTCCTAATTTCTAGAAGTTCAGGAAAATTCCGTCGACAAATTTATTGTCGACGCCTTCCAAAACGAGCCGTCATTCCCATACCAGTCCTAAACTTCTTATAAAATAATCAATAAATTATACCCTTACATTAAAAGAGAAAGTCAATTAAGAAATTCTGTTACTTTGGCAGCATAATAACTAGAGATGCTAGAAGTATAGAAGACATAAAGAGAGTATAGTAGTACAGGAAAGAAAGGCTTTCGCAAAAAATAATATTTACGGGCAATGTAAGTATGAATATTAGCAAATCACTGCTAAAATGGAGTGTGGCGGTTTTTGAGTGCGAAACCTGGACGATAGGAGTTGCAGACAGACGAATAATAGAAGCTTTTGAAATGTGATGTTATAGGAGAATAATGAAAATTAGATGAGTGGTTATAACCAGAATAGGGGAAGAGAGATCAATTTGGAGGGTTTTGACCAAGAGAAAGGATGGATTAATAGATCACGTTTTGAAACATGAGATTGGACTGAATCAAAACAAAAGAGACAGCGGTTGACACTTGGGCTATAAAACCTAGACTCGGCGTCTCGGCTCTGGAGTTTCCCAAAATTGTGTGAGAATCGGCGACCGGGTGACGTGTTCTCCTCAAGTGTAACGAGGGATATTATTGGAAGAGATCCATCCCTCCCACCTTGGTGGCAGGTGTCGCATAAGTGGGGAAGAGGTTTTAAAGAGGTAGGCATAGACATTTTGGTATCAGATTGGTTGTAGAGAGAAAATTTGAGAGATATTGAGATTGATCAGATTGGTGGAGAGACCGATTGGTAGAAAGTGAATTAGAGAGATTGGTGGTCGAGAGCGGTGAGATGAGAATTGGTCAGATGGTGCGAGAGCGGTGAGATGGAATTTTGACACAGATTTTGGAGGAGATTGTTGGAGTGTGGTCTGGAGAAACGACGAGGGAGGAGCTGGAACCTGCACTAAGACGATTAAGTAAACTACAGCATCTGTAACTCTTTGTAATTTTCTGTTTGCTACCAGATCCGAGTGATTTAGTTTAATAAAATATCTGTTCTACGAGAAGGCCCAGAAAGTGCGACCCTGAGATGAGTCTTAAAATTGTTAGTAAGTAATTAATATAAATCAATTTTTAAATATATGTGTAGTTAATATTGATAAGTGCCGGCATAATTATTGAAACTATTAATTTATTTCTAATTATTATTGTAAATATGTTTTGTTCTTGTTAAAGGAATTTGTTTTATTGATATTATCATAAAATCTAATCATTTATTAAATATTAATTTATATCACCCCATAATATTCATTATAAGGGCTTTGTAAAATTAGCATTAGAGGGAAGTGTTTGGGGGTAAGAACAGAAGAGGGAGGCCAAGGATGTAATATTAAGCAGATTATGGAGGATGTGTGATGTGCAGCTATGTAGAAATGAAAAGGCTTGCGCAGAATATTTTGGAATAGAGGTCTGCGTCATATCAGTTGTAGGACTGATAACACAACAACAAACACATTAAGAGAATAGTGTTTAGCAAGTTGTGACGTTCAGTTAGTTACATTATATGTTTGATATAAATAAATAGTAAATCAGCCTATAAGTGGGAACTAATTTAATATAAATTATATATAAAATATAATTTTAATATAAACTTTAACTGCTACACGACGTTTCGCTCCTAAATTTGAAACCTCACCGGAGAATTTTAGTGATAGACATAACATGTATAATACAATTTTCTTATAAAATGCAAAATTACTTACAGAATCGAGAAATTT
This sequence comes from Eucriotettix oculatus, assembly GCA_034510155.1. Classification (NCBI taxonomy): domain Eukaryota; kingdom Metazoa; phylum Arthropoda; class Insecta; order Orthoptera; family Tetrigidae; genus Eucriotettix; species Eucriotettix oculatus. Next base: position 45,111,658 of record CM067378.1, read on the forward strand.
AGGAAGCAGAAAATTTAGAACTTCTTATCGCACAAACGAAGAGGCCAAAATTACAGTTAAAGAAAACTTGAAGGTATTGCTAGTATTCAGAATAGCAATGTAAAACTTAACTTTGATTGAATCAGATAGATTATAATAGAAGTGAATTGAAAATTTTCTTTCAATTACTTGTGTCTTTTTTAATATTAACATATATTTTGCCAATCAATATTATGGTTATTTAAATATACATGCTTCGACAAGACTGAATAATGTTATACGTTATACTTTAATTTATTTTTTATATTCATTAATGTGTGTTTCTAATAAGCTTTGATTAATATAACAAGAATTCCAATCCAAACTGTTAATTTGTAATAAAAAATCATGTTTATCGAAGTTATTAATTTCATCTTTAATAAATTTAGCAAAGTTTAAATAATTGCAAGATTTGGAGATAACCCTGATACGATAATTTTTAAATAAGTCAATTAGTTTGTACTCAATATTTTCAGAAAAGAGAACTATACATACAAATTTGTTACTTGGTAATTTAACAGGTGAATCATTAAATTATATTAAATCTTCGTCAAAGTAATTTTAATATATTTGTAAATGAAATGCAACGGATAATTATTTAGAAGGAAGATATTTACAATTATATGTCAATTATGATAGCGCTTATGAAATAATGTGGCTGTCTTATCTAATAGATTATAAACCATAGTTTTTTATGGGATACAATTTAATAACTACATCAGCGTAACCTTAAAATATTGCAATAATTTAAGCTTCGTTAAAAATATTAAACATAAAATTAGTAACTTCGATAAACATAATGTTCTGTACCAAATTAGATTGTAATTCGGGTTATATTGGTTCTAACTAAACGCTCATTAGAAACGCCCATTCATGAACATAAAATTATAATGTACATAATTAGTCTTGTCGAATTATATTTACTTAAATAACCATAGGTTTGATTGGAAAAATGTGAAAATTTTAGATGTTGGGTGTAATTTTCTTTCTAGACTGATGAGTTGGTTGTTTCACATCAGATCTAAGAAATCGGCAATTAATTTTAAAAATTTAGACACAATTTACGATTCTATTCTATTGTTAACTTTTTCTTTCACTCATTGCTAAATTTTCCATTTTTATTCTGAACACTAACAATACGCTTATAAGCTATATGTTTTTTGTCCTCTTTACTTGTGATACAAACATGTCAAATTTTACATATTCCTAAATTTCCTGATTCGGTAAATAATTTTTAATCTTATAAAATAATAGTATAAAATATATATAGGATGATTTACTATTTATTTGTTACAAAATATCTCTAAGTTCTAAAGATTTCAAGGGTTTGGAACACAATAAGTTTCTTCATACTCTAGATTACGTTGCACTTCAGTTCTACAAGCAACGGCATTGACCATTCTGGAAATTTTCTTTAAAATCCTACGTTAGAAGTTTAGAGCTTTTCATCCCTTACTGGCCACTGAATTTATACGTTTCACAGATGAGAGGTCTGTACTCAATGTTACACCCAAATATTCGTAGCTAGTGGATATTCGATTATTTCGTCTGCTAATTTTGCATCCTCGTCATTTTTCTGATTTTAACAGCTCACTTTTGAGTGTATTAATTTTCATATTATTTATCAAATAACAGTTGAGAAATACAAGTGTATTCTTTTATACACGTTTCAACGTTGCTTGGCCGCACAATTTCCTCATGTGAACAGGGTATTTGTGTTAAATTTTTTGGATGTTTCTCGTTTGAATGAAACATATTACTTTCAGAGGCTTTAATTGATTGACATTCGGAATATTTAGAGAATGATTTTCAATCAGCAGTTGCGCCGAGAGTAAAGAAAAAATTAATTTTTAAGCTGACTGGTTTGCTGTTTCGCCATTTCAGATCTTCTCTCCCAACCCACGCACTTTTCTTTACGTTACAGCCCCCAGTTTATCCACTTGTGAGGTTTTTCCTCTTCTCCAGGCGCCAGCAGCCATATTTACGGTCCAATAAAGAGAACCTCCCCGCTTATGTTTTATTTCCTAATAAAAGAAATTGGGAGACCCCTACTACAGCACTCACCCAGTCGTAAATTGCTACACCAACCCCTCCAGGGGGCAGTGGCACAAACATTATTGCTCCTTGCGTAATAATAAAAATAGGCCCGAGCGCTTCCGCAAGGGCTGTATTTCCGGAACAATTTGGGTTTCATTTCTCGTGTGTTTCTTCAGTGAAAACAATGTTGTAATTGCGTAAGGATTGATTCTCAATAAAACTCGAAGAAACTAATAGACGGGGAGAAATCAAAACAAATCGTAGAGGAAACAGAGATTTTTTAAAGTCAACTTGAAGATTCATTTCGCAGACTCAGGATTGAACTATGTTTGTGTCATGAATATACCGATTGAACGGCCAAATTTACTGAACCAGTCAAAATAGTTATTATTACTTGAACGCATTTTAAATGTATTTTTACTCTTAAATTTCATCGTGTTTCTATCTTCAGCCCATTGATTTTCTAACTAATTGAAGGTGTATATAAAATCAATAATAATATAATGTTCTTTAATGATAAAAAGAAAATTTTAAAAATATATTTATGACAAGTAATGTAAGAATACCTGTATTTAATTTAAAATAATGCAAAAGTTGTTTGGACGTCTACGGCCTTATGACAAAAATTTAAATTAAGTAATTTGGTGTAATTTATTTAAAAGTAGTTTACTGAAAGCTTGGATTTTGAACGTTAGAATGATCATAGAGAGATAATATTAGTCCTAAAATTACAATAATTGTAACACAGAATTTTTTTAACTTCTTCGTTTTGATGCTGCGTGGGCGGCCTTGCCTTGGTGAATCGCTTCATGGTCCGATACACTAAAGATTTGCTAATTCATAACTCTTTACAGTTTGTGAAAATCACGGGAGTTGATTTTTCCATTTTATTAAGAGCTATTACTGCCACACAATTTTTATAATCGCCCCGATCCATTGCTAAAATTTCACGAATACAGTTTCTCTATGACAGCTCAACTCACAATGTCCCATTACACCCTCCTACACAGAAGGGCAGGCCGTAACCTTCAAAACCATGCACCCTATTTCAAACGTTGGGTCAGTATTTATGGTAAACCTAAGTAATTTACGGTCTGCAATTTGAATACTTCTTTTTGTATTTTGAACACTTTAAACCTAGATGTTTATTTTTTAAATTTTTTTCTTTACTGCCTGAGTGACAACTTAATCTTATAGTCAGCATGAGTAGGTCAGTAAAATGAGAAAACTACGTATCGCAAGAAAGGTATCGAGTACTAAAAGCCGAATACCGATATGTATGGATACTTTCTGCAGGTCCTATCCTCTGTCTCCATAACGGCTCAACGGATTTCATGAAAATTTGAAGGCTTATAAAGGAGATTTAATTTAAATATTCGAGCGTATGTAATTTCTATATATTGCAGAAAATATTAATATATATATATATATATATTTAAATAAAAATATTAAAATTTCTTGAAATTGCCGTGGCGTGTAAACCAACTGCGAGTTATAAGTACTATTACGCGTTCCTATATCATTCAGCCCACTTAATATCTATTGTTGCAGCAGGCTTAGATAAAATGAACTTCTTCGGATCGTCGATACGATGTATATGGTTTTCTTTTTCGCGTCAGGTAAATTATAAAATTTGGTAGTTGCTAATATGGAATAAAAAACGAAACTATCGAGTTTGGTTTCGTAACCAATGTAATACGAGTCGATGTATTACATTATGATGACCTAAATACGCGATTTAATAAATGGGGGAAAATTTTTATTCTGTTAAAATACTGATAATGTATTTATTTCTGCTATTTTACCGGAGGTGTTTTGGACTCTCTCGAGATACTGCTAGTATATTTGAGGTTCATATTGTGACGTTTTCGATGTCGCGTTAGTTATGTGTTAACAAAAAGTTAAATAATGTACCGGGATAATATGAATAAATACCCGGGCAACGCCGGGCCCCCAGCTAGTCGTACATATAGTGGTTGGGACAAGTAGCGAGAGCCCAACCTACACGATATAGATGTCTCTCGAGTGGAACCTCTAACACGTTTATGTGAATGGATCCTTAAATTATTGTCCCTAACGCAACCACAGCTTCTAACTTTTCCTTTAGAATTTTTGGCAAGTGCCCAAATTATAAGTTAACTAATTTAAAAGCAAATAATTTTGCTCTGAAATCCACATATCGTACCTTTCGGTAAGGTTGGCAGTCGCGTAACATGTTGGCTGCATGGCGTAATCGCGAGTCGTAATTGGAAAGAGTCTCGTTCAGCGTGGATACACGGTACGCTATCTACGTAACGCATAATCGATGTCGCTGTTTCTCCCTTAATGCGACATCAGTTCTCTCCATCCCTGAAAATACTGCAGCACGCTACCAGTCTGTTTGCATCTGCGGGACAACGGTTGCCAAAAGGTCAACACTCCAACTTTAGGGGTGGAGGCCCTACTGACAGATGACGTCACTGACACTTGGCAACCCCGAGGGCGACAGAGGGAGGGCGAGCAACATGACAGATATCGATGCAAATTACTCTGCAATTAGGGTGCGGCTGTCAGACCGCCCACTGCCACCAATAATCATTGACAAATATATAGTTAGAAAAGGGACGGGAAAAAGCTTCACATGTTCGATATCTCTGTCCCATTCGGCCAACAGAACTCTGCAATATACTAATAAATGTATTAATTTATAGCAGTACAATTTCTTATACAAGCTTTGTCGGTTCAGAAAGTCATACTATACGCATAAGGAATGTAAAATAATTTATTGTAAACAGATCTCTGTTTTCATATTCAATCAATTTCAAAAAAGGAATCCAATCAAAACGCTGAGTAAACATAATATCAATCAAACCATTCACTTGTTTTGTTTCCAAATTTGTTTACTCGCCGCGATAATTAATACATGAGACAAATACCGGAATGGATAGTGTAAGAGACTTTGGGTTCGCAAGGATATATTGAAATAAATAAACGAATAAAATATTTATGAATGTATCAGAATAAGTATCCATACAGGAAATAAATATTCTCAATCTTCACCGAATTAAAATTCGAGAAACGGAATATTAGTTTCTTTTTTTGCATTTAATACTTGTGTTACTTATTAGTTTAACGCCAGACGCTCTGTCCACGGCATTAAAAGGTATTTAAGAACGTAATTTTATTCATATAAGGTTACAGTTCAGTTTCTCGGTTTTTGACTTGTAAATGTCTCACTAGACGAATAGTTAACTTTACCTAATTATTACGTCCATCTTAGGCTTTTCTGCTAAATTATAAGTGTAATACTGTTATATAATTTGATCGCTCAAGATCTCAAGTAAAAGTAAGCGTTTTACGCATTGTAATTCGGGGGAAGGAGGTCGTGCTTTGAGCCACACGAAGGCGAAATCGTTTCACCTTGATGCGGCAAAATTATTTGGTCTTCTGAAACTGATAGTTGTACATTTTCAAATTTATAAAAAATTCAGCATTTATTTGTTGCCCTCCAGTTATATTATGCAATCATTTAAGTACTATGATACTAAACTTTATCTAAATTAATGTGACACTCAAAATCTCAACGTAGATACGCGCTGAGAAGTGTAACCCGGAAATAATTAATGCGTAGAACTCATGGATAATTATAGGTAAATATTGTATTTGGGAAGTACACATCAACGGCAGATGGCAGAGAAGACACGTCATAAATATCTGGCGCCTCGTAGTCCCCAAAGACGAGCCGAGGAGGTGCAAATTTGTAGCTTCGAGGGGTTAACTTGCCGCTGGGAATATTCCATAGAGCAAGGATTATATGAAAATTAAAATTTGTGCCATGAAAAAGTAAATTATGATTAGTAGAAACCAATTACAGGATACATTTCCAGGGGAAAGGAGGAATTTTATCCAGTTCGGAGGTGAGCTAAGGATTTTGGGAAAAATCGTGGAACAGAATTCAAATAGACAAGTCGCTGAATATAATTCAGCAGAGCAGTTGTTTAGCAGAATTTAAAGAGAACACATTCCAGAAGAGTCGTCATATATATTTCAAGGAGAAAGTGGGGTGTTCTTGGTCACATAGCGGCCAGAAGAGGATGATGAAGGGTAGGTCGACGCTCGGAACCTCCAGGGAGACGAGTTCCTGTCTTCCGGAGGATTTGAGCCGACTTTCCGAAAGAAGAGCCGACCATAACAATGCAGGGGGAATAGTACCACAAACACTCGCCAATAGATTAATAATTAATAAATTAAATAGAGTATCACTTCTCTTACCATTAATAATTCCCGAATGAAAATAATAATACCCATATTTCATTACAGTGAGAATTAAATAATTAAATAATAGAAAAGTACACTACTGAGGGGTCAAATGTAATTTTTCCGAAAATACCTCTTGAAACTGAAATATTTTTTGAACTGTAAAATAAAAGTACTATATGTATAAAGCATCAATTACAGTGGAGAGTTACAGAAACCTTATTACGGATGAAACATGAAATCTGTATCACATTCACTCGACGCATCACCACACGTAGATTCAATTCATATTTTTCTTGTCACCTCTGTGTACTAATTCGTATAAAGACTTTCGTTTTTCCTCAGCAGAAAATACACACAGTAAATTCTAAAATCAGCGATATTCGTGCAGTCGAACTACCGTTCAGGGAATTGTGACAGCTTGTGACACGTACCCAATACCGTAACATTACATGGCCTGATTAACTTGTCACGTGGTTTTGAAGCAATCGAGTGAATAAATCTGGTCTATCTCATCTAAGAAATAAGTTGGACGATTTCGCCGCCTTCAATCCTTGAGTTTTTATTTATGATCGTATGCTCAAAATTCCCTATTCACTTAATAAGTTTATTTTACTAAGCCACAATCAAGTACAGTGTCACGCTAAAATACAGCTGTAGTGGAAATTGTCCTGTTGAAATTATTATCGTAAAATCTTCACTAGAGAATCCCAACGTGAATTTAACATATTTAAAATAAACTGAAATATTCTGTGAGTTTTTCTATTTTGTTACCTATATTTATATCAACATTTTTAGTCTTACAATAAATAAATTATCTGGCCTTAAGCAATTTATAATTAACTAAATCAATTAATCCAGTCAAAATATGCTGCCAAGCCCCATCAATTAATATTTTCCAAAATTATTGTTTTATAAATAAATTTTAAGTACTTTTCAAATGCGTGGTTGTATCAGGATATGATGGATAATTATAATTATTTCTTGGTGTTACTTATTAATTACTACGTATCAAAACTCAAAATACCGATTCTTGCCAGTATTTTTAAGGATGCGTCCTTTTAGTTCTATTTGTGATGTTTCCATCACCTCGTTTGCTACAGTATCTTTGCGACAAACATTATTCCTTCACTCTAGAACCCTAGATCATCAGCATAAAGCTAACTGTAGTCAGTTTGATTTACGGCTCACCGCCTCTCCCTGGAGATTGACGTGCGAATCTTGTTATTTGCTCGGGTTGGTGGCAAGGGACTACTGGATGTGTGTAAACATCTGTGTGTGTGTATCTGATCCTAAATCAGCGCTCTCTGTCATTTATGTTGTAGGGAAGGGTAGTTTCCTCCGTGCGTCAAGACTAAAAGGCGGCTACGTGATATACAACCCCAGAGATCTGCTACAGTTCGCTCCGTGTTTCCGTAATAAATCACCCCCTTCGCATTGTTTATATCTGTATCCCCGCGATGTCTGCTCCCTCTCTTTCAAGCCAGGTAACGACCAACATTCGCTAGAAATCTGAGCTTGTCTCGTTATCTCAAGAAATTTTTTCGTAAAGGGGATCAAATATCCTCGTTGCGTTGTTGCGCACCCTTTCGTATTACTTATTGAATTTGTATATACCCATGTGTTTTGTTATATAAATTTTATAATACAAATAGCATTATTCAAAGATTAACTCTATTAAAAAATCATTTTTATAATGCATGCATATATTATATAAATACAATTACGTATTGACGTCGTTCACTAGGGTGTTTATAACTACGTCTGCGAGTCCCAGATGCGTGTTACCACACACAAACTATTTCGTGTGGCGGCTATGTGCCAATCAAAAGTATTTATCTGTTGACTTAGGGAGGAGCCATTCACCCCACTCCACCGATGTTCGTCTCGTCACATTACAGCTTTCCCTCAATCCCACGAGTTTAGAAAACCCAGACCGACACTGAAATGTCTAGGTTTTATTACTCTGTCTGTAACCTTCATCTTCTCTCACACCACCTACCTTTGATTTTGTACCGCCAAATACCGAATTTGATTGTGGTTCACCATTACAGGGTGGTTATTCGTTGTATGGTATGAGTAGGAGCATGGTTCATAATGTGGAAGACTAAATCAAATGATTTTTTATTATACTGCACCTTAAAATGTAGTTTAATTTATTGAATTTCAATTGTTTTTTTCCAGGTGTCGTAAGAGACTATGGCGGCAAGACCTTCCTCCTACGAGTGTCATCATTACGTATCACAACGAGGCGCGCTCCACTCTGCTGCGTACAGTCGTAAGGTGAGCATAATCACTTATAGCGATGTCTAATATTAAAAACGGAAAATTAGATTAGTTCCTTCGTGACTGTATGTGGGGGGAAAATAACTCTCCTTATAGAATAGAACCTAAGAAATTGCATACAGCAGAATTTTAACGTTCATTAATGTCGCTCAGATAAGCCAGGATGGAGCACAAGAAATTAGCCTCTGTAGTCGTCCTTGCTGCAAAGTATAATAGGTATAAATAGACGCTTGATTTCTTGGTTCAATTGGTGAAATTAGAGGATAATGATTTAACATTTAAATTCCAGCAAGTCTGTTGAAAATGGAAACGTCTACAATATTCGAGGAGAAGGACCAACTTCAAGTATGTCTCGATGTTTTGTATAACTTGTGTGAAATTCTTGTTAATTTAAATTCTTTAATATGGAATTGAAGCTACGTAATTGATATATACGGTAGCAGTTACCTGGATACCGAATACAAATTACGTGCTTGAAGCAGAAAATAATTAGAAGAAAATTTAACTAGAAGTGTGCAATTGGCATTTATCTTGTGTATCCTTGAACCATTGTTCATTAATTTCTGTGGGTGCATTGAAATACATAAAACTACCAACAAAACAATGTCTATATATTTTATTAAATATTAACTTCGTACACATCCTTCTTGGTTAACTCCGTTTAGAAAGTTGTACATCAAAATCTGCATCAAATCGATTGAATCAATTAGCAACGCATGATGTAAGTTTTAGCGAGAAGTAACTGAATTATTTCTACGAAAAAATCGGCACTCGGTGAATGTTTAATTGTGACGCAGTCTATTTATATTAGTTTTTACCGCGATTCTGTTATTTGCACACTGTATTTGAAATTTCCCGTCTACATAATTAATCTGAACTCCACGCTTCAGTACTCTTTGTGTGGAATAGGGGTACATTTACAAACACGAGACAAAAATCAACAAACAAATTTTAAATAGTTTCTACAAAGTGATTTTCGTTGCTATAGAAAAAATTAAAAGCTCAAATCTGTTATAGTTTCAGAAACAAAACTATTTGTTGCGGAAACGAGGTAGTTGTTGAGTAAAAATAAACTCCACAGTAACAGCGGTAACAGCGTCTATTCAAACTTGGACCACGTATTTATTTTATATAAAAATACATTGAAAACAATTTAACAAACTAAATAGACTAAATACAATATTTCGACTTGAATTTGGAACATCTTCAAGTGATAATAAAATTCTTCGGGATTCCAACTTGAGAAATAAATTTTTCATATTTCCCGAATTTAATGTATTGTAAGTCGTTAAACTTGGCCACGTGAATTTGTGATAATTTAAATAAATAAAGGGTCATAAAATTAAATCATTATAACAAGTATTTAAAGAAACTAAAAAAAATTAATATTTTAAATATAACTTTCTCAATTTAAAATAAATGTTAGAAATCATACAATACTTAAAAAATTAATTATAATCATTAGTTTAGGAAACTATTTTAACATTTTATAATTTTTTAGTCTCTACTAATAATAATGATAAGTAGAAACTTTATCAGACAAACATTGAAATGTAAATATGATTAAATTATAACAGTAATGTTTTCTTTTCAATTATTATCTGTTAATGGTCTCTTTATCATCATTATTTACAAATTTCTTTAAAAAATACAATAATTAAAAAATAAATGTTTTTAAATATTACTCCATTTTAAGGTATCATATGAATTCAGTGTATTTATTGTTTAAAAAACCATCTCAAATAAATTTCGTTTAAATAAATGTTCTAAAAAAATAAAACCGTGAACAATATCCCAATCATTTCATGATTTCAATTGATCGATAGTAACAACACGAGATTTAAGATTTCATTAATAATTTTGTATTCAAAAGTTCCCCCCATTAAATTAAATTGACCTACATTAATTGTATATTTAACATCAGGAAGTTTTATTCTGTCTTTACCTCTTTTATAATTACAAATTGTTTATTCATCTTAGAAATGACCTAAACATTAAATATTCTCACTATATTTCCACATATTAAATTTTTACCATCAGACGGCAATAATATAAGTTTCTTCTTTACTTTTTAGGCTGGTTTTTCTTTTAATTTATTTTATTAGTATATTTAAAATCATATTTACAGATATTGATTATTTTTTACTTACATATGCTTATTTATGAAGATTAAAGGTGTAGTATGAATTAAAATATTTTTTTATATTTTACATTTTCAGTGTAGTATTTGTAATTTTATAGTAATGATCGTTATCAAATCAATTTAAAAATAATTGCTTTTCGCTGATGTATGGAATGTTTTGATAAAAATGTAATACACGTCCATAAATAGTTAATTTTCTTCATCAGTAAACGCTTAGAAAACCATGATTATCTATTTTCAAAGCAATTAAATTTATCTAACTTAATTTTATGAATAAAATACAGAGAACAGCCAAAAATCAGAAATAGAAGAATTTAATTTGAATGGAAACGGTTCGTTCCCAACTTCGGGACCTCTTCAGTTCAATAATTAAAATGTTATTAAAACTCTTTGTTGTTACCGGGAGCAAAAAAACTTCTTTAATGCAACACGAAATTTCAATAAGATCTTAACATGGCCGCTGTCACAATGGTAAATAACTCTAGAACCACCAACGCACTTGCCCATCGTGCACAGACGATAATGCGTCAAGTATATAATGCTGGCAGAAATATTAAAGTGGAATGGGTGCGTGGTCATGCCGGTAACGTTGCTGACGAGTTGGCCAAAGAGGCAACACGTGACGATCGTCAGCCTCTTATATATGACAAGCTTAGCCCAGTAGGCCTAAAGAGATCATTACGCAAAGTAACTATGGAGCGGTGGCAGATTGAGTGGACACGAGGAGAAAAAGAAGGGGGCACACGTATACATCCCAGACGTGCGTTTCCAACATAACATGAAGATTGACTGTGAAATAACGCAGCTACTCACAGGACACGGCGTCTTCAACGCCTACCTAACAAGATTCAATCTTGGCGCAAACAGCGATGAATGCGACTGCGGGATGAACGCAAGAGACGACAGAGGCCGTCCACTTCATCGCGGAATGCCCCAAGTTCGAGATGCAGCGACAAGAACTTCGAGAGAGCCTCGAGTCTGATGACATCGCCGGAAACCTAATTGAATTCGCCCGAAACGAAACCTGTGCGGCAGCACTATACAGATTTGTGAAATCTTGCAAAAAACTAACCGTTAAAAATAATGATAATAATGACAATTAGTGCATAACTTATAAGTATCGAAATTTAAAATATAAACAAATTTGTTCAGTACAAATGTTATAAACTCTATATATTCTACTGAAATCAATCGAATTAATTTTTAATTCTTGTTTTGTACCAAACCGCTCAATGTTTAAACGGTAAGCGGTGTTTATGTATTCTACGGAAATAAAGGAGTAATCAATGAACGGAAGAGATCCCGAAAGTTTGGGATGAAACGTTTTAATTCAAATTAAATTCTTCTATTTCTTACTTTTTGCCGTTATTTGTATTTAATTACCAAAACATTCAAAAATTAATTTTATTATTATTTTAGAATTCATACGTAAATTAAAGTTTATTTTATAATATTCTATAATATTGTTTATTTTATTCTTATGTGAAATGTGAGGCTCTGTGATACCTTATAGGATTAGTTTTTGAATTATTTAATATATTTTCTTCCTCATTATTACTTGCGGATAAACGCCTATGAGAGTATAATTCTTGAATAAATACATGAAAGTGCTCCAAGAAATTATATTAAAATATTACTTTATCGTGCTTGTTTATCGAAGTTTTATGGAATTAAATTATTGTTGAACCAAGAACTTCAGACCACCATATTTGAAACTTCTAAGAAGGAAAACTAGATAGACACGTTTATTTACGCTGCTTAAAACTCAAAACTTTTGTTTTTAATCTAAAGTTCCAGCACAGGTTAGTACAGCAACCTGCAAGTCAACCAGTAAGAAGCCCCTAAATGATGCAGCCTACCAAACACAAAATAGGAGCAGTTCATAAGATGTTTATTTTATTTTTTTAGGTTAACAGGCTACATGAAGGTGATCCTGAAACAGGCAACTCCCCTTTAATAGCATAGGAAGGGAATTGAAAAGGGGGGATACGGAAGTAAAGCAAGGTAGCCAAGGGTTGACTAGGGCCCCCGGGCTATGGTTTAAGGATCCTATCCGGTGTTTCACCTAAAGAGATGCAGGGAAAACCCTAGAAAACCTGCATCAGGTAGGTCGGGCATTGGGTACTATTCTCACGCCCTTCCGAATGACGGGAGACGAGTTTGCTGTGGGGACGCAGCATTCCCTTCTCCGTGTCTCCACCAATTTCAGGAGGCAATTGGCCGACTGATCCAATGGGATCAGCGGACAACTCTTGCCATATACCCAAGGTCTTTGACCCCAGTACATATACCTCCTAAAATAGGTGAAGGTGTCTCGGCATATGAGAACTTTGATAAAAAATACCCAGAGAGAGTGCGAGGCATCCCCGACATGATCAGGTAAGCCCCGCAGTCACTCTGGGCTGAAGCGTCTACGAGAAACTCCCGCAGCGCTTGACTCATCCCCTTTAATAGGTCGTGAATAAAACATTTTCCGTCTTCACCCAGGTTAAATAACTGCGAGTTACTTGACAATATTAGAGCACGCCATCGAAATACTGTGTATTACAGATTATTTATTCCGTTGGGAAACCAGAGAATGTTTTATTAATTTACAACCGGAAATCCCTAGCTCTCATATGCATTACTTATTTGGTTGTTCGTGAACAAGGACAGGCATTTGCACTTCGTATTATTTGCATAAACGATTTCCATCCCAAGTGTCCAGGTCTTTCGGGTTAGACCTCTCAACATAAACATAGCCTGTAAGTCCTGGGATGTGAGAAGGAGAGGGAAGAAGCATATCAAGAGGCAGAGTTCACTGAAACTGGAGACGAACTCCCGATGTGGTAATGGTACGTGTTTCCAGGTCGCGTAGTTCCAGGCGAAACTTTGTAATTAGATTGTCATCCGAAGGAACTAAAATAAAGGAGGTAAGGGGTGACGATGGCTAACCGAGTTATCACTTCGAGGAAAAATTAATCCTAACCTGCCAGGCAGAACCTTTCACACTGTTTCTCTGAAGTATTACATCAAATACCCCAGAAAATTCTACTCTGTACAAAGTTCCAGTTGATTCATTGGATAAGCAAGCCTATAATGAATGATTTGTTGTTTGTTAATAAGATGGCTCAATAAATAAAAAGTTTCCGTAATGAATCGATGTTATTTTACTTTTGTAATACCTATTGCTATGCTTGCTTAGCACGTTGAACTCTGCTGCATACTTTTCTCCCATTTCTTTTACGTTTTAAATTTTTACTGATTCTACAGTAAATTATTATATAATTTATATTTGCCTATGCTTAGTGAACAATCATTTCGGCGACAATATTAAAGTTCTTTTTTTGGGTAATCTAGTTTATACTCAACATTCTACATATTTGAAATTTTTTCCGACCATTGTTGCTGTCATTGTGATATTCAGTCTTAAGAATGGTCCGATGCAACCTTCCATGTTAACCTATCGTGTGCAAGTCTTTTCATTTCAGCATAACTACCACATACTCCCTAATCTGTTTAGCGTATTCATCCTTCACCGCTCTCTTCTGTTCTTACCACACATACTTCCCTCTAATGCTAATTTTATTGTTCTTAAAACGTGGCCTATTAATCAATCCCTTCTCTTGGTCAACGTCCTCCATATTGTTTTCTGTTCCCCTATCCTGCTTAGAACTTCTCGCTAATGATTCTATCCACTCATCTGATTTTCAGAATTCTCCTATAATACCACATTTCAAAGACTTCGATTCTTTTCCTTTCTGCAACTCCTACCGCCCACGTTTCGCACGTTAATACTACGCTCCATACGAAAATTTATTTTACGTATTTTACCCGTAAGTATATTCCTCTTTTTTGAGAAAACCTTCCTTGCCTGCGATATCGTACTATTTAAATCTACTGTACTTCTACCATCCGTAACTTCCGTCAAAATATCCCTTCCCAATCTAAGACCCTTTGTTATTCAACTATTTCCAAAACTACACTTCATTATCTTGGTTTTCATTCTTTTAATCCTCATATTGACCTCTTTCTCCGTGACCACGTTGATGTCATTTATTATGGTTTCCAAGTCTGCTTCTGGCTCCCTTAATACTACAATATCATAAGCAAACCTTAGGGTTTTTGTTTCTTCTCCTTGCAGTATGATTCCTTTTCCATATTTCGTTTTAACTTTGTTAATCTCCTGTTCTATATATATAAGTTAAACAGCATGGGTGACAGACATTTCCGGCCATAATATGCATTATTGTGCAATTATAAACCTACTACTACTATACAATCCTCTTGAATAAGGTCACAATCCCCCGCAGTAATCGTTTTTGGCAACGTTGATAAACTCGCTTATTATTTCAAGGTCTTATCTGTCGTGGAAAGTATAAGATGATTTAGTGTCATTGCAGAAAGCTTCTTTCATTGTCTCTGGTTGTCAAAGCCAAAAGACAACTTATGAGGTAGTGCGTTTCGTACAAATTCTGTTCCAAATCTTTCCCGATCGATGAAATAGTTTTCTGCTTTGCTGATAATGGTGTTAAATCATTCCAAAGAGTATTTTACCGGTGTTAATTGTTAATAAAACAATACCGGGTTTACCAGAGTTTAATATCAAATAACCCACAACGTTTCCAATTACTTTACTCGTTATGATTAAGTGTGTTACAGTTAATATTAATGAGTAGATTTTCAATTAACCAAAAATAATTGTTACCAGTGGCAAGATTAACTACAGTGCACCTGACGGCCGTTGCAGAACACGCCGTGGAAACTGCGGATTAATAACATTGCTGCAAACCCCAGAATGTCTTATTCACACTTCATTGAGAGATATACTTAATTAAATTTCTTTTGCTTCAAGAAAAAATGGAGTCGTTTGGATGGAAATGTTTCAGAGTATATAATTTTTTTTGAATTTTTTTCTGAAGTTTCCAATTGTGTCGCGGTTACTAAGCTCTACGTTTCGTCGACTACTAGCACCGTCGACATCTTTTGGAAGATCGAAACACGAGAAAAAATCCAGCAGCTTATTTACCGAGAAACTTTACAGAATAAAGATAAAAATTTTCAAAAATATCTCGTCTGGTTAATCTGGGCTGGTTGTTGACCTGAGTTTACGTGTAGTGTTTCGTGTCATAGCTCTCATTTCTAGAGGTACCGTTGAATATTTTTGTTTTGTTTTGTTAGCATGGTTGAGTTTGTTAGTTTGTTGTTCATTAGTGGAAGACAATTAAGTTAACGAAATCGAGTGTGTACAAGAACCTGTTTGTCTGACAAGCGCCGAAAATTAATGGCTTTTAGTATAAACGGCATAGTAGTGTGTCAGATACATATGGGTGGCGGACGATGTTGTTGAAACCCAACGGAACCGACTAGTGTCCAGAGAAAGTTTGCACATGTTTTCATGCAAAGCGCTGCGTAGCGGCAGGCTTGCGTCTCCTCAGGTAGTCGAAATTTATTGCTGCTTGTGGAATATTTTCTTCGTGTGGATGAAGCAACAATTCTTATCGAGTGGTAGTTACTTTTCGAGGAGCCACGTGAAGTTATGTCTTAGTTGTAAACTTTTGAACAAACGACCAGTTAGACGAGTTGCAATATTCTATCCGCCGCTCGTAGGTCAAAATTGTCTACGAAACTTGATGAAATGAGAAATTACTGTGGTTTATGTGCTTTTTGCTCTTCAATGGGCTGTTGACGTGAGTTTAATCAAGTATTAGAATTACGGACCAAAGATATGTCTCTTCAAGGAAATAATCTCTCAGACGTGAATACTTAATTAAATACAGTATTGTTAATGGTAATTTTTCAATCATTTCATAACTACTAGATTCAGTTATTAAAATTAACATTATTTTATTTTTACGTCTGTTTTTAATTATAATAATATTTATTTAATGACAAATGAATAGACTCATTATTGAAAAAAATTAAATTAATAAAGTATGTTATGAAAGCTGTTTTTACATAATAACGCTATATAAAAAATAATTGCTTGGAAATTTTTTAATAATAAAATGTCTGTTAACTGGTGGTTAAATCTTTGTCATTAAATTAATATTATAGCTTGAATCTTTATTTCCCCATCATCTCTCAATTTTTCTAATTCAGATATTGAAATATAAAACAGGAGGAAAAAAAGAGGGGAAAGTCATTGCTGAATATTCGTATTTTCATTTCACTGCTATATATTTCTAAGCTTCGTTTGTTACAACGATGATAATGAAGGTCTGCTTACTTCAGTTTGGAGAATTAGAAGTATGAATGGAGAGAATAAAGTAATGGAAGATATGGTGGAAAGGATAGACCATCAAGAACTGCTTGCTTATGGAGAAACTAAAAGCGAGCTGTTGTTAAAATCAACTTTGCTTTCAGTTGGAAAAACATGTAATTCTTTTCGTATTACGACCTAAATCAATTAGGGGCGCGACAAACATTTGGATAACTCTCTTGTAAGCAATTATCGTAACGTACAGTCGGCAGTTAAGCGAATGCAGAATTTACCACATTCGCTTTTTTTCGGACGGGGTAATTGATTTACACAGGCACCCTTTGACGCGTCGGAGAATTTGTGAACCAATAACGCGGTTGTAAAATATATTTATCCCTGTGTTTTATTTCCTCCCGTCGTCGTATATGTCAGCCATTTCTCTGGCAGGTTTCCAGAGTTGGATGCCGTTCAAATTACGTGTCAACCGCGATGCCTGGATATTTGACACAATTTTGGGTTTTCCTCTCGCCGCTAACTTCAAACACGGTACACGCTACCTATCACTTTGTAGTGTCACTCAACCGAGACAAGGGCCCAGGGCGATATGTTCAGAAAGTTACTGGCTCTTTACTTACTGTTTGTAATCTGCAGCAACTGCAAACGGCGTCCCGAAGTAACAAATTAACTGCAATTATGTTACATTTTCCAGAGTCTCTGTAATATCCAATACGTTAAAATATGGCCCAGACCTTCCGAAAGTTACCATTTTGTAAATGTGGCCCGGTAACAAAATACACACGTCTTTGTCAATATATCTCTTTGACAATGGCTGTAATTAGTCTAGATTACTATTTGAAATATTTACTACTGCGCTAACTTACAAGACGGAACGTAGAAAAAATACGCGGATAGTCTTAGATGTACCCAAATAAAACATAAAATATGGGGGTGTGGGAAATATATTTATTTCTCAACGTCGTCCCTTTTAGTTCGATATTTTTCTCCCAGTGACGTTCAATACTTCAACTCCCTGTTTAAAGTCCGAACCGCCATTTTCTCGAAGTAGTCATCAACCGCAGAATCCATTTCTTCATTGTTGGCAAATATTTTACAATAAAGCCATTTTTTCAAGAGAAAATAATCTACGGGAATTAAATCAGACGAATAGGTTGCGTGAGGAAGAAATTCAAACATAAACTCATTAATTTTGACAATCGCGATAATGGATGTCTGAACTGGGGAATCGTAAGCAACAGTGCATTTTCTGTTCGATTTCATTAATTAAGCACTGCAAGAAGTTCGTAAAATATTCGCCGTCGATTTTTTCCCCTTTTTTGTTATAATCTACGAAAAGTATTTCATTTGAATCCTTAAATATTAAATCCATTACTTTGCCAGCAGATTAAATTGTCATTCCTTTCTTTGTAGTCTATTCTCCCCTTTCAGCAATTATTTTTACTGTTCTCTCGTCTTTAGTGTGAAGTGATGGAACCATGTTTTATCAATGGTTATTAATCGACGCAAAAGCTTCCTGTGAGTCAGCACCAAACACTCGATTGAAACATCTTCACAACACTGTTCTGTTTTCCTTGTAAGCAAACGCGGCATCTATCTTGTTCACAGTTTTCTCATGCCCTATTTTTCAGGTAACAGGTAATGTACTGCACTTTTTGAAATGTCGTGTAACTCGCGTACTTTAAGTCGACGGCCATTCAATAACAAATGTGTTTGGTTATTAATTTCTTTATCCCGTCTGTATATGATCAAATTTCCAATTTAATTAAAAAATGAATTCTACGCTGACGTTGCTGCCACTTTCGTCACATAACCTCTTAAACGCTAACATATCATAAATTTTAAAACAGATATCCTTTATTAAATCGTGTTTCTGAGACGAGGAGAAAAAGAAAAAAAATTCTGTAATTTTATACTTTATTGTGAGGATCGAATAAACATAAAGCATTGTACAATATATTTTAATTCCTATGTTACTGACATAAATTGTTGCACGGCCGTGTACAAGTTGCAGCGAAATGTCTGCTCTTTTCATTGATTGCATTCTGCTAATCATCGGCGACTTAGGTCATAAGGAAGTCACACCTCCAAGAGAAAAGTGGTAATCATTTCATTTACCGACCTATTCTTACAAAATTAACATATTTGTATTGTTTGAGGAAGACAATTAGCCATAGCGTTCTAATGATCTGTCCACTCACTATTGATAAAAGAAAGTCCTTCGAAAATTTTATAGGACGTTGAAAGTAGACACTTGCCTGTGTTAATTACCAACTGGTGTGAGAATAGGTATCATACCAGCTATTTCCAGAAATGTGTGATGTATTTACCACAGCCAAAGATATTACAAGATTGAATATAACAATATGAACGAATAAATTTATATTCATAAACCGTAACTAAGTTATCAGTACACCAATTCAGAAAAATAATAAGATCTTACATGTACAGACTATTAGTACTAAGAAAAACATGGATGAAACCGAAGAGAATTTAATAGCAATAATAAAAGCAAAAAGAAATATGTGCGATGTACTTATGCATCTTTCCAGACGTCAAGAAAATTGGTAAGTAGGACTGAATATTGTCTATACCACTCTTAAGAAAAAAACTGACTGTTCCGTCTTCTCAGTTTAGAGAAATTTCCATCAAAATGTCCTCTGAATTCGCGTTTCTTGAATAAAATTGTACTTGCGCGCATAATATGACCTCTGGCAGATGTGCCATTCAATTTTTAGACCGTCCATTTACCATCGCAGAGCGTAATTATGGGAGTCGAAGATGATATACCACAGCGCATCTTTTGAATTCAAACATACTTTCTGTCGTTCTTCTCTGAACAACTCCTCTATTTTCGTCTTCTGAAGAAAAATTTTCTCAATCTGATCTTTCTTAAGCTGACGATTCGACATTTCACCTTTTTAATCGATTCGTGCACGAACTTCTGGGCAATTATACTGAAATCTCTTTAAGAAATAGTTCATTTATATGGAAACAGTGAGTTTGGAAACATTTTTTAATATTGCAACATGTCGGTTTTGAAAACTTTTTCGTCGTTGATATTGCATGAAGTGTTCCTGGGAGACTAGCCGAGTGAGCACATCTATAATATACAACGTTGCGGTGGCTAACGTCTGTGCCGCCATCTTTCTGATAATATATGTCTGTAATTTCTATTTTATGTCTTATTTTTCTGACCCCATAGCATAACTACGTTTACGGGTAGCGCGCTTTATAAATGTCAGGAAACTGAGAAATAATTTCAACCATGACTGAAAGTATTGTAATTTCTGCTGCAGAATTTTAACTATACTCGTTGATACAAGGAGAAGGGAATGCTGCGTGCCAACATAAAACTCTACTCCAGTTATCGGAAAGGCGTGGGAAAAGTGTTAGAAGTTCGACATAGCTGATCCAGGCTTCTTAGCGTTTTCTGTTTGCAGCAAATTCTGAGTAGGGTTCGTTAATTTCTAATCCGGTTAACCATTGTAACCTTGCTCTCCCATCAATCATCTCCTCTTTTAAGTCCCATCCTATGCTATTAATGTGAAGGTACCACGTGGATTATCCTCCGTGGTATGACAAAGTCAATAAATGGCAGGACGTATTAGGTGCGCAGTAGGAGAAGGGAGAAGTTGGAGGGGTTATTATCGTCGGAAGGGGAACTTCTGCTTAAAAGTTGGTTGGTGTACCACTAATGTAATTTATTATATTAATTAATGTAATTTACTATATTCTTACGAACAGAATATGCAGACATCGGCAAGGCTTTTTACCACATCCTGTACGTATCTTTTAACTTTAACGGAACAGTATATTGACAAACAGCATATTATGCATTGAGCACAATATATTTCATTGCATTAATGTATTCAGAATAGTTTTTCACATTTTCAATTTCCGAAACGAAGCTCAGCATTTCCGCTACAACTCAAGCTCATTTTTAAACGACTAACAATTTTCAACTGATCTAAAACTGGAGAGAAATAATTTTCTAATATTAAGATTTTCTAAGACAGACGAAGGATCAATCCATTTATTATGTCATTCCATTATCTATTAAAGTCTTATCGATCATTCCTATTATTTTAGTTTACTGCCAACGTAAAAATAAATTAATACCTATTCAGCCTGTTATATTTTCTTAACACCAACGTATCAATATCATCGTTAAATTTTCATTATGCCTTATTCCCGGAATTTATAGAATTCACTTTTAAGTCGTGTGAAGTCTAAATAATTAATGATGTTACGCTACACAAATCGATTTTTGTGCTTTCGTTTTTCATGCCACATAAATAATACTCGTGAAGTTGTTTTGTGATCGTTAAGGGCTACTAGATATGTTTGCCCTAGTATGCAATCCGTTGTAGATTCTCGAACAATTTTTAGTTCTGTGACAACTTCATTAAGAGAATATTTCTTAGAAAAGTATTTATTATTTTAATGAAATAGACTGTATTCTCCAATGAATTCGTATTAATGCTTTATATTAAGTCCTATATATTTAATATAACTGACTTTTATGCAACCCAAAGACCAAAATCGATACAGACGTTTTCATTTTGTCTTCTTTGTGTGTCTAATATGCTATCTTTCATATTAAAATATCAGCACTATTATATTATAAGTTACATTATAAATTCCGTGGTACTATTCACCCCTATGGAGATCAAAGCGGACGTGCTTCGGTCATTCCGCTGTGGTGGTAATTATGTATATTCGTATTTCATTAGAGGGAGTAATTACATTCCAGGCCAATTAAATTACATCTCCCCCTCCAACATCTCCTTGTAGTACTGCTCCTTCAGAGGCAAACGGAAAGCCTCTTCTTTCCTCCACGAAAAGTTCACAAGAAATAAACGTTTACGATCATTTCCAAATATTTGTAGTGTTATTTATTAGTGCCCAAATGAAAGTACCCGTCGTCATTGGGCAAAGAGTAGACAGAACTGAGCTCATAATTTATAGTTTTTATAAACCTTGTAGCTCACACCATCTATGTATTTGTACTAATACAAAACAATAGCTTTTTAAATAAAAAACCGATGGCGGCTAGCTGACGCAGAGGGTGTGACCTTAAATCAAACAATCACAACACTTGAAATCGGCCGAGCAAAGCAGCGTTGCCGAAAACGGACTATAGTTAAATATACTTTCGCATTGACCACGGCACAAGACTTCTGAATTTATGAAAAGAAAGTCGTTATTAAACTGTAAATCAATTCCTTTAAACATAAAGTTTTTATTTTTTAATATTTTATATTCAGTGTTATAAATTATATTTATCTACTTATATTTTTATATACTAATAAACATTTTCCTATTATTTAAGAATATTTATTACCTGTCCTCTTCTTAATTCTGTATGACTAAAATGGATTCGAGCTGGTCATGAAAGAGAATCACTATAGCGACGATACTTAGTTCTAAGTTAATAATGAGGAAAAGGTAAGAGTTATGCACAAAGAGGAGATGAGTAACAGCCCTTACCGACCAAAATTGTAGTGCTGATGCATCACGTCATACATCTCCCAACTCAGTCCTAAATGTTGTTAAAGGATTGGTGGTTTTGGCATATCATTAAAATTTATTAATTAATAGCACTGAACGATTAAGCAAGTTAAATAAGAAATGATTTAAATATTGAATTATTACATTTATTTTCCCTATGACACACAATCTATATATATTGAACTGAAATGTACCTGAATGTTTCTGCTCTGTCAAGGACGATGCGTAATTCATTTTCTTAACCCTTTGCGAGTTGTAACATCCTTAATAATACCCATCCATTTATTCCTATATTAAGCCTCTATCCATCATGCTTTTATTTCGAGTGTATTTAGGCCCCTTAAAGTTCCATCTAGCAACCTTAGTGTCCTATACATATTATTATACAGGGTAGAAGTATTTTATAAACTTTATATAGCTCATCATTAATATTTATCCTCTATATAACTCAAATTTTCTCAACTTTTCTTCATCATTCCTGGTGAGTGTCCAACTCTCACATTCGTACAGTAACGCTGTATATACCTTTATTTTGGTCTTCTTACCGTTCTGACGTCGTTAACTTTTTTTTACGAAGTAATAACTTTTGTTACCTTGACTTATTCTGTAGTGAGTGTGCCTCCTAATTCCATGAATGAGTTTCCTTTTCCTGTTTATCTCATTAATTGAAATATTTCCATTGCTAGAGGTTTCCATGGAATTTATTTTATTGTAGTTAACTTTTAACCACATTTGTGCTGCTATAGACTCTAATCTGTACTCAGTATTTATTACTGATTTCTGCAGTGTTCTAATTATTAGTAACACATCATCTTTAAATACTAGCAATGCTAATGCTAATTGAAGTATAGTTTCTCTTATATTCAGAACAACATTGCTTTTTCTATCATCGTCTTTCTTTAATTTTCCCCCCTCTTCCTCACAAAGCCGAAACAGTAGTCCCAGATTTTTTTCTGACGGTAATTTAAATTCTGCCAATCATTGGAATCTCGCAACTGTTTCAAGTCTTACGCAGACTGCCTTCCGGGCAAGGGTAATCACTAATTTTTTTCGGTACCATTCTTATTATTTCAGCTTAGACTTGGACTCTTTTATAGGCCACGAATTCGCGAAATTTTAGATACCGTCGATCAGCTGCTGTTTATCTAACATCTGTTACTGGCCTAATTTGAGGAGAATTACGATGAGAATTATGATGAGTGCGGTTCTCTAATTATTTCTAGTTATGTCTTTGCAGTGGAATACGTTTTCTCCTAACGGTCTACAAATTACCACGGATTTGTGTTAAAAAATTATTTCACGAATTGTGATCGTGGAAGGTTCTTCTAAAGATTTCAGCTTATTTCATCTTAATAATTTACAAAATATGACACTTTCCATTTCCAGAATTTGATATTGAACTCTTGTTTTATTTTATTCAGGATAAGAATTATAATACAACATTTGACTAGTTTGTAAATTGAGGTTGTTCTTGCAGCAGTATATTTCAAGAAAGACATAATAATACATTTGTATTAAATATTTTTATATAACTTAGTTACAAACAATTCTTCTTGAAAATTGTTTATATCATTTTCACGAGGCACAAGATCAAATCCTTGAACTACGAAACAAGCAGCCAGAATTTAATTATTAAATATATTCTGTGTGTGAATGTAGGTTTAAAATTAGGAAGATGTACCAATAATTCGTAACTCTATCGACTGTCCCGACTTACTTTTAAACTATCGAGGTACATGATTTCCTTCGTTTTTTATTTGTTCTCAGTGTCCTGAACAGAAGCCCTGAACACCTCATCAAGGAAATTATTCTAGTTGACGACTTCAGCGATAACCGTGAGTGTCCGAGTATATAATAAATAATTTAATAAGTAACATTCGATGTCAACCAATCTGCTATTTCAGGATATCAATTTGTTTACAATCGCATTCGCGAATTTACCTCTTCTACTTGACGGAACAATTAAATGCAAGTAAAATACAACCTATAATCTGTAATAATCTATAATAAGAAGTGCTATACATAAAGGAAGGTTATAGTTATAATATGTGACATAATTGAAAAAGAGATGTTAGCTACGATTTTACGATCACGTGATTTTTGTATGTGTAACTACATTTCCGAATTATGACGACGCTGAGGCTACAGTAAAAGCAATGTTGAATATTAATCGCTAAGGAAATAGAAACAATAATCAAATGGTATATCCGGAGAGGAGGAGCAAAAAAAGTAAAAATTACAATTCTGTAAATTTTTTGTTGACATAATAGAAATTATTTATGAAATACATAAAATATTTGCAGTTTCTTATAATTCATAACTAAACACTATTTGGTAAAATATTTAGTATGTTTGAAATTAACAAAAAGTTGAATTTGCCAGCCGAGGGGTAAAAGAAACAGAAAAATTAATTTATGAATCAATTTTCAGAATAAAAGAACCACAATATACTGAAAATAATATTGGTAAAAAATCACAGTTGTTTGCTTTTTAGTATTGAATGTCCACGCATATTTATTTACTCTTTTACCGTCTGTTTGTTGCCTCGTAATTATGATGTCATGAATTCAAATATTACATTTTGGTTTTTTTATTGTCGGTGGGTCATAACAGGTGGAAAATTTTTCATTTGACAATTTCCATTATTAATTTTATATGAAAGGAATACTTTTAAGGTAACTGTGGTCAATTCGAACTTGCACGGAACGTGGTGGTTAAACATTTTGCATCATGTAACTAACATTGTGTGTCTTCCTTTTCCCCTCAGCCGCTGATGGACAAGAGTTGGCCAAGATTCAGAAAGTCCGCGTCATCAGAAATGACAAGAGAGAAGGTAAGTCCTTCAACCAACACTTAAAAGTTTGGTAGTGTTAATGTTTATTACATTCAAAAAGATCCAACATATAAAGAAAGCTAGGTTTTGTTTAGCTTCGAAGTGGATCAATAAGATTGGAAGCATATTCATGATACTATCTGTTGAAACAACAATTCTCAACAGGACTGAACAGTTATTTCTTGCTGAATACATGATAAGAACCTGAATAACTAACTCCTCGGCGCTACAGCCTATGTAGGGCCTTGGCCTTTCAGATCATCATAGCCCATTTTGCCGATACTCAGCTCGCTTCCTCCATCTATCGTAGGTCGTCCTCCACATCGTCCAACAATCGTTTCCGTAGTCTCTCTTTGCACCTTCTGCCACCCGGGTTACCATCTTAGATCTTTTTAACGACCCTCTCCTCTGAGATTCGCTCTACATGGCCCAACACTCTGTCAGTTACTCTTTACTTCCAATACTAAATCTGCATACCCATATAGTTCCAGTTCTCTATTTCTCCGTATGATCTATTGCCCTGATTCATTTACCGCTCCAAAAATCTATCTTAAAATTTTTCTTTCCCATCTTCTCAGTCACTTTTCTTCTGTCACGGACATTGACCATGTTTCCGAGCCATACGTGACCAATTGTTTTATCATCTTTCGATAAACAATCACTTTCAAGAACCTGAATGACGTTACTGATTTCCGTACGAGATGTAACTGAGATACAAAATATTAACTAAAAAATTATATAGGAGAATGGAACGTCAAATAGAATGCCAGTTAGGAGACGATCAATTTGGTTTTAGGAAGAATGTAGAGACGACAGAAGCTATATTAACTTTCGACTAATTTTTGAAGAGGATAAGGAAACCCGGCCTACGTTTATGGATTTAGAAAAGCATTTGATAATGTGAACTGGAACACTCTATTGAGGATTTTGAAGTGCACTGGAATAAAATATTGAGAAAGGAGACTTATACAAAACCTCTACAGAAGACAGGCAGCAGTAGTTAGAATAGAAGATCAGGAAAAGAAAACCGTAATCAAGAAAGGAGTAAGTCAAGGATGCAGCCTGTCGCCCGTGCTGTTTAAGTTATATATAGAACAGGCGATGAAGACTGTTAAAACGGAATATGGAAAAGGAATCATACTGCAAGGAGAATAAGTAAAAACCTTACGCTTTGCCGACGACATTGTAGTATTAGGGGAATCAGAAGAAGACTTGGAAACTGTAATAAATGGCATGAACGGAGTCCTGGTGAAAGAGTTCAATATGAGGATTAATAGAGGGAAAACCTAGGTAAATGGTGTGTAGTTTGGGAAACTGTGGAATAATAAAGGGTGTTAGATTTTGACGTAAGTCTGCTACTTGGGAAGCGTAATAACTAGGGATGGTAGAAGTATAGTAGACATAAGAGTAGGGTAGCACAGGCAAGGAAGGCTTTCGCGAAAAAGAGGAATTTACTTACGAGTAATATAAGTGTGAATATTAGGAAATCGGCAAGGACAGGGTTTTGGTCGACAAGCGTACCACAGTGAATGAATTGTCTCGCCTAGTTGAAATAGTAGAAGTAAGTAAGGAATGTATCTACACACTTTAATATAGGCTGAACATGTAATTTTCAAATAAATGTTATGCATTACTTTTGTAGTGACATTATTTTTATAATATGAAGGTTCTATTGGTAAGAATTCAATACCGAGTGATTCGTTTGTCACTCAAGATTGTGCATTATGAATCATTGTACTTAGACCATAGTAAAGTGGAAGTTTACTGTTTTTAAAAATAATAATGAAATTAACGCTATTTATTTTCATTACACACTGTTTCATGTAGACCATGGTAAAGTGGAATTGTTTTAAAAAATCATGAAGATAACTTGATTTTTTTCAGGGTTGATGCGGTCCAGAGTTCGTGGAGCCGACGCGGCCACAGCTCCAGTGCTGACGTTCCTGGACAGTCACTGTGAATGCAATGTCGACTGGCTGGAACCACTGCTGGAGAGGGTGGCCGAGGTAAGGAAAATCAAGCGGTTTCTTACAGCTGCTTAACATTAGTGAAACCAATCCTGAATGATGAAAAATTGAGGCTCCTCTCGATAAATAAATTGAAGGTTCCCTACTTCATTGCGTTCAGTTATACTTATGAAATAAATTTTGAAGTTATTGTTAAGATAGTCGTTATAGACTTCACTGAAAATCAGATGGGTGGATAGAGTAGCAGAATAGGAACAATTTGGAGGACTTTGAAAAAGAGAAGGGGTAGATTAATAGGCCACGTTTTGAGACATAAGGATCTTACAAAATTAGCATTAGAGGATGTAGTGCCTATGTAGAATAGGTTAGCGTGGAGGGTTGCATCATACCAGTCTTAGGACTTAATACCACAACAAAAATTTCACAGTCCATACTATGAGTAAAGATAGAGCATTATGTATGTCACCAGAAGTACTATTGTTTAACTTGGATTTCCATTTGATGTTCTATACAGAAGAAGAAATAAAACCCCTATGGTTTAATGTTGATTTGTAGTATTACGGGACTCGGAAAAAGACTTGGAAATCAAATAAATGCATAAACGTGGTCCTGGAGAAACAGTTCAATATTGGGATTAATAGAGAGAAAACCAAGGTAATGCATTGTTGTACGGAGCAAAATAACTAGATATGGTAGAAATATAGTAGACATAACGAGTAGGATAGCACAGGCAAGGAATGATTTCGTACAAAGGAGGAATTTACTTACGGGTAATATAAGTGTGACTATTAGGAAATAATTGCTAAAACTGTTCGTATGGAGTGTGGCGTTAAATGAACTGACCGAAATTTGTACGAACTATTTTCACGTTCATTGAAATTGCTTCAGACTGCAAAAAACCTCAATTGAGTTTGGAATGATTTATTGGAGGTTAAAGTAGAAAAATCGTGACCTTGATCGGCACTGTGTCACGAGATTAATCTTACCTAAATTTGGACGGCCGTAGACCCTGCGTACATTTTAATGTTGACACCATAGATACAAAAATAAATTTTTTGAATTGAAGTGTAATAATTGAAATACAGCCAAATTTGTCAGCAAAACATTTAGTTAATATACTTACAATTACGACGTTTCGCCCATTTTTGTGGACTTCATCATGTAACTAAATAATTTTTTTAATATTAATTTTGGATACATAATATTTAATTAAAATATAATTTTATATTAAATAAGTAACAGACTTTTTAAATATTAAAAGACCATTAGACAATGTGGATAATTAAGTGTTGTTGACTTAATAAATTATTTTGGCCCCAACCGTCGCTGGACGAATACACAATACTAAATTATCTACGTTCTGTTATGTTTTTTTCTATTTAAAAGAATGTCTTATTTACTTATTTTAGTTTAATGAAATTATATTTTAACTAAATATAGTGTATCGAAACCTAATATTTTTTCTCTTAAATTAAATTGTTTATCTAGGTACTTGCTGAAGTCCTCAAAGATGGCTGAAACATTATAATTATATATACTAAATAGTAATTAAATGTTTTGCTAAAAATTTGGCTGTAGTTAATTTATGATACCATATATATTACACGTTAACTGGGTAAACCCACGAGGGCATTGGGTAATTCTGCATACCAACTAGTTGTTTATATTGAAACACGTTGCTTGTTGTATTTAGATTTTGCGAAGCCTATATCCAATAAAAATTAATCGCGCTCCGATGTTTAAGAATGCTTGTATAGCATATAATATTATTAAGAAATATTACGTGACAACTGCGAATCCAAAGTTGCTGCACTGACCAGCGACCATCGTCAATTTTTCCAGGCGACTTTTCTGACGCTGGGATGTGTGCGTAAGGGAAGGGGAAGTAACTGCCAATTCCAGGAGTTTCTGTATTCTCGACAGGGACGAGGCAACTGGGATTCTGCACTGTGCATTATGCACAAGGGCACGTACTATGCGTAGGGAGTTCTCATACCCGCCTAGAATATTCGAGCGGAAAAAAGGGACGAGTTGCAAATATTATAAAACCATATAAAACTGAATGGCGTAAGACTATTTATAGTGAAGGCCCACAGAGAATGAAATAATAGAATCGCGGACAATAAAATTCAAATTTTTTCAGATATGAACTGTTTTACTGCACCAATAATTAGATAAATTATTGAGGTTTCTCTTAATAATTGGATACTATTAGAACTTGCTGGATTAGAATGTGTGAACGCAGGTCTGTTTATTCTACTGATATCAAATCTCCATATTTTGTTCACAAGTATCTAGTACTTCCACAAGAAAACTGAAGAATACTCTAAAACGCGTCCAATATTCACATCCGATGAGAATCTGTATTCCTCTTCCGGGGTTGACTTGATGCTTTGAAATATCACTTCTGTTCACAGGACAGCACTCGGGTGGTTTGTCCCGTGATCGACGTCATCAGTATGGACACGTTCGAGTACATCGGAGCCTCTGCAGACCTTCGTGGAGGTTTCGACTGGAACCTCGTCTTCAAGTGGGAGTATTTGGGTGCAGAAGAGCGGGCTGCAAGGAAGAAAGATCCAACGGCTGCCATCAGGTTGGATAATTCTTTCCTATACAAAGTTCATTGCTTTCTTTCTGTACCCAGTCCATAAATACGTTTTATTACATTTTCCTTGTATCATATACTTTATGTGCTTTAAATATGGAGGCAAGCTTTTTAATTTACAGAAAAAATGTATATTATTAAGCCAGTTATGCCCGCGACTTCGTTTGCGCGGAAATAATTATTTTGCCCTAAAAGCGAAAGTACGGTATCATCTGTTTACGCTCGCTTCACGACAAACCTTATAACTCGCAGCTGGTTTTATACAGGTTCCGCTTTCACACGTTGACAACAATCAATAGAGTTAGAATGCTCGCCCTCCCTCCCTGTCTCTCATGCTGCCAAAATTATGGTTATAATAACACAGTAAGAGGGATGTATCTCACTGTGACGTAGCCACTCACTCCACTACAATCTCAAGCCATTTACATGACGCACATTTAACCCAAACGATAACCTCTAACCTCAAAATAGTGTTTTAAACAAAACTACATTACTTGGAGTACACTTGAGTTTAAAGTTGTTAGTTAGTGTTACTTCTATAAATTAACCTGTTTTATGATCTGGAACTTAATATCATCATCGAAATAAGTATAAACTTAGCTTCAACCAAAGCTAACAGCATTAATTCAATAGATTATTAACCCATTTTAAGAACTGAAACTGAATATTTCGAACCAAAATAAGAACCCGTGTAAGGATGATGATAATGAATACGAAAGATTTAATTGAACTATGTGAATCTATTCTTATTTTCTCACTACTTACTCATAATGATTTCAGTACCTGTATTTTTTTTCAATTCCTACTCGTAATTATGGAGATATCTCATTGTTACGTCAACACTCACTCCGCTACAATCTCAAGCAGTTTACATTATGCCCATGCAACCAAAAACATTGAAATTTTATATCAAAAACATACAAAAACATAACATTTAAAATACACACCTAACATCGTTTATCAAAAATTCTCATTTATGCAATTTACAAAAGTTATATTAAATTACAATAATTAAAAAATCTTAGCTTTGATTTTATAAGTTTGTCTTACGCAATTGTAGTTGGAGATCTACCGTGGGAAAAATTTATGAATTTAAGAAAAGCATTTGTAGTTATTATCATCATTCTTCCATGTGTTAGTATTTTGGCTTCAAATTCATAAAATAGATTAAGAATCTAATGAATTAACACTTCTAGGTTTAATGGAAGAAAATGTTTATACTTGATATTTATTTCGATGATGATATTAAGTTCCAGTTCATAAAATAGGTTAATTTATAGAAGTGTATAATTAATAAAAGTAGAAGTAACACTTTTGAATTCAAGTTTACCCTCTTTACCGTGGTTTCTTTGACGAAGCTATCTCCGAGTGTACCCGATGTGTCCCGAGTGTTTCACGAAGAGCGTTACTCTGGGTTTATATATAGTGTTGGGAGTAAAAGACGTTTTGTAATAATTTACTGATTGGAGAGAAATTTAGTAACGTATTTTTGAATGAGACAGTCGATTACATATAATTTTTTTTTCTTATTTGTGTCTTGGCGTTTTATGTTTACAGGACCCCTATGATCGCTGGAGGACTGTTTGTGATAGACAAGGCGTACTTCGAGAAGCTGGGCAAATATGACATGAAAATGGACGTGTGGGGAGGTGAAAACCTCGGTAAGTTGACGGAAACGCAGAAATCTGGAGTATGGAGACATGGGAGAGACGTTGACGCAAGTGTTCTGTGTTTTCTGCAGAGATCTCATTTCGCGTGTGGCAATGCGGAGGAAGTCTAGAGATCATTCCCTGCAGCAGGGTGGGCCACGTCTTCAGGAAGAGACACCCTTACAGCTTTCCTGGGGGCAGCGGAAACGTGTTTGCCCGGAATACACGACGAGCTGCAGAGGTCTGGATGGACGAGTACAAGGAGTATTATTATAACGCAGTGCCGTTGGCCAAAAACATCCCCTACGGGAAGTGAGTATCCTGACAAACCAGATGAACTCACCTTATTTTGTACGCTAATAGCCAACTCCGTCAATGATCCCTTCACTTAAAAATAATATCGGAAAGTTTTAACAATTTAATTCCGTTGCACTAACTGATAAGGTATATTCAAATAACCCGCAGAAGCAGTGCCGTCGGCTTCCAAATATCAAAATGCAGATATATATTTTTAAAACACGAAACGTGTTATTCTAAAAGAAGGAATACTATCTTCGTGTACAAGTTCATAATTACCCAATAATAAACTTCTTATTTTAAGGATTGAACAAATTATTTAAATAATACTATCTATGAAGAATGTGTAATCACTTAATTTTAAAACAGTACACATAGTAATTAGATATTTCATCGAATTTGATATTAATCTATATTTTAAGTAAATCTTCACATTATAAGGATTCACAATGTCTCCTTGTAAACCAAAATTAGTGGTTAGTATAATTTAACATGCAGTTGCTACAATTATTAAATGTGATAATAAAATTTGTTACTTAAGAATACAGCGTTTGATACAAGAAGGGAATCCATACGTGAAACTAAAAACGAGAAAATATTTTGTGCAGTATTATTTACACACCTTTATTTTTTTATAATCCTTTTTAAAATTGGTTACATTGTAAATTACACAATGATCATTTAGGGAGCTTTCGTCCTTACGGACATATTCATCCCTTCACGTAACACGTCAGACATCTAAACCTAGGATTTCGTCACATGATCACAATGATTTACAATTTCTCCGCTAAGAGCGCTACACCCTAATTTACTTATATTATTATTATTGTTTTTTCTATTCTTTTTTATATCCTGTATAAACATTCAAGGCCGACGTATGCCTTACATATTAAAAAATATATACTAATGTAAAATACGATTTAAAAGTATAAATACTTTAAAATTTACTCTACTAGTTAGCCAATTATATTTACATGAGATTATATTTACTCGGGGTATAAGCGCGAAGTAATATATGCGATCGTTAAAATCTTCTGACCCATTACCAAAACAGATTTCCGTGATACATTTTTCCGAGTCCTTGCTCGCCGGAGTCGGGAGGATGCTACCCGAAATTTTAAAACTACTCGGTCTTCCGTCTGTTGCCTTTGGAATCTCGAACTAGATTGCTCTCTCCTCTCTTTCTCTCTTCGTATCCCAATTTTACAATGAATTGATTGGACCACGATTATCCCACTCTCCTTTTGGCGAACCAATCAAGACTGTCACCCTCTGAAATCTCAAAGTACCGTGTACAAAACGGTGTGGTCAGACCTGCCTCATGACGCGTCGGGAAAAGCCCTTGGAGTTACCATGACGTTTGTTAAAAATTAATAGCAATAGTCACCAGGAACTGTAAAGTAGTGAACACTCCAAAATATTAAAATTTTATAGTTTTGTTACACCTAAATGTATTTGTTTTAGTATGTAAAAAGGGGAGTGGATTGAACTGACTTACGATGCGGTAACAGAAAACTGATAGGCGAGTTTTGTAAACTTGGAAAGTTAAACCACATCTCTGGGTGACGACGTTCATCTTAAGCTCGCAAAGGGAAAAGAAAAGACGAAAACTCTGTAACTAAATGGTATAATGACCACGTAATCAGAATTTGCCTAGCAACGACGACGCGATTGAGAGCTTATTCGAGTTGACTGCTCTTATTGTAGTATGCTTTGAACGTTACGACGAACAGGGATCACACTATTTGCACAGGTACCGTGATCGTATGTGGCAAATGCAGTGGAGGAGTACGAGTAAGCTGACAATTTTACAGAAAACACGCATCGACCAACCGCTGAGCTCTCCAGATTAGTATCGTTCTTCATACCATCATCCTGACACCAGTCGTGTTTCCATAATATAAGACTACACGTAAGATTAATTCTCAATTAAAATTGATCATATGCTAATATACATAAGATATTCTTCCAGAAAAGCCATCAGTTTTTCTGATCTCTTATTCACATTTGATTAACTTTTATAAATTTCCACTAATTTTAGCATCGACGAACGTCTAGAGCTGAAGAGACGGCTTCAATGCAAACCATTCAAGTGGTATCTGGAGAACGTGTACCCGCAGTTAAAGCTGCCAGGAGTCTCTCCAGCGTCCACCAGCGCGATCCAGCAGGGTTCCCTGTGTCTGGACACCATGGGCCATCTCCTCGACGGCGGGGCAGGGCTCTACGTATGCCACTTTACTGGAGGAAACCAGGTACTTCATTCACCATTTTACAAAAATACAGTTTCTAACTGGTACAATGACGGTTTTGTGTCTAAATATTTCGAAAACTACCTTAAGACACCAATTTTCAGTAATTTTTAAGAGTATGGAAACTGACTCGTTTCTACAATTTAGTACTATTGTCACAAAAATTATGAAAATTTTAACTCGTTTAATCCTTGCCGGATTATATTCCACTTCCTACATTTTTCATCAATCTAATTAATCCTAAAAGTTAGTTAACCAGCATCTTTTCAAGAATCTGTTTTGGGAAAATTAGAACCTCTGGAGATTTTTCTATTTCCGGATTTGTTTGGTCTCATTTTCCGCTTACTATTGCACCAAGACACTTGTCCTAGATACGAATAACATCATATATGGGATTTTATAATCTTTAAGTTTATCAACAATCTACACTTATTTGCTAGTTGAATTTTGAGTTATATAGCATTCCAGACCTATCATCTCAGTGGAATGGTTCTTAAGCACTTGGTGTAATAAAATATTTTCATATTTAAGTGAATTACTTTTGAAACAACTCTATTTCATCTCATGCCTCTTTCTCTCTTAGTCGTATTTCTATAAAATAAATCTGTCATAAATTAAGAACTTACATTTAAGCAATTGGGAGGGAGGAGCTGTCCATTCATTGTAAAATTTGTTAACATGTTTGGAACTTGCTATTATTTTTTTTTAAACCTCTTTCAATAATTTTTTTTCTGAAGGCATCCTGCGGTGTAGTGGTTAGCTTAGCTACCTCGTATCACACAGGTCCAGGGTTCGAATCCTGACATGGGCACGGATGTATGTGTGGGTTTTCCAAACCATAAAACCCCTGCAAAAAAAATAAGTTCTCTAAATTGTAGAAAGCCACTGATGACCATTAGCAGCTGATGCGATTCTATATAAAACTAAGGGAAAGAAACGAACATTAAGATTTTTTGTAATATTCCATAGACACAATTTGGGTCTATTATTAATAAAGAAATTAATATTATAAATAAAATAAATATATGTTATTTTGGTATTTTATTTATTTATTATTATGTGATGTCATCTTAGAGTTCGATTCAAACTTATTTACTCCCTTTTTTAAATTGAAAGTTTACTTACTTTATTGGCAGAATTATTTATACTCAGCTCCAGATAATTTTTGTTCCATTTCACTTACACTAATTTGGTTGTAGAGCGCAGATATCAAAAGTGAGAAATATGGTATTTTACCTTAACATTCATCTGTATCTTTTCTGTTGTGCTCACGAGGGTTTTCCTTACAGGAGTGGACACTGACCCATGAGGGTTACCTGAAGCACCACGACGTCTGCCTCACCTTACCCGAGTACAAGAGCGGAGCGCCGCTCGTCATGAAGATCTGCGAAGATTTGGATTCGCAGGTGAGATGAATATTTTTTCTCTGTACCTCAGTGTCATATGGTGGGTTGAAATGCACAGGTTACAGGATAACTCAACCATCCATTAAGTGATGTGATCCTCTGAATGTAGGTTGCGTTTCAATTAAATAGTATAATTTTTTTTCCTTTTTTGATCTCACACTCGAAACTTCTCATGAAAAAATGTCTAAAATAAACTAATAATTGATGCAAGTTAGTCTGAAGATCTCGCTGTAATCTATTGGTAAGGGCTCAGTCAGGTCTCATAAGCATTAAAAATCAGCTCAATTTAGTATATAATTTTGTCATCACGCTATGATCACACACACAGCTGCCATACATTTCTTTCTTAAGTGGTTGTCGAACAATTTAAAAAGGGTTACACGGTTGTCTCTTGGACAACTGATAAAAAAAACGTGAATCTCCAGGCTTATTGATATATTTTCTAACGCAGCTCGCTAGGCAGGACGCTCAGAAACAAGTTCCAATGAAGTCATTTAGTTTGAAACGGTGTACGTGGTCTGTAGAGAATTATTGTGATTTCTGTTGAGTTTGTACATTGCTTCGAACAATTTATCGAGTGAAACCCACAGAAGCATGCAAGAGTTGCGTATACAATCCAGAGTAACTTTAATTTGCTATTCTTAATGGAAACAGTGTGTACAACTCTTACGCTTTCATTTACAGTACAGGCGTCAGGAATTAGAAGTATGTTTGATGTCTGTGTTTGCGCTTTGTTGATATTTATCATTCTCTAACTGCCTAGTACCAGTAGATGACTGCTTTGCGAACTACCCTGTACTATAGGTGATAATTTATTGGGAAAACAAGTGTTTGTTCGCCTGGTACTAAAAATAATCCATAATGAAAATTAAAGTTTTTCATAAACATTATTGTCCCCTGCCATTATGTCTATCCACCTTCGTTCTTTCATGCCTTTTATTTGCTAGAGGATGTAATGATAGTGGAACGCGAGATCAAAGCTTCCACCAGTTAGCTGACAACCTTTGTAGTGACACAGGGCACATAGAAAAGCTCTTTTACGCTCCTGAGAAACTGAAATGACCTGATGTTTCGTCAATAACGGTAATAATTACTAGTGGAGCATTGACCTACATAAACAGCGGTCAGTTTAAACAATGATGATAACTAACAATGGCGCAGTGTCGTAACAATGCGACGCGGACGTAGTCCAATGAAACTGTGTGATACAGAGCACAAACTTCGGTGACGTGTTTGGATGAGTGCGTATTAAAAGGGGAAATTGCGGAGTAAACACAATTGTTGGTTTACACAGGGATGTACTAAATTAGATTAGTTTACCTGCCCGGGGTGTAATTATAATTCACAGTGCAATAGGCTGCTGCATGCCGTTTTTCCACCAAAATTATATAATTATATATAAAAATTAAAATTGATAATATAATTAAATTTTATATCATTTATAAACACTATAGACGCGTCACGTGGATTCGTGCTGTTGTGTTATTTAAAACGGACGTCTACTCCAGAGCTGTAATTACGAGGAACATGGATTAGTATAGTAAACGTAACAATCGCAATCATCTTGAAAATAAGTCTACTTACGATATCAGTAAAAACAATTAAAAGCTTTGTCGACGATCCATGGTAGTCATGGGGATTGGGATAATATTTCCAGATCACAAAATGCGCTGTGCCAGACTTTATTGTGGTTTTTTGATCGTGATTGTTGCAATCGTCCATTTTATATGACGAATAAAATTATAATGTCAGACTGTTTAAAGGCAAGATTGTACCAGCTTGAAACCAAAACCAAAGAATTATATGCTTTGTCGTCACATTTAAAATTCAATCACGAATTCGATTTAGAAAATGCTGCCGTCCTCTTTAAAAAGAGATCGAGACATAAACTTAAAATTGAAGAAGCTGTATTTACTAAGTCGAAGGAAGTAGATATGCTTACATTGAAGCTCAAGTAGGAGCGCATAACTAATTTAGTCACTTGCACCTAAACCTAGCTGTCACAGAAAATGAATTCTGACCTAGGAATCGTCCTTACTAGCTTTCAGAAAATATTTCAAAAGAGTTGATTCAAACTGAAGAGGGTCCATATCAGGACCGAAACAAGTAATTGCTTTTAAATTATATATTATCCCATTTTTGTCTGTTTTTTTGCCTTATTTAAAATTATATTAAACGTACAGACATTAAAACTCTTATATGTAGATGTTCTAATAACATTTTGGAAACTTCTTCATCTACTTTAAAATTTAATTCATTCAAGCATTCATGAATGGCAGGAAACCAATTAATTGTTAGAATTCAACTGATGAAATCCAGTATTATATTTTTTTATCAAAAAATACTATTTTGTCTCTTGTATTAAAATTTATAATACTTTCTCCTTGCAATGATAAGTTTATTGCACTTTGCAAAAATATCTGCCACAAATGCGAGTTCCATCAGCTATGAAGGATTTTGTAAAACTTCAGCAAACTGTTTTCCGGAATTATTTTGTTCCTTCAAGAAGACCAACAACTTATTTAGAAGTCAGTAAACAATAATAGTGCTTTTCCTCTGGATAGCAATCTCACTTAGTATGTAATAAAAGTGTTTTGTGTTTACTAGCTATGTTATCGCACAAAATTTTAAATTTTTTCGATTGAAGTGGCCACTAAACTTCTCCTGCGGACCTCCGATTGAGAACCGCTGTACTGAATAGTCCTCACAGACTTCAATTATTCCTCTAATGAAGATTGGCATATTTTTTGTTCACAGCTGCTCATTGCCAAGTTAAATAAAATATTAACTGTATAATTGTGGGCTATGCCAACCTCTATCTCACTCGTACAGGATTCTGGTTGACTGAACACGTCCACACTTTTACTCATTTTTCCCATTGTATCGGGAAACAAACAATAGGGTTTCTTTGTAACGTTGTGATTCGATTATCTCCCATTCGAAGTAAACGGAGTTTTCGTCGTACGAACTGATTAAGT
Source organism: Eucriotettix oculatus (assembly GCA_034510155.1). Lineage (NCBI taxonomy): Eukaryota > Metazoa > Arthropoda > Insecta > Orthoptera > Tetrigidae > Eucriotettix > Eucriotettix oculatus. The sequence continues at coordinate 45,150,072 of CM067378.1, forward strand.
GTAATCCATAGTATGGAGAGAATCACTCCATGTTTTTGCGGAACACAGTTTGGGAGACCCAGGTGTTATATTGAAACTGATGACATGCGTGGGAAAATGTTACAGAGTTTCTTTTAATTTTGCATTCGCATGGTCGTATATTATTCATTATATACTTACGATTGTCTTAAAGCCTGTTGAATTGATTTCCAGCTCAGGCGCTCAAATGCACTCGCTCCGGGGTGCACAGAGTCGGAGTGCAGTCATTTCAAGCGAAACGCTACAAAATCGTTGTTAGTGGAAGGAGCACTAGAGTCATTTCTGGAGTCAGCGTTGAGCCGCTCTTCGGACCGAGTCTTATGCATGGTTCGTAAACGACTCGCTACGGAGTGACCCTTTCCTATTGCGGGAAGCATATACACGGGGCTAGTTGATTCCTCTGAGTCATGCACAATGATATGAAATCAACTGATCAGCTCGAAGGAGGCACTGATAGAAGTTTTGATGCCCCTTTGGGTTGAGTAAGCCGCTGAATACTGAATCGGTGACCAAGTTTTGATGCCCCTTTGGGTTGAGTAAGCCGCTGAATACTGAATCGGTGGCCAGTACTGTACGGACGAATGTAGAATTAACGGTAAAACCACAAAGAACAAATATTCCGGAGTGACCATCACCCTCTCTCGGATTGTCTACTATCTCGTGCGAAATACTACGTGGGGAAGCAAACGTTTATTACTATAGTATTGAAATATGGTTGATACCCGATCATAATCATTGAATGGTTGTCTCCTTGTTGCAGAAGTGGCACCAGGTGGAGAGCGGCGGCCTGATCAAGCACGCTCGCCTGAGCCTGTGCCTGGACTCGAGGGCGGCCGGCGCGGCTCTCACCGTGGAGCGCTGCGACTCCCGCGCGGCGTCGCAACGCTGGCGCCTGGCCGTGCGACGCCTGTGATGATCGGCGCCGCTCCCGGGCGTCGCGAGGGGACCTCTAGCGCCGGGGGAGCGGTGGCGCAGGCGATAGGCCCCACACTGTCTTCCACTCAGCCTACGTGTGCAATAATATCGTTCCTGTGTGACTGCGGAGTGAACGGGAAACCAACCGTTCCGCTGTTCGTGTGAATTTTTGTTTTCGTCGTACATAAGCAACTTGACTGGGAATAAATTAAAGGCTGCGGGATGGGAGGGAGGGAAAATTAATATCATTTATTCGACATTGCATGACGTTGTGCAATATCTTAGTTCCTGTACAACAAAAATATTAACTGATATTGAAACGGACGCTACTGTTGTGGAGATAGACGATGGTTATGATACATTTCTGTTTTCTCCTGTACAACAACAATTGAATTATAATAGTTGGTGATGGTTCCTCACGTTTACACCATGGCTGCGACCTCTTAATAGTTCGCCACGGTGAACTGCAACTGTACATATATAATAAATTCCATTGGATGATAACTGAATCCAATTGAAACGTGTTTTAATAAGGCTACCTATCAAACCATTACACAATTCACGAACGAAATGAATAATTTGCCATCATTCTCCATCCGTCGTTCAGAAAAACATTCCTGCAGGTCAGGACCGAGAAATTAAAATCAGCGCCGATCAATTTTGGAAATGGAATGTAAGTTTCCACCTGTTTTATCAAATTATATTTACGTCATCACTCCAGACTTAACCTATTGGCTAATCTAGGAAAATATAACCCGTGATTACTTTACTTCAGTGGGCCAGAAATCGAGTCCCTCCCTTCTAAATTTGCTTTGAAAATCTCACTCCTCATTCACATAAAAATTGACTGAACTTGAGGCAGTGAAGAAAAATAAAATTTGAAGAGATCGAAATGAATTACGATTTTTAAAACAATTGCAGTATAAGATAGTATCAAGAAGAGAAACATAATAGAGATTTCAAATTTCTACATTTTCCGAAAATTACGCGTACATGTCTAAACAAATCATCATTTAATAATTAAAATATGGATCTCTGGAAACACGGCCGCGAATTAGAAATGTTATATATAAATATGGAAAATAGTGCAGCTGTGTTATGTTGAAATTTAAATTATGAATGAATCAAGTTTTAACATGCACTTACATTATTCTGTACTCTTTGGTTGTAAATAAAACTATTTGAAATTAAATTATAATTTAGTAAAAGATGGGATTTTTTCCGTTATGTTTCTGTTTTCAAAAGACGCAAAGTTGATTGTTATTGTACAGGAATTGTTGCTAAAGCTTCTATACACATTTTTGTTCACTTGTGATATGTTGCCATGAATCACTTATATACATAAACTCAATACATCACAATAAATATTAGCTATTTCTTTTGATTGTTGTTCCACATCATTTTCACAAGACTTTTACGGGTTTGAACACTGCTGAAGAAGTTATTACACAGTTTATCGTATTTTGTATACTTAATTGAAAAGGACGTTTGTTTGATCAATTATTAATTTCAAATGAAATTATAGCCTAAAGTTAAACATACAATAATGTACATAAGTCTTATTATACAATGTGGTGCGTATCCCAAAATGGATTCAACGTTTATTTTTTGTATCAGTACCATAATTATCAATTATACTTTATTGTCTTTCAATGAAAGACATTATTACTCTATAAAAAAATACGTTATAGATAGTAGAAAGATTTTCCCATTTGTAAAATACGCGAATTTCATCAAAAAATTGTTTGTATCTAACTCGAAGTAAAATGTTTATTACAACATAAAGCCTATTGTAAGTTTATTGTTAAAGAAGAAATTTGAAAGACATTAATATAATACAAATAATAAAATAAAATTTATCTGCAGCTGATTATATTTTTGTGTTATTGCTTCGTTTCTCAAAAATGTGCGTCGAAAATATATTTTAAATCTTTATTGTAACTTTTTATCTGTGATGTTTTAAGCTACGATTTTTTCAACGTTTATTGTTTTGTGATTTATCTAGGAACAATTATTTTTATTATTTTTCGTGCAGCTGCTGAAGTATGTTTATGTGAGATATAGCAGAAGAGGATTCCATCTTTTTTTATTAAATAAATAATTCACCTTTTGTATTTTAATAAATAAATAAATATATATATGCAAACATTAATTGTAAATATTTCATTTTATGTAAATAATAAAAGTTAAAATTTCCATACGTTTACTTGTTTCTTTTCACAACTATATCTAGAATGTTAGAGCATAAATAGACATTTTATTAATATGAAACTTCGTTTTGAACGTATCTCTTTGTCAGTGGTGGTTGGTTCTTTTGTGCTCATGTGGTTCAACACACAAAGAAATTTTAGTTTGAATCATAAGAACATTGTATTTAATATTGTGAATTTCTGCCTTGCGGCCCACTCGTCGTCGCTATGCACACTGGCTGTATACACTTCATAATTTCTGTCTGGAATGAGTACACGTGAAGTATTCCATTACATTACTATATGATTAAAATATTAATTGCGGATAGTGGTTTTAATTTTTAGCATATAATCGTTCTTCCATCAATTTAGGTTTCACCAGACCTTAATAATGTCAAATACTATTAATAATGACAGAAATATTTTGTTTCAGTTAATATTCGGCAAACGAGAGCTATTGATCGCCATGTTATTTATTCCAATAATTCCCCTCTAAATGTCTAAAATGTCCGCAATGATTCTATACCCATCCGACTTTTTTGCTCTTTTTGTTTATTTTACTTTTCTCCGCAAGTTCAGTAACAATGTTTTTTTGTATCTTATCCAATCATTGGCTTTGAGATGTACCGTAAATGTTTACTTTCTTTAAAAATCTGTCATCAAATCTGGTTTGGAAATTTGTTGATAATGGTAATGGTGAACATATTGCCAGTTACTGTTATGACCAAGAGACAAATGTGAATGCCTCGACTGTCGACTCTGGAGCAGATTGAGTGCAGTAGGCTAATTTTTGTAGGTTATTCGTACACTTGTGTCTCGAAGTGCTTTTTAAAATTAATACATATGAAGACGGAGTGAGTGTCGGACTTTTCAAAACGTTGTAACTTCCTCCTTTCACTGTTTCCCATTATTAAAATGGTATTCGTATGTAGTATCGTCTCTATTTCGTCGACGAAAAAAGTGTTGAACGACAAGTGAGTTCATCTGATGGCAACCAGTGTAAACAATAAAGAACTACGTTTCCTGGTATTCATATGTGAAAGGCAATAATATAATTGCTCGATTAGGCTCAGAATTTTATGGGGCTTGGAAACATGAATTATAACACAGAATTTTTTAAGTCAGTTTGTCATCACTCTATATGCGAACGATTTAAAACTATTTAACATGTACATAAAATATAGATATAAGCATCAATAATTCACTTATAATATTATAAATAAAAATACGGCCATGTATATCAGCCAACAAATTTAATTAATGTTGCCATATTTGTCATCAATGAATGATGTTGACACTGTGGACTAGTGGACAAACCGCTGATCTGTGAGCCAGGGTTCGAGTCCCGTTCCCCGCCAATGTTTGTATTTACTCCATTTAATTTGTTCTATGATACGTAATTTTCTGTTCTATTAGTATATAAAGCTACTAACACTAACCAACCAACACTATCCAATCTCATGTTGTCGCACAAGAGCAGTATCCTAGCTTATTGCGTCCTTTAACCCATCTTACTAATCGCTGAGGGTGTTTTCCCGGTAAGCAGACCCTTCAGGTCGAATTGTCGGCACTTTTTCCCTCAACCTTACGCTCTTCATTCTGTCTCTCTCACAATCTATCTACGTGAAAGACCGTATTAAAGGGTACTATGCCGTCAGGTACGGATATGTGTATCACAGCGCCGCGGGAGTTTTCTCGCAGGCGCTTCAGTCCAGAGTGACTGCGGGGCTCACCTGATCATGTCGGGAATGCCTCGCACTCTCTCTGGGTACTTTTTATCAAAGTTCTCGTATGCCGAGACACCTTCACCTATTTCAGGAGGTATATGTACTGGGGTCAAAGACCTTGGGCATATGGCAAGAGTTTTCCGCTAATCCCATTGGATCAGTCGGCCTACTGCCTCCTGAAGCTGATGGAGACACGGAGAGGGGAATGCTGCGACCCCACAGCAGGCTCGTCTCCCGTCATTCGGAAGGGCGTGAGAATAGTACCCAATGCCTGACCTACCTGATGCAGGTTTTCTAGGGTTTTCCCTGCATCTCTTTAGGTGAAACACTGGGTAGGATCCTTAAACCATAGCCCGGGGCCCCTAGTCAACCCTTGGCTACCTTGCTCTACCTTCCGCATCCCCCCTTTTCAATTCCCTTCCTATGCTATTAAAGGGGAATTGCCTGTTTCAGGATCACCCTCATGTAGCCTGTTACCCAAAAAAACAAAAAAAACAGGTACGGATGAAACACAAGTTCCCATTCCTTGTGTTCCAGTCAGTTTACTAACAGCACGTGCATGGGGGATGTAGAAAGTGGTAGACCCAATGCTGGTGATGCGTTATTTCTCCGGGGCACCGCCCTTGGGGCATTTTCCCCCATAAAAAAAGGACAGCGTTCAGTTGAATTGTGTGCGAGCATCTGGTGTAAGCTTGTAATAATAAATAAACTTGTTCTGCGTTTAACCTGGTCATTACTATAACTTTCCGATTCCTACGTGACATTATAAATTCAACGTTTAATCCAACATTTGTGGACTTCTTCTGGTAACTAGATACAAAAATTATAAAATTAATAGTAATTTGGATACTTTTATGAAGTATAATTTTCACTAAAGTAAAATAAATAAGACTTACATTTTTAAATGGATTAATTATTTACATTGTTAGTAATTCGGTGTCGCGGACTATCTCCAGCGATGGTTACAGTCGAAATGATATATAACAATCAGTGAGTGCTTTACGCCGTTAAATTTTCACAATGGAAAATGAATCTATACAAAGGCTAAGCTATTATAACGAGAGAATCATATCCTTATGTAAATTGCTTTTATCATTTTTTACATCGATATTGATATTGCACTTGATATATTTCTCGCATCATTCTTGAGTAGTATTTAATTTCTTCATCTAAAACTTCCATATTTTGCCAATTGAAATTATGATTCTTAAGTTAAATGTGTTTAGACACAACTGTATACTTTTAAATACCTAATTTAACGATATTTTTATGTTCTTTTATGCGAGTTTTTAGTGCTCTTTTAGTTTGTCGGATATTAATTTTATAGATAACATTAACCAAAGTGTTGTAGTGCAGTGTGGGAAATAGTGGAATAAAAAGGGGTGTTAATTTGGGAAGGGATATTTGAAGGATTTACGGAATTCTGCTACTTGGGAAGTATAATAGCTAGGGATGGTAGAAGTATAGTAGACATAGAGAGTAGAACAGCACAGGCTAGAAATACTTTCACAAAAAAAAAGAGGAATTTACTTACGGCTAGTATGAATGTTAGGAAATATTTACTAACAATGTTCGTATGGAGTGCGACGGTAGAAGTTACAGAAAGTAAAAAAATATAACCTTTGGAAATATGGTGCTATAGAAGAATGCAGAAAATCAGATGTGAGGTGAGAGAAACTAACTAGAAAGTTCTAAGCGGAATAAGAGAAGAAAGAACAATATTGAGGGTTTTGACCAAGATAAGGGATAGATTAATAGACCACGTTTTGAGACATCTAATTAGCATTAGATGGAAATGTGTGGGGTAAGATCAGAAAAGGGAGACCAAGGATGGAACGACCTGGGCAGATTAAGGAGGATGTTGGATGTGGGAGTTATGTAGAATTGAAAAGGTTTGCGCGGAATAGGTTAGCACGGAGGATTGCATCAGACCCGTTGAAGGACTGACTACTACAACATTAAATTACTAGGAACTTAATATTTTATTCAATATTTTTAACAAAATTATTTATTGTTTTTTGAATGATATCATTAACATATCTAAAGCAAGTCAATGGTTTAAAATCTAATAACGAGATTCATAAGGTTTACAATTATCTAATCACAATCTCAAAAGCATATAAAATGATTTCCCAATTTTAATTATTCATTGATTTACAAACTACACCTATATCGTAATTATGAAACACTTCAATTAATTTATGTTGTATATTATGAATATAAGGGAAAATTATATATTTAATTTTTCTGCTATTAATCTTTTTAACATATAAATTTTTTTCATAGTATGTGATTTTGTTCAACAAAATTTTGACACGTTCATTGATGAAATTAATTAAGTAAAAGAATATTAGTAACTTAATAGTTAATTACTAACTTAATAAACCGTAGCTTTATTTTGTAAAACTGGGTTATTAGACATGTAATTAAGAATTCTTATAGAATCTTGATTATTTATACCAATTGGTAATAATTTGTTATATAAACCTTTATCATTACCACCTGAAAATGAATAGATTAAGTTCTACTTTAATAAGGAAAAATTAAATTTTGCTGATAATTATTGAAAATTTAGATTAAATTCCGTAAAGTAATGGTTTAAAATCTAATAACGAAACACACAATGCTTACAATTCTCTCATAACAATCTCTGCAACAAAAGCATACAAATTACTTCCCAATGGAGATCCACTTATTTGAAGATAATATCAGTTATTAAATGGAAAATAGGTTGAGATCAAAATTTAATTTAAAAAAAAACAAGTATGTCGGAAAATGGTACGTTGGTTAAAGCTGAAAAATAGTTTTTCCATTTTTTCTTGAAAGTTTGTATGGCGATATTCCGCGACGCTAAATTTCTCATCTGGTAAATATTTATCCATTAAAATATGTAAGCCTTTTATTTAATTTACTTATTTAAAAATTGAACTTAATATTTTAACAAAATTATTATGTATTCTAATTTTAATTTTGATTTTATGATTGTGGTGTTATTACTTATTTTGTCGTATTTTATTTATTAATTTACTTAATGTCACAAACATTATTTTTGCAATTATAATATATTTATGTTTCTGTTTTCTAGTGTTGGACATCTTCAAACTGATAATTATTTGATAATTAAGGAACGTTTAACTAAGATCCTCAGTTGTTCATTCTTCTGCAGTTATAGTGGGGATGGACCATCACTCAGTTTAATACAATATTACAGCAACTTGGTATATCTAATGAATCTGAAAAAATTCTCAAAAGGAAGATTACTGTGTTCAATTTATGATAAGTTAAAACATATGACCAATAATATTTAAGAGATATGCATAGGGTGTTTTAAGAAGATCTTGGCTTTGTATATGCATTCGTAAGAACGTAATTAATGTTTCTTAAGAATTATGGTAACATAATGCAACTTTCCTCCACAGGAAAGTGAATATTTGATGACAAAACCCAAATCCATTTTTTCCAGTCTCCTACTTCGCAACTGAAACGTTTTGCTTTTTATTACGACCAATAATCCTTATTTACTGTTCTCTAAACAATATACGGAGGGAGAACTTAATTGAGAAGTAATTTATTAGTGGAGACAGTTGTTTCCCTGTGTTTGATGGCAGATTTTTGGGAATAATAATAATCAAAATTATTTATTTCAATCCAAATTGGGAAAGCTATAAATCAGGAATACCCTAGGGATTCAAATTAAAAAATTAATTGAGAATAATGTGGCTTATTATTTTATAACGTCTACTTCCTCTAAAGACATTTATTTGTGAGTTGATAGTTTCAAGATTTTGTTTGTATTCTTCAAGAATGCTCTTCCCTAACTCTGAAGAAAGTTAATACCCTCAATTTAAATTTATATGACTCCTATATTTATAGACAAATTTATTATAATATGAGAGTAAATCGTAATTTTACTGAACATTGGCCAAACTCAACAAACGACTGTAAATCCTTACAAGAATAGCACGAGTGAACACCTTTAGCGTTGTTTCACATTTTATAAATGTTCATCGTAACGTTTCCCGTCCGAATGCTCGGATTACAAGTAATAAAAGGGAATATCGCCTCCTTTATTGAACAAAACTTCCATTCCATTCTGACCTTGGTCAACCCCTGCCAGCGTTGGTAATTGTTTTCACTGCTGTGACCGATTTATCAAAGTGCCTGACCCAGTTCGATGATCTGAAAGGGGCGATGATTGACTCACGGGGTTGCAACCCTTGCACAGGAGCTCTCACAAACAGCCGGGATCCGATCTCCTAATCAACAAGCCAATTAACGCCAGACAAAGAACTCTCTCTACAGACTTTAATTAGAATTGTCCCTCCCTCACCTTCCAATTACTGAGATTCTATCCCTAACTGCGACGTAATTACAGCGATATGCCCTTCCCGATTTTCCCTGGAGCTGCGGTACTGAGCTGGTGAAAATAAAAGAAAATTCGTTCTAATTTATTTTAGATAGCGTCTTCAATAACTCTGTTTTAAGGTCTGGCAAATTGTTCTCATTCTCGTGAAGGGAGTGCTGGATAACAAAACATCTGGAGGATAACTGCAATTACTATCCCGTAAATTCCTTTAAGTAATCGTCACTTTGGAAAACCAAAGTTAGTTATCATTCTGTCATATTGGTTTGATTTTTTTATTACTGGTTGTCCTGATAATGCTAATTATAAAATAATTAAAACAATTGAATATGCCTTAAATACTAGGTTACCGCGTTGGCTCCAAAATCGATTGTTACTTGAACGTGAACCTGGATATTAAAGATATTCATTCATTTGGGCGACTTGGACCACTCTGTTATATTAACTGCAGGGCAACCAAGAAATCTACAGGTGTAATCTGTACAGTAAAATACAATGACAGGACTGGGCTCACAAACCCTGATCTGTTTTCCTAATCGGGAAGTTTTTTTTTGATAAGGGATGCGGAAGGGATAAGAATGCAGTCAAGCGTTCCCGGGCTATAGTTAAAGGATCCTACTCGGTGATTCACCTCAAAGATCTTTTTTGTGTAACAGGTTACATTTGGGCGATCTTGAAACAGGCAATCCCTTTAATAGGATAGGAAGGGAATTGAAAATAGGGGATGTGGATGGAGATCATGGTAGCATAGGTGATTCATCTAAAAGAAATTCAGGTAAAACCCTAGAAAGCCGGCGCCTCATCCTGGGATTTATGTACCAAGTCTCGATCTGCGACCTGTAATGTTTGTCTTATATGCGTTTCTACGCCATTCATCCGATTACCATATAATTGTGGTGTATTCTTGTGTCCATCTCAGAGAAAGTTTCTGTCGATCTTCCGAAGATTAGGTTTCTTCCTTCCACTTTTCTACCGAAAAGCGTCCCACACTAAGGACATATGGAACTTGCAACAGGACATATTATGTCTTCACATAGTCTGTCAAGCGAGATGGTTATACATCTTAAACATGACTATCTTTTTATTAAAGTAATGATAATTTTTAATTGTTTTTCGCGAATTTCGTCGTCGCTGCCAACGCACGTACTCGGCGGACAACTTTTAATTGTGATTCCAAATAAGAAATAGTGCTCCTCGGACTTATGATTGATTATTGGCTTGTGCTATTAGAATGTAATGAACAGCATTGTCCGAACTGGTTTTGTTGCATGCACAGCACTTCTTGAAATACGACTGCTCCAGAAAACCAGCAATTGCTAAAAACTCTCCCCTGTGAGGTCAAAAGGTGGCCTGTGATTTTGTTTGTTTTCTGAACGTGAACGTGCATGTGTTTGAATTACGTCGTCAAAATGCCTAATAATTTCCTCACGTCACACTCAATGTAATTACGTTTAATTAAATTTGTGAGTTGGTCCGCGCAGGTGAATACGTACACAATAGCTGAAGCCAAACGTAATTACTTCTAATTATGAAAGTAAATTCGTAAAAGTTAAAAACACAAGTACTCATAGAATAATATGAAATTAATTATAGTACGGTGAAATCCTATTTTTATATTAAGAGTCTATAATTATGTTGTATAAACTAATATCATAAATTAATTTTATTTACCAGTCCTGAGCAACGTTATAACAGAAATCGCTGTGCCAGATAAATACAACCTTTTGCCCTATAAATAGATTCACGTTCGTCCGCAATCTCTAACCTTTGAGTAGATTAATTTAGCCTTTGAAAAACGGAGATCAGCCATATCCAATAAAATGGCTTAAACGAAGAAAGTGTGTATTTGTAATTACCTGGGGGTTTAACTGCAATGATATAAACATTATTGACATATTGAAACATACAAAAGAGTTTAAAAGTAACGATGGGTAATTTCATAAATTAATCGCGAATGTTACGGATTAGTAAGTAGTAAATTACCACTGCTTTCAATTAATCTGGGGAACATTTTGTACTAGAATGAAAATGATGTGACATTCTTAAAATTTATTCACAAATATAATCAAGAGGTCATAACTTACATAACGTACGTGGTATAGAGAGTTAATAAAAACTATTAGTTTATACGATTCCAAATTATATTGTTATACATAGGTTAGAATACATGGACCAGATTGCTTGCTACATAGGACAGACAAAACGAGTTTAAAAAAGTCGTACATGAGAAAGCTTTTCTAACTTGACACACATCTTGAACAAAAGATTCTTAATAATCATAATACTGATTGGGTTACTGTTGAAATTTTCGTTTAAAAGAGACTTTTGTGAATACAGAGTAAAGCAGTACACATTACATGCAATAATATACGTTAAAATAGTAATCACTATTTTGACAGTATTTGTTACAACATTTCTGTAAACTAAATTATGTATTATTTATAATTTTGTGTACGTAGATGTTATATATTTAAATAAATGTTTAAGCAATTATCTCCTTTTGTCGCTCAAAAGGGATTGTAAATTTGGAAATTTATTTGATTTAAATTTTACAGACACTTTTTTTCTACTTCGATTTAGTAGAATATGCAGTAGTTTTAAATTAATTTTTTTAAATACATGGTTTTATATTCATATTACATTAAATGTCTTGTACTTCATATCTGAAGAGGTCCTTATTTAATTTTGTCTATGAATAAATAATAATTTTTAATTAAATATTTCGTTCTGACTTATTTGGACTCTACTATTTATATTAAAAATTCGAAGCAACGGATGCCATTTTGGGACCTGGTCGGCTCTGAAGAAACGATTCAATCATTTAAATTCCGTGAAATGAAGTGCATTCATCTGGAACTCTTACAACAGGTACCAGATCTCAAAATTGAGAATAAATTATTGAAATGATGGAATTTGTTTAGCAGTTTATTTACTGAAATGTTACCAATTTTATGTTGGAGGAAATTCATTCATATTTATCGTTTCTTACTTCACCATAAATAGTTGCAAGTGTTAACTTTGTTACATTTACCGTTCATTTTAAATAATGTAGAACAATGCTATCGCTTCTTCCGAGAGTGAAATAATTCCGTATATGGAAAAAAAACTAACACAAACATAGGAATATAATTTATTTTAACCTTAATTCACTTATTGAGAGCCCCTTAAATACGTAAAGCAAGATAATATTTTTTAATTATTAAATTAGGTTTTTTTTGCGAATTCTAAATATATTGTAATTAATAATAATTAAAGCAATAATAATTTATTTGATAAATTTAGATTGCTATCAGATCAATATTAAGGGAAATAAACCCGACACAGACTCATATAGTGTTAATAATTTTAATAGGAAGAAGGAACCTTCTGACTTGGTTATTATCATCAACCTTTGTAATAGTATAACTTTTGTCTTAAAGTTACTCATTTAAGAAAATGTGTTGTTGTCTGCCTTCCGTCATATTGGATGGTTTAAAATCAGTAACTTTATTGTTAAAATGGTGCATGTGTTATAGCCATTAGCCGATGATTAATTAGTTAGAAAGATTCTTCATATCAGAATTATTTACTCTATGCGAGACTATCTCACTTCCTTCCTCTAGTATTGGTCAATAATACTATATGAACATTTAAAATTACGCCGTGCATCAGAAAACTTATAATCACGATTTTTCTCAATGTTTCCGTGGGATGAACGTGAGGTGTGACGCCCTAACCACTCATTGTTCTGTACTACTTTAAAACGCTTAAACCACTTAAACAATCATGCACGATTTGTTCCGAGAGAAACGTGTAACCTAATCTTAGTATAAGCTGCCAGGGTGGAGGGCGCTGCGGGAGTTTTCTCGCAGGCGCTTCAGCCCAGAGTGACTGTGGGGCTCACCTGATCATGTCGGGAATGCCTCGCACTCTCTCTGGGTACTTTTTATCAAAGTTCTCATATGCCGAGAAACCTTCACCTATTTTAGGAGGTATATGTACCGGGATCAAAGACCTTGGGCATATGGCAAGAGCTGTCCGTTGATCCCATTGGATCAGTCGGCCAACTGCCTCCTGAAACTGGTGGAGACACGGAGAAGGGAATGCTGCGTCCCCACAGCAGACTCGTCTCCTGTCATCCAGATGGGCGTGAGAATAGTACCCAATGCCCGACCTACCTGATGCAGGTTTTCTAGGGTTTTCCCTGCATCTCTTTAGGTGAAACACCGGGTAGGATTCTTAAACCATAGCCCGGGGGCCCTAGTTAACCCTTGGCTACCTTGCTCTACCTTCCGCATCCCCCCTTTTCAATTCCCTTCCTATGCTATTAAAGGGGAGTTGCCTGTTTCAGGATCACCCTCATGTAGCCTGTTAACCAAAAAAAAATAGTATAAGCTGCCACGGATTACGTCGCTAATACCTCAGGAAAAATTTCAGTCTCGAAACATTTCGGCCGCACATTTTATAATAAATACAAGAATAATACAGCCCCATCAATTGACTTAAAAATTTAATGCAGCTGGAATTAAGTTTATGCAAGAATAGCATAATTACTCATAATTTATCTGCTTCTCCTTTCCCATAATGTGTTCAAATTAGAAAACTAAAGTTTTCTCGGAAAACCACTGTAGGTAATTTTTTTCAAAATTTTATTGTTCTGATTAAATGTACTTGTCAATACCCATTTCTTAGTTGCTTAGTTAATATTTCCGGTGAATCTTACATCCAATATCTATTTCAATGTTATTCTTTGAGTCTCGGGAAAGCTTTAAAAAGTACATTCTGTTCATTATTTCCCTTTCCTTAAAATGTTTCATCACATATGATTTACGGTTTCGTAGCCCTGGCAATGCCTTATCTGAAAAATGGAATTATTATCAGGCAGAGGGTCGTTTCAATCTCCTATATTTCAAATTTTATTTGCTTGAGTATGAATAAATTGAGCATTAATAAATGTATAATAAATGAAATAAAAATTTATCGAACAAAACATAATCACCAATACCATACAGAGAAAAATAATAACAAAGTAAACAGAATATAAAATAAGAATACATATAATTAGAAATTACTATTTTAGCTCCAGAGATTAGTTTTATAAGAATATAAATAAATTCCCTGCCCTTTAGTTGGTTACTAAGTTTAAATAATCGTATCATTATTACTATTTAAGTTTTTCCTGTTTTTTCTATAATACAACAATGTCTTCTAAGAAAAAAATCATTTGTTTACGATACAGAAAAAAATTAAACTGATACATGCATGGGCCTTGAGGCTTCTTATAAATATGATACAGAGATTGACTATATTAATAAAATGTATATATTGAAGAAAACCTTGGATCACTTTTCATGTATCAATAATTTAAACATTTCTAAGAAAATCAGTATGAGATACTCTAGCCACTGGGCGTCAACTGAATTTGATTGTATAAAAATTAAGAAAATTGAAACATTGTTAATATATACATAAAGCATTGTTTTTAACGTGTTAACTTAAAATACATTTATATTTATCATTTCCAGATCCATAAATATCTGGTTCTCTCCAAATGCAAGCGCTTGAGTTGAAGAGAGGCTTTAGTTGGCAACGTTTCATGACAAAATTTAAGCTTACTTGTTGGCACGGTATTTACGTAATACCGTTCTGCATCTCTGCTAACAGAAGTGTCTACTCAACAAAAGTCCCTTCCGAAACTCGCAAACGTGTTTCGGTAATGTCCCGTAATGAATTCCGCTGGTTCATGGAGAATATATTAGTAAAATTAAAACAAAAACTATTTGACATTGACTTTAATAAATAAAAAATACAGCCAATTTGTCAGCAAAGAATATTATTATTATTGAATTAATATAATTACGACGTTTCGTCCATCTTTATGAACTTCATCAGACAAAAGAAAATTAAAAAATCTGTACTTTATATTTTAACCAAATTATATATTCAAAATTAATATAAATTTTTAATTAAATAATATAATAGATTTACCTTTTTATATGGACAAAAAATTTTAATATTCAAAAATGGTAAGTTAATTAAAATAAACATTTTTAAATTGATATTTAATAGTTATTAAAAAATTGAAATAAATAAAATAAATAATAAACGTACATATTAATTAGTTACATAATAAAGTGTAAAATATTCATGAAATGTCATAATTATATTAAAAATAATTAATTATTTTTCTGACACATTGTTTATATATTTTATTTATTTACACTGTTCTAAATGCTAGAATAGAAATTTATAGACACTCAAAACAGCCTAATTTTAAACAATCGTATAATGCAGAGTTGCATCTGTCTCCTGAACATTTTCTGTTCGTTACCCAGCTACGGATATCATTTTGTCATGACTTACGGGAACAACGATTACCATGCATAAAATCCTCGAAGACTACTAAATGTTTTAAATAAAATTGAAATGACCTATTCACAGGCTAAAATTTTACAGCTACTACTTCTTTTCGAATTGATCTATATATTAGGTACAACGTATATTTATATTAATGTTTCGTTATATACTAGACAATTTTAAGTAATATTATTTATTTTATTTGAGTAATACGAAACTGTAAATTTGAATATTTTATTTTTCAACTATAGCCTGTATTTTTACTGTGAATTGTATAATTTTTGTAGTCAAGAACATGTTGTGTACCTGATGAATTACAAAATGAGTGGTTAAAGTATCGGCATATGTGATTCTTCGTGCAACATCAATGTTCGGTGTTTCTTTCTTGGGAACTGAGATTTCAGTCTTCACCTAATATTTAATCAAGTAATGTAGTTCCAAAAACAGAGCTCTGAGACAGTATAAAAGACACTAACATTTTAAGGATTTTGTCGGAATAATATTAGCTCCTTCTCCTAAAATTATTTTTTGTAGCATTATGAAGAAAATGACAGCGATGTGCGAGGTCAGCGTTTACACCAATCCTCGAACAATGGAAACGGTCCTTTAATAGGAGTAAGTCTTTTAAATGAATGGTATCCGTCTCTAATTCAATAAATATTTGCTTCTGTTAAGTAGTAAGCTACGCGTAACTAATGCAAACTATATCTGAATACACTCGTTATCATTTACAGCTGCATTTATATAAATACTAATTGGTGTTGTTTACAGGCGATTGGCTATTGGAAAAGGAAGGAGAAAAATTATGAGCTATATGAGGTGAAATGGAGAGAAGTTTTCGGGAGAGAGGCCATTATAATGCGGGCCCCTGGCGAGTGTTGGGTGGAGCTCTTGAGACCTCAGCAGATGTAGAATTGTTTTCGTAGAAGTTTCCACTATTTTTGCCAAAGCGTCATCTATGCAACCAGGTCAACAGATGCAGTCAACGAGAATCGTCTAAGTCGGCGCCCCCAAATAGTCAACGCGAAGCAGACCGAAGAAACTCGCCACCAGAGAATACAACTGCGGTGTTCTACGGTATCTTTGATATTTAATTTAAAAGTATACACTGCCAGATATATTTGCCATTAAAACATTTTTTTTGGTTCACCTTAAAGGTGATCTGAGTTTGATGAGTCTCAGTATAATACAAATTATTATTGCTTGATCTTCATTTCTTCTTCTGGATTCATTAATTAAATTTTATTTTTATAAAAATAAATGTATACTTTGATTTTATATAAATTTCTGTCAGTTTTTTTTGTTTCACCTCCAAAAATATAATTGTCCCGATAATTGAATACAATAACTTAATTGATTAATCATATTAAGTAAATTAAATCCCATCTCATATTTTATTACCATTGGCTTCTATAAGTGTTAAACTAGCGTTACGCGTGATAGGTTTAGAAGATTTTGAATCAAATTTTCCATTGCAAGAGAATATTTACTTTCGAACACCCAAGCCAGATTTTCCTTTCTATGGAACCTTTAAATTAAATATATATTTGAATTCGTTCTATTATAAATGTAAGAGATTCTTGGACGTCTCTCTCTCCCTCCCTCCCCCCTATCTCTCTGTCTCCCCCCCCCCCCACACACACATACACATAGCGGATACAGGCAACTATTGTGGATACAGCGTCCATCTCATCTTGTAAAACACCTGTGAAGCCGAAACACGAAAGCCGGTTGCATATACGGCAGAAATTCCGCACTATCGTACATTAAGGTTCTTCTCCACTCTTTCACCGTCAGTTCTCCGTCACGTACGTGTAATAGTCGGAGCCGTAAAAGTTCACTTCCGCTCGGGAGTGACTTCACCTCTCTGAGTCCTCACCCCGATTGCCCCCCATTTTTCTCTCGCGCCAGAAAACTTTCACTTAGTCCAGTGTGCATGCTTTTTTCCTTCTCCCCTCACAGTGTGATACTTATTGAATTTTACTGAAGATATTAGCATAAACTTGACACATTTAAGTGTGTAGCTCAATGTCGTAACTTCGACTCATAGGATTTTGGGGCAGAGTACGTAACAGAAAATAAGGCTCATATGAATTCTGCGCCCAGTGCCAGGTTTTCCCGTCGGCGAATTTTATCTTCTTTTTTGTGGTTAACAGGCTACATGAGGGTGATCCTGAAACAGGCAACTCCCCTTTAATAGCATAGGAAGGGAATTGAAAAGGGGGCATGCATAATTTAATTAAAATTAATAATTGCCAACTACATAATAGCGGCCAACTGATTGGATTTCTTAGTTTTCATAGAACCGTTACATAATCGCGTACAACAAATCACATTAAGTGATTTTATATAATACTATCTGGATTCCGGGCGATGCATGGGAATTCATTTATATTATCCCACTACATTATTTAATTCAACCGTAATATTTTTTGTCAATACGTGATCATCAACGAGAGCGTCAGATTTTTGAAAATTTTCCTTTTTACGCCCCCTCCTTTATGAGAGCTGAATTTTATATTAGCCACCGCGATAGCTCAGTATCGCTAAGAAATGTAAAATACCGAAAGTAACACTATCAATCTCACTAACCGCGATAATATTTATTCTGCCGTCCATGTACACTTCAAATTTCCGTATCCAAACCGGGCCCATCGGGTATTTTAGTAGTGTTTTAAACCTGCAACCCTTGCGTTCCATCGGGTTGGAAGAAAAGCGTGAACAAAATTTGGTTGAAATTGCTCTACATAGAATACGCCGAAAAAAACAATTATATTTTACTAGAAGAAGAAGAAACTTGAACCGTCTCGAGAAATAAATGCATGTCTAAAAACAGAAACTTGACAGATATATAATAAATCTGCACTGTTTCTTATAAATAATTTTTCATATTAAATTACGGGTTAAAAATTTCATTACTTAGGATTATGTAGCAAAATGTAACATTCTATTTAAGTAATCATACTTTTTAATTATTTTTCTCGAATGACACATCGGATAAGCGATTCGACTACAGAATAATACGTCTATAGCGTCACAGTCGTATTCATAGTTACTTTATTGCGACACACAAAACATTTTTATTAACAAATTAGAAATTATCATTACTTAAAAAATGTTTGTTAAACTTTATAATAATTTCTCGTTAAACGGCAATTTAATAATCTCGTTTGACAGGCTATGTGAGGCTATCTATTTGTAAATTCATTTCGCCTAGAAGAGGAACGTAAGAAGCTAAATCTTCAAAAGATGGTCAGAAACCTTCTCTGCCCAGAGATGATTAGCGCTAAACACACAGAATTTGAGTGCAATCTGATGAATGGTATAGGAAAGGATAAAGGCAACCCTTCTAGTCGCAGTGTGTTTGAACAGATCCGTTATGTACCTATACATCAAGGTAGAGGAAAACCAGAGGAGTCCAAGAAAATCCCCCTTTTGTCTCAGACCAAGGTTTTTGGTCTCCCAGAGTTGAGAAAACCTTGAGTAGTTCGAGTGGTGCAAGCTTCGGGGTCATGGACCTTGAGTTGTTCGGTGGCCCCATTCTCAAATTTGATCGAGTCATGGAGTCGGATTTGTTGCGTCCCCACAACAATCCAGTCTCCCGTCATCGAATGGTCGTGGGAGTGTTACCAAAATAACCAGATTTTTCTAGTGTTACCGCTAGACCACTTTTAGGTGAATCACTGGACTGGATCCTTAAACTAAAGCCAGCGATCTTAGACAACCCTTGGCTACCGTGCGCTACCTTCCATATCCCCCTTTTTCTATCTCTTCCTATCCTAATACAGGGGAGGAGCCACCACAGCGGATAAAACAAAAAGTTTACATTGCCTATTATTTATATACATATGTATGCCATATACTAAAATGGTAAGCTATGTGGGTTTATATTAATTATTTAAATTATCATGCATCTTACGTCGAGGTTAAAATAACGCTGGTTTAAGACGAATATGCTTTCAGAGACAGTTATGCTGTCCCCCCTGTACGATAAAGCAACGTCCAATACTAATGACGACGTTGCAAATATTAATTGTGATTTTAGTTCATTCTAGATACTTATCAAATAAATTTTTATGATTTTACCATTGAAATATTTGTAATTTAGCAAAAGATTTTCCTTTATTATAGCCACACTTATATGAATCACGTGTGAGGGGCGGGGTTTAATGTACATAACGCAAACCTCTGGAATAATACTCGTCCAGTTGATGTCATAAAACGATCAAATAAGCTTTTGAGGTTTTAATTCATAAAAATATACTTGAGAAAGCACTATTTACACTTTTTATAAAAAGCATTCACTTTTTTCAATACAGTTACACAAACACCATTTGTCTAACTAAACAATTTCATACTGTAGACCAACGTGAATCTCAATTTCAGTTAATTGAGCTTATTTTCACTTTTCAATAAGTCAAAGCCAAGGATGTTTCCAATAGAGCTCTAGAGTTTTAGATCCGGCCAAAAATAATCTAATAAAAAAATAAACTCTAGGTATTCCCTTTCTCTGTACGGCGTAAGCACTGCATCGTGACAGATCGTAAGCCAAAATATAGACGAAATAAATTAATATGTTTCAACCGCAATAATGTAGGAGAAATAACCCTTAGATGAATACGGCTCATTAGGTCGAAAGCTCCTGAGTTAAATACCTGACTAACAATGAAATGTATTTCATGTCAATAAACGAAGACTGTGAATTGGGTATCCACTCTTTAATCCTATAAATTGCGCTTCTGTGTCTTAGTTGGCGTGAGCGTAAGAATGTGATTTTTTATTATGTATTCATAACGCATTGAAGAAGTTAGTAATTAGATTCAATATTTTAATTAGTTTCTTTCTCTGCAATCTGCAACTACTTACCAGAAAATAATGCAACAAGGATATATAGCATTGGCACACTACAGATAAATCGCAATGACAACTTTTTGCAACGCAATATTATTTTGATGAGCAGGAAGGTTATTTATTCGAACAAATATTTTTTACATTGTATAAATATATCCATAATCATTCTTTAGACGAAAAGTTAATAATAGAAAAATATATTCATTGATTTAGAACACCAAAGTCATCATTAATTAAAATAATACATAAAAAAGTATTTATTTAAAACTCCTATATTTGTAACTTATGATCCTCTTTATATGCATATAAAATTTTATGTTCTGGTTAGATTAAATGATTTCCGCAACAACTGAAAAATTAAAACTCTTTAATCCCTGTGAAAGCGGAGAAACGTTATTTATTCAGTCTCTTTATATTTCTCGGAATATATATTTTCATAATCTGAACTCTCTTTAGACCATTTTATATCCGCTTCAAAAATATTTCTTCAGGCATTTATAAAAATATGTTATATAATTTTACATTTAGGATAAAATATTTTTTGTTGTTCCTTATAGAATATATTTTTGATCGTGAAAATTATTTCTGCTTAATTTTCTTCAGGCGTCTGCATTTCAATAGGCACATTCGTAACTAAATTATATTTATAAATTTTGTAATACGTTTCATACTTTTGGGGATTTTATTTATGCAGTATATAATGCTTAACGTTGCGTGTAAATAACTAAAAAATAATTCATTCGGAGAAATTAATTGCGGAGTTAATTCTCAGATTATCTCCAACCTACTACTACGTTTTGTTCAGGACTATTATAATTGATTTTTTACTCAAATTATGCCAAAATTTAATTAAACATAACTTTTGTTAGTTAAATTTCATAAGGAAGTATTATTAATAACAGAATAATACTATTCTTATCATACATTTACGTAGTAAGTGCTTACTCCCATCCTCGGACAATGGAAAAGGCCCTTTCTTCAGATTTACGGAAGAGTGCTTTTACGGACAGTAGGCATTCGTCCCTAATCAAAGAAAGTTTTGCTTCTGCCAAGTCAGAAGCTACGCGTAGCTGATAGGAAACAGCTAATTAATACAAAACGTATTTATATTAAAACTTTTCTTGGTTAAAGACTAAAAAATTAATTTTAAGTATAGAATGAATTTTTTTTCTTCAGAAAGTTCTTAACGTATTAAATTGTATACAGGGATCAACGAGCAATATTATGAGTGTAAGATGCCGATGATTATCAGAAAGATTGGTTTTTTGAATGGCTCAGCTGTAACCCCCATGAAATAGTCATATAATGTATGACTATCAAGAGACTGTACAACGCTGAACTGATCGTTATTAGGACATGATTAAAGAATAATTATCAAACGACTGTATGAGAATGGTTGGCCATAGAAACATGTGACAGTAAGAATAATTTAGATTAAATTTAGTAATAAACACATTATTAATATGTAATAGTATTGGGTTTATTTGATGAAATTATAGTTTCTTGGATGTGGTATGTGGTTCATATTTCTCTATGGATGTACAACCTCGAGGGCTTGAGATGGAATTTGTGAAGTCTTTTCCCAGGCTGATCTTTCACATGTTCCAAAATATTACTGACCGTACTTCAGATCCCACCGTTAACATAGCGTTAATTAATTATTCTATATTTTTCGTGACCATAATTACGACATTCCCATCTGCTTGTCTTGCGTTCAGCTCTCAACTATAATATTCCAGCAGTAACTTGGTCTCGGCATAATTTATAATGTCTCCACTACTCAGTCTTCCGAATCATCACGTCCACAAATAGTATATAACCTTGATGAAGAAACTGGCTTCTTTTCTACGGCTACGTTGCATTTTTTATAAATAACTATTATTTTCCTCTGCCGCTGACAGTATATACCAGTAAAATTATTCTTCGTGCCACAAATTTTGTTCAAACAGAATTTGACAACTCTTAGGTGTTAAATACATGTTTAGTCTCCTACTAACTGAAGTACCCCAGGTTGTTCGGGTTCACGTAAATAAATATGCAGGTATGTAATTAAAGATAAACTTATTACAGTACTTGAAGTAATTTATTTAAACTTCAACCTATTTTCCATACTATGATGTAAATGGTGAAAAATCGTCAAAATGGCAGATTTTTCAGATAGGTGTCATTTGACCCATTTACGGTGGTTTGCGAAGAAACGGTCATATGATCAAAATTGTAATTGATCGAACTTTCAAACGACCAAGTGTCATCAGAATTTTTTTAATTCTTCAGTTTTCTAACTACCGTGGTCTTAAATTGGAGGGGTTCAAAAATGGAGTTTTTTTATAGTGTTGTAGCTCAGGGGACGGAGGAGTTTAGTTTGGGAAACAGTGGATTAACAAAGGGCGTTAGATTAGGAAGGGATATTTTGATGGAAGTTAAGGAATTCTGCTACTTGTGTAGTGTAGTAACTAGGGATGGTAGAAATACAGTAGACATAGCACAGAATAGCACAGTCAAGGAAGGCTCTCGCTAAAAAGAGGTTTTTTACTTACGGGTAATATAAGTGCGAATATTAGGAAATAGTTTCTAAAAATGTTAGTACGGAGCGTGGCGTTATATGGATGCGAAACGTGAACGACAGGAGTTGCAGAAAGGAAAGTAATAGAAGCCTTTGAAATGTGGTGCTATTGGGGAATGCTTAAAATCAGGTAGGGGAAGAGCGAACAATATGAAGAAGGGTTAGATTAATAGGTAACGTTTTAGGACATGAGGGTCTTGTAAAATTAGCTTTATAGGGGTGTGTGTGGGGGGTAATAATAGAATGCTAATTATGCAATCCGCTAAGCAGATTAGAGAAGATGTGGGATGTGGTAGTTATACGGAAATGAAAAGGCATGCGCTTGGTAGGTTTTCATTGAGTTTTGCATCAGACGAATACCACAACAACAACATCACATTATTGACGGAAAGCTGTCGTGTAGTGGTCAGTCACCGTCTCTAATTACAGACGTCCCGGGCTCGAATCCCGGCATGGGCGTGAATGTTTGTGCCAAGTGTACGGAACTTTTGTTTTCGCTGAACCTACCTGGATATGTTGAAAGACTGGATCTTTTCACCCAATTAGAAGGTGAACCTGAAAACTTTATTTGGTAACAATGTGGAGCCCCTCTTCTCTCGTTTCTATTCGAACAAAAGTGGTTGAACTGTTGGATTGGTCGTAATGGACAAGACTACATACCTCTTTTCCGATGGCCTCCACGTTCACCCAATATCACGCAATGCGGTTTTTTCGAATGAGACTTTATAAAATAACGGTTCTTCGTTACCGAGAGTAGAGACACACAATTGACAAGGCTATAGTTTTCATTACTCTGAACTTACTAATCAAAGTGTCTGAAAAATATGGTTTTTGGGTTGAATACATATATTGAATATTTATAAGAAATTAGATTAAATCACTTTAAATATGATGTACGAATGTTTTAAACAGTCTAAATAGTCTAAATTAAAACTGGTACAGTCTTTTATGGGCACCCTGTATATTTCAAACGTACTAATTCCTGTTACATTCATGACGGGAATTCACATAAAGGGGCCCAGTGCCTGGATTTGCGAGAGAAGTTCTTGGAAATTACAATGCTTAGCCGACAGTCTAACTTGTCTACTTTCATGTTGAATAGGCTTAATCCTTATTTAGAGTTGGATTTAAGAGACGTTCCGTGTGTGCGGTCACGTATTTGCTGTTTTGCGTTAACAGCGCTTCATTATAGCATCTGGCGCCAGCACAAATATTTTTTATTTCCCCCAACCGCCTATTTTAATAGCAACGTCGCAGTTTAGTCGTGCGATAACAGCGCCAACCAACCAGGCCGAAACAACCCCCTCAAAACAACAAAACCTCAGCCAGTGAGATTAGGCGATTTATTATCTCTCTTCTAGGAAAACTTATAGCTGCACAGATACGCGATGTGAAATACGCGTCATAGACGGACTGGAAATGAGAAAGTCTAATTAAAACCACGCCGCCTGTGATTTACCGTTGAATTTTATTTCAAATGTATGTTTTAATGCACTGATGTTTCGTATAAACTTTTACATTCCTTCGTAAACAATCAGTACACTTCCAACAGAAATTTCATGAAAAAAGGGAATAATATATTTCATTTGCGTTAATTAAGATTGAAAATAATTTATTTTAAAGAAGCTAATCTTTGAACAATAAATTTAATAACATAATTATCACTTTAAAACACCTTCACACGACAAGGCTGTATTCACAATTAATTTAACATTAATAGCATATTAAAAAGAAGATAATGAAAGAAAAACAATATTTGATAATTTATATTGAATACAACATATTACGGAATACATATTATATATATATATTAATGCTACCTTTTATCTATATTTTATATTATTAATTAAATAAATTGACGACCAGTTTTCCAGAATGTTTTTAATTAATTTTAGCGTTTCGTTACCACATTTTGGAAACTCTTCAGGTGTTCTTCAAAAGTTCTATTAATCCAGAATTTTTTAGTACCAACTGAAGAAATCCAAAATCTGGTGATAAACGTCGTTCAATGTACTTAAAAACTGTCCGTACACCTGATCATTAACTTATTTAATTTAATTATACATAACCTCTACAAAAGGCAGGCAGCAGTAATTAGAATTAAAGATCGAGGAAAGAAAGCTGAAATCAAGCACGGAGTAAGACATGGATGCAGTCTGTCATCCATGCTATATAACAAACTTTGGGCAGGATATGAAGAAAGTTAAAACAGAATATGAAATAGGAATCAAACTGCAATGAGAATAAATCAAACCTCTACGCTACGATATTGTAGTATTAGTGGAGTCAGAAGAAGGCTTGGAAACTATAATAAATAGCATGAATGTGGTCCTAGAGAAATATCCTCAATATGAGGAATAATAGAGAAAACCAAGATAATGGAGTGTAGTGTTGGAAACAGTCGAGTAATAGAGGCTGTTAGATTGGGAAGGGATATTCTGAAGGAAGTTTAGGAATTTTGCTTCTTGGGAAGCGTAAAAATTATGGATGGTAGAAGTATAGCAGGCATAAAGAGTAGGGTAGCACAGGAAAAGAAGGCTTTAGTGAGAATATTAGGAAATCGTTACTAAAATGTTCGTATGGAACGTGGCTTTATATGGGTGCGAAACGTGGACGATAGGAGTTGCGGAAAGGAAAAGAATAGAAGCCTTTGAAATGTGGTGTGAATACTGAAAATCAGATGGGTGGATAGAATCACTGAGGAAGTTCTAAGCAGAATAGGGGAAGTGCGAAAAATATGGAGAACGTTGACCGAGAGAAGGGATAGATTAATAAGCCACAATAATGTCTTGTTTAATTAGCAATATATAGGGACGTATGTTGAGTAAGAACAAAGGAGGGAGGCCAAGGATGGGATAAGCAAAGAAGATTAGAGAGGATGTGGTAGTTATGCGGAAATGAAAAGGTTTGCGCAAGGGTTGTATCAGACCAGTCTTAATATTGAATTCCACGACAACAATTATTTCAATAACAGACGTTCATTGATTTACTATATTTATGCATTTATTAAAATATTAACTAGTTTTAGTATTGTGGTTAGCGATATTTAAATGGAAAATATTTATATTTTGATTGTATATAGAATATTTAAAAACAAAGACAGTAGAAAATATGCATGGATTTGTAGAAGTTATTGTTTCCGTGGGGTTTCATGGTATCACTTTTGGCTCACGTTCCAGATGAATAGTTACATTAATTTAATACGACTGGGTTGCCATACTACTCGCTGGTAGGTTGCGAGTCTGCGTAGGCAGATTCCTGGTTGACCGACGGGGAGGAAACTGGACAGTCTCTTGGATCTCGATGCAGACTGTCGGCGTGGTGATGTTGATCGAGTTTTGTCTAGAAACTTCTCAATTTCAGACGCATGGATCAGCGCACCTTCACAAACCCTTCACGACTCAAGGACTTATACACACAGATGTTCCACGACTGTTCCAAGATTAGTCTCACACATCCTCTCTAACTTCATTTTCACAACCTTTCTCAAAAATTTCACCAATAATATTTTTAATTTATTGGAATGTCTTCCTACACTCAGTCCGTTTCGGGGTCAGCACGTCCACACTATACCGGTTGAGCGAACTTTGGTATTTGGAATTTTCTGGTATTACAGTTCGAGTCCAGACTCGAGTCACGGAACAGTTATAAAACTCCGGACCTGTGTTAGTTAGTTGGGGAATTGTCAGTCTCTGCCAGCCGGCTTCTACCTACATCAAGAACGTCAGTGTCTATGTAAGTTATTAATCAAAATAAATACAAATGCCCCCATAGCACATAATTTTACGTCGAGGAGATTTCGTATAGCCAGCGAGGTCAACCGATGTTTCAGCGTGTGAATATTTGTTCTGTTACTATCCATTCGTACGAAACTTTCCTGTGGCGCGCAACGAGCTAAATATCAGTGTTTTGCTACAGGCAGATGTAACTCCACCCTGAGGTAGGGCAAGTTCTTCATTCGCCCTTAATCCCCTACTTTTTCCATTGGTTAGTACCTTCAATTACTGTGACGACGCTTTATGGTCAGTCAGTGTATTGCGCTTTTACATTTTTTCTCCTTGATTATGTACATAATTCAGGACCCATAAGCTTCCGATACAATAATGCATAGTCTACTAATTATACTATATGAAAAATGTTTATGTTATGGAAAGATCTTTTGCACTATCTCAGGTAATCCACGGGAAAATGGGAACCCACTTGCACTACTACATATATTAATTTACCCTGACCAGATTAAAATTACTCCCCCCGCCGTCCCCACATATATCACGTTTGTGATATAAAATTTTTTACAAATACTTCTTTTTGGGTAACAAGCTACATGAAGGTGATCCTGAAACAGGCAACTCCCCTTTAATAGCAAGGGATTTGAAAAGGGGAGATGCGGAAAGGTAGCCAAGGGTTGACTAAGGCCCCCGGGCTACAGTTTAAGGATCATATCCGGTGATTCACCTAAAGAGATGCAGGGAAACCCCTAGAAAACCTGCATCAGGTAGGTCGGGCATTGGGTACTATTCTCATGCCCTACCGAATGACGGGAGACGAGTTTGCTGTGGGGTTGCAGTATTCGCTTCTCTGTGTCTTCACCAGTTTTAGGAGGCAGTTGGCCGACTAATACAATGGGATTAGCGGACAACTCCTGCCATATGCCCAAGGTCTTCGACACCAGTACATATACCTCCCAAAATAGGTGGTGTCTCGGCATGTGAAAACTTTGAAAAAAAACAGAGAGATTACGAGGCATTCCCGACATAGTTACTCTGGGGAGAAGTGCCTGCGAGAGAAAACTCCCACAGGCCTTCACCCTTTACAAATACTGTAACTCTTAAAGTGACCACTTTTACACCAGCGCAAAACATCTGCGAGTCTAGTCTGTTTTAATCTCATGCACGTATCTAACGTATCACCCACTCACGATTCTATTTTTTAAGCCACTGAAACAGGGTATAGAATTTTAGAGGAAATATGTACACCTCTTTAATATTTAAAAATTCATAATATTTTTAATTAAGGTCAATTACGTAATTAATACCATACTGTTTCTAACAAAGGAACAATAAACTTTTGAATAATTTTCTGACTATAAGCCAAAACGAATTTATAAGTTATTATTATCTTGAAATGAATTTGTATAAACAACATATAAATCTCTAAATGAATTCAATTGCAAAATTCTGTTTCTCAAGAGACTTCTATTAACATTAATTCATACCTGGAATCAATTATATCTGAAGGATATTACTACGTGTAGAGATGTGATTGCGATTCTCTCTTTTAGAATGCTAAGCAAAATGGACTCCAGTAATTCAATCTGCCCAGACCAATTGTTGTCCATTTCTATTTCGTTCATTGTACCTGAATTTATTAACCAATATTTGACAATCTGGAAGAAAATAGAACTGGTCGTTTTAAGGAATATGAAATTTTTACCATATGTGTGTGAGTGTATTGCAGAAATATATAACGGTTTTGCTAGTTTTATAATTCTTTTCCTTTTAAAAAAGGAATTTCTTTAATTATTTCATTAAAATAATATAAGTATGATAATTGGTATTTCTCTAGTTTCGTTTTAGACACTTCAGTTACGCAGTGCGTGGTTCAACTATAAAAACGTTGGATAAATAAATAATAACACGCTGAAAGATGGAGTGATCTCGCTGGCCATGGAAAATCTCCATGACGTGAGATTCCAGCAGGATGGGGGAAATTCCAAACATCAGAAGCTTCTGTGGCAGTGCTTTGAGAGATGCCTAACATCAGCGCGGTCACCCGATCTTTCAGCGTGACAATAATTTTGGTGGGCATTCGTGAAGTCGAAATATTTTATTGTTAAACCAGGCACTTTGGATGAAGTAATTAATTGAACATGAAGTTAGAGCAATGCCAATAAACCACTACGTAATATCATGACTAATTTTGGGGTAAGACTTCAGTAATAGGTTAACGAAAATTGAGGACATTTACAAGAATGTATTTTTGTCACCTAAACAACGATGCCCGCCAGTAACCATAAACAACAAACAGCTTCGGGAATCAACATGTAAAATATCTTGCAACCCATATAGACTCAAAATTAACCTGTGTACATGCAAAATAAAATAAATGAACTTGCGCCTTCGAGAGATAGGCTACAAAGGTAGAAGATCAAAACTGTTGTTAGATAACGAAATTGTAACATATAAAGCTGTTATTAACCCTATATGGACATTCGGAATCGAACTCGGGGGATGAGCTAACAAGTTCAACATTGCCATGATACAGAGGACGCAATCAAATATCCTCAGAGCCATAGTTCATGCTCCATGGCATGTGAGCAATCAAACTCTATGCCGAGACTTGGGTATACCTTTAATCAAGGATGTTTTACAAGAAAGAAGTAAAAAACACCACAAAACAAATGGGAAATTTATACCAACCTTCTTATACAACCAATACAGAAACCACAGAAGAATGAAATGATGTTGGTCAATTGACCTTAAAATGGTGGAGAAGACCCCACCAGACATAAAATATAGCTTATATAACTGATCATTGTGATTTCTATTTTATTAAATAAATTAAATAAACCTAAATTTAGCTCTAATAACTTTGTATGTTGTAAATAAATTTGGCAAAATATATTTCCCAGTATACCAATTTGTTTTCTATGACGAACTTATCTGGCGCACATTAGAATAATTGTATTGAAGTACGCACTTTCCATACTTCGTATTTACGCTACAGCCAAAGAAAGACAAAAAGGCGACGAACTGAAAAGAAATTTCTGAAACTTCAAATCACACATCGCGTAAATGACTCAGTGGAATATACAGTGTAAAGCAGAATATACACTGTAAGCGAGAATCAATATATAAGTGCGCCAATCTTATTCGTTAATATACACAATGAACTATGAATTAAAAACCCTTAGAAAACCGGAGGTTAACTAAAAAAACTAAAGCCTTTGTCTTATGCAAAGTTCGGGGTGGTTCGAGTAGTCATTGTTGGAAACTGAAAGGAGCAAAATCAATGACAGTCTGGAAACTTTCTGACTTTCTTACCTGTTTTCGAGTCGTCCTATAGGATTGCTCCAGTTTCCGAGAATTTTTATTC
Organism: Eucriotettix oculatus; assembly: GCA_034510155.1. NCBI lineage: Eukaryota > Metazoa > Arthropoda > Insecta > Orthoptera > Tetrigidae > Eucriotettix > Eucriotettix oculatus. The sequence goes on from CM067378.1 coordinate 45,180,129, forward strand.
CGATGACAACTGCAATTTTCAGGCAGCTGGAAAATTCCATATTTGTTCTCCCTCCAAACTTCGCATTCAGAGGGCGGGACTCTGAATTATTTACAACTAAACTCAAACACATCCCCCCCTCTCTTTCGACTGCATCTCCCCCTTTCGTTTTATTTCCAGAGCTCCGGCACGACTTTAAGACGGACTTTATTTCTCTTCGTACATACATATATTTCTTTTTTATTTCTTTCGTTGAATTCGAGGGTAACTTTCTCCATCGTATCGGGCCGGAATAATTAAATTGCGAGCAGGGCGGACAATTGGGTTAGTGCCGCCACCTTCACGCCTCTCAAACGTCCTCTTCTGTTTTTAGAATGTCAATATAATCTGCAGCAGTAGGGGAGTGCGGGGGAGCGAGGGAGGCGGAAGAACTTTTTATTTCCAGCCTTCCTCTCCGTCCATCCATACTTTATCAATAGCAGTAAGACGACTGCGAAAGAGGGGATAGAAAATGTGGCACTCAGTGTGGCCAACCTTTTAGAACGTAAAGTGGCCTCCTCCATTTGACTTAGCGAACATCAAAGAGAAAGCCTTCTTCTATTGTAATAATGGTATCGCGTCCCTGTTGCCAAATCTTGAGAACGACGTTCAAAGATAGTAAAACTGCGAACCCCATGAAACATTTATAAAACAAAAGGTATACGTTTTCCACTTTATTTATTTCCTGTAATTGGCAATATATAATACTTGTTTTATTCAAACTTGTTAGCTTTACTTTTCTTATAATTCATGTTTAGCGAAATATATAATCTTAAAATGTGATACTAATGTATCCTCCTCAATAAATTACATTTTCCCTTTTAGGCGAAATATCTTAAAATTACAATATCCTTGAATATATTTTGTGTTATAATCTTATATTCTTCCCTACATTAATGGTTTCTCATTCCCAATACGTGTTGATTTTTATCTGTTACACCGTACATTTGAATTGTTATGAATAGATAACCTAACACATAATTTTCACCGTTCATATTTAGCGTCTCTATAACTTTTCTTGACCATTATTTACTCTAACGAGTGGTTTCAATTAATTTACGACATTCTGTTTACTTACGCGGCAAGTTATGCACACCGCAAAACAAAATGTTGGTTTCCCTTTTCAGAATGCAACAGCTTCCGTATGGAGAGTATATTAGACTTCCATTGGCTATGAAAGAATAAAGGCTATGTATATTTTCAAAAATATCTGTTCCCATTACCAAATACCTAATAAGTTATACACTTGTCACACAGTTCCCTAATTAGCTTATCGACTGGCTTTTATGTTTTCATTTAAAGAAATGCATTATTAATACTAGAATATGCTAAATTCACATTCAAAATAGTGTAGTTTATAGTATAATGGCGATATTATTATATATTATTATTATCTATCTATCTTGACATTTTATGAAGCGACAACAATTTACCTCTAGACTAGTAACGCCAAGTTCACTGGTTGAAGGCATAATTCTGAATTTTTTTATTAGTTAAATATATAGAAAAAACTAATTTTTATCTTTAAATCTCAAGATAAACGGAAAATATCATAGGGGTATATTATGGATAATATTTGTTTGTGTAATCTAAATATATGCGTAGATCATTAACGCTGTAGGGTAGGGGTTCTTGGAAGAAAAAATCATCACCGTGGTGCTTGGGCCTGGCTCAAGCTGTAACACAAAGCAGAAAAGTTGCTGTATCTAATTATGTCAGACATAAACGACATTGTGTGTTGGGGATCTTAGAAAAAGGCTCACTCGATTCGTAGTTACCACTTTAAAGTAGACAAAAAGTGAAACTGCGAATTCAATGGAATATTAAATTCTTATAAATTTTATCCAAATTTCATTACTAAATATTTTTTGTGTATTATTTGTGGTTTTCGAATAAAATAATTTTGTTTGTTAATCCGAGAGTTTTTAATGTTTTTTTACAAATTACGGTTAATTTGATTGACATAATTTTTCTCCTCATTCCTCCCTCCACATTAATAAAAATATATTACGACAATAAAGGACTCTATAGTCTAAAGAAACGAGAGTAAATGATTTATCAATAACTTAATGAAACAATAAGATAAATTATTCGAACTATTAAAAAAACTCGTCGCACTAAATTTATAATCATAAATTTTGAAAATTTCAAATATATGTAAATTACATTTTTTGTTGCTGTATTAGTATAGTCTATACTTCTTGAGGGATTTTTATAATTTAAATTTATTGATGAGTGGATTTTACACTGACTCCTTAAAATGTGAAACTGGGTTGAACTAAAAGCAATCGTTCATGTGGATTCCAGACCACGGCGTTTAACAGCAGAATGTACATTGAGTCCTCCTGCAGGAGACGATACTATTATAGGGGATTTTAGCGGATTGCACAGTGGCAGAGATTTCTCGCAAGCCAACCGACAACTCCTTTTCCGCTTCGTTGGACGAAATAAGGGCTTCCGTAGGGATGTATTCGTCCCTATTTATAGAAGAACTCCCTCTTGCCTAACACTGCGGGGACATTTTTAGAAGCAGTCCATGCCATTGAAAATAAATATAGCATTCGCATTTCAGTAATATTTTTGTAAAGCAAAAACACCCTTAAGAGGCTTGAGCTGCATCATTTTTTTTAAAAAAACTATTGTTAACGATATTAGTAAATTCTAATTTCTATGAAATTGCACAATGCACTTTTAAACTCGTTCGCCTGGTAAAAGCTACAAATATTTTATATTAATCTCTTGTCAGAATTTTTATTTTTTAAATATAAATTTCGGGAGATTACGAATGTAGCACAATTCACTCTTTAAAATAATACCGTTTATTTTTGTTTTACTTAATTATCTGTATTTCCGTACTTTGGAAAGTAGACTGATTTAACTAGTCTTTATTTATGGACTTACAAAATGACAGGCCAGTTTCTTCATGGAAATCCATTGTAGAATACTAAATGCCATATCACATATTCGTATGTCTCCTCTCAACCACCACAGCAAGGAACCGTACGATTCTTAACTCCATTCATGTATCAGTTCATAATTTCTATGAAAGCTCGTGTCTAAGCGAGTGTGTCACGAACCAAAATATTACGTTACAAAAGTAAATATAAACAAAACGCGGTGCATATTGGAGACATCTTTCAAATATACCACACAATGAAAAAATGTAAAATATAATTTTTACATAAAACATATTGTTGAAACATAATTGTCTGAACATACATCTAATGTGAAAAAATAATTAATAAATCTTGTTTATACTCATAACAAAAATAGTATATAGGACGATAGAAAGTCAAATTGAATGCTAGTTAGGAAAAGATCAGTTTGGTTTTAGGAAGAATGTAGGGACAAGAGACTTTGCGTCTAATTTTAGAAGACAGGATAGGAAAACGCGTTCATGGCATTTGTAGATTTAGAAAAAGCGTTTGATAATGTGAACTGGAACACACTATTAAGGATTTTGAAGAACACAGGAATAAAATATCGAGAAAGAAGGCTTATACATACAGAAGGCAGTACAAGAATGCAGTCTGTCGCCCATACTGTTAAACTTACATATAGAACAAGCACCGAAGAAAGTTAAAACGGAATATGGAAAAGGAATCATATACCAAGGAGAAAAAATAAAAACCCTACGCTTTGCTGATGACATTGTAGTATTAGTGCAATGAGAAGAATACTTGGAAACCATGATAAACGGCATGAACGTGGTCCTGGAGAAAGTTTTCAATATGAGGATTGATAGAGGGAAACCGAGGTAATGCAGTGTAGCATGGGAAACAGTGGAATAACTAAGGGTGTTAGATTGGGAAGAGATATTTTGAAGGAAGTTAAGGAATTCTGCTACTTGGGAAGCGAATAACTAGGGATGGTAGAAGTATAGCAGACATAAAGAGTAGGATAGCAAGGTGAGGAAGACTTTTGCAAAAAAGAGGAATTTACCTTACGGGTAATGTAAGTGTGAATATTAGGAAATCGTTGCTAAAATGTTTGTATGGAACGTGACTTTATATGGGTGCGAAACGTGGACGATAAGAGTTGCGGAAAGGAAAAGAATAGAAGCCTTTGAAATGTGATGTTACAGGAGAATGCTGAAAATAGATGGATAGAATCACGAGTGGGAAATTCTAAGCAGAATAGGGGAAGAGCGAACAATATGGAGAACGTTGACCAACAGAAGATATAGATTAATGGGCCACGTTTTAAGACATGAGGGTCTTGTAAAATTAGGAAGGGTGTGAGGAAAGAACAGAAGGGGGAGACGAAGCAGATTAGGGAGGAACTGTTAGTTATGCGGAAATGAAAGGCTTGCGGAGCAAAATAGGCTAGCATGGAGTGTTGCATCAGATCAGTCTTAGGACTGAATACTACAACAACATCCTCATAATCTTGCATGTTGTGTATCACTGCTCTTTCAATGGAAATTAATTTCGACCAGTACGACATCCATACCCAAATTTAAGAACAGAGCAAAGGGTTAAAGTGGGAGATGCCTTAAGATTTAGAGGTTTCGATGTTTAAATGGATTGATAACTCACCTTGTCCACCAGCAACAGGAAATAATTGAAGCTGAACGCAAGATTTCGGCTTTATGAATTGAACGAAATAAACCACAAGACACGTATTAAAAAGAGAATTGAGGAAAGATGTTTCATGTATTCCCTGGAGCTACTACGGAAGGACAGTTTCCTGGTCGCGCAGTGTGTGCTTGAGATCTCTTGTGTGCGTGTAGTGTTTTTATGACTTTAGACTATATACTTTTTCTTTCATTAATTTATTTTAAGATCATTTGTAATTAATTATGTTCGGTATTTGTAATGTAAGACGTGGCCTATTTCCGCTATCGAGGACTAATGATAAAAACAATAATTCTAAATCTAAAATTATCGTTTGACATCAAGAAAACAAAGAGAAAGGACAATGGACTTCCTTGAAATAACATGACGTAAGATCAGGCTTGAATCTTCATACCATGAAGTAGAAATGCGGAAAGAATGGGCTGTAATCCGTACCGTGTACGACTTTCTCTAAATAATTTAATTAATCTGTGTCATACATTCAGCGTGTTAAATATCCTTTTCTTGCCTGGATATTTGTCTTCATAGTCGCACTGGTTGAAATGTGGTTAGGTTAGTCCTGGCAGCACGTGAGGGTTATTACCAAGCTACTATGTGATGCGACTAGGACGAGATTATCTCAGCAACGAAGAAGTTTTGCAGCTGATCTAAACGGATTCGCTCTTCCGGAGCCTGACGTAATTAATTGGCTCTACGGCGGCTAAATTAGCTGGAAGCGAGTTATCTCGCTTTCTCCTTCCGCCTCACTCTATCTGTATCTTCCTCTCTGTCTAATTGAGAACGATTGCGGAGCAATACAGACATATTGAAGAATTCGAGTATTGTTGTAATTAATAAACTCCAGAACCGAATCAGCTTCTTGTGTGATCTTCCAAAAAGTGCAAATGTAATTTAATATAGAAATGATTTTAGCCTGTCGTCAATCGAAAAGATATGTCACATTCGATTGCGACATATTCTGTCGAAGATGATGTAAACTTCTATCTACTTTATACATTTGAAATCAAAAAATACGGTAAATATCAGTCATTGCTCAGAACGATTGGCCCAAATTCTTTAGATATTCAAATATTTCTTAGATATATTACGAAATTTGGTCGTCAGTAGGAAGGCGCATGGAGAGTTGATAATTCGAAACCTAAGTGCACAATGTGATAGAATAAAGATACAATTAATTTGTTAAATACTATGAAAATATCGTAACAATTCGTACCACATTTGTATGATTAATTCTCATCCCAGCTGGGATAAAGGCTGCTGGTACCTGCACGAAGTCTCAGGCTCCCTGTGAAACTCACCAACAACTTTTTAGTTTCACTTCTATTTATTGCGTTGGCACCATGCATTATCATCTATTTTACTCATTACTAGTTGGTTCTTCTTCTACCTTGGCTTACTGGGCCGATTGCGGACTGTCATCTTACATGACACATTCGGAATTCAGAGTGATACGTGGTCAGTGTATCGATTCTCCAGCAGTTTTATTCTAATCTCCGTGACTACTAGTTGTCTGCTAGTATATTGATTGATATTATCAGCGAAAACGAAATAATTTGGTAGTAATATCTTTGAAAAATGTATAATAATTGGCATCTAGATCACCATATTCTTTGGACCCCTTACAATCACACCCCTACCTATGCCGAAAGGGGGTTAGCTTCAAATTAACAGGGATGATGACGGAATATACCTTAAATCAAGAATTCTCCTGATATATTACATTAGCACAGTATCATAAGAGAGCTTGAAACATCCCGGTGAATTAAGAGAGTGAAAAATATTTCCGCTACTCTACTGAAGCTAAAAATTGATTCTATACCCTAAAAGAGTCCAAAATACTCGCTGAATATCAAAAGAGTAAAAAATAGTCTCCGTACGCTAAGGGAGCTAAAAATAATCCCGGTGCATTAAGAAATTCCATTACGCAGTAAGAAAACTCTTCTGATACCTAAAGAATGGGAGTCATTTATTTTTCCTCTACCTTAAACAGGTGAAAAAATTCCTACTTGTCTATGTTAAATTATGGATATAAATTATACCTTAAAATATTTTTTAAAAAATTATGACCTATTCTCGTAAAATGCACTTTAACCTAAGAGAAGGGATAGATTAATAATAGGCCACGTTTTAAGGCACGAGAGTCTCGTAAAATTTGCATAAGAGCGAAGAGTGGGGTAAGAACAGAACAGGGAGGCCAAAGATAGAATACGCTAAGCAGATTAGGGATGATGTTGGCTGTGCTATTTATGAGGAAATGAAAAGGCTTGCGCAGGTTAGTTTAGCATGGAGGGTTTGATTTAGATCAATCTTAGGACTGAATACCACAACAACAACTAACTATAGTAATATTATTTTGAATTAATTGTATGTCAGAACATAAGCTTAGATAGTCATGCTGGTGTTTAACAGACAACTATGAGTAACACAAATGGTGATATATATATTAAAAACCTTTTCCAAATTTTGTAAACTTAATGATAATAACATTTGTTAGTCACAGGGAACTTAATTTGTATTTGATTCTGTTAATATAACCTCAATATAGGCTTTAAAACACATATCTTTTAAATAAGTTTTTTTCATATTTTAATATAATCAGTCGGTTAAAATCACTTTTATTACAATTATTATAAAAATAAATAACGTTTTAATTAGCTTGATTGCCAATAGTAAGTTTTGGTGAACTGTAACAAACTCTAGTACGGTATCGCATTGATTGTACAGCTGTATTCCACTGATACCAACATGCAAGCTTCCGTATTTTTAAAACCTAACATATTATATTTTCCCGTGTCGGAACAATGTCACTATTTCCAGTAAGCTCTAGCAGAATGTAAACATATAATCAAAATATTATAAGAAATTAAATGTAGCGTAATTCCTCGTATTCTGTCTCTCAATCCTCTGTGACGTCATTGACCTAACCGTGGGCACATTTACACATTGCTTAAAAACATTTCTTCCATCTCAAGCAAGTTCTGGGGGTATCTCAGCCCCACAACGTTTCTCTCTGGATTTTAATAATATGTGTAGCAATTTCGTTGCAATTTGTCCACGCCTTTCAATTTGTACAATGAATATACAAACACACACATAAACATGCATCCATTCTTATAATAGAGATTAAGCGTCATAGGGACCAAAGTTAACTTTATAAATCGCTGATATTCCGTGCGTTTTAAAGGAAATTAGAAGACTGTTAATTAAAATAAATGTTTAGGGATTTACTAGGCTTGCTTTGGTGTGCATGTCAGACTAACGTCTGTTGTTTTGCGTATTTACTCGACAATTCTCTGCCTCTGTTAGACGTTAGAAGTTTGGCGGCGAGAATTATTCAAGCGCACAAAGGAAACCGGAAACTTTGCAAAATGTATGTATTTCGGTTCCCCGACGAACTTGAACGTCTGTCAGAATAACTGTCAAACGCACATTGTTACAACAAAATATCAAAAAAACAGGCCCGTTAGTTGTGTAAAATAATAAAGACTGCAAAGTACAAACACGTTTAAATTAGCTAGATTCTCAATAACCAACTTTCGTGAGCTGTATTGTGGTTGCGGTTGGTAAATCATTAATATTAGTAATTAATTATATAAAAATTGAAATTTAAAAACAGGAATACAATTTTACTCAATTAGTTTTAACAATTGATGGTAAAAATATAAATCAAATAAAAAATTCATTCATTCAATGTAAAATTGGGGCAGCTACTTGTTAAACTCAACAGAGAGCAATAATTTTATCTATGGAACTCGTGGGGATAAAAACAAATCTTGCTTCGAATTTTTTAATAACACTCAAAATAACCAGGGGCGAGAAACGTGAATTTGAAAATCACCGTTCAGCTTTGCGATCAGGATGTTCAGGAAGTTGGTCCAGCTCGTCCTTGGTCAGCAGCAGTCGGCGGAAACAGCTGTTCGTGGTCTCTAATGCCCACAATCAGACATTGGATTAAGAGAATCCTCCAGATATTTGCCGAATACGCAGCAATGCTGAAGACTCGATACTCCACGAAATTAATTTATGTCCGAAAATGTAACTATGTCAGGAAAAAACTCCAATTATAATGAAGCTCTGTAGCGAACATCTGCAAAAAATCTCTAATTAATGTCCGAAAATCTCCTCAGTATTTTATTAATTTTTCTTCGCCTTAGCCTGTCTGGCGGGGTTCAAAGGTGGGTCCGTCTTAGTCAAGTGGCAGAAACTCTTCTTTTTTTGGTGACCTTACCTGACAAGGCATTGCGTAGCATTGCAGGTCAGCCGTTGATTTTGGAAAAGTGTTCCGGAATCTTGGGGCGTGTAAAGGGCGGCTTTTATTTTCATTTCCCCCTCGATTTGACACGGACCCTTTTCATATCTTGTACCTTGCCACTTATCGTCACGGAGTGCGCACGTGTGAGTTGTTCTTTATTTACCTTCTATTTATAAGTGTCAAACTACAAGGACTGACCTGTCAGTCTTCCTTTCAAAAGTATTTTAGTCAATGGCAATTATGGTACAGAATTCCCGTCTCGTCTGACTATATATATCACATCAATAAGATGTTAAAATTAAACAATCGCGGTCATTATTGCTCTACCGCCACTTAAGATTAGTGCAATATACATATATATATAATATGATAAATGCTCAATATTCATAAAATCGGGGTAATTGTCTTTCTTACAGATGTGGGTGCAAACGCACACCACAGTAACAAACTTTAAAGCGATATTGAATTAATATTGTCACTATATAGTATATAAGTTTATAACTTGATACAGATAATTTTGGAAATAAATATTTGGTATAAAAAGTTTGTTTATTCTTTAAATAATTTTTTGCTTGATTTAGACACGTTGAGTGCTTCCGTTAACTGACAAACTTCAATCACAATATACTGCCTCTTTTTATTTATTTCCACCGAAAATTTATCAATACGTACTAGGTTTGGTGAAACCGTGTCCATCATCGACTTGAGACGGTAAAAGAAAGCTGAAATGTGCCGTAATGAATAATTTAGAGCGGGTAATTTCCAGAACTCAGTTTTTCTTAATATAAATGAACTACTTTATATGGACAACACGCCCTTACCACAACTGCAGAGTGATATATTTTATTGAGGTAGCTTTTAGGATTTCGAGTCACGCACCACTGTGAAGGACGCAGCATCCATGTTCTCGTGAACAGCGCAATTCTTACCACTCTTGCTTAAAATGGCAGTCGTAATAATAATCGTTATAATAAATACGATACGTGGGGAAAAATAATCAAAACGTTCTCGTTTTCCCAACTTATATGTCTTGAAATCAAAACACTTTTATTGTCTGTGCTTAACGCTGTACGGCCAAAGGGAAAACAATCCTAATAAATTCTTTGACTCGAGAGGAAGCCCAAGAACTACTTATCAATCATATACCTGGGAAAATCTTCGATAATCGATAATTAAAGTTTTGTTGTGGTATTTAGTCCTTATACTGGTCTGATGCTAACTTACCTTGCCCAAGCCTTTTCATTTTTACATAGCTACATCCCACATACTCCCTAATCTGCTTAGCGTATTTCGTCACTGACGTCCCTCTTCTGTTCTCACCTAATACCCTTCCCTCAAATACTAATTTTACAAGACCCACATGTCTCCAAGCGAAGCCTATTAATCTATCTCTTCTTTTGGTCAACGTCCTCCATAATAATCGCTTTTTCCCTATTATGCTTATAACTTCCTCGTTAGTAACTCTATCCACCCATCTGTATATTTTCAAGTATAATTTAATTAATTTAGTTATAGCTTTATAAATTCAAATGTACTGTAAGCCTTTACATTTAAAAGTCTAACTGCAGTAGTAACCCAAACAACAACTCATTTAATTAGTTTATCCGTCGTTTAAATTAATAATTCAATGAAATAGGAGCTTCCATGTCAGTTTTTTTATTTTAATTAAAAGAAGAAAAATACTACGTTTCGTCTCTCCTTTGAGACTTTTTCAAGTATAAAAATTAGTTGTTCATGGACCTCACTCCATGACTCCTTCAGCCGAAGTCTCGATTGAGAGACGAAAGTAGTATATTTCATTTTTTAAATAAAATTAAAAACTGACAAAGAAGCTATTATAATTTATTTAATATGTTAAACAATTAAATTACATTATAATTTTCTGTGTCTGACCATCTTATTCCTTTGAATAATATTAGTAGTGCTATGCATTTTTATTTGATGAATTATGGGCAATGTGTGAAGTAATATTACATTTCGTAGAATTATTTTTCTTTAAATTATCTCGAATAAATTGTTAAATAAAGAAATTTCATATTCTTCAATAACACTGGCAACGTATGAGGCTACTTTTAAAAATACTAAACTTATTCAGTCACGTGAAATTATTGTGTCAACGTATTCCTCTAAAAGATCTACGTTCTGCACGCCAACAAATTGTCACAAAATTACACAAACAATAACTATGAAGTACAAATGCAAAAGCATAATCTGAGAAATAATCTAAGGTTTGGGATAACCAAAATAAGAGGGAAATAATTTTTACCAAAATATGATATTTAATAAACAAATCGGGTAGAGCTTATTACATCAATAAAACAATATCATAATTTTGTGATTTAATAAAGAATTATTATTTTGATTATTTCTGATACTGTTCTCTCTTCGTGTGGCGGTGACAATGAATATTGAATTGAGAGTTATAATAAAGTCTATGAAACGTTAAAAAATGGGTATAAGTGACAAAATATAAAGCAACTAATGAGACCGAACGTGAAAGACATGCCCCCAATGCTCTTTTTGAATGTTGAGTCAGCAAGTTAATTTGGAAAATCAACCGACCGTAGGTTCTGAAACTTCTGAAAATGTGTCTCATTCATGAACTTGACATTGATAGCAGAGATTTTACCTATTTTATTAAACGACGGCGTCCCTCCACAATTTTTTACGATTGAATAAGCAGTTGCCACGTCGCTGGTCGTGTGTGGCGGCTGACCTGGCGCTACTCTAGTGGGCACCGTTGAACAAGCCTTGACACCTTGCGATTTTTTCTTATGAGTTTACCTCAAAGATAGCGTTTATGTTCCACCTCGACTAGTTATTTTATTTCATTTAATTAGGTCTAAAATACTTAATTAGATAAATATAAAAACGTCAATCAAGTATTAATTTATTACCTTTTAACATTAAGATAGCTCGGATATGCTTTTTTTTTCAAAAAAATTGAATGTGTTTCCACATGTTTTTTGTATACATTTGAAAGAGACATATCACATCTCGTGATTACAGTCTACTTAAAAAAAATACCACGATTTGATTTTTGCAAATACCATCTTGGTGTGAAACTTATTAGCATTTGAAATTTGTCACGGAAATTAGCTACCTATATTTATTGTATTTAAGTGATAAGCTTTCGATTAATAAACACATATAATTAATAATATGAACTTAGGTATTGCTATTTGAATTTCGCTTACCTTGGAGCTCGTACACACCGTACACACATTCACTCATAACAGACGACTGGATAACGGTAAAACAAATCAACACGCACTTTTAAGTATCGTATACCTGAACGTATCGCAAAAAAGTATCGAGAACTAAAAGCACTTGTATCGATAGTCAGTAAAGTATCGTCCCTCACGTTGTAAAATAGTCATAAATTGTTCTTCGCTTAAAGACTAGTGAAATGGCCAGACCGCCGACCTCCTGTGGTGTAGTGGCTAGCGCGTCTGCCTCACAACCCAGGGCCCCTGTCGTGGACTTGGATGTTTGTGTCGTCATGGTCGCGAAGAGCAGGTTTTAAGACTGCTGGAGATTCGATACGCTGACCATGAGTCACTCCAAATTCTGCATATGTCATTCAAGTCGACTCGGTAGGTCCAGGCCCTCAAAGGGCTGTAGAGCCGAAGAAGAAGTGGCCAGACCGCGCGTTCTCAAAATAATTTTTATATACTCTTACAAAACTGTTTAAACAAGTATCGAACTTGAAGACATTCGTAGTGATTTTTTTTTATCTGAAACTGTATTTAATCATTATTATTATGTTTTTGTGTCCAACATAGAGGAGTTTGGTTAAATTTTTCTTTCTTTAGCGGAATATGCTCCAGGCTGGTTATTACTATGTGGCAGGGGTGCCAGGCTGTTCGCGAACGCGAATCCCTGACATAACTTTGGCTCTCGGAACTGCAGACACGCGCTTCCTCGATACATCAGGGTCCGTTCATATTGCCGGAAACGACGCACGTTCCGGATATCAATCTTTCCACCGTGGCAGGTTCGCCGCTGAGCCTCGTGAGCCACTAACATGATGCACGTGCTCTCCCAACAACTATGCTAAGTGAATATAGTCTCTTTACCCTATCACGTAAGTAATCGCAGAAAGAAAATCACATTCCCTTCTCAGTTGTATTTCAATATTTTTTATTTACTGAATAATTTATCATTTTTTTGAAAACATGTTTAGAGATGTAGAACTCAGTTAAGCTGTCTCTTTTCCAGGGTAAGCACTGTGTAACGTTTTCTTCTTAATTCTAATTGCTATTGTTAAATGTGAAATATAAATGAAACATTGAAATAAATTGAAAAAACAGTGCCGAGCACCTTTGGATAGCAGCTAGCCTCACAACCCAGAAGTTACAGGTTTGAATCCTGGCATGGGCTTGAATGTTTGTGACGTCATGGAAACACCACTCCAAATTCGGAATGTGTCATAAAATATGACAGTCCGCAGTCGATCCGGTAAGCCAAGACCCAGAATGGGCTGTAGAATCAAAGAAGAAGGAAAAATAGTTGTTTATTATGTAAGAAAAAATTACATTTACATTGATGAATCTCTCCACAAATATACCACATAAATATGTCAGGGAACATAGACAAGCTTATTGAAACAAAATTGTTGCACCCAAGTGAGCGGAAGTTGAACGTATACTTACTGTTATGTCAACACAACCCTTTTTTATACTCGAAATGCACGCCTTGTTCATGCGCAGACGATTCTCGGTAGCGACGGTGGACTCTGGAACCTTTTGGAGTCGACTGGGTTGTACGCTCAGAGAACCACACTCCGAAAAGCATCTTCTTCTTCCCTGTATCACCGTCCGTCATGTCCCTCTAACTCCGACTGACTATCTTTTACAATAACGCCCATGTTTGGATATTTTCCCGCACTATATTGGCCAGTTGCTGAACTTAAATTCCGGATTTGTCTATTCCAGTAGAACGATTTTAGCGGAACCAGAAGTTGAGGAAAACAAATAAAGGTATCGGAAATCGCACACTGCCACAGAAGTCCCCATTAATACATTCTAGGCAAATTAAACTTTTAATATAATAGATTAAATTAAATTAAATATGCACGATACACATGAAAATAAAAAATGTCAATAACATTACAAGTTCAGTATATCTATAGAATTTACAGTAACCGCTAGTTTAAATACTTGAATGAAAAATTTCTAAACGACTTTTAGCGTTGCGTTTAATTAACGGGATAAATATCTGTGTACTATTGATTGAATGAGATTGTAATCTATATTTATCTTAAAATGAGTTTTTTCTATACTGTACTTTCCGGTATTGTTTTTTGTATTTAGGGAAATTGGGGCATCTTGACATTTCAAAGCAAAAATAAAATTGTATATAGAAATTACTTTCAATATTTTATTTTATAGTCGGTCTTGAAGAATAAGATATATTTAACGACCCTTTCAACAGGCATTATTTTTATTGCTCAATGTTTTCGTTAATCACAAAAGTTTTATTGATCATTGATACTTTTCAATGCATATTTGTACACTTTTCAGACTGTGGTTTGACTAAACGTTTCCTCAGTCAAGAAAAAATATTTCTCGTTAGATTAATGATAACAAATCATCAAAATATTGATAAGAGTGGTGTTACGTATTATAGGCAATAGCTGTATAAATCAAGTAACTAAAAATTTATAATTGCAAGTGGTATACCTTTTTATTAATTTTCCAAAAAATATCAACGATATTTCTAGGGGCGGACATCTTAATATTTCAAATAAGTACTGAAGAGCTTTTAAACAAATTTTATCTAAATAAACGCCATTATTTTTTAGTCCTAAACGTTGTGCAGAACAAACAATGAATTATTAAAAATTTAATATGATATAATAGATTAATTATTAGCCACAGCCTGTACTGTAGTACACAGATGTTATAGTTTTACAATAAATATACTATAAACTGCTTCCTATGAATAATTTTAATAAGAAGTTGTGCTAAATGTAAATTTGCCCCTGTATCTTACAAGCGCGACAACTTGTAAAACTCTGAGGCGAGTGTCGGATTGCATTCGTTACTCTATAATGGAATGAATCCTTCACTACCGCCACAAAAAACGATAAACTAGGCTGCATTCATTCCTAGATGATAAATTTCCACTCATTTCCAACTTGTGTAAGATTGTATTTTTAAAGATTGTCATTAATATTTTTATTCCAGTGCAGAAGTACAGTGATTTAAAGTTCACGCACAAACAGTTTATCTACAATCAGTGTTGAAAAATAACTGACAAAAATGCAGATAAACCATAGCTATCAATATTTGTTACACATGAAACATACAAAGGAATTAATTAACTAAGAACCTCGTTTTAAAAAGCGACGGGGTTGACGGTAACTGTTAGTTCAGTTCTATGACATATACGTTACGATTCAGATAATTACCGTTGCTGACGAAGAAAGAATAAACGTTTATTTATTGTGCGCTGAGACGCTAGAGGCAACATTACATACGCTAAATAAACTAGGAAATTATTCTGCAGAACAGCGTTGATACGTCGAACTATCAATTCAACATGTGAGGTTTATGAATATACACACAATCAACTGAAAGATAACAATAGACGCACTAAAAGACATAATAGAACCATAGAAAGCATTCACAGGAATATAGCTGAGCTTGAAAAAGCACATTGGAGAATAAACATTGGACGGATAAAGGCTGAAGGAATGAAATGGCTGATAAATTGGAAAAAAAGGAGCAATGAGAGAAAATACCGAAATTAATTTAAGAATTCCAAAGTCTACACTCAATCCGGAAACAAAAAAGTGTGTAATTCAGGAATGGCAAGAGAAATGGACCGAAACCAAAGATAGGACAGTAACAAAATACTTCTTTCCACAAATAGCAGTCAGATAACTTGTAAATTTAACGAACGTTTTATTTAAGTAAGAATATATTTTAGGTACTTAAAAAATATGAAATAATGTTTATCTGTCGAGTTTTGGCAAAAACGCTACGCGATGTAAATACGACACGCTGGGCCGCTCACAATCAATTCAATTTTGTTTAAGAATTAATAAATTGTCTCGGTTTTTAAAATTTCATAAATATATCAAGTCCTGACTATTTAACTAAGCAATTATACATTGAATAATACTGTGTGTTTACAGTTTTACAAGGGACATGTAAAAATGAGAGAGACAAATTGAGACTTTTATTACTTCTAAACATAATCCCCATGAATATTAGTATACTTGTTCCAACGATGAACTAGATTTTTATAAAAAAGTCTTTTATTTATTTATTTTGTTTATAGTCACATCCAATGCAGGGTTATTAGTGACTGTGTCCGATTAAGGAAACATATCTATGTTGTTTGCAAACAACACAAACGTCCGAACCCATGCCAGGATTCGACCTCCTCGTTATTGCTGCACTTTTTTCTACTTAATGATTCATTGAGCCGATCAAACAAATGAAAGTCTGGGCTATAGGAAGAGAAGCATAATGTATCACAAACCAATTTTTAATACTTTCTTGGCTCTTCTTTCGGGTCCCATCGTGCCCTTGTTTCAGTGTACTTCAATTTGCTATTGGAAACGTTATAAATTGTGGAATTTTTTTATATCTTAAACAATAATACCGCGGCATTCTAAAATAATGTTGTCAATGTTGGTTTCAAGAGGAGTTGACTTTTCAACTGGCCGACCAGGACATTGCGCGTCACTCAGTGATGTTCAATCATTTTTGAACTGTTCTACACAATTAAAAAAATTCTGTGGATTATACAACTTTCACCATATTATTGAACCATACAATAAGATATTTTAGCTTCACCTTCAGAAACAAGAAACCGGATCACTGAACGTTCCTCAACAAGTGTACAAACTTAAAGCTGACACTAATTCGTTAAAGGCAATTTTGAGGTTACAAATAATTTTCAGTTTTTGTCCCTCACGTCTTGTCAGCTCATCACAGTGATCGCAACCTAAAGTCATACAAAAAGATTTTTAATCAAATTTTTTTCTCTTTAATTATTGAGTGTCGCTCTTAATTTTACGATAAATTAATTAATTAACCGTAATTCAGAAAGACTGGAACAGAAAAATTGATAAAAACAAGTCAAATGAAGTGTAAATGCTTCAATTGAAGCTCAGGTCACGAAGAAACACAAGAATGGAAAAATGTCAACTGGACTCAGGAATTGAATCCAGGACCTCCCACTTTCCAGTCGGGAACTAGGAATTCAGCGAAGAATGGGTATTGTTTAAATTGATCCTAGCATGTGAAGAATATGATTAGTAAATTGTTGGTGAGTCTGACTTAGATTTACAGGAGCGGAGGGATGTTGAATCAGTTCTCGGCACGATGGCTCGGACTAACTCAGTGGTAGAGTGTCCGTCCGGAAAGCGGGAAGTCCTGGGTACAAGTCTTGGCTCCGGTCGACATTTTTTCATTATTATCTTCCTCCTACAATTTTAAGAACATAATTACAAATTGCTTCGTTCCTAATTTAAGAATTCATCAGGTGTCAGTTTGAATTCTTGAATTAAATGATATATTATATTCAATATTACAAATAATTTTTATATATATTGTCAAGTTTTTATGTTATAAATAATATGGATCTATTGCCAAGTTATTCAGTTATATAGAATAATGAAACTCCAATGTAAACCTGATTAGTCCTAATTAAGTACGAAACGTTGTGTAATTATACTTTTATAAATGTCTTTATCAAATATTTTCTGACTTAAGGCCAATTTATTTAGCAATTTCTTCTTATACCTACAATATTTAATATGTACTTAAGCGTAATGTCCCGAAATTAATTTTGACTTAAATTTCCACTATCCTGCTAAGAACTTACTCGGTATACGTTTACGGTACACCATTATAAACACATTAGCCCTGGGTTGATCGATTCGTATATTTCGTAACAAGCTTATTTTTTTAATATTGTACTTTCGGATGCGAGAATTTATATTGTTACATTAATAATTCATGAATCGAAATTTGGGACTGAATACGCCTTTTTTCTCTTCCACGCTAGGGCATATATTCAGAGTAGGGGGGAATGGGAAGAAAAGGAGAAAATGGGGAGAGTGCACTGATTCGCCACCGGAACCGGAAGTCGCGACACGACAAGTGGCGTGACGTCACGCGAAGCGCTGCGAAATTAATTTTTCCTTCCCTCTCGCCACCACCAGCACCACCCCCAACATCAGCATTACATTATACCAGCCATTATACATCACAAGACAGGAATTTTCTGACTGGCCTATACATAACGGTTGTAAGTCATGCCTTTCTGTCACTGCAATATGGTTCGTACAAGGACCGCGGAGTTACAGAATTTTCAACATTCCTCTCCATTTCACGTAAAAATGTATTTTTCTCCTCTTCAGAGAATTATCTGAAAATTGACTTCATTGAATTTCAATATTTAAATAACATCTATATACATAAATATGAATCCCTTGGTCACGCCAAAACTTGAGAACGACTTTACCGATTTCATCTATTTTCATATAAGTTTATAATACTTTGTGCAATGTTCTTACGGAAAGAAAAATTAAAAAAATTACGCAGAAAATTGGAAAATTTTAGAAAACTTGACTGCGAGAGGGCTACTTTTTCTCCGCGCATTTGAATTTCAAAAGTAAATGTGGGTTGCCTATCTCCCTCGCCTGGACGACCATCCATCCCCCCCCCCCATATTTATATAGATTTTTGGTAAGTTTTGATAGACTAACACGTGGTATACATCAGTCGGCTACTACCCTAAAGGCGTGGTGGAGGTTATGGAGAATTTTTAATAAGCAAAAACGGCCAATATTTTTATCATATAAATACATTCTTGGATCAATAGCAATATAACTTTAATCTCATACATAATCAAAGACGAGTTTTCCTAAGGGTGGAGGTGCAGGGACACCACAAAAATGGCCAGAAAACAATCGAGTTTGAGCGTTAAACAACTGTAATGTGAGTTTAATCTTGACAATAAAATGCAATTTAAGTTACAGATCATCAGCTAAGAGGGGTTGGAATGGGGTAAACAGACTTCCCATAACTATCTTTAACGGATGGAATAATTTCGAACAAATTTTGAACAGGTGTTCTTTGCGAACCGAACTCAACATAATTACACAGTGGGGACGGAGGGGTGGTTATTTTTAAAAATCCATATACTACTATTATTTTCTTAATCTATATGATATCGTTTTCGGTTAATTTGTTTGCGTATAATTTCAACCCCCATTCATTGTGGGGGTGAAGGGGGCCTCATGTGGAAATAAAAATAAGAAAGTGAAGTTTGGAATCGAAATAGGTCCAATCGGAGTCTTTATTCTGGCATTTTGAATGAGAATTAAATTGCAGTTTATCTCCTAACAGGGGGATTGGACGGGGAAATCACACTTCTGCTTAATACATTTAAAGGACTGAACAATTTTGACTAAATTTTGTTTCCTTATTCCTTGCGACTCAAAACCAAATACTTTGGAGATAAAACACGGCTACCACCCCTTCATATGTAATGAAGGCTCATATGTGAGCCGAAAAAAATTCTTGAGGTCAATAACCTTTATAGTGTTTTCCGACAATATTTGTGTATAATTTCAACCCCTTGCAGCTTGTAGGGGTGAGAGTGGAAATGAGTCATATGGAAATATCAAGGAATCCATCAAGTTTGGTGTCAAAACCGGTGTAATGCGAGTCGCTCTGTTACATTTGCGATTTAAGTAAAAATTCGTCCTTTAAATAAGGGAGCAATTATTTTCTGTTAGAGTACTGAAAGTATTTTGATCCCTGTTATTGTACCGGGAGTATTTTTGAAACTCTCTCGATATACTGGGTGTATATTTGCCGTACATATTGTGACATTTTCGATGCCGATTGAATCATTTGTTGAACAAGAATTAAATTAAGTACTGAGATAATATAAATAAATACCCGGTCAACGCTGGGTCCCCAGCTAGTATTATATATTTCAAATTTCAGATATACAAATTCTCATCACCGTTAGTAGTAATGTCATTTGAGACGTTTTTCTATTTTTTTCAGACAAATACTCGCCTTGTTGTCATTAATTTCTTCTGTGTGCATCCTGTGTTTAATTTTTATTTCTATTATTCATTCCAAAAACTGTCAGGTGTTTTCGACTTTATGTTTGGCACGAAGGGAGACAGTAAAGGAAACAACAGTTATAAAATTTTTAAAAAAATCAAAAACCAGAAAAATAAAGCAAAATTCGGTTTTGGTGGAACAGGGCCTATGTATACTTACACTAGATGAGAAAAGAAGTGAGACGGTTAACAATGTTATGCCGTGTAATGAATAATTGCATCATATATAGCTTTAATTTTAGTACTTCACCATAATAAAATGGAATACATAAACGACACAAATTTTCGTTAGAAAATTTTATGAAATAAAAAGAAGCATCGGAATTAGCTACCGTGTGAAGATATAATGACAAAATAAATTTCGTGGGATACCATGCAGAAAATCTTGTTCCGGATTATTTATAATTTATTCATTTCTTTGAATGCCCAGAACTTAGCTTCGATAATTCAAACTTTGTCTTCTTAAGATCACTTAGCTTTCTTTTAAAAATCACTTTACTGTGCTTTTAACAAAAACCTCACTTCCCTTTCTTATTATCCTGTCGTTTTAATTACACTGAGTTTCTTTAAGACAAACATTGATCAGCGACTCTTTATAAATTACTCTCTAAAAAGCTATGCAAACAGCATTTTTATTTTACTCATAATTTCATCAGATACCTAAGGATTTTAATATGCTTTTGCACGCAAATCTGCTATACATCTAGTTAGAAAGCACTCGTTCTCCTTCTCATTGGGCAATAATTGTCGCATTGTTTTGATCTCTGCCCGATCTCTGACCGTCTGAAGGTCGTAGGAATTCACGATCAAACATATTATAGAAAATATTAACTTTTGCAAAGCTCATTAATTTTTAAGCCTGATCGAAATCGGCAACAATTCTTAATTTGCCCTGCGAAGGACATCTTCCTGATTGTCTATTGAATTATTGGTTCATCTCAGTCCTGTCGAATAATAACTTACACAGGGCGTTCGACATGGCTTTCGTTGCCATTACCTACTGTGTTTTACAGTTCGTGAGAATCAACATGTCATGTTTAGATGTCAGTAGGGAAAGGAAAAGGGGAAGGGAAGTATTGTCGTTTGTGGAAGAACTTCCTCTTCAACGGAATGTCGGAATGCTACTAGCATTATTAAAAACATTAATAGAATTCATAAAGACGGAATATGGAGAGTGCTACAACGTATATTTACCCTATATTTATTACCTATTACATTTTACGGATGAGTTCCCTGAAGTAAAAAATATAGCAATATGTTTCCTACCGCCAAAGTTTTCAGAATTGATTTTACACCACGAAGTTGCGTTTACAAAATTAACTCCTGTCTACCCCTACTACAATATAGGCGGAATTTTCCAGTTCGCATATTGTTGACACACGGCTAGCTAAATTTCCCAAACCATACGTTTATTGCAGTCGGATTTCTGCAGTAATAAGTTTCTATCGAGGGAATTATTCTGATAAATATTTTATATTTAGTTTGTTCATCTAATATCTACTACAAAACTTTAGTTGTATAACTCTTTAAATGAGTACCTTTTGCCTTTTCCGCGATAACCACAAAGCAAGTACTCAAACCTTTTGTACATAATATTTATTTTGATGTATATATACTTTTGGTGAATGGGAATGCCCCAGTGTTATTTTGAGAAACAAATATATAAACAATCGTGTAAACGGAACATCTTAAAACTAAAAGATGTCTTAGATGCTATATAAACTGTGCTGAAAAATTTCCCCTATTTATTAATACTTTTCTTCACTAAAAGAAATGAAACGAAAATGAAGTCACTCTGATAAGCATTTATTTTAGAGGAAAAATAAGCTATATTCTTCCCTATTTCATTTATATTATTTTAAATCCTCCTACCTTATTAATTAAACGTTAGTGTATACCTATCTGCGTTTATATAAAACTATTACGACATGCCTTAAATATCAAGATTGAAAAAAATTTATAATAACGCGCAACTGTTTATCTTTCGAAAAGGTGAAATATTTTGCTGGACAATAGTTTCTTCCTGTTCTTATATATTTTTAATGACTGTGTTTTTATCATTCCAAATAAAAGAAAACAGAAAAAGGTTTATATGATTTTTATTAACAAATAATTTTTGAATAAATCGTGTACGTCTGTCTAATACATATTCTGCACATACCATATTATATTATCCAAAGAAAACTTTTAATCCACCTATTCCATATCTAAATATTAGTTTGAATTATTAATTAATAGCTACGTAGAAGGCGACCTGGTCTAGTGGTTAGCGTCGCTGCCTCACAACCCAGGAGTCCCGGGTTCGAATCGTTGTATGTCTGTGTCGTCATGGTCGAGAAGATGGGGATTAAGACTACTGGAGAATAGATACGCTAACCACGTGTTACTCCAAATTCGGAATATATCATGGAAGTTGACAGTCTACAGTCGACCTGATAGACCCAGGCCCTCAATTAGGCTGTAGAGCAAAGAAAGAAGATGAAATATGGAGAAGAAATAAGGAGCATGTATTCGTATTATTACTTAAAATCGCCTTAATTGATACGCAATGAAAAGTGGCAAATATAAAACAGTAAAAAGGGGTAGGTTTTTCTGAATTGATTGCTATTAGATGCGAACTTTAATACAATTTAGTTAAAATTATTAATTATAATTTCCATCTTGTAAGCAAATGATCATTAATGAGAAAAATTACTTAAATTGACATAAATTAACGTCTCTATTTAATCGCCGTTATATAAAGACGCTAATCCGTGTCGAAACACAAATTTAAATTTTCTTTGTAAGTGTCCCTCATTAGTAATTGTTTCATAATAAGGCTTGAATTATTATTCTTAATACAATTAACCTCTATACATCTGACGGCTGTGGCAAAACATGCCATGGAAACGTGTAATTATAAATACTTAGAAAGTTTGTTTTACAATCATCACTGCTTTTAGATAATTGTTTACAAAAAAGCGAAAGGTCAGGTCGATTGTTGTCAGAATCAGCGAGTTGATTTGCGTGTTAGCACTTAATAAATGACCATTCGGTGTTGGATGTGGCAAGTTTCGTATCGGAAGTATCGCGGAGACACCGTCCCTTTACTGTTTCCTGTCAAAGGTACATTTCCTCTGATGAAAACCGTCCGTCTAAATAACGGAGGACCAACGACCCGTGGACGAGTTAATCCCACAACAATTACTCTCCAGTGGCGGATCCGGGACCGACCCATAAAATCAGCAATACGGGCGTGGCCCTCCATCACGCGCGTCCGACCGAAATATTAACAATCCAGGTTTAACTTGCGGAAACGTTGTTACGGGTATCGGATTTTTCTGTTACATCAAAAGGGCATTTTGTTATATACGAACGCCACAACCCGATTACCTCTGGTGCAAAATGGAACGCACAGCTTTATCGAATCGGTGATGAATAACTCGTGTCACATGAGAACATTCGGCAGTTTGGCCCCATAGTTCCCTAGAGCGATTTTCCCTTGGCTATTTGTTTAAATATTAGATCAGTAATTGTTAGACAGATAACCTTTTGTTTACAGGTAATCAAGTAACACGCACAAGATAATCATATTACTGCTTAGAAAATTAAGATAGAGATTAGATAAACAGTTCTTTGGTTTCCACCCGGGTCAAATGAAGCTTAAGTCACGACGTTTCGATGGCGTACTCAGCCATTTATCTCAAGTGAAACAGTCGTGGCTTAAGCTTATTTAACCCAGGTGGAAACCCAAGAACTGTTTATACAAAACATACACCGAGAAAATCTTGATAAGGTAGAGATTGTTAAATAACATTATCACTTTTCTTAGACAATTGTTTACAAAAAACAACAGAAAAGACGGAAACCCAGTTAAATCAGTTTGAGTTACAAAATGTACCGCTGAAAGATTTTATCTGTTTATGAAGGCATAATGCTCTAGGAAATTGTTTTCTTCATTGTTAAACTCATTATTTCAGAATTTCAAAGTCATAATAAAGATTCTGCGTGGCCACTAGTTTATCTTTCATTAATATTTTTATTAATAAGGTAGGGACTTTTAAATCATTCTCAATAAGTGACAATTTGTAACTTTTACAAGTGTTTGTACTGATAAAATTTTTAAAGTGATTTAAATATTACAAACTAAGATTTTAGTAATGGTGACATAAACAAAATACAGAATCAAACAGCTAATCTAATCAAACATTTTGTTGCTGAGGAAATTACGATAAATGTTTACTAATAAAAGTACTATCGCGTGGAAGGCATTAAAAATTGTCGAGGAAAGACTGAAGGCCTGCAAAGTATATTTTGTATGTGCGTGCTATCCTTTGTAACGGTCAGCGCTACACCCCTCTTCGGACAATGAGACTGACCTTTTTTCACACAATATGGAAGAGGGCGTTTACTGGCAATGGATGTCAGTCTCTTAAATAAATGGCATCCTTTTCTAATTCAAGAAAAATTGCTTCTGTCATTTCAGATGCTATGCGTAAATAATTGGAAACAGCTAACTGTGTAACTAACATATGTGAAGAAACATCCGACGGCTAAAGATTTTCTGTAATTTTCTAAATTGCATCTTATGGATGTTATTTGAAATTGTAAATTGGCTATTGGATAAGGGAGGAGGAATATTCGGGGCCATTCGAGTCGAAATGGACAGAAGATTGGTGTAGTGATGTCATTAAGTTGCGGGCCACCGGCGAGAGCAGAATGGAGCTGTTGAGTTCTGAGGAGGTGTTGAATTTTAGTTCAGCCCAAGACTGCAGTCTTCTTTAGGTATCGTTCACATAAAATTCAAAGAAAATTTGCTTCATTTTGGTTCACACCACAGGTGATCTAACCTTTATGAGTTTCTGTTTAAATTAATAATGCTTCATTTGTGTCTTATTGTTTGTATATCGAATTAATTTTATTGTTATTAAATTCAAAGTCGTTAATTAATATTTTATTTTTTCTTTGATTCTTACATAAATTAATACTTTTAACTAATAAGTTAAATGCTGATAATCGCAATTGTCGCCCAATTGTGTAGATTATTAATTAACTAAACTAAACCGTCCTCACTTCCTTAATTTTTATTGATTGCTGCAAATGGGTGTCAACGTCGTTCATAATTTTTCCTTTTCTAAAAATTAGACACAATTACATTTTATTTAGACGGAATTAGAGACGTATCGAATTATGTGTTATTTGTCACAGGAATACTATTGTATTATTATTATCTATCGAAATCATTCCACAAAAATAGTTGCGAAGGTTGATGTAGCACATGACTTGCAAAAGCTCACCAGTCTCGTTTTACAATTTAATTCAAGTTCGAGCTACGCAAATTAATTTAGTTAGCTGTTTTTTAATTTTTAGATTCTTTAATATTATCTGACTTCTTAAAAGGTAAAGTCATACTATTTTAACAACTGATTTCACTGTGACTCTGTTTTTCCTCATTTTTACATACTGTTAAGATTAACAGCTATAATTTGAATGTATTATCATGTAAGAACCTGATTTTAAAAATTTTCCCCTTCCCGGTTGTCTTGAATAAAACACAAATAACCCGTTTTTTAATAATAAAAGTATTTTGTTCCCAGATGATTTACGCCAGAAAACTGTACCATATAACAAGAGTGATCTGAAGTGTGGAAGTGGAACCATTTTTCTATGTTATGATTAGACATTGACTATAATTAAAGAAATTTTTGAAGCTAGAAAGTGAAGTGATTGTAAAAAGCAGAATACAGTGGTTTTCTTACAGGAAAAAGTGAAGTGTTCTTGTGAAGATAAAGTTCGCAGGGAGGAGGAAATTTGTTCTGGATGATGAGATACTAGTAAATTATTTTTGTAAATTTATTACTACAATTTTTTTCATATTTTGCTACAATATTAATTTTGCCATTATCTTCCCACGATATATTACATTGGGAAATGATTTCATGCCACCTTCATTTAAGAACTATGAATTACATTTGTCTTAATCTTTTAGTAACAATTAATATATAAGAGAAATCATTAATGTATTTTCTGTATGACGAATAAGCTAGGAGCAGGTGGGAATCAGAAGCCTATTCTGGAAGATAGTGTCTCAGTATTTCGTCCTTTATCATTGTCAAAGGGCTCAAAGGAATTGGAATCGGAACGACGTTGCTTGAATAATAAATTTCCTCCTGGAACCACTTAATGGCTCAGTTCAAGGAACTTCAATATTCCATTCTATGCTATTTCCCCGAAAATCTTTTTCTAACTCCTCGATTTCATGGATCCCATTGATTAGTAGCGTTAAAATCGTTAGGATTTCTTCTCATGAATATCGGTTAACTATAAGAGATATTTGTTTCAATAATCTTCTTAATCGCTTTCTATTCGTCTCTTGGAGGAATAAGCACTTTTCATTTTCATGCCTATTTACGAGTTTCATAATAATGTTCTTAAGATTACTATGAAGATATGACTCAATGTAATTTAATAGTTCACTTGGTATTATCGATACAGTAACGTGGATGAGAGATTATTTGAAGGCGTTCGTTATTAAACCTACTTAATACACAATAATTTTAAAAATTGTCTGGGCAAAGGTAAAAGTATACATGAGGTAAATAATTTCATATCAGACAGGTTCTAATTTGTGTAACGATTAAGTGGAACTTCTTTTATCTTTATAGCTGTTTCTCTTTGCCGAAGGAAATAAGTTTTGAGTTGAAAGTTTGACTGAAGAACGAAATAACTTGGACAGATAAATGAAGGTAGTGACAGGCAGCTGTTTTGAAAGGAATGGGAGAGGGGAAGGCGTAGAAATGGAGTGTGAAGGTGGCACCTTGTAGAGAACTCCAAATTCTTCTTATTGTTTCTCTCTGCAAAAGAAAATACACGAACTTCAACGTTACCCCAATATCCGTTCAGGTATAAAAACGAGATATATACAATTTTGCTCTTTCATTTCGTAGTGTTAGAATGTGTGTATTTTATCCAATAAAGAAAAAACAACCACTTAAAACAGTCTCAAAAATGTATTATTTAACAACTTTTGACGTTGTCATGTTATTTCTGTAAGGTCAAGTGAACAACGTGTACAGTAATTACATGAGTACAATTTTTTTTAAATGAATACTGGTAGTGACGGCGAGTAGTAAAATGGTAAAAACAATTAATTAAAATTTATCTTGTCTTGCATAAATTGGCAATCGTCGTTTTATGTGTAAATAATTAACGCTTAAATGTTTTCTTATAAACGTTACAGGTCAATCGATGAGTCGATAAGTTACAATGATCGATAATATATTAGCGTTATAATATACTACATACCTAAATTTTACAGTAATATTCTCTTAGCTTATTTATTATAGCAGCATAATGCACCCCTATTTCTGCACCTTCACAAATAAAGATGTTTATGAAACAATAATAACAGATCCTACAATTGACTTATAAAAAAAGAACAATTTCTTATATTAAAAAATTAATCAAATCCAAATTTATTAGCACCGAAGATTCTGAATCTCTTCTAAATAATCGTAATATAAAACCTAGAATATATAATCTAATAAAAACCCACAAAGATTGCGACCTATTGTAGACGCTATTGATAGCTGTTGCTACAATTTATCAAAATTCTTTGATCGGCCGCTGACTGTTTTTAATAACAATAATAATTTCGGTACAAAACATTATATACAAATGAAGGATTTGTTAATTAATACTATAATTGACGATGACGAAACATTAACAAGCTATGGTGTTACCTCATTGTTTATAACTCCTATACATCTTGCTCTAAAAATAATAGACAAGAACTGGAATATAATATTGTACCTTATACTAGCATTAATTATAATTCTATTTATATGGAGAAATACCTATATGCGTAAACAATAGCACTGACAAGATAATAGAAAGAGAGGTCAGAGAGAGAATTGAACAACTCCTTGAAGAAGGACATCTTATGAACCGATGTCAGTTCTACAATAGATGCTCTACTGAAAGTGGTATACAACATAAAGGACTCAAGAGAAAAGTATACCCTTGCCCTCTTTATAGATATCAAAGGAGCCTTCGATAATCTATAGTGGCCAAAGCAACTAGAAACACTGGAGGTACTAGGTATAGGACAACATTATCAGATGGATAAAGAGCTACCTTGAAAAGAAATACGGAGAGGATAAGAGCAGAAGAAAGTACCTGTGTGCAGGGAACTGAAAAAAGGATGTCCACAAGGAAAATTGTTGCCGTGGTTGCAAATAAGTGTACACTTGGTGGCAGATATAAATAGTTACATACTATGTTTTAACTAAAATTAATGGATAATAAAATAACAAAACTCCATAAATCGTTTGAATCCCTAATTGTTCTATTAATAAACGAGTACTTTCTCACATCCGTGCGTTGTTCCCTTTGTTTAATTTTTAAGCAGTGGTCAGCTTGACCAATATAACTTGGTGGACGTGGATTTTATTTTATTAATATATTAAAAAATTAGTTATACATAAATAAGTGGGCCCCAATAAATCTCAACTTTGAAATTTAAACAGTTTTATTGGTCACAAAAGTAAAAAATTCAGCAATATTACAATATTTAAATTTAATTAATTTAACCAAAGAAATAATATTGCACGAAACTTTAGTAAATACAATTTACTTTTACTCAGGGCTGTATTACGTGTTTATACGCATAGCAAAGCGAGAGATTATAGCCTTTTGGTTCCTTACTTACGTTCATCCTCCCCTGGTTTCCTTGTTGACCGACAGTCCTGGATTTAACACAAAGGCAGCTTCAGAAAAGCATGCAAGTAGTTTTCTTGTGATCCTCCCAGCCTGATCGCCTCTCCTCTCAAACTCAAAGTCGACTTTCCGTTTCCTCGTACTCAACTCTCACCTCCAACTCTCCTTTCCGAATGATTTTTTCTGAGGTCCTCTCCACCTCGAACTCACCTCTCCCCAGGACCTACAATAGGGTTGGCTTCTCTACCCTTCCTCTCCAAAATTCAAAATTTGGGAGGGGCCACCCTAGAAATCCTATGAACCAACCACCTTGCCTACCTGGGGGGATCTGTTTTTTTGTTCGGCGAGCCTCAAATACCTTTCAGACAAAGGCTACCTCTGTTAAGCTTAAAGTTATATGGTTTGTATTGCCGGGTTTTTCCCCGAAAGGGTGCCTTGCGAATACCTCAGGACTGTTATCTACGGAATTATGTAAAAAAATCTTAATATTGTAAACTTGATTTATTTCAATAAAACAAAATATATGACGAAATTTTATACGCGTCACAATATAATGTATTTTTCTCCAGGCCGGTGTGTTAATAACAGTATTAAATAGAGCACAAACTCTGACCTCCTTTCTTTTGATCTAAAATAAGATTTCCAATTCAAATTTAATTCGAATTTATTTTTATTTCGCTGCTTTTGTTGTGCCGCCTGATGTGCACATCACGCTTCTCTCTCTTAGTGCTATTTGATAACAAGACGCAAGAAAGAATCAGTTAGATGTGTTTTTTGGGAGGTGAGGAGGGTGTGAAGTGGTCTGCTGAGCATGCGCACGTGTCATTCCAGACATGAATCGTGTGCTAGAATGAAGATACTACTTTAGCGGAAGGGAGTACTCTGGTTGACAGACAGTATAAAGTCTTTGAAATCGAAGCAGAAATACACTCTTAAAATACTATTATTATTACAGTTCATAAAATTGCGGAACACTATTCTTCTCAATTTAATTAAGGTGCAGCAGGAAATGTGCGTATTTGTACCAGCCACCACTGTATAAGACAGTGGTTTAGAGAAGCGACCAAAAATTCATTCGCTGATTGTTGAAGTAACAAAGGCATATAACTAGAAAGAAGAGACGGAGAAACATCTCGAGAATGGAAATCTATATCCCATCCCATGCTAAGGAAATCAAATCTAATTAATATCCATTCTGTTCCCGAAACGAGTCTGCGGGAGTTATTACTCGGTTCTTTGTCCTCACTAGGCATCTGTGCTATTGTCTTTCTGTTAATTAGTTTGTTGATGAGTCTCAACTTCACACCCGTCTCTCCTTTCGCTTTGTCTCAACCCTCCCGAGTAACTTCCTTACAAACGGCGGTCTTATGGAGGAAGGTTTTTTTTTCAGCATCTTCTTGTTGGGGCGTCTCTAAAACAATTTGTCAATGTATGCAAGTTAGAGTTTAATAATTTGAACACAAATACCATGAGCTTATGCAGTTAAGTACACGGGAGTAAGAAATCTACTCCGCGCAAAACCTTACTGGTACACAATTGTCTCTAATCGGATAAATAGTCAGTAAATTAATTATATATTTAATGAATATTTTTGGAAAGAATATGAGAATAACATTTATTCTCTCAAGACTGGAACCACACAGTAAAATGAATACCTACATGAAATTCAGTATTGAAAATTATAAAATGATATTCTGAAACACCTTTTACATATATATATTTTTTGATTTCTTAACTATTAAATCCTATAACACATTAAAGGTACACGAGAAAAAGTCTGAAGGTCTGTGAAGTAATTTTGTGTGTGCATGATCAGCACTAAATCCTTCTTCGGACAATGAGAATTACCTTTCTTCATATAATACGGAAGAGGGTTTTTACTGGCAACGGGTGTCAATCTCTTAAATAAATGGCATTCGCTCGTAGTTCAAGACCAATTTGCTCCCGTCAAGTTGGAAGCTACGCGTACACAATTGGAAACTGCAAAATTGTAACTAATGCAAAATGTATGTGAGGACACTCGTTCTCATCCGATGAAAAACATTGCCTGTTGGCTGCAATTGTGTAATTTCTAACCAATGGGTGCCATTTGAAAAGTGAGGAGGATAATTCGGGGTCAAACGAGGTGAAATGACCAGATGTTGCATGCAGAGAGAGTAATTAAATTTTTGGCCGCTGGCGAGAGCAGAGTGGAGCTCTTGAGACCTCAAAATATGTGAAATTTTAGTAGTTTTTCCACTTCTTGGCCAAAGGCGTCATACATGCAGGCAGAACGTTCCGATGTAGTCAACGAGAATCATCTTAGCCGCCCCTCTGTGCTCGTCAACCCGAAACAGACCAACATGTAGAAAACAGTTGCAGTCTTCTGTGGGTATCGTTGATATAAAATTTTTAGAAGTTCACATTGCCAGACTTATATGCCATAGAAACATTGCTTCTATTGGTTCACTCTACAAGTGACTTGATTTTAATGAGTTTCAGAATATAATTCATAATGCTATACCGTTTTTGTTTGTAAATCAATTTTTTCAATCGTTTTATTGTTTGGATATCGAATCTTAATTTTATTGCTGTTATATTCAAAGTTATTCATTACGACTTTTCTTTCCTCTTTGAACAATTCTCGCCCTACTATGAAGCTTATTAATTAATGAAAAGTAAATAAATCCCTCTCACTCTCCTTTATATATTCCTTCCTCCTTTGCTCTACAGCCCATTGAGGGCCGGGGCCTACCGAATCGACTGCGGACTGTCATCTTGCATGACACATTCCGAATTTGGAGTGACACGTGGTCAGTGTATCGATCCTCCAACAGTCTTGATCCCGGTTCTTTATATATTACAATCCCTTATTTGATTCGAAAGTAATTTTACTAAACATTAGAATTAATTATTATTTATCAAGTCATTTAATAATTTTTCTGTATTAATTAGACATAAATACGTATTTATCATTAGAATCGTATCTCATAGAATTAATGTAATAGTCCCATTTAACTAATTGTAATTAAAAAACATTACTACAAATTTGAAAATTTTATCGCTGGAATTCGAACTTTACTCCAATGATTTTAAGTTTTTTTCAAATTTATTTAATAACCATATTTTTTATTGCATATAACTTTAAAGTTTCGTCTACAACCTCTAGATTGAAAAATATATTTATGGAAAAGAACTATAGAACAAATCGTACTATAACAGTCCCATAAAGAGTGTAAATTTAGTTTATGCTTTGAATATTGTTTTATTTTATGAATTATTAACGTTGCTTGAAGATAATATTTTACTAACGAATAATTATATAAAAATATTTGAGTATATATATATATATATCATTATATGTAAGTAAATTTTTAAATATGTATAAATTTGAGTGACTATTCTAGTAATATAAAATAGACAACACGATAAAACTTTTTAATATATTATTCTAGAAACACGTAAATTTGCATAGATTTAGTGTAAAATGTATTTATATGTGATTCAAATGTCATTTTTTTTATAAAAAAACTATTCCTAAGTTTTTAATGACACTAACCCTCTTTAATTCACATCCATTAATATTATATGGATAAATACCAACGGTTTTTTTAAATTCACTATACGGTAATTAGAAATTCAAGCATCTTGTATATTAATACAATTTGCATTAGATTAAATATATTTATATTTTTATGGTCATTTGAAAACAGCAATAGTTAAATATTGGAAACTGGTAATTCAATATTATTTTAAAAATCTTAAACAATACAGGATGAAGATGAAAGAGCACTGCGGTATACTTGAACTTACTACGGTCATTAGAATTGTTAATATATTCAAACTATTTTCAAAAATTTTCAGGTTTTCAATCAAAATAGAGTGATTATAATTATCGTCATGTATACCAAAATATGTATATAAGCTAACTATTTGCGAACACTTATGTAATTCTAGTTAAAAATAAGTATAATAGACTAAAATTGTATCAATATTTCAGTTATTTATAATTTAATGTTTATTTTTTGATATTCGATTTTGTGCTCATTACAGAAGTTGGTTTATAACTCGAAATAGAATTTTTATTGCATAAATATTTTAAATTGAAAAAAAGGCATGTTGATAATGTCTATACATTTTGGAATGCAAGTTTCTTCAATCATCCTACACTAGAAATTAATTATCGTTAAACAGCATCCATGCTACCTTTATTACGCTGCTATAATAGAACAAAGAACAGAACCTCCGGGTCTGTGCGATGTTTTAATAAATTATGCCCGTGTGTGTGTGGGTAAACGTTGCAAATTAAGCTTTTGAATATGTAATGAGTGCACGCTTGAATCACCATGTATGAAGTTCTTCTATAATCATTTAAGAATCTTTAGAGAACCTTACTTTCTGCTCAGTATAAAACTGAATGATGAAAATTCATCCATAACAACAAACACAAGATTCGTCTAAACTAAATTTGGAGCGAAAATGTGAGGTACGTCATATTGGTACCCGTCTATAATGTAATTTATCTCATATAATAAGGAAACTTCATCCCGAAGACTTTTAAGGAATCTTACATGGATATGAAATTTACTCTTCCTGGTTTAAAAGTTTGAACAGAATCATTTACGGCACTAACAACATTTTCATAAATTAAGGAATTTAGTATTTTTTTAAAATTGGCAGTCGGTCAACTTGTAAGTTTAGGACAAAATACTTTTATTCATAAAAAGCATTACATTTGTTAATTAATTAGGTTTTTCATTCAGCAAACGAGTTCGTCGCATAACATAAATTCTTTTAATACGCTGTAAGTTAATAGGAATAGTTTAATAGTGGGTACATAGTAAGAAATACCTAAGGTCCTTAAATGATACCACTCCTTTGGACGATATTGACGGCATTGTTTACTCCTCCTTGGTGAAGAACAGTGTTGTGTTATTTAAGTTTTAGTTTAATTAAATAGCAAAGTTGAATAGGGTCATGGGGATAAACTGTATAAAAACAATATTTTACTTCAGATGCATTTCACAACTGCTTTACAGAAAATATTACATTCACTCAATGCTATGATTTAATTAAAAGTTACAGATTTGGAATTATAGCAATGGGACTGAAGATATTTCGATACAAATGGATAAAAATGGAGGATATATATCAATTTCAGTTATTGTTGTAAGAGAAATCAGAATGGGAACATCTCGACCGAACAGGGACTCGATCCCGATACTTCCTATTTACGGTTGGGTGCTATAGCGTCTGAGATAATCAGAATTCATTCCTGAGACGTTTTTTTCTTGGCTTAACAGGCTACAGGACGGTGATCCTGAAACAGGCAACTCCCCTTTAATATCATAGGGAGGGAATAGGAAAAGAGGGGATGTGGAATGTAGATAAATGTAGCCAAGGGTTTACTAGGTCTCCGGGCTACAGTTTAAGGACCCTACCCGGTGTTTCACCTAAAGAGATACAGGGAAAACCCTAGAACCCCTGCATCAGGTAGGTTGGGTTATGGGTACAATACTCACGCCCTTCCGAATGACGGGAGACGAGTTTTCTGTGGGATCGCAGCATTCCCTTCTCCGTATCTCCACAAATTTTAAAGGCAGCTGGTCAACTGATAACAATGGGATTAGCGGACAACTCTTGCCTTATGCCCAAGTTCTTCGACCCCAATACATATACGTATATCTCCTAAAATAGGTGAAGTGTCTTGGCATGTGAGAACTTTGAAAAAAAAATTAGAGAGAGTACGAGGTATTCCCGACGCAGTCAGGTGAGCCCCGCGGTCAATCTGGAGAAGAAATGCCTGCGAGAGAAAACTCCCACGGATATATCCTCCATGATATATTTCCATCCATTGTGCACCTGAATTTCTGGCTCACCTGCAAGTTACTAATAACTTTCTTAATTTCTAGGGACAGTGAAGAATGGACTGATGTAAATTAATGAAACGAGCAATGCGTTTAATTCAAACACAGAACTGATACATAGTTGTAGGCAGTTTTGTCGTATCGTGGGAAAGTGCTTTTTTGGACACTTTGGACATAACTGAATTTGTCTGTAGCACCTGGTCAGTTGATGGCTAAGACAGTAGCAGTCAGCAGATAGAAAATTTCGGCTGCTCTAAATTTAGCATTTGAGAAGGGTGCATAATGCTATAAGTTCTTGGAGAGTGGAATTATCAAGGAGGAGGAAGTGTTTAAAAATTGAGGTGGAGCAAAAAAGTTTTAATAAAGATAGCAAGAACTCATAACACAGTTACGGCTGCCAGGTAGTCGGATAAAATACAAAGTACAGTCGAACTTCCCGAAACGGACACTTCTAATAACCGGGCATCTCTCTTACCCGGAAATTTTATTTTCTCCGGCATTATTCCATATACTAAACTAATGAAAGTACTTCTAATAACCAGACACTCTCATAAACGGACACGGGCACTCTTTTTACAAGATTTTAGATAATAATGTCGCTAATAACCGGACAGAAAGTCGAAAACAATTCAGGATTCCCGATGGCTGTACCTCTCCTTGTTCCATTTGAGGTTACTATACCAACCCTCTTATACAACCACTACTGCAATACAGAAACCACAGAAGATTAAAACGATGCTGGCCAATGGACCTCAAAGTTTGGGTAACAGGGTTCTGATCACTGGAGAGGACCTCATCAGGAAACTTCGAAGACAAAAAATATCTAATAGAACCTATTATTCTGCTTGTTATTTCAATAAATTAATTCAAAAAACACTTTGAGGATTTCCCAGTCTCGAATCACTTCCACGATTTCTTCTCATTTCTCAGACAGCCGTATTTTGAATCGTAGTGAGTTACATGTGTTTCGGTTTGAAACTATTTACGGAGATGAGTGCGAAAAAAATTCTTTCTAATAAAGAAAAGGTGGAGATAATTAAAGTGTATGAAAAAGAGAAAATCAGTGTCCGAGCTCTAGCTTTAAGATTCAAAATAGGGGAAAACCAAAGTCGCTGAAACTTTAAAAACACAAAACTTTTAAAACATTGGATAGAAAACGGGAACGACGGATTAAAGAAATTACTTTTAAAATCATCCGGTCTAGCTATTGAGAAATATACATACGAGTGTTTTGCATACCTATTTCCGGGCTTTTAATAAGGAAAAAGGCTTTGGAAATTGTCAAAGGAATAGGTAATGTGTCAGTTGGCTTGACAAATTTAAATTGATACACGGCTTTACGTGTAAGGCGTTAAGTGGCGAAGCGGCGGCTGTGGACACTAATGTTGTGGCAGATTGGACAACGAAATTGACGGATCTTTGTGAAGACTACTCTAAAATTAACATTTTAATTTCGACGAGACTTTACTATTTTTTAGAGCTCTGCCAAACAAAGCGATGGCATTAAATGGCGAAATGTGCAAAGCAGATAAAACGTCGAAAGAAAGGTTGACAATTATGTTGTTTACAAACGTGGAAGGCGATTTTGAAACTCTATTAATAGGCATAGAATAGCGGGCAAATAAAAAAGCATGGATGACGAGAAATATCAAGGCTGACTAACTCAAGACTTTTAATAGTAAAATTTTGAGACAAGGTAGAAAAACCTTTTATGGAAAACGCTGCCTGTCGCCCCAAAATAAAATTTTCTAACTTTAAAATCATTTTTATACTGCCAAATACGTCAGCCGTGTGTCAACCTCTAGGCCAGGGCAAAATCAAAACCAAAACTGCAAAAAAGTATTTTGCGTCATCTTTTCGCCTAGATGGACACCTGCATCTCTTAAAAACGAACTTTCAAAGACAATTAACGTTTAGACGCATATCAGTGATTACTTTTGCCATAAACAATATAAAGAATGAAATTGCATTTAACTGTTTTAGAAAATAGAAAATTTCCTTATGACTTACAGTGACGAAAACGTCGAAAATTAACCTACCGATCCTATCAACTTTGTTATTGTATGTATATATTTTATTGCATTTAGAATGTTGCAACCTTCTAATAAGCCGATACTTCTAACAAGCTGGCAAATTCCCATTCCTCACTATTGTCCGCTTATGGGAAGTTCGACTGTATTACTGTAAGAAGTTTTTCAGTTTTGGTCAGTTATTACAAGTCATGGTGAGTTGGACATGATGTTAGTAGAGGCGGGTGATAAGAACTGGTAATTAATATGTTAAAAACAATATTCAAATTCAGCAAATGTAACTTGGTGTCAACAATTAGCAAGCTCAACTAATTTAAAAATATAAATAATGTTTCTAAATAATTCTGTAAACTGGAGAATAAAATGCTTGAAAATATTCGCTGTAAAATAACTAAATGTGAAATCTGGTGTTCCTGGTAGCAAAACATGTTATTAGAGTTGCGCACACAAGAGGAGCACAAGACACTAATTTATTTAACGTGGAAATTTTCTATTATCTAATTTCCCGTCATGTCACTTCTGTTATTCGTGTATTCATTATGTAAACATCAGGAAGCATTAATGAATCCGCAATTACGTAATAACTTTGTTACTTTGCTGTGGGCAATTTGAGGTTCTAGGAAGCCCTCTGCTCTCACCACAACGTTTCCACGTGTAGTGCATTGTTACGGCGAGACCGTTCCCTATTGTTGTTATCTTTGAACACGATCTACATAGCTCTCTCTTCTCCCTCTCTGCCTGTGCCCCGCTTGTCTGTGTATTTGGTGGAAGCAGGCAGAGTCGATATTATCGGAAATTCCGAGGGGCGCTAATGAAAGGCCTGTTCCTGCGACCCTACGATAGGGCCAATCGTGTTCTGCCTGCATCCCTGCCTGTTAACCAGGAACAATCGAAAGTACACATGTTACGATTTGAGAACTTCTTCTGCGTAAATATTCATCTAAAATAAGAGTGCTGTAACGGTGTAACGAGTTGTTTATTAGCTTCGGCGTGTCTGAGATAATATGTTGCCGATTCAGTTATGTAAGCATATGACTGTATTATCTCTGTCTGACTAAACAATATTGAACATAGTATCAGAACAGTTTACTTACTCCTGAGAAACAATATTTTTCAATAACATCATCCTGCATTCTAGTCTGAGTTCATTTGAAACTCGTATTGCCTAGTATTACGATTTGTTTTACTTACTGATGAGCGTAATGTTCACGGACACGCAAAGTATAGGCTATGAAAAACTATTGAGCAGTATTAGACGCGCAGGAGGAGAATTTGGAGGAGAGTATTGCAGCTAAGGATTTTCAGTTAGAAGGAACTTGGCGTAACGCTACTATCATTTTAAAATTCTTTTATTATTTTCTTACGAACAGAATATACAGACAGCAGGAAGGTCATTTACCAAGGTCTTAGCTTTGTAAAAATATAGTGCGGACGGTGTATTGATTTAAGTTATTATTTAATAAAATATGCCCCACGTTGATGGGTGCCAATTGCAAAGATACTTGGGGATGGGGTGAATTTAATTGACTAATTAATATTCATTTAATATAAGGGATTAATTAAATAAAGGTTTAAATAGAAAGGAAAATTTAAATTTAAAATTATTAATTTAAGAAATTAAGGGCATTTGATAAAAGGAACAAAGTATTAAAGTTAAAGAAAACGTTACTATAACAATGTTTTAACACCGAGACAAATCTGGGTCCTTAGTGGGGTTGGCCGAGAGAAGCAATTTAGTTTTTGTGGCAATAGGTGTGGCAAATGTGTATTCTACTTTATCAAAATTTACGATATCCGCTAAGTTCTGCTGCTGCATTTTCTGGTCTGCTTTGTGATGATGGCTGTTCACCTTCGTTGTACGTATGGGGTTGATCTCGTCTGGTGGACGCCTGGGCAAAATTTGGCAGGGACTCCTTTTTCTCCTTTCGGCGGCTAGAAATTTAGTTTCTAACAGCTCTTGACGACCTCTCAACATTATCTCTTCATAATTTTGGGTTCTTGAATTGCATATTTTGTTGATATGAGACAAAATATTTATTTGTTGAATTCTAATATCCCGTGTGGCGTCGAGCCTGTTTCTGCACGTTGACTTCATTACAGCATAATACTAAAATCCCCTTTAGCATAAAAAGGTTATAGAAAACTGAAGTAAAACAATAATAGCTTGTTTTGAAATATTTGGATACTCTTGACAAACTCGCCAAGAAATATTTATGTATTTGTTTCAAATGAGAGTCAGAGATTAAATCAGTTTGATTTTCATAGTCACTTGTATTGAAGTTACTGGTTTAGCTGTCCCGGAGAATGGATTCGAGCCCAGGAATTGTCATTACTTTTTTTCGGAAAATATTGCAAAAGAGTTGATTTCAAGTTATGTATCTGTTCTAAAAACATTTTGGAAACTTCATTATCTACTTTAAAATTTAATTCATTCCAACATTCATGTAAGATAGGAAAACAATTAAAATCATTAGATTCAACTAATGAAATCCAACATTGTATTCTTTTTTAAAGATGCAGTTTTATCTCTTCTATTACAATTCTATTGAGTTTTAGATATTTGTTCCTTAATTGTACTTTATAAAAATATCCGTCATATAAGCCGGTTTTTTAAATCATGAAGAATATATTAAAAATTCAACAAAACATTGCCCTGAATCATTTTGTGCATTTATGTTCACTACCTATTTCATCGCGCAAAGCTTTATTTAATCTGGATTGAAGTGGTTTTGATTTTATATAGTTTATCACTTTCACAGCTTCATTCATAACATTTTTTAAATTTGTGGAAATTTTTTCTTAGCAGTATTTTTTCTAAAACCAATTTCAGTTCCTCATTCCACTTTCTTTTTTTGCTGATTTGTTAGCTTACCTAACGAGACATAATTAATGTCTTAACCGGAGCGAAATTTAACACCTTGAATAACGAGATATTTTTAAAATGAGTCATTTTGACAATATATCGAAAGCTTCCTAAATACGTAAATTAATAGATACGTTTTTTACATTTTTTTTTGTTTGTTAGCAAAACAAATTAATTATCTTAAGCCCACCACTAATATTTTTCTGCGGATCTCCGCTTCTAAGTTTTCTAAGTCTAATTTTAAAATAAATATTATCTGTATAACTCTGGACTATGGAACTCTCTATCTCACTCGTACAGGATTCTAGTTAACTGAACACAGCAACACTTTTTCATTGTTACCCATGTTTCCTATTGTAGCGGGAAACAATGAATTGGGTTTCTTTGTTTCGCGACATTGTTGAATCGGTTCTGAAACAAGCTAGGAACAAAGAAAGGTGTGAGAAATGATTCCACTTTCTCCCGTTAGATGCATACGGATTTTTGGTCTTACAACTCTTATTGTAATCCATAGTTTAGATAGAAAACCTATTTAGGGTCGGCGGAACACAATTTGGGAAACCCGGTGTTGGACAATATTATTTTATATTTTACTAATTTTTTAGGGGGGGTTAACAGGCTACATGAGGGTGATCCTGAAACAGGCAACTCCCCTTTAATAGGATGGGAAGGGAATTGAAAAGGGGGGATGCGGAAGGTAGAGCAAGGTAGCCAAGAGTTAACTAGGGCCCCCAGGATATGGCTTAAGGATCCTACCCGGTGTTTCACCTAAAGAGATGCACGGAAGACCCTAGAAAACATGCATCAGGTATGTCGGGCATTGGGTACTATTCACACGCCCTTCCGAATGACGGGAGACGAGTTTGCTGTGGGGTCGCAGCATTCCCTTTTCCATGTCTCCGCCGGTTTCAGGAGGCAGGTGGCCAACTGATCCAATGGGATCAGCGGACAACTTGCCATATGCTCAAGGTCTTCGACCCCAGTACATATACCTCCTAAAATAGGTGAAGGTGTCTCGACATGTGAGAAACTTTGATATAAAAAAACAGAGAGAGTACGAGGCATCCCCGACATAATCAGGTGAGCCCCGCAGTCACTCTGGGGTGAAGCGCCTGCGAGAAAACTCTCGCAGTGCCTGGCATCTTGATGCTTATTTGTAAAGTAATGAATTTATGTAAAAACACTTCTACTAATACGACTGCTACGTCTAACTTAATACTATAATTTCTTTAAAATGTAATAAATTTATTTAACAATGCTTTTACTATTTTTATTTGAAGTGTTTTTATAAAAATGTAACTATTTATTAAAGAATAATGTTATAGCAAGTTATAACCCTTACGTGAATACAAAAATATTTTATTTTAAAATTTTTATGTTAAATAATAGCGAATTGCTTATTATATTTTATGTTATATCTATACAATGCCATAAAACTAGACAAAAACTATTAAAACTTCACAAACGTCGAGTGTATAGACTTAATGTGGCACCTTTTATTACTTTTAAATTTAAATGTGGCCTCTAAAGGTATAAAAGGTTTCCCTAGATTGTAAAATGTTTCTCATCCAAACATTCACCGTGGAACAATTTTTACTGTAAACAATCCCATACAAAGAATGTCAAATTTGAAAAATGTTTTGGATACTGATTTGAAATGTTATGAATTATTAACGTTGCTTAAGAATATGATTTGATTTATATGTCTTATGTATGTGATTTCGTCTTTTTAAAATATATAATTTTGTGTAATTATTTTATTAATATAAAATGGACAATAGGGCGTAATAAATACACAAATAAAATTATTGTTTATATTCTGATACTAAAGCAAAGCTCGATGAATTGTATCTGAAGGAAAATGGAAAATACAGGACGGGGAATCCAGCAACTCTACTTCTGTGCTGCTCCGTTCAAAACACGATTCTGTAATCGATTTTCTACCACTTTCTGGCTATTCACTGGTCTCATTCCAATTAGACACGTTAAGAAGGAGCTAATAATCGTAACGACCGATTTGGAATATTTAGATATTGTTTTTTTTAGGAAACAGATAACCTGTTCAGAAATAAGTTCAATGTATTAATTCAACAATGCATGGTAAAATGTTTTTTCTTTATTTCTCCCAACGTAAAGAAGACGCAGCCATTTCTTTTACATAAGAATTCTTGTCAGTATTGAAACAATTTCCTCAGCGATTCCACATTACTGGAGGAAATTAGCTAGTCGTCTTATATTATAATCTGGCTTCGCAGTGGGAGTAAGACGTAACTGAGTTTAACACGAACTTTATTTACTGAAATATATAATGTACAGTTCAGGACATTTTGACAGCAAGAATTGTTAAAAGATGAAAAATACAGGGCGTGGTAAAATACCTTGGTGCTGTTTGTTTATTCCTTTCGTAAGTATATAATGAATGATTTTCATCAATAACATCCCCCCCTTCCCAACGACTGTTCCTTCCTGACACCAATACTCCTGTACATCTTCTCTCTTCTCCTCCTGCGCATCTCATACAGTTCACTAACTATACAAATTTATTTTATTCGCTATCGTACATCAGAAATAAAACGAACGAATCGGAGCTGATCTTTGTCAATTGATGCCGAATATAGCAGACAAGTGATGTGTTCCTGTATTATTTACCTTTCATATACAACTGCTACAGGCAGTATTAAAAAACTGACATAAATATGTTGGTAAACATTATTCCATTACAGATTCGACAGTTTTTTTTAATAGTCATGTTTTCCCTCCGTGCGCCTCTGTCTGTATGCATTTCATTCATGTTATTATGCTGTATGCGGCATTTTGCATAAATCAGCTCTGAACGTATGTTCACTTTTATAATGACCGTTTCTAAGTGCATTTTCGTTGGTATATATTATCACTATATAGTGTTGACAAACATGCGGTTAATCAAATGCACAGTATGCAAATACGACAATAAGCCACGGCTAAACTATATGCAAATACAGGTCACCGCAATTAAAATAAACATCGATTCCAGGTCACTCGCCCATAAACCAACTGATACACAATTAGAGTAAAGTACGCACTTTGTGCTTAACCCTGTATACATCCTTTCCGAAAAGAACAAAACTTATGATATTTACACCACAAAAATATTTTTTTTCGTATTTAATAATGTTTTTAATTGTATCTTGAATACGTTTCATTCAATAAGCTTTCTATCAAAAACGCACTTTTGATCCAAAAGTACGTTTGTAGTGGGGCAAAAGTACACATCTACAGGGAACTACATAGGTTGCACAGAATGCAATGTAATTAAAAATATATGGAAAATTACACAGGAAGTTATCTTTACTTTTAGCAACATAAACATTTGCTTTAATTTCCTAGCAATTTTTTTATCAGTTGTCACAAATTTAACAACCACTGCCTTCCACTGACTCAAACATATGAGTATTCTTTTAAATAATTTTTATTTAACGTATTTCATAAATGTTGATGACTCTACTTAGTTAAACAATCTCTTGCAAATTTATGATCGAACATTAAATCACACAGAAGCTCCAACGTCACTAACTGCTTCCTGCGTCTTTGTTGACCATGAGCTTGACGAATACTTTTGATTGAGGGTGATAGCTCTAAACTCGCTTTTCTTTTGTTCTAAATACTCAAGACTTTATGCATTGCCCAGATTTGTGTCTTGCCATCTAACTGTATGAATTCTTCAATTTCTGTTTTTCATCTGTTCCGACATAGATATCGACATTACCGTTTCTTGAAATAAGTAGACATATCTGTGTTAATTTCAGACCATTTTTATGCAGACTAGAGTTCCTTACTATTAAAAATGTTGACAATTTTTTTCTAATCCAATTGTTCCAAATATCGATGTAGTACCACACAATATTGTGTAAACTTATGGAATCGGGAATAGATAATCTCTTAATTGAGTGGATTAGGGAATTTTTGAACAATCGAGTACCTAGAGTCCGGGTAAATGAAGAACTATCCAATCCTATAGAAATTACATCCGGTGTACTGCAGGGAAGTGTAATCGGGCCAATAATGTTCTTGGCTTTTGTGAATGACCTGTCGACGGGAATAGATTCTAAAATGAAATTGTTCGCGAACGAATGCATAATTTACAAGATTATAGAGAATACAGATGATGAAATCACTCTTCAAGCAGACTTAGATAAGATATATCAATGCACAGAAATTAATAAGATGAAAATAAATCCATCTAAGAGTAATACAATTATTTTTACTAAAAATAAAATGGTCATCCTCGGGAAATATAAAATTGGTAACGAAAAAGTACCATTTGTTGAAAGTGTAAATATCTAGGTGTAACTTTTAATAAGAAATTAAACTGGAACGAACTCGTAAACTTGTAGCGCGGAAGGGATGGAGTTCGTTACACTTCATGAACAGGATATTGAAGAAAAGTACAAGACAGACCAAGGCAGTTGCTTACACTTCTGTAGTTAGACCTAGGATAGAATCGGGGCAGCAAGTTAGGATCTTTACAGAGCGGAACACATCATGCTCTGGATAAAATTCAAAAACGGGCTGGGATTTTGTGTGGGGGGAACCACTCGGTGGTAAGAGGAAAAAGGCTAGACTTGGGGAACTCTACAAAGCTTACACGGGCGAACCGATCTGGCCAAAAATAAGGGAGCGGCTAAGTATGCCCAAATGTTTCTCTAAAAACGACCATAATTACAAAATAAAGAAAGGGATCAAAGAAAGGATGTGGGCAAATATTCCTTCGTAAACAGTGATGGCTGACTGGAACGCTTTGCCTGCAAGGATACTAGAGGCTTTCCCTAAGAATAAAAGTATTTTCAAAAATAAGTTAGAAACACTGAAAAATTAGGTGCTTATTTTGTAAAAACAAGGGACGCAAAATATTTTTAAATTGTATTTTTACTTTTTTCTATAATTTAGCTTTGTTTTTTTAGTTTATCAACAAGCTATCTTTGTACTTCAATTTTATCAACAAACTGCTACCGGGCAAATGCCTACATACAGTAATAATAAATAAAATACAATATCAAATTATATCAGTTACTTCATTAATGTCCCGTTTTCTACCC
This sequence comes from Eucriotettix oculatus, assembly GCA_034510155.1. Taxonomy (NCBI): domain Eukaryota; kingdom Metazoa; phylum Arthropoda; class Insecta; order Orthoptera; family Tetrigidae; genus Eucriotettix; species Eucriotettix oculatus. The sequence continues at coordinate 45,224,591 of CM067378.1, forward strand.
GTTTCATATCTGTTATTCATTCTGAAACCTTAAATTGACCGTGAATATTTGAATAAATGAAATTCGGACGACATACGACTTATTTCCCGTCGTCTTAATGCCTTTCCTCTTTAAGAGAGCAGTCGAGGACATTTTTCTTCCGGCCTGACCGTTCACTACACCCTCGAGGATAAACAATGGGCCAGTGAGGGATGTATTTATATCTATGTGGGCGTAAAAGTCCGGATCTGTCACCGAACAATGGCACTGTTTGTGCGAAACATTTTGGTGACATGTAAAGAGCGAGCGTGGTGGCGCTTGTTTGAGCGAAAATAAAATAAAACGCAACAAAACGGAGCTAAATCACTGTCACAGCGTAAGTGGATGCAAATTGCTAAACTACGTCGTTACAGCGCTCCCGCTCGAGGGCGTAGTTTTGATTCCAAACGATTCAAGTAGCAAAATTACGTCGAATCACGACGTATAGTAAAAGTTGCATATTTACAGCTGAATTGGACTAAATGCAATTCTCTGTGTAGTAAAAACTGTCCACTATACTTCGGCATGTGCTTCATAGATACGTATTTAGATTCGTTGTTATTGTTTACATTAAAAAGACTAAGTTGTCATGAAAATGAGGTTGTTCAAAGAAAGGAAAACGGAATACAAAAATAAATATCGGAGAACTGTCCATCGCTCTAAAAATTCGAATGTCAGGAATTTTCGCAAAATATACCAGCCTATAGATTTACAGAATAAACGACTGTATTCGAACTTTTTGTTCTCAATAATTTTTACGAAATTCAATCCTTTTCCTTTAATTTTCTCATCTTCCTTCATGTTTCTATAAAATATATTCACGCAAAATACACTGTGTATAATTAAAATACACGAGAGCAGAATCAGCATTAATAAATTACCTTTATTGCTGTATAAGGCCTATTTATGAAGGGTTTACCAATTCAGGTGTTATGTAAACATGAGCATACAACCGTATTAAATTTGCACATTTCAGAATAATTTAGCGAAAATGAGATTTTCTGAATACTGTTAGTGTTACAAAAATTCCGGAATATATAAAACTGGTTATTCAACGAGAATATTATTACCTGGGTTGATTACATATTATGCATATTTCCGTTATATTTTTTAATATTTTTTTACAACTGCTAAACTGTAATATATATCTAATTTAAACAAATTATAATTGAGGTATAGGCATTTTATCTAGGTTTAAAGGACAATATACTCTTCTATCCTTTACACCGTCCAGGAGAAAGAAAGGTCCAGAAAAGGACTGCATTTATGTGTTATTTATAGAAGTTGAAGTTACCTATTTGATTTAAAAGTAATTTAAATTGTGTGTTACATTATCAAAAAAATGAGGAATGGATTGGTTTCAACATTAAAAAGTTTGTATCTTTACGTCAATCTAAAGAATAATTGCGTGATATGTACCACTGTTGCAGAAAAATACCATTTAGTATACAATATTTCTATAACTTTATGTATAAAGTATATAGTCCCATCTTCGCGATGTGCCATAATATCGCGTGTCAAATCCCACGTTCGTGCCTCCAGTTTAAGATTGATGAATTAGGGTTGTCAGCCACCAGAGCACGATGAAATTTGAAAAATTTCCTAGGGTCAGCCCCGTCTTTTGAAATTGCGGATCCCGCAATATTAAAAAATGTAATGTGTTTGGCGTAGACACGTCACGTGAAGTAGTGTTTTACCTTGCAGTGTTGATACAGATAAACTGGGATGTTGGAAGAAGACGAGAAGGTCAAGGAAGTAGCTGGAGTTAAGTGAAAATATGTGAAGGAAGGAGAAAAAAGATGTCCATATAGAGGCTTACGGCTCAAGACTTAGAAAAAAATGAGGTCTTGAAGAAGAGAAGGAAAGAGGAGGAAGATACTGTAGTTAAATTCATATTCTGGAAGAATAAAGAGATCCGCTGAGAAGAGACGAAGACCCTTTCAGTAACTTATCGGAAGCAAAACTCAAGCTCGCCAGAAATTCAACTTACTGTTCAAGACTCGAAGTCACCGAGCTCAGAAACAAAGATGTTCGTTTTCCGATTCGACGTAATAAGCGAAACTTCTGCTGCACGTTTGTTTTGTTTCCCCCACAGCCATCATCCTCTTTGCAATATTTAAATCGCTCTAAATTTCTATATATTATTTACTAGAGTACCTAGTGTTTTCAGTAGCAACCAAATTATATCAAAGAACATTAATTTAAAATTTTTGTTTTTTAAAGTCTCCTTTCTATTCTTTTACAGTATATTAATTTAAACTGATGTATAGTACGCACACACTAAACTTTAATAGGTTATACTACAATTACGGAACATATAATAACACAAATTGATGTAATTATTTATCAAATTTTAATCTCGTTTACAGAAACGATTATTAACATTAGGTATTAGGCAACACACTTTGGTCGGAAACATGATTAACACTCCTCGCAATTGTATAATTCTTTCACTTGAACAAACCATACTTATAGTAGAGTAGAGCATTTACGTCACAATATAACGTCTCGAAAGAACGTAGTTTTATATTCTGTGTAGTGAACTCAACGACAATAAACATCTTGGCGATTCGTGCTGCAATAAAAAAAGCGATTGCAACTGGAACTATGGAAAAGACAGTGAGGTCAACTCTTAAAGCAGGTAGTACGGTCGCTACAGTTACTACGGGCCACCACAGTTCACGTTCTCTCAAGATGATATTTCATTTGATCCAGCACGGCCAATCCAGCGATGGGGTTGACTATCGTTCAGGTTCTGACATAGGTTTTTATATCCATGGTGGAAGGATTTTCTTGTTGCCAGATAAACTTGTATAATTTTAGTGTTGGAATTAATTTGCTTGACCTTAGTAAATCAATTACAGAGTTCGTACTATTATTTTTGCCCCATTCAATATGAAATGAAACTTCCTGTATATTTTGAGGAATGAAAAGTTCTTAAAAAGGCTTACACTTTATAATTATTCCACGCAACTGTGGCCACTGTTCTTGTCTGTTATTTAGTTCCGTAATGGATGAAGTTTTGTTCTGTATTTAGTGAAATTTCTCATGAAATGTATAATAATCCCCAAGTTACAAAACCAAATACGCGGCTGACGCATTTTACAACTGTAAATTTATCATACCGTAACGATGCAGGTAAAATCGAATTTACTAATTAAAAAATATAAGAGAACCACTAGCAAATGAATTTACTAAATAACTTAAATAGAATATCTCTCAACTGAGATGTTTAAATAACGATTCTCGAATCTCATTAACTATGTGAAAAATTTATTAACTATTTTGATATATTTTGAGTCTCACAACAATAACTATTACTAGTTTCTAATATCAAGAGTTATAAATAACAAGCAGATTACTATCAATCATTAAAGTAATAAGTAAATAAAAAACACTTTTGCGCTGATAATTTAATCCATTTAAAAATTTAGCTGATTAAGTTCACAGATATGGACGAAACGTCGCATTTATATTAAATGAATATTAATTAAAAAATATTTTTGACAAATTAGTTAAATTTTTTATTTATTTAAACAATCATATTATATTAATATTAATTCCCAAACTGAGATATAACGTTAGTAAAATATATACTTGATAGACGTCATTTTTCATGAGTTCTTTTTTCATCGACCAGAAATATTTTGTTAAGCATTTTATTCGTGTCCTTCAACGAATATTGTGGCATTTCATTTTATACTTAAGTTTTATTTAAATTTTGATTCTGATAATTACGACGATTTTTCTTCTTGATTCATTGAAAGTTTTATAATTATCATTAAATTTTATTTAATTAAACTACCAATTCAGAGATAAGTCAATACCTACCACGCTTCGTCCTCGTGTATTGAACGTCAGTAAGCAAATATCTTCAGATTTTTTAAGTTTGATATTAATTTAGAGAAAAACTAAGGTTCATATATATGTATATATATATATATTGCACTAAAATAAACAGTTAACTAAACAATAAATTTGTATTCCACGACATTTATCTGCCATGCACAGGAAGTAAGGAAATATTCAGCCTTCATTTGAAATTTACCGTCTTTTTAAAACTTTTATACCGTACCAATGTTAATACATTTATATTTGCTGTGTTTATAAAATTTATCTATGTTTAATATCTCTGGCGCAGCAGTAGTATCTTTAAGAAAACAAGAAATGTATTACAAGTTTGGATTTTTCGGTGCATCCGAGATTTTATAGGAATTCTGTCTCTTGATGTAAAATCTAAAGTCATTGAATTAACTTGGAATCGGTCACACTTGAATTCTTCACCACAACTAATTTGTCTGGCTACTAGTATAATGGCACAAACGTCACAGTGAATTCGGCTTCCTCTAGCTTTCTTGCTTCATTGGAAGGGATAAAAACTTACCTAATTTACTTCAGTAATATTTTTATGATTTTATGTTATTACAAGGCATGGAAATTAATGAAATGTGAATCTCTGTATGGATTGAAACACACAAAGATGGAAACATGTTTTTATGATACAACTGTAAAAGAAATTCCAGAGTGTTTTTCGGTCACGTTCCGAAAGTATATTATTATCAGACTAAAGAGTATCATTTAAGATACTCTGTATCAGGCCACGTCTCTTTAAGTACATAACGTTTATTGATGGATTTGCGTTTCTGTAGTAATTCAAGCGAAACTAATTTATTACCATTTTTTCAGTTTACCGATTGCGAATAATATTAATATTTATTCCGATAAAATGTTTGTTTACAAACAAAATAAAATAGTGATTTCTAAAATAAATTTAATGTACAAATTGTATCCAAGCTGTAAGTTAAATTTTTATGGAACTTGTCAAGAAACCTGTCAATAATAGTCCCATATTTGCGAATTGTGTGGTTTGGGTCATGCGGTAAAATAAAAGCCTGCAAACGGTGAAACAAATTTCAATTCATGATCACCTACCATTTACTACTCATTTAACCGCATAGCCTCACATTTATTCCAGCTCTCGTTTTTAGTATCCGAATGACATTTATGATGTTAGCGTAATTATCACAACCCTGTACAAATCAATAATATTTGTACAACAAATTGATAATAGAAGTGAATAATTGTACCTGTCACCTAAGTAATTTATAGTACTCAGTGTTTTATTGGAATGTGCACCTTCACTACTCGTGACGTGACGTCAGAGTTACAGCAGATGATATTCAGCTTAGAGATGTGAAGCTCAGGTGAAATCTTCATCGGTACCGTGCGATGGTGGTGTAATGGTCAGCATAGTTGCCTTCCAAGCAGTTGATCCGGGTTCGATTCCCGGCCATCGCACTTATTTTTATCCACTAATACAAATTGAATATCAAATGATCTCGTACGAACGTTCTTTATAAACAGTAAATAAGCTTCTAGATCACTTTATAGTAACAAATGTTAACACAAAACTAATTTTTGTTCAAATTATAAAATTTCAATTTCATTAGTAATTAGTGATCTGGACTCTAATATAATTTTTGAAAGCCCTAACGTTAAAGCGGACAAAGAGAAGTGGATAGGAAGTTACTCATTCGAGGATTTCAGCTACTCCAGCCAAGTCTGATCAAAACAGAACTTTTTAAACAAAATATAATATGTAAATATAAGCAAATGTCAACTAATTTATATTGGTTGCATCTTTAATAACGACGCATACTTTCGTTAACGACGTTATAGAACGTCACACATTCAGACTTGCACAACATTACGTGATGTTCAAATGAAATGACTAATAGTATCAGAGAGACAACTGTGTAACACATTTAGTTGGGAAGAAGCTTATTTCAAGGTTAAAAATTTTTTGGTTTGATCTTAACTCGGAAGACATTTTTGCTAGTAGTATGGCCGAATGATGAACAACTAGAGGAACAGTAATGTAAATTTGACTAAATTGAAATTCAATTTGAAGCTGAGGATAAGCAGGAAAAAATGAATTATTTCGCAAATTAACATTGTTTGACTATGAGATATTAACTTAAAAAATTCGATTTGAAATTGAATCTAGATTTAGATTTATTTATAGACTTATTTATTGATTATACTAATCTTCTACCTAAGAATCAGGATTGCAGATTGATATAAAGAAGACTCAGTAAATATTTTCAGTAAAATTTTTAAAATGAATAAACAGCAAACAATAGTGACATGTTTTTCTTTCAAATCCACACACACACACATATATATATATATATATATATATATATATATATATATATGTGTGTGTGTGTGTGTGTGTGTGTATAAACTAGACAAGAACATTATTAAAGTTCATGGTTATGAATCAGATTCTAATTATCAGTTTTCTCCCGAATGACAGATGTCAAAGAAACTGTTTTTAATAAAGAATTAATTTTAATCCCCCATCAAATTTTTGCATGCTCTAACCTTAAAGCAACCAGAGAGTAGTGGATTGAAAGTTATTCCTCGGAGGATTTTAAGCTACTCCAGTCAAGTTTAATAGAATTCACAATCTGAACAGAACTTTGGAAAAAATATAATATATAAATATATGCAAACGTCAATTTATGTTTGTAAATATAACAAATATTGTATGTTGCTAATGACCAGCAAGGTAGATGCGACTTGTAAATAAAGATTTTTTAAAAATTAATCTTTTGGTTCATATACAGGTGTGTACAATAAAAATTGAAGTATTTTTGTTTGTATCAACCGAGATTGGTGTCTAATTCGCTGTTATAGAAGTAAGTGACTTTAATTCTGATATTTAACATGCCGGTTAAGCTGTTGTTGAGATATTAGGAGTGGGGATGGAAGAGGTGAAACAAAGTTCTGCGTACAAACAAGTTAAGCAATGTTTACAATCTTATGATACGGATAAAGCACCCCTAGGGTGGGGGACGCGAGTATTTTCTTCTTTTAGAATGCTGGGAGTATTTTATGACTCACTTAATATTCCGTAAGTAATTTTTAGTGTTTTATAATAAGCATGCTGACACATTCCCATATCTTTTTAAACCAAAATTCTTTCTACTTTCGTGCTAGGGATTTCTCCTCATAGTTTATTCTTCCGATTTCTAAGAATATGTGCGTGCACCGCTTTGTGTTACAATTGCTCCACACATATACATTTCTATTAAGAGTATAGAAACTTAAAGCGGTACAAACAAACACATACTTTTTAATTGAATAAAGATAAATAATTGTAATTTGAAATCATCATGATTAACGAATCTATTAAAAAGAGAACTGATTATTTTAGACTTAATAAGGGAAATTTTGTTTGCAGAGACACTTTGCTTTCGTTGTCTAATGACCTGAAGAGTTAATATCTCCCGAGTTTTAAGAAGCATACGTTTAAGGGAGTTTCGGAATAATTACATCTCAGATTTTTACAGAAAAACAATAATTTGTGAATAATAAATACAGATGGGAGAAACAACTATCATCGAAATGCCCATTGAATTGAAAACACTCCCATTTCTAGAATTACGGCGCACGACAGATTTAAAAGAGCCATTGTTTTAAAAATGCTTTGATACTTTTACGAATAACTATTGTTTTACCCCACTCCGTGTACATAAAAACTAAAACATTATGGACTCTCGTTACATCCTGGTAATATTATTTTAATTACACTCCATTTAACTGCGATTCCAGCTGCAAAATCGCGCGGACGTAACAACTCTTGTTTCGAAGTTTCCTCTTTTTCCTCCCCATCTATCAGTCCTTTTCTCTATTTTCAGTTTCCTTTGCTTCATAAATGTGAAACCGTACTCATAAAGATCGCAAGTAATTTCAGATAACGCTGAGACACAAAAACCAGTGGAAACTGTGTCGACGTAATAGAAAATCCGCGAATAAAGCTCACACATGCAGAAGGTCGAGTGGAGTAAAAAGGACAGGGAGGAAAAGGAAAGGAAAATATAGAGGGCAGGAAAACTCTCGGCCATAACAATAGGGACTGCAAAATAATCAACCTAAACAAACAGCTTCATTGTTTTAACGAGGTCCCATTCCGTTGCTGTGTGAGTGTGCAGGGATCGGAAGAAAACGGACTTGCCTTACTTTCTGCGCATTAAGGCGTATTTCGTAAGGCAATTTAAAAGGAGGGGAAATATTTGTTGGGCTTTATGGAGGTGAGTTTACTGTGGCAGTTACAGAAATGCCCTGGCTCTCTTAATGCTCTTGCTGTCCAGTGGTTTCGGCTGTCCTTCGCCATTTATTGCACAAAAAGAAAAGAAGCTGAAATAATGATGAAGAAGCAAGAGTGGAAAAATAAATTCTCGAATAAATAGCACGGGACATAAACAGAATGTTGAATTCGTAAATTTAAATAATTGTATCAAAAAAGGTGTATTTTCTGAATGCAGTAGAACTGAAGTGTTCGAATCGATTGATATAAAAATAACTAAAATGTATAGCAAATTAAATGTTTATAGTGCTTGTAATAATTTTGGTTATAGAGCATTCAATCATATCAACCTTCACTGCGACTAATAAATTAGTTTGTAAGTCCTTATGCAAATTTAAACGCTTGGAGAAATTGGAACAAATAAGTAAATATGTTATATTTGACTCCTGAGAGAAAACACAGAGAAGGGGGTGAAAATCCCCTAGGACAAGCATGGAAGCTATTAAAATTACAACAATAAATCTAAGTGTTAGCAACGGTTATATTAATTGAGTTTTTGTATTTATTATAAGGCAGTGTTTCTGCTTGCTTCTGTTTTTAAAAAAAAGAGGTTATTGCTTCGTACGAGCAACGTTCCCGGTTCGATCCCCCACTGGGCAGGAACGATTTTAAAAATATTTTTCAATCTACATATATAGAAAATGTAGTTAATTTTTTTATTACTACCCTCTTAACCAAAATATGTCTGCAGTATACAATTTTGTAGAGCGACCTAGATTAATTTCTAAATCCAAATGCTATTAACACAACAGTAATTGTCCGTAACATATTCATTTGTCTGTGGCGGTTCTGGAGTATTTTTAAGTTACCTGCTTTACGGAACAGTTTTTACGAGGATAATTACGCAACATATTTATAATACTACAACAGCTACAGTGTTGATAATACTCCACGACGCGTAATATGTTACATTTATAATTTCGTCTGCATTAAGTGTAATCGGGAAGAATGCTTAAAAGTGTAAAAATTATAATATATTATAAGGACAGCTAAAGGTAAATATGAAACAAAATTATAACCTAGTTCCACTTCACTAGGTATAATTATTTATTGTATTTTGTCAAACTGTTTAAGAAGCTTTCGGACTCTACAGCCATCCTCATCTTCTGGAATATCAAATAGGAACAAGATCCAAACACGAAAGAGTTTATATTTCGTGCATATTTTAAGTAAAGAAAGTTCACTTTAGTATTATCAAGGCGGTTATTTTCTCATAATTATGAAATGCCACAAAATAAATGTTTTTTCTTTTAAATATTCTTTGATTAATTCAAATATTAATAATTCTTCAAAACATTTAAAACTATTCTGATGTGTTTTTCTTGCTGATATAAAAGTTAGTTCTTAGATGAGCAGGGGTCTGAAACGAAATACTGCGCATGCGCATTTCTCATTCCAGACAAGATTTTTCGTACTATAAATAATGTCACATAAATATATTGCGGGAGTAAGGCGAAGGATATCGAAGCAGAAACTACACTCTTAAAATACTATTATTGTTGTTTCTAAAAGTCACGAAACAAATAATTATAACTAACATAATTCTTGTGCTGAGGCACACAAGCACGTACAGCCGCCACTGTTTGTAACTAACAAATACGTAAATATTATATTTAACAAAAACCAATACCACTTACTCGCCCTTAATCACACCTATTTGATTTTTTTCTCGTTCTCCATTGACCGAAATTTTTACAACTCAACTTAGTCAAACATTTTAAAGGAGATCAAATATTCATCTTTTACAGATCTACGAATACATTTTCTTCTTGATAAAATAAACACAAAAACCCACTGGACACTTATAACAAACATCGAGTAGTTTACAAAACCCGTTACTCTGATTGTAACTCCTACTACTTTGGACAAACAAAAACCAGTATCAAAAAACATTTCTCCATCGACAAAGACGTTTATTATAAATTAATTTACATAGATACAGTTGCGCAATAAATCAGCATATAATTTTATTACTATTTAATTTATATAAATATGACGTTTCGTATCCCTTTTGAGACTTAATCATGCATAAAATTTGAGAGGACTAAAACTATATGCTGACTTTATTGGCCGCCTTTTTATTTCTTTATTACCCGATGAAGTTTCAAAAGGGAGACGAAGCGCCGTATTCATAATAATTAGATAGTAATAAAATTATATGCTGCCTCATTAGCCGTCTTTTTATTTATTGGAAACTTTAAGTCTGAAAACTATTTGTAAAACGTTTATTATAATTATTTGATTTTTCATAAAATTTGTATTTCTTAGATTTTAAATTTCTGAACTCAAATATGCTATTGTAGGACTAATTTCTTTCCTTTTAAACTATATTTTCGTTTTAGTATTTCTATTGAGTTAGTTGACTGGTTTGATCGGTATGTTGCTATTGATACTCCAAAAATGTTGTGTAGTATATATTTCATTTCAGAATTTTGTCTTTTTCTTTGTATAAATTGAGATATACTAACTAATTTAATAACTTATTTAGTGTCATACTGAAATATGAAGCCGGAGAAAAGATGTGAACGTGTCATTAAAACATTTTGTTGTTTTCTGTCGACATAATTCTGAAACAGTTTTTTTTTCAAGCAAACACTAACAGGTCGTTGAATGATGCTTAAGTTAAAATATTGATGAATATATGATATTAAATTTTTATACAAGAGAGGTATAATACGTCCTTATTTTATATAATTTATTTCTCTTCGTGTAATAATAAATAATTGGTCCCTTCCGATTTCTTTCCTCCAATCCCATATGCATGCTGTTTTCCTTACGGTTTCTCTTAAAGTGCATCTTCCTTTGATGTTTTCTAATGACAGACATATGTTTATTCAATTATTTGCTCTAGTTTCATGTACCCACATGTGGCACTTACCGTCAATTTAACGCTCAAACTGGCCTCACTTAATTTTAATTTCTTTTTGTAACAGTTGAACGTTTTCTGAACGAGAGAAACAGGAGTGAGTGCCTCCCTCAGATGAATGAATAATAGAGCGCGTTTGCGAAAAGTTTCACGCAGTGAAAACTCTGCGAATAAATTCCAACGGGTCTGGGAGAGTTGAAATTTTTAAAACAGTGTTAATATGAATGAGCGAGCGCGTACTCATTTATGCGGAGATATATCTCCGTTTTCTGTCATCGTAACAGTTCTTATAGGCGGATGTGATTGATCAAAAGTTGTAGACAAATCTAAATATTAAAAAATCCTACACGAGATTACGTAATTCATTACGAAATGGCTATACAGTTTTACTTAGAAATACTCTTGAGATAGAACTAGACGTGTCACCTAGTCATGGAAAATGCTTCTAAAATTCATCTCTAATTTCAACGCTTTCATTTTTTCTATACCCTTACGTGCCTATAGAAATACGCTTCTTGATTACTGTAACTAAATGAGTATAGTCTAGATCTTGAAACTTACCCTAGTATTTAGAATAGTTGACAACAGAATCTAGTTAATAGTTTTCATTTATTCTATAAATTATATACATATATATATATAATGAAAATAGGGGACGGTTATTAATTGAATAAATTATTAAATGATAATACTTTTATTATAAAAACAATTTACTTTGACAAAAACAAACATATATACAGTAATAATTACAATTTCTTAATGCTTCCATATTTGCGCCGGCACTTATTTTCAATAATAACTACACATATATTTACAAAATTATTTATATTAATTACTTAAACACAAACAATTTTAAAACTCATCTCAGGGTCGCACTTTATGGGCCTTCTCATAGAACAAAACTAATCCACTAGGACCTGGCAGCAAACAGAAAATTACAAAGAGTCACAGGAAGTATTTACCGCGCCGGCTTTCCACTTCTTCCGGGTTCGTCCTCCCTCCAGATCAAACTGCCATCGGCTAGCCGATCACTGGAAATGTCTTCCTAACTTTCTGATGAAGGGGGCGGTGACTACGAAAATTCAAGAACTCCAAACCTCACAAGGTGTCTACCATCTATGAACCTCAGGTAAGTCACCTACTTTCTATCTCTCTTTCCTTTCCTTATTAATTGTTTAATATATATATACATATATATATATATATATTCTCACTATTTGTGAGAAATAACGATCACCCCTTCCTCATTGCAACAAGCAGGACACCTTTGGTACTTAGACCATCTTCGAATATAAATAGGCTCTGAAAGAAAATAGACCTTACTTTCACAAGCTGTATAAAATATTGTGCACTTGTACCACAGTCTTCCAGTTAAAAAAACTCACTTGCCTTTCTCTTTATTATTTTAAATACAGTAAGATTCCGCTTAAAGTTCAGTAAGTTCGATCGCTAAACGAAACAGAGTTCAAATAGGTACTCTAAACACGTAAATATTGTAGATAAGTGAAACTGAGGAAATAATTAAAAAATAATCATTTTTGTTTTATTTTGTAATATTACATTAATAACGAGATTAATTATTGTTATGATTCATTAATGTTATCTCGTACGAATTTTTTTATTGGCTATAGAGCTTTATCAATTAAAAGTAAAGCTGTCGGTTCCAGTTTTTTATTTTTAAATTCGCCTACGTTTTGAAAGGCGGGAAAACTGTTTGGGTAAACAATTTTGCAAAATTATTATAGTGATTCAATATTTTTTATTGGACTAGTAAAGATGACAATGAAATTCTCTGCATTGTTGTTTGGAATTATAAACAAGCATCTGCTGTAATTTAAAGTCTCCATTAGCGTTTCCAGACAGTAGAAGTGTTACACGATCTTTAGCGGCTTTAAAAATTGATGTTTGTTTTTCTGAACGGGATGAAAATATATGTTTTAGAAAGACCAGTTTAATCAACATTGAATAGTAATTCAGGAGGAAATACAGCAGCTCGTTTTATATTTCCACTTACTGCTTCTCCAGTAATCTGTATGTTATAAAGATTGTATCTTTCTTTAAATAGATGAAAATCCACCGTTGCAATTTCTATTTATCTTTCTGATTCTTAATACAGTTAAAATTTTTTTCACCATTTCCATAGTAAATTCTTAGCTTAATGACACCTTTTGCTCAACGTCATGGTCAATTCATATGGAAAGTCGTTTATCCATTTCCTCAGCCACATTGTTTATGAAACTTATTAAAAAAGCTGTTGTGGTTGTAGTTGCTGATACTATTTTCCTTTTACATAATATATATAAATATATTATATAATACATATATTATTCTTGACGTTGACAAAAATAATACTTTGCTGATATCAAATTTTCTAAGCAACTACACTTAAATTGCTAGTGAAATGCTATTTCTTTGCGCTTTACTTTCTTGTTCTTTGTTTTCAACCATAGTAATATCTAAAATTTTTCGTATAGATCTACATACAGTAAAACGGTCGTAAATCGACTGTGACGCGGCAAACATGCGTTTGTAATTCTATAACGCTTGCCTGAGTCGATCAAAGCAGCAACATGGCGCGTGAATACACAAAATCCAAATATCTCATTGAAATCTGGGATTCTGAAAAGTATCACGTAATACTAGAACAGCGTTAAACCGAGAAGCGCAAAGCAGACTTACTGTATGTTGTTCATAAGTACCCGGAAAGCCGGGGGAGTTAAATTTTGCAATATTTACTTCTAGTTACATGTTTATGGTACATAATCACGAATAACATGCGACTGGAGAATTACTCAAATTTACGGATCACCATATTTGAAAGGGGTATTCAACCTCTATGCGCCAGAGAGAGGGAAATATACAGATCATTTCTGACCTAAAATCTCGGGGTAGCATCCTTACCCATAAATTTTCAGCTGTGTTTATGATTCTTACGTGACTCATTTCCTTTAAAACGAACTGAATCTTATTCTAAAACGAAAACCTCCTACACTTGTATCCCCAAAAACCGATTGGGTGTATTTTCATCAATACATTGAGGAAAAACTAACTTTAATTATCAGACTAAAAGGATCTGAAGACATTGATATTGCAGTGCAATATTTTACAAATACGATCCAAGAGATAACATGGAACAGTAGGCCTACATCAAAACTCAGCAAACTCGATGATACCTTTACAAATCAGACAGCTCATTACCGAGAAAAGACGTGCTAGGCGCATATGGCGATAAAACTATATACAACAGACTAACAAGACTGCTAAAATTAGCATTACAGGATGTACGGAATTCTACATTTGAAAGATATATAACCACTCTTTCAAAGGACGATCATACTATGGAAATCTACCAAAAAATTTAAAAAACCCTATAAACCATATACCGCCATCAAGAAAACAAGACGGAAACTGGGAACGGACTGATGAAGAGAAAGCAAATACTTTTGCAGAACATCAAGCAAAAACTGTCAGCTCTCCAGAACCCAACCCTAACGTTAATGATGTTAACATGTACACGTTTCTGGATGCACCTTGCCCGATGACTCTTCCTATCAAACGATTCTCATCAGAAGTTCAACTAGAAATTAACTCGTGCAATATCCATAAATCTCCTGGATTTGACCTCATAACACGACAAATCCTTAAGCAGTTACCACGGAAAACAATAATACTATTAACCACCCTTTATAATAGCATGTTAAGAGCAACCCACTTTCCAAAATCTTGGAAATTCGCACAAATAATACTGATACCTAAACCCGGCAGACCACCAAACTCTCCTTCATATCGGTCCGTAAGCCTACTGCCACAGTTATCAAAATATTTGAAAGATTACTGCTTAAAAGACTAGAGACTGATATCAAGCTGGATGAGATACTACCGACACATCAATTTGGGTCCACTTACGGCCCTCTACAATACATCAGTGCCACAGAATTGTGAATGAAATTTCAAGGGATTAGAAGGAAAAAAAGTTTGTGTTGCAGCTTTCTAAGATATTGCACAAGCATTTGACCGAGTTTGGCACGTCTGTTAACTATACAAACTTAAAATTACCATTCCCACTGATTATTACCTCACCTCAAATCCTATCTAAGTGATCGCTTTTTTCAAACTAAGTGTAACAACGATATTTTCACAATTCATCCAATTGCCTCTGGAATACCACAAAGTAGTGTCCTGGGACCGCTTTTATACGTTATATTTACAGCAGATATACCTGAAACCGATTGTAAATTTCTTAATTAAAAAAAATAAATGAACCATTCCGAGTATTTCTGTATACTTAGACTTTGACTGATCCCATTAAATATGTATCTTTGCTTGAGATCATCCTTACATGAATTAATGCCTTACTTGTAATGACTTATTGATGCTGGATGTAAAGACCACAGCATAAGAACCTACGCAGATGACACCGCAATTTTATCTGCAGATAATGACTCTTATAGCTGCTGGTGTCCTACAAAATCATTTAAATAGCCTTGAAGAATGGATCTTTGTTGTATAACTGTAAATCCTAATAAATCAGTGCAAGTAAAGTTTAGCACCAGGAAAACAAACTGTCCAAATGTCTCAATAAATAATACACCATTACCTATCACCAATGAAGTCAAATATTTTGGTCTACTTACATGGAAACCGCTTTTAACATGCAAAAAGAATCATATCAAAAATAAGCTTCGCCAAATTAATTGGCTACTTTGCAGATATTCCAAATTGAAAACAGAAAACAAAGTACTTTTATATAAATGCATTATTAAACCCGTATGGACATATGAGATCCAACTATGGGGGTGCACCAAGCCTTCGAATTCAAAAATCATTCAACGTCATCAGTCAACAATCCTTCGTACCATCTTAAACGCACGTAACAAAATAATACATGAATATCTAGTCATACCTACAATAGAAAAGGAAACACAGACTCGGCACTAATTATCGACAAAATCTCCCAGGACACCATAACGAAGAAGTCAGCCATTTAGCAAATGAATTAACAACACGTCGCAGATTGAAGAGAAAGCGCCCAACAGTCCGGTGAAGTTTAATTTTTTTGTTTGATTCGGAGCGTAGTTACTGGACCACGTCTCCCATCATTGAATTTCTTTTATCTAATTTCTTTAATGTTCAAAATGAACAGCTTGTAAATTTCTTAATTAAAAAAAGAAATGAATCATTCCGAGTATTTCTGTATGCTTATACTTTTGACTGATCCCATTAAATATGTATCTTTGCTTGAGATCATCCGTACATAAGTTAATGCCTTACTTGTTATATGACTTATTGATGCTGGATGTAAAGACCACAGCATAAGAACTACGTAGTAATTAATTTGGTCCCTACATTGCGCCGTCATTAATAGACCACAGCCTCCGCCTCAGTTAACAACGGGCACGGGACATTGCGCGAATTCAATTACCGCAGATGGACTGTGGTCCGACGTACATCACTTGACTTCCACCAAACGGTCTGTTCTCACCTGAAACATACGGTTATATGCAAGGGTGGTGCTGCAGATAAGGGGTGAAGGGAGACTGCTGCTATAAGGCATACTAGTAAACGCCGGAGGCTTGCCTCAAAGCAAAAATAATATAAAAATTCAATCTACTGGATGAATATATTATCATTTATTTCAAATGTGAATAATTTCCACAAAAATTCTCATATATTTTTTCCATTCAAGTGCAAAATTTTATAGGAACACTTACATTGATATTAAATATTTAGGACATTCTTTGGATGCGGGATAAATTATTAAATTCGGAATGCCTCATCCGTGGGCATGTGAAAATCTTTAAGAAAACGCCATGGAGTCTGGACTCCCGCTAAAAACCGTCTCAACTATAATAATAACAATTAGATATTACTTTGTTAATTATTAATGCTTGTTACTCTTTAGCTAAATTAGTCCATAACGTCCTTCAGTTTTTGATGTTGTTCTTCGACTTTATTTGGCATTCAGAAGTGCAGCCCGTTTAGCTGATGCTGGTTCCGACGCTTCGAGTGCCTACGATCAACCCACAATAAAACTCAGCAATGTCACGTCTTGTGCCCATATTTTCCCAAACAACAACTGATGATTCACTTCTCCTGCATTCCCACTTTAATACACGTGGAGGAAATCATTGAGGCATTACTTGTACAGTTTTCGGAACCGGAATTGGACAATAATTCTGAATAGTCCTCATGGCCGGATCTGAGCAACGTGTGTGCCGTTTACTCAAGTACTAAAACCTAAAGATTTCTGTTCAGTACGGAAAATAAGGCCTAGGAAATATTTCACTAAGTTAACTAAAGTTTTTGAAATCGCGCCATGCCTACGGGAAGCCGGCTCAAAAGATTATCATGATTGAGCAAAACGAGAAGCTGGCTACACAATCTCTTGGATAAAATTAAATACCAAAGCCGTAACGTCTCAAAAGATGACGTTTCTAAGAAAATTGAAAATTTGATAAGAGCTTTTCGAAAAGGAATTTAAAAAATGAAGATATCAACGAAATCAGGTTCATCTACTGAAACTGTTTACAAGTTGTGGTACTTATCGAAATCCACAAGGTTATCCTTGAGTATTTCCTGCACGTGTGTGTGCTAGGGTTCAGTTGAGGAAGTCCTTGACGATATCCTTGAGGACTTCTTCCACATGCATGCTTTTTAGTTATCTCGCCATCTAGCGGCAACACTGTGAGGCGATCAGCTGGCAATTATTATTTGGTGACTCAGTGTATATGTGACCTACCGCCAACGCCATGATTATATAAACAGAAAACAAATAACACAATGACCGGTCAGCAGAGCAGAAATAATTCTGTGGGCATCAATAATCACATAACATCAATAAAGGCGTTTCGAGGTAGCATGTTAGATGACGTGCCAGGAAAATGATTGGTCGAGCATCGTGAATGTTGTTGCTGAAACGTTGCAAAAAATAAATATATTTGTTCCGAATCTTCTACATTGATTAATGATATTATTTCTCTAATATGAAGAAACCATTTCATTAGAACATTTTTATTACATAAAATTGTGAAAACTGCTGAAGAAATAATGAAGAGTTTGGTACAATAATGAAGACTGATGCTAAGAATGAGTAAAACTATTTTGATACTAAAAATAGTTATCATCAATGAACAGTAATATTTACAAGGTTTGATGAAACATTTATCAGATAAATACAAAAACGGATAAAAACGTTATATTTTTAAAGTCTAGTGATTGCAATGAAATTGAAAAACAAATTGACTAAAATGTATTGATAAGTGTCTCGTATTTAAAAGCACATTACGTTTCGTTGTCAAAACAATTTATCTTTAAGAAATGTTTGAGAAAGACTTACAGATGGATCGATACGTAACACAATCTTAAGGACCAAAAATTCATTAACATATTTAAGTCTGTAAACACGTCAATTTTCTCTAAATTAAATTGCCTCTAAAGTTATTTATTTGTATCACAAGGTTTAATGTAAGTCAAAGGACATCGCGTAACAACAGAAAACCCCCGACGCATTAAAAATTAAGTGCTAGAAGAATATAAATTAAGGTTCCATACAAAATTAGGAGCCTCTGAAAAAATGTAATAATAATTTCACATTTTGTCGTAAATGATACGCGATTTAAAATCTGCAGCCCGGCATTGGGAGGGAGCCAGTCAACCTTCAGTTGAAGATGTATGAGTATCTATGGAAACAAACGCATTCCTCCTAAAGCAAATGTTGTTGTAGCTGTTGTTTCATTAAGTTGTCAGTAAGCTTGCCTCCGTTCCTTGCCATGGCATTAGCAGGGGTGGTACATAAATCAGACCTGATATTCGTACTTTGGTGCCACCTGCAATCTACAGAAACGAGAGAAGTGGGGGAGGGAAAAGTCATAAATATTCATTCCGAATTAAGAAAACTTGGGGTCATAAATCTTACTAGCCCGGATTCCGGCGGCCTCGCAGCTAACGTCAAAACCCTTCCTCCTTCATCCCTGGCTGAATGTAAGTTGCAAAATCTCTCTTAAATACAGCTTTCGGTTACTGATTCTCGTTCTATGGGACAATCGGATGATGCAGGGAGAAAAATAAAAACCCTACGCTTTGCCTATGATATTGTAGTATTAGGGGAGTAATAGGAACAATTGGAAACCATAATAAATAGCATGAACGGGTCCTGGAGAAAGATTTCAATATGAATAATAATAGAGGGAAAACCAAGGTAATGGAATGTAGTATGGGAAATATTGGAATAACAAATGGTGTTAGATTGGGAAGGGATATTTTGAAGGAAGTTAAGGAATATAAGCATAATAACTAGGGATGGTAGATGTATAGTAGAGATAAAGAGTAGGATAGCACAGGCAAGGAAGGCTTACGTGAAAAAGAGGAATTTACTTGCCGGTAATATAAGTGTGAATATTAGGAAATCGTTGCTAAAAATGTTCGTATGGAGCGTGGCTTCATACTTTGGAATGACCGACGGCCGTAAAAAATTGAAAATCACTCGAATAATGTTGTATCTTTTGGAATATTTGTATTTTACAGACACCTGAAGATGCCATCAGATGATTTTTCAGTTCAGGGTCATTAAAAGCAATGCTAGATAATAGAACAGAGGTAAGGGTGAGTGACATGAAACAGAATAGAGGCCAGTCTTGGGACGCCATAGTGTCAAGGCGCCAAAAGCTCGCTCCACAAAGAGAAGGACAATATAATAGGAAAGAGCTAACCTTAACAATGGATACAAACAACAATAGCTCTGCTTCCAGCAGGTGTCGCAACATTAATCAGGCTCCAGTCATATGTTAAAGCAGAATAGAGTTAGATATTTCCGAAATAACTAGAGATTATGCGACGAGAAAATTAGATGAAGCCGTAACTTCAATTTAATCATTTATTGTCTACATTATATCCACTTTATTCATTATGTTCCAAAATATGATACGTTGGAGCCTACTTTAATCCATTTCTTCCCCTACATATTTTATTACCCCCACCAAAGCTAGTAATACGCTGTTAAAAAAATCACGACTCCAAATATATGCCATCTAACATGCATTCATACTCATACAATGGGCATTTGTCTGCTTATTTAATATGAATTATTGTCATGAAATTTATAATTCGACACTTAACTTTTTTATATTCTCAATGCACAAAAGTATTATGTCATCATCTCTAAACAACAAATAACGAAAACTTAAAACCAATTACTTGGATAAAATATAGAATAAAGATATTTATGCCTTGTAGATCAGCTAGATAAGAAAAAATAAAACTGAGTTGGGAGCGTCGAGACGAATATATTACCTAAATTAAATAGTAAAGATGATAACATAGTAGTTTCTTGGGATCCAACGTATCCGTAGACTTTAACGAAGTTTATTGTTGTGGTATTCAGTCCTGAGACTGGCCTGATGCAACCCTCCATGCCAATCTATCTTGCGTAAGCCTTTTCATTTCCACATAATTACCACATCCCTCATCCTCTATAATTTGCTTAGAGTATTCCATCCTTGACCTCCCTCTTCTGTTCTTACCCCACACACTTCCCTCTAATGCTAATTTTAAAAGACTCTCATGTCTTAAAACGTGGCCTATTAATCTATCCCTTCTCTTGGTAAACGTCCTTCATATTGTTCACTCTTACCTTTCATCTGATTTTCAGCATTCGCCTATAGCACCAGATTTCAAAGGCTTCTATTCTTTTCCTTTCCGCAACTACTATCGTCCACGTTTCGCACCCATATAACGCCACGCTCCATATAATCATTTCCTAATATTCACAGTTACATTACCCGTAAGTAAATTTCTCTTTTTTGCGAAAGCTCTCCTTGCGTGGGTAGCTTTTCGAGTAAATTTATTTGAGTAGATGGACTCGCTTTGTGTTCCACAGATAATGATTTCTCTATACAATTCAACCTATTCTTACCATAAACACTGACATACGTTTTGAAATTTGGCGTACATACGGTTCTGAAGGTCGCTGTTAACCTAGCCCTGGAAGGGGGTGGAATGAGCCATTGCGTGTTGAATTATCATAAAGAAAGTATGTTTGAAAAATTTAAACTATATAGAGTAGCGATTATGAAAAGTGGGTAACCCAGCCCCCGTGTTTTTCATAACCTTAAAAAGTTGACAATGATCAAATTTTACGTGTATCACAATCAAGCGATTCATGGAGGCCGAAACTTAGATGATCGCCCAAGACATGTCGCCAACGCAGCATCAGAACGAAGAAGTTAGTCCAAGGGGTCGCGGTCCGTTTCCTCAGAAATCCTGTACGAAAGCAGTCAGTGATTTACCACGAGAAAAGCATTTCAAAGCTGTCAGTGTCTCATATTTTAATAAATAGCTTGGGGTTGAAGATTACCGCAAAATACTGGCTACTTGCTCAATGCCTACTTCAGCGTTACGTAAACAATGGACACAAGGAATTCCTTTCACAGATGAAATTGCCCAGTTCGTGCTTCAACATCCCAGAAAGCTCTGGATCCAGAGGAGTCATCATCCTGCCTAAGTGGAATGGTTAGTGGCGTATAATGGCACCACCAAGGTTCATTTCTGTGAGAAGGGAATGGAAACTCCAGCCAGAGTGTACGAACATACCTTTTTGTACTCTGTTGTGAAAAATGTGCGTGACATCTAGTTAATGAACCAAACTTGGATCTTCCTACAGGATTCTGCAAACCCTGCCCAGGACTGGTACTGAAGAAATGTCCCGGACTTCGTAACTCCAAGTTATTGGCCTGCTAGCATTGGACTACAAGATGTGGTCAGTACTTGATGGCATGGTCTGTAAAAACAAGCAGGCCAATATCAACAGTCTGATACGATCGCTGGTGAAGGCAGTAGGGGTTTTCTTATACAACCAGTGCGTAACTCTATAGATGAGTGCCCGCAGAGACTTAAGGACTGTGTGAAGGTCAAAGGTGGCAATTTTGAAAAGTGATTGGTGTTATGTGTTTTTTATATTTGCAAGTAACCCGTACTATAAGGAAATTAAATTATCTTAAAGACTTACATAATACTTCACTTTAAAAATTGTGTCAGAATTTGTAGTAAGACTAGGTTCATACTCATTTTGAACACTAGTAAACTAGTAGAAGTTTAAATTAAATATTAGATTTAGAAAAATGAAACTTGAGATTCTGTTGGATGCAGGGGACGAAGTCCGCCTTGAAAGACAACAATAGTCGTTATACAGACGCGTGATAGATACCTGGGATTTCCAACAAACTTCTTGTTGGGTTGGCTGGTACCAGACCCCATTCACAGTCCTACAGCCGTATCAATGTAATTCGTCTAACGCCGTTCGGTTACTTAATAGACCATATAAAGAGGGATCTCGCTTGCCGGATGGCAAATTATTGCTATTCGTCTGGATAAATTTTTACATAATTAATGTTCATCTTATGTTATTCAATCTACAGTCCAAGCTTTCAAATATAATTAATTCAGCCTCCGTTAAATAAATTACTTTTTCCCTTTGATTTTGTTAAAAATCTTAATTAAATGAATTGCTGATTCAATAGAAAAAAATGCTGATTGTATCTCATTACATAAAGTATTCTGCTTTTCATTTCTCTGTAGCCTCGTAAAGCAATGTGTTCTTATATGAATCGATGGTCTATTTAACGATGTTTCCGTGTCGCAAATTGTGTTTGTAAGACGCGCGACAGAGAACAGAAAGCGTTGGAGGGGGATTTTCACAGCTATCGGCTTTACCCTGGTACGCTACCTGCTAATGGAAACATTCCATCAACGTTACAGCGATCTGCAATCCATAATCCATTCATGTGGCACTCACTTGTCCGCTTCAGACTCGACTATCGCGGATGCAGACCGCTCGGGAATGATTTAATAGCACGGTCCCGCGATCAACTCTTGCCTTCATTACTTTCTCAGTCTGAAAAAATTATTTAAAACTAGCCTTTAGCCGCTGTAATTATCACGGACACGTATCTTCTTTAGCTACATTCCTGCTTTTAATAAACATTATTTGGTATTCAAAAGTTGACCTAGCCGTAATATTCTGAATAGAATATCAATAATTTTTAGATCCATAAACGTGTAATGCTACTTTTTATTTTATAATTTTTGTACATTTATTAAAATATTAACTGTCCTTAATATCGTGGTTGAGTAACTTTAAATAAATAATCTGAATTTATTTTACAATGAAAAGCCAAATATTCATTTTATTTTATACAAATGTAAATTAATAAATAAAAGAAAACAGAAAAATATACATGAAATCTTTAAAATCAGAGAGGGGGGAGAGAGAGGGGGATGGAGAGGAGAGGAGAGAGAGAGAGACAATGGGAGAACACAAATTGAAGTCGGTAGGCTTGGAAACCCCGTTAATCTGCCAATTTTCTGGGGATTTTCTGCAGATTGTAGCGGCGTGAATCCAGCTCGTTTAAGCAGAATTTGAATCGATCAGGAAGACAACGCAAACTGGTGAAAAAGAGAAGGCACCGCGTTTTATGACGGACTCAATAGATAATAAAATAGAAACGGTCGTAAACGAGAAAGGCACTGCCCATATTTCATATATGAGATGATATTAAAACGCTACTCGGGAGAAACATCTTTACTAATTCTAACTATAAAGAATGAAACATCCAGGGACAATTTTCAATAACAAACTTAGGAGGATTAATATTGCTAAAACTTTTCCATTGGTATTATCATTATCCATATTACCGTTTTACGCAGTCATATATTTGAGAGATTGTCTATAAAAGTGTTAATAAAGTCTGAATTAATGTTCAATGTTAGATATTCACGTGTATTACAGAAGTTGAATGTATGCTATTTCTTTGAAAGCGCCCCGCAAGTTGATTGCAAAGTAATAACTGACCAATGAACGTTCTGCTGATTGAAGCTACTACCTTATATGAGTACTTTTACAATACTTAAATATAATATTTCTACAAAAATATATTCAACAATTTTGGCATTTATATTACATATTAAAAGTTCCTTCTTTAATTTACTTGTCTTACATTTTGGTAGTCATGAGAATAATATCCATCAATAATGGTCAATTGTGAATGAAAATGAGCGCTACTTTATACTCCCCTCCGAACTGAAGTTTTTGGGAATTCAGACGTTTCTTTCTCACAGTTTCTCCCTTTTCGACGTCCAGATATTAGCAGTTCCTTAATAATTACTTTTGCTTTGACGTGCCGATCCTACGCCGCTGTGTCATTTTCTATACCTTAACAAATAAATCGCTTTTCTGCGTGGTGGTAGTGTGGGGGAGGAGGGGGAGGGTTGGCAGCAGAATATTAGGCTGGAAACACATTTTTCTACAACCTGACCAAAAGGTAGTCGAAAACAAAGGGGTAGCACGGAAAAACAGGGGAAGGCCGCAAATTTACAGACACTTACTAGTAATATAAAATAGTAAGATCATTAATTAAACGGTTTAGAGAAAAATGCAGCTAACTGAAGTGGTGAATAAAATATTAAAGAGTAATTACCCAATTTCATTATTATTATGACAACGATAATTCAGAAGTATAATCTGACTTAAGTAGTCTACAAAGGGAGGGAATCTACAGATAACAAGTCCTTTAAAACTTCACTGCAGTAGTAACAGGGCTGGATGAGAGGAATTTAGTTTCATAATCTCAATGAGGATTTTGCTAACTTCTAAACCCAACGAAAAGAGAAACAGATTGCACAACGTACAAAGAAAAATTGTTACTAACTTAGTTCCAATTTTTATTTCGAATTTTGCAATAAATAAATACTCCCGCTTCTTTCATTTTGAATGTATTTTCCTTTTTGAGTACTAATAAAGTGAGCATACATAAGAACTTCATTCCAATTAATCCCAAAAATGCATTGCACGGCTATGAACTAATTTATTGTTTTATTCTAAGTCTATTCTTGTAACAGTCAGGGTTCGGAAGTATGGACAAGGTCAATAGCTCTAGAAATACTCAAACTGCAGAATTTGCAAATGTGGACGAGCTGGCCGTGAACCCTACAGGTTCCTATGTAGACCCCGAAATGGGCAGAGCTTAGGGAGACGCACCCAGGGAATTAAAATATCACAAAAGGTTGTGAAAGTTTGACTTGGAGAAGGAGGAAAAGGAGAGTTTTGGAAGAGTAGTGAAACAGCCACGAATGGATGTGAGTCATGTATAAGATCAGGAAGGTGCTTTGATGAGTGTACGTCTTGTTAAACATTGACTGGAGAAAATTTTTAATCTCTATTTAAGCCGTGGACCCCAGAGACACCTGTTTTTAAGATTTCTTGTCTATTTTTCTATATTTATTTTCGTTTGTAATGTGAATACAAATTTGTGGAGACAAATGTAAATGTACATCTGAATGCTGTCTTTACCACTGTGTCCAGACATTAAGCTCCCGATAGCCAGCGGGCGCTCTACCAACTCAGCCAATCCAAGTCGACGTCAAGGACCGATTCAACATCTCTCCATTCCCGTAAACCTCAGCTAGGCTCACCTACCAATTCACTAATCACACTCTTCACATCCTAATCCTAGGATATCGGGAGTCCTGTGTTCGTGTCCCCAGTCGATCAACATTTTTACATTCTTGTCTTTCATCTAAAATTAGCTATAGGCTTTACTGAGTTTCATTTGAAGCGTTTTCCACTTCCGTAGACTAGAATTTAATGCACCTGCGATCAATTCACGCAATGTCCATTCTTCACGTACTTCCTATAATAAGCGTGTGAAGAGTGTGATTAGGTGAGCCTAGCTTAAATTTAAGGGAATGGAGAGATGATGAATCGGTCATTGGACTTCGACTCGGACTAGAGCAGTAGATAGAGCACTCAGCGGGATATCGGAAGGTCCTGGGTTCTAGTCCCTGGTCCGGTCGACATTTTACCATTCTTGTCTTTCTTCTAAATATGCTTTACTGAGCTTCATTTGAAGCATTTCCTCTTCCTATCTCAGACAATTTCAAGAAGTTCATCTTTTCCCGAATGATGATCCAAAACTAAAGGTGAGCCACCAATTTTCTCCTTTCGGTCATATCCCAATATCATCCGAATCTACAGCATTTGAAATGATGAATGTGTATTAATTCCATATTAATCAGGTCTTTTGTATTAAAAAGCCATCACAATGGGCGTAGATGCATAAAAATATTGGAATTTTAAGGTCACTATTTACGAATCTCTATCGGAATTAGGAAATTCAAAATGGCGGCACCAATAAGGCGGATCCAAAATTATAAATTAAGTGGATTCGACTAAAACCTCGGGTATAAATTATTTGAGCTTGTTGATATGAAACAGACGTAGAAATTGCCGCATTGAAATGCTTCATTTTAATTTCACATTTTACAGTTATATATTATTAGAAAGATCACTGTTGGTTTGTCCGTAGTAAGATGGTGAACTAAGCAGATTTTTATCTTCTTCTATCTTCATTTTCTCAAAGTTTGTTTTCCATAGTTTTTTCACAGTTTATTACCATTTTTTCAGTTTCTTTTTAGTTTTTTCCAAAGGATGTCTTACCAAAGTTTTTCGTTTTCCCAATTTTTGTTTTTCACAGTTTCCCTCAAGGTTTTTCCGAAGATTTTGTATCTTCCATAAGTATTTTCCCAATACTTTCCCTAAGATCTTTGTTTTTTCATTAAGTTTTTCCAAATGTAATGCGAAGCATTTTTGACTGTTTTAATGCCTCATGGAGTATTTTCGACTTTCTCAATGTCAAATCAATTTCGTATAAAATCTGTAGTACGCAGAGCAGATTTAAATTATGTACTTTGTTACACTGGTTAAAAATTTCATAAATTTACCTTCGGGACTGCTAACCATCTAATCTGATTCTGACAACTGGCCAGGGTCACTTTCATATGTAAGGAAGGACACACAAAAAATATCTTAATTTTTTTTTCCAATTCACCGGTAACGGGGAAAACGTATTGCTCTCCATTTTTGAGCGAGTTGCACCACTGTGCGTCAGTAGAATGAGTTCTGAAGAATCAATCATTTCTATGGGAAAGTTTATAAGCGAAACCCATACAAGTTGTATTTTAAGACGAAACTCTTCATTGTTGGATTAAGGTAGGATAGGAAGAGGACATCAAAGGACAAAGTTAAATTTACTTGGGCAATGTGTGGAATGTTTAGATGGAAGACATTGAGCCACAGCACATGAAGTGACTTGGAATGGCAGAGGGTGGATCTCAGTAGCAGACCTGGGCGCTCTTAATGAGCTCACTTGGTGGCGGTAAGACGCCGTGTCGCTCAGAATTGGATTTGTTGGTGGAAGTTGTGCAACGTTGCCACAGTGCCATCGCGGCCTAAAACAATCTCCAAGTTGGAGCGCAGCCAATCTAAACTTTGATCAGCCTCATCTCTCGACAAAGTTGCTATGACGTGTGAAGCTAACGTTGCTCCATTGATTGTACAAAAAAAACAGGCTCGATAAAAAACGAACCAACACTTAGATGAGACAACTTATACCCACCGTTTGTTGCCTAGAGAAAAAGCAGCGACGTTGTTATTCTAATCACTCTTAAGATAATAGCAACTGAATGAAGACGGTTGTTATTAATTGTAATTTATTTTTCCTTTAATATATTTGAAATATAAGAACTCACTGTGAATTTCTTAACTTACACGATGAGTTTTCCTTCATTCCGATTTCAAATCCTGGAAGTCGCAAAATGTAGTTCTAGTACAATCTTTTCCTTGCATAACTGAAACGTGTCTGTAAGATTAGCAATGCAGCTGTGTAATCTGCTACAACATGACAGTCAATTAAAAATTACCAAATTTATTAAGAGTGTTAGTGAAACATATTGATTCATTACATTTCCAAATAAAGAAAGCTAGTTTGTTTTTATTTGTTGTGGTATTCAATCCTAATACAGATCTGATGCAACCCTCCATGCTAACCTATCTTGCGCAAGCCTTTCATGTCCTCATAACTAGCACAACCCAAACCTTCCCTAATCTGCTTAGCGTATTTTATCCTTGGATTCTCTTCTGTTCTTACCCCACACACTTCCCTCTAATGCTAATTTTACAAGACCATCGTGCCTTAAAACGTGGCCAATTAATCTATCCCTTCTCTTGGTCAACGTCCTCTATATTGTTCGCTATTCCTCTATTATGTTAAGAACTTCCTCTTTAGTGATTCTATCCACCCATCTGATTTTCAGAATTCTCCTACAGCACCACATTTCAAAGGCTTCTATTCTTTTCCTTCCCGCAGCTCCTATCGTCCACGTTTCGCACCCATATAACGCCACGCTCCATACGAACATTTTTAGCAACGATTTCCTAATATTCACACTTATATCGGATTCCAGTTCAAAAATAGTCATGTGAGAATAATTTTAGTTAACTATGTGATATAAAAACGTTATAACAGTAATAATCCCTTACAACCTTTATCACAAAAACGGAAATATTAACAATATAAGGCATAGGAACGACGCGTGTAAATTCTAGTTTATAAACAGAACAAAAATAACTGAAATAGAATACTTGCAAAAGTGATATCACTTTATCTTGAAATGTATATAAGTGCAACATTTTTAATTAATGTAAGTAGGAGAAGCGTAACGGAATATGTAAAACAATTCATTTATAATCTGGTTACTGTGAAATATTTTAGCTCTAGTTCAGGAAAATCAATAGAGAAGGACAACCACAGATGAAAATAAATTACATTGATGTAAAATAGTATTTTAGGTAGTTGATTGTACTTTACGTCGCATGCGAGCCTTCCTCATATTTTATAAATATTCCATTATACAACACTTTTATTTGAATAAATATAAGATATCTTCATAATTATCATCAAATCGGTGACTATATACGATATTTATTTAAAAAATATACCTGCGCTGCGGGTCAGCCTAATGATGGTACCTATCACTAACTGTTTCTTTTTGAAGAAATAAGCCTACGGAAATTAAATTTTCTTTATTTGGTTTTGTCAACCTATCGTAGTAATATGCTTCACATAAAATCAAATGTTAATTCTTTAAATATAAAAACTGGTACATAAAATTTAAATTCAATATATGACAATATATTATTGTGATCCTTATTCAAATCCTTAGTCAAAAATATATGTGACAGAATTTTACTTATTACGATTACCTATGCCATGCTTAATGTTAGCAGTTTCTGGATGATATTTTATTTCTAACATTTCTAAGATCAATCATTTACGAAAATGTGGTTCTCCTGTATAACATACAAGTTGCATAGAAATGTCGGTCTATCTGAATTCTTTTAATTGGGTCATTTTGTTTTTGAGTTTTGTTTTTTAAATAAGGTTGTATCTCTTATTATTATGCACCACAGACGTTTTTTTACAGCAATTTAGATATATTTAAATACTTTATTGTATCTGAAGAGGTTCCAAAGGAAGGTACGACACGTACTATAATTAATAAGTTCTAAACTTATATTTCAATTATAATTTATTTCGTACTGTATTAGCTGCGTTATTCATTTATTTCTTTGAAGTCAGATATTTTCAGCTATTAATTTTAACCATTCCAAACTTTATACTTGATCGAGGAAAAGTTTCGTTACGAACTGCGATTACTCTATTTATTCACCGATAAATTTTGATGGAATGCATCGTTTTTCACCTGACGACGGCGAAACCAATAACCGAAACATCATTGTTGCGCCCGTCCTGGTTTTTATTCAAGTTGCGTAATAATTCACGGCTCCCAGGGCGCGATTGTGTTTAATCCCTTTCATCGCCCACCCCGATTAATTTAACCCCCTCCTCCGGATTAGGGGTGCATTGGACCAGCGTCACTGGTGCATTTTTCCCCCCGAGACCAGTGGGGGATGATGCGATGTTTTCCAAGTGAGAAATTCGCAGCCCACTGACGCGAGAGTAACCGAATATCGATGCCGGTCAATTAGAGGGTATTTATTCTATAAATCCGTTGGTTTCATGGAAGTGGAGTGGCATCTGCTCCATTGTGTTTGTTACTGCTTCTGCTTTCGCATCTGAACTTTCAGTTTTATACAGAAGTTTCGTCGCGCACTTTCCTTCAGCTCTGAATAATTTGCTAGGCCGTTGCCAACCTCTTACTGCACTTTTTTTGCCAAGCCTTACTTACAGACAGACGGACAGACGAGCAGACAAGCCGTCGGGAACTTTGTGCTCACACGGCAAGTCCTGCCAGTTGAAAACAATATCCCTAATGTTTAATTAGTAATGTAAATATAAACTTTTAGATGGACTTAATTAAAACTCTCTGGCCGCCAACTAACCAACTCTGGCTCGTGTCTGCACAAGTTCTGGACGGGCGCCGCTTTTAAGTGTGTGGAAACTCTGTACTCTGCTGCTAAGGGCTGCTGCTCGAGTGTTTGTGACTACACTCTAACAAGACTCCTTTGAACTGTTACAGACAGAGGCTAATATCTACGCCAAAAATGAAAACTAACCATCGTGGATGAAACATTAACGTACGTTAGCAATGGCAATAGACACAAAGGAAATGTGTTCCGCATCATTTTATTCTGCTACATATTCCATATGATCACCAAAAACATATATACATTTACATTCGCGCATGTGTTTGTGTTTAAAATTTTTTTCTTTGTATAATGTTTAAGCATCATGTATGGTTTGAATTTCAGCCAAAGGAAATTTCCAAAGTGCCGACGCCATAGAAACAACGCAGATGTCAATCAAAGCTAGGTTTCGAAAAGGTGGAGCTAATATGAAAAAAAATCAGTTTTTCTTCAGACTAGACCTACTTTAAAAGGTCCACCGAAAAACTTAATATGTGGGTTTCTCAATTTTCAGCAATATTTAAAATCTTACGTAACATATACATTTAATGCATTTAAGATGAAAAATTAATATATAAAAGGCTACTTCATAAATACCAGAAGTAAATAAAAGTTATTTTAAAATATTGAAATATTTTACTAACTTAGATCATAGTAGGCTGACAAGTATACAATGTTATAGGTAAAGATGTGTAACACGAATATTTGTATATAATAAATTAAAATTTCTAACTACAACTATTATTTTTAACTGCATTAGACAAAAAAAACGTAATTTAGAAATTTAAGTCTTTGCAAGTAATGATTTGTTAACTTTTACTAATTTCAATGCTTTTTCGACGCATAACTTATTTTTAATTTATTCTATACCAATGTAAACATTTAAAAATATTTTTTAATACAAGCATAAGATGCTAAAGCTGAATGAAAGAGAATGCATAAAAACACAAAACTTTGGTGACACCTCGATCCATTTTTAGCTTTCTTTCTCATAATTTACCAGCAATTAGATAATCGTTCGTTAGCTTTAAGAATAAAAACAAAGTATAGTAGATTCTTTTCTTGTATTTAAATTCATTCCTTCAATGAATTACTACGATTCCATATTACACAAATATTATGTATTTTTTATAATATCTTCTCACTTATGTATTTTAAAGTTTTATTCATTATTAGATTTTCCAATCAAATTTTGTAACTAAAGCAAATTAATCTGTAAGAAACCCTGAAATTTAATAAATTTAAACTAATACAATTTATACATTTATAATTAGTAAAAAAACATGGCATTAAATTGTACGAGAACAATATATATATATTTGAGCTGAGGCTTTCCCGGTGTAGTTGATGCAATATATACGGAAACTGTAGCGACTATTTGTTGCATAGTACAAACAATAATTAAGTCATATAGTGTACACACAATTCAGTAATGTAACAGCACTTATTATACAGCAATTATAAAATAAGCATACACATACATAGTTTTTGGAAAAAAATCTTTTTCCAGAGGAAGCCCCGAAAAACACTAGCGTGCGCTGCTTTTTTAAAAAACAGGATTTAATGTAAAATAACATAAATGTTGTTACGACTGTTTAATGTGCGCATCTTTAGTGATAAATGAAATGCAATTCTTCCTAAACAAGTTCTGAGTTACGGAAACTGTAGCGACTTCAATTCTGTGTCACGCTTCTGCCAAATAATTAGGAAGGGTTGGAACTAGGTCACGATCTTTTATAAGTATTAGGAAATAATGGTAGAGAACAGAGTAATGCTGGGGAAAAATAATTAGCGTTAATTCGTTTGACGCCTTGGATGTAGCTCTGACCTGACGACGTTGTCTCGTCCTTCCCAAAAGTCCACGGCGCTGTAAATAACAAAAGACGATGTTTTTGTCACTTGCTTGTGTGGGAATCGAAAAATCGTTTGAATTTATTCTCAATTTTGATCGCGTAAAAAACTTCACAGCGCTCACAATTAATACTCTTAACCTTTAAAACTGGGACACTACTTTATGAACACCCTGCACAATGTTATTGAATGAATAAACTCACCTAGATGCTATTAGTATCTCAAGACTCCTATCATGTAAGCTTACACAGTAACTACACAGCATTTTGGCCATTTTACAGGTTAGGAAATATTCAAAGAAATTAATCGATTAATATTATTTGAAATGGAATCATCTGTAGCTGATTAAGAAAAAAAAATATCTGGCATAAAGATGTATTGGCAAATTATAGGCAATTGTTAAGCAGAAATAAAAATTAAATTTTGCGAAAACGTAAGTAGTATTTATTTTCCTCACTAAACCTGTTAAATTCAAACTGATTTCTGCGTTTTATATTTTCAGTAAATAACAAGAATATAGATGAGGCTGAGTATGTTGTGTCGAACAGAAATATGAAAATTATGTAGAATATCCCTTACTTAGTCCGTCAGGATAGATTAGACAGACGTCGTGGAGAGAAGATGATACAAATTAAAATCTAAACGGAATATGCTGATATTAAAAGAAAAGAGTCCATTACTTACGTATAAAATGCAATACGCGTGTATCCGCAGCTGTGCAGAGTCTTCAGAAAATAATAATGTCGGCTATCAAGAGTCTTATTATACGTTATGGGACGCAAGAGGATTTTCTGTTGACCGTCTCTGTTAGTATGAAGAGAGATTGAGACGAGAATTACTCCTCTTATATCAGACACAAAGACGCTACTCCGATGTCAACAAGACCAACAGTTTCCTGGCAACGGAAAGTCCCCTCAATTCAATCAGGTCTGTAACATTCTGGACAATTTAGATAATTGTATGAATTTGTAAAAAATAAGTAGTATTTATGAACTAATTGAATTTTCAATTATATTAAGTCTTTTAAATCTTAAACCTTTTTCCGTGTGGTTTCATAAAGAGAATATTGAAATGTGACCAAGTAACGTATTCTTTCCGGATGTGTTAATAATGATTCTCGGTTAGTAAACCGGGGCAATTGTTTATTAAAACAAAACGTTTCAGCGAAATTCATCTCCGCCTTCGTCAGATAATGCGCCTGGTCATGTCCCTAACAACGACGGGGATAAATTTCTATGAAACATCATGTTTTGATAAGCAATTTGCACATCAGATAAACCAAGAATCATTTATTATATTGAAATGTATTTCTGCAGGTTTTTTACAACTCGAATGTATTGAAATTTGGGTAGCAATCTATATAAATAAAAGGAAATGTATGGCTTCTTTTAGAAAGACATGCTACGTGGCGGTTATCCAGATCTCCTCTATAATAGAATAGGATGGAACCAATTTATAACGATTTATTTGAATGTGAATTGGACGGTGATGGGAAATAGTTTCTGTATGGGGAATTAAAGAGTCCGCCGCCATTTCGGATCTGCACGTAGATCCAGAGGAAACTTCCACCGGCTTTCAACGTGAGGTTCAAAATACTTTGAAATACCTGACGAACACTAGGCAAATATATTTTATATAATCTGATTTCGGTTCCTTATTTGCCAAGAAACGTAATAATAATACGTATGTTACCCATTTTGTTGAAAAAATAATTCTAAAAATTGTAAGCTATCCCTTAAACGCGTAATGAATATGAGAGGAGGGCGGGGGTAATATAATTATTTTAAAATAAAATATTATATGAATGTGAAAAATACATTTAATCTATATTTGTGAGTTGACAATGTACTACAATTTGATCATTTTGAAGTAACAAAGCCACCATTTTTTAAAAGATTAACCATATTTATTAAATGGACCTTCTCATAGAGCAAAACACAAATACAAATCCTACTCGGAATTGGCGCTGTTAGGAAATTGTCAAAGGTTTACAAACAGTGGTAATTACATTTCCTTCTCAGCTTGCCTGGAACTTGTCGCTGGTCCCATATGGACTTCCGCGTGGAACAATAATGTGAATCTTGGAGCTCCAGACTAAATCACTTCTTCCTCTCATTGTTCAAATGTCCACCCTAAATAATCACAATTAATGTTTACTCTTAATCATAATTCCTCTTAACATCCACTCTTAACCTCCAATTATAATCTGCTTAATGCCCCAATCATCCTCTTGAAAATCTATTTTTCTTAGGCTGTTAATAATTTGTTCCCACTTCCTCATCTCATATTTCGCCGGTGGCGGGTCCCGTTACCGTCGGATAAAATTTTTTATCTCTCCTCTCTGGGAGGAGCCATTTACCCCACGGTTTTGGGGAAAAGCTCCATCCTCCTCACCACTCGCTGTCGTCAAATCTCATTAGACTTGCGAAAAACACCAGTCGCGCCGTCGTGTCGAGTTTTATTACCCGTCTGTAACCTTCAACTTCCCTCACGACGCATGCCTTTGATTCCGTACCGCCAAATTACTCATCGTTACAAATGGTGTTTCTGGTATGTTTTTATTGATAATACAAAACGTTTTATTCATTGCAATTTAATTAATTGACTTTGTCATTGTTAATTAAAAATAATAAAACTATATGTTTGTAAGAAATATATAGTTTTTTATATTTAGATTATAAGGTTTATTTAGTTAATAAAAAATGAATGAAAGGAAAAGAAAGTGTATTCATTCAAATAATCATCGTGAAAATATTGACTCTCTTTTGAAAAGGAATTACTCTGCGCTTCGTTCTTTGTGTTCTTCATCCTACTGCGATTACAGTTGACGTAAGCGTGCGCACACGCGCGCCTCCATGTTCGCTATTACTTCCTTTTGGGGCTAGTCTTTTGTTAAGCTCGAGGCACGTCTGGGAATAGGGAGATTTCCATTTCATTTTCGTAGATGTGAGGCGTTGTTGCGTAATGCTCTTAATTGCGCTAATCTGCTGTCTGGCTGAGCGTCGCAGGGGCTTAGTGTCTTCTTAACTAGCGCCCTGCCTTGCAGAGCTGTCAACAATCCAGCTGCAGGCTGGAGAACTCATTGTTGTCAGAAACGACATGCTCATTTCCATATATAATATTAAATGAAACGGCTTACCTCGGTGTTTTATTTACAAAATTGGGATAACATGTTACAACTGCTACAATTTTAAATCCGTATGGTTTAATACAGACAGCATACTATCGCAGTGCTTACTGCCTCTTGTTCTCGCACTTTTTTTGTAATATCGTCTTAGTTAGCAAAATCCACTTTTCCCATTATTATACTGGAATCATAATTTTTTGTTTTGTTCAATTGTTAGGCATATTTATAAGATCATTATTTTTTACTAATATACCAAACAGCTAATGTGTCAGCTTTTCACAGTATTTAATAAAAATACCTACTACAACGTTTCGTCAAAATAATTTAACCCCATCTGGACGCAGCCAAGAAAGAAATATTCTCGTCTGTTCGCGTTGTATGGAGGAGTAGTTGAAATGATAATTAAATAAAATTAAAGGACATAATTTCGTATATATTGACACATGTAACTAAGAAAATATATACTTAGGTATTGGGTAATTTAAGAAAATTTCGGCTGGTTGCCGGGGCAATACGATATCTTATCTTAGCTTCACAATTGTACGCGAAAACCCTCCTAGCCGTCGAAAATTGAGAAACTTAACAGCGTACCTGCACTAGTCAGCGTCGCTTCTCTGGGTCACGGAAGGAGAAGTGATGGTTGTCTCCCACATTCTGAACACACCATAATGTTTTCTCACCATACACCAGAGTGATCTTCACTTCGTCTCTTCCTCACAGCATTGCCACTGGCAGAAATATAAATTTGATCGAACCTTTTGGACAATCTTCCTAGACCTTGAAATTTGATTAGTGGACGCAACAAGGCTGGTTTAAATATTTAGGATTTTCTCAGGTCCAAATTTCCCACGCGGGTGTAATACAGGAAAACAAATGTAAGCCTCGACCACGCCCAAACGTCATTGAGGATTAAAGACGACGTCAGACCGGCGTATTATCAATTTCAAAAACAACGTATATATTTATAACAAATTTCAAGAAATACGTATATATTGAAGGATATAGTTATACAGTGTATTATATCAATTCAAAACGTTAGTCTATTTTTATAATTTGATTATTACCTTTTATATTTATATTTTATTCAAATATATGCTTTTTAAAAACATTTTCTCAATTTTACTTGTCTATCTGTTAAAATAATTGCTATATAGTAATATTTGTCTATAAAAACTAGTTGATACGAATTGGCCACTAAAATGAGTCGTATGATTTTAATATTTTTCTGCTGAAACGATAGGAATTTGTTTGTTAGGTTTTAAGCGCAAGAATATTTTAATAGGATGTTCTAAAGGTGTATTGAACAATGAATTTTCAACAAAGAAATCAACTTTTCTCCTTTCTGTTACTTAACTTCATTTTTGTTTTAAAATGTTTCAGTGTTTAATTTTTTATTCCAACTTAGGCCTATTTTTAAAATAATGACCCGTACTGTTTTATGGCTCTGTTTGAGGATTGAGATTAAGTTTTTCTCTGACATATTTGATTTATAATTTATATTTTCCATCGTTCTGTACTACTCGCGGTGGTAAAATTCTATTTCTACTCTTTAAAAAACTACATCTTATGTTCAACATTGAATACCGTATTTGAAAAAAAATAGAATTGTTTCTATCCCCACCAAATAGTATTTCGCTAAGTCATTCATAAAGTGTCTTGATCTTCGGACAAAGCTTTTAAGCTTGTAATGCTTCTCTATTTGAATTTACTTTAATAAATTAGAAGAGGGAAAATTAAGCTTGTTAAAATTTTATATATTTAACGACAGAAAAGAAAATTTTCTGCTCTGCCAAAAGAATATATGTATAACGTATTTACAATTTTTAACATGGAAAAGCAAATTGTCTATAACTACCTGTCTCCTCTATAACTTCCCTTCCAAAACTGCCGATAACTGCTTCTCTTTATCTTTTATATATTTCTCGATATCTCGGATATCCATCCTGATCCAAATTATTCACGACTTTGGCCAATGGCCAGCCACTTCTTACCCCCACAGCTTTCAATACGAGGCAACACGTACTCTTTCAGAAACGTGGAACCTAACGTTCAAAATATTCACACTTCCTATGGA
The DNA here is from genome assembly GCA_034510155.1 of Eucriotettix oculatus. Lineage (NCBI taxonomy): Eukaryota > Metazoa > Arthropoda > Insecta > Orthoptera > Tetrigidae > Eucriotettix > Eucriotettix oculatus. Next base: position 45,261,937 of record CM067378.1, read on the forward strand.
ATAAACCCGTGCGTGCCACTATTGTGGAGTCCGAGATTATCATATTGATAAATTTATAAACAATTAGGTCCAGGCCAGTGGTGGCGTTTTAGTCCCTCACAGGCCTCCAATTGAATGGGGATTATACATGGCCGCTCATATCTGAAATGTAATGAACTCCACAAGTTACGGTACTTGGAAAACTTGGTTTCACAAAAGTATTTAAAATAAAAAGAAATCACTATCCTATTAATTTATTAGGCGTATGTACACTACGAGCTGAAGTCTATTTTAACTTGTTATCTTCGCTAATCTGTATTACTAAAGAATTATTTTAAAAACGGAATCCAAATATCGTCTTATTGATTAATAATCTCCTTTCATATTTTGAATGGAGTAGAAACCCATTATTTAATGTGTGATTACAGAATTAATCTCTGTGACGACATAGTTTCTGACTTAATAGTTGTACTGCGGATATGTTTCCCACATAGTCTAGCAGCGAATGAGCTGTGGAACACGGGTGGCTTTACTAGTAGGGGCACAAGTTTCACAGGAACTTGCTCCTTTGCTAAGAAGCTGTGCTAAGTAGTCTAGTGTACTAGACCTCGTAAGTTTCAACTTGCTCACTTCTCTGGCACATTTTAGGACGAAAATAATGTGGTTCCTTCCTACTATGCTAGAAGCTAAATGTACTACACGGGAACGTTACCATCACTTATAACTTATTTTAATTTTGCCCCAATTGGAGAGACGACTGAGGAGTTCTTAAATGGAAAGTTTGACAATTTTTTCTTCATATATAATTCAACTTTCGTCCGAAAGTCAATTACTAATAACATATCACGAGTATCAATACGATGATTATCTCCGGACGACGAAAGTTCTTGTAATTTTAAACTGTTGACTATTTCTAAGTGGAATAATTTTTCTTGAGGACTAGGTGAGGCGTTGTTTAAATTTTAACGTTAATGTTACTAGTCTTGAATTTTTAACTGTACAATAACATGTGTGAAATTTTAAAAAGTACATCACATTTCGCTTCAATTTTGAATTCTTATTTCACACACACACAAAAAAATTTTTTAGTTTAATCTTAATATATTCCTTATAAACCGAAATGTATATAAAAATTTTGACAGTAGCACTCATTTCTTCTCTCGACATTTTTAACAATAGTGTGTATTTTAACATTCTCAAAACTGGTCAGAAACTATTAAAATGGATTTTTCTCAAAAATGAATTAAGGACTTGCTGACTCATTTCTTCAATTGGGTTATATTCTAAAGGTTTACAATTACGTGAGACTATTAGTTCCAGTTTTAATCGTAAAGAATACACCTCTTGTATATATCTTACATAATAATATAATTTTTTATTTTACGAACTGTAAACTAGTGTTAAGAAAATTGTCACAAGCTACTTGTAAATTAATATGAATTAAGTAAAAAAAGAAGAGAAATCGTAATCTACATGTTTCCATTATTTATTCGGAATTTTCTCAGTTGTGTATTTTCATTCTTGAATTTTATCAACCGATTGGGGGATTTATTGGAACTTCTGCTTATTCTATTTCCTCAGTTGATATGAAGTCTATAACTAAATGATGTTCACTCCCATAAATCCTTTTATTTTAAATATAACATCAAACTAGGAGTCCGGTTAAATTTATAAACATGGAATGATATATTGATAAACTTAAAATATCACAAAAAAGCTTAACAAATGACCAAAACTAGCCAGTAAATCAGAAAATAACTATATTATTTAATAAATTAGACAAATACATTATTACGTTTCGTCCACAATTTTGTGACTATTAATGTAGAATTAGGCATAATCAAATTTCGTATGCTGTTAAAATATTGACTGAAAAAAACTAGACGTCTAACAGTCAAAATTGTGCGTCAAGGATCGCATCCATTGGTGATTACAAACGAAAGTGAATTAATAAGATCAGAATGGAAAGAATTCGGCTAAATTCTGTTTAATGGTCTTTAGGCTGAGCTTCAATTTAAGCATTTTTTCTCTGTTTGAAATTAAAACCATGCACGTTTGATCATTGTACATTGTTCCAATTATTCAGTGATTCCTGCAGTTGGGATGTGATAAGTAAATTACAGGTGACCTGAGTTTTAGATATACAGGGTGGAGGGATCGAACCTGCTTAACTGAATGGTAGAGCATCCGCCTGGTAAGTGGGAGGTAATGAGTCCGGTCGTGAGTTTTCCATTATGATCTTCCAATTCGTCAATTTCTTTGTTTTTACTAGATTCACGAACAATATTCATATATCAATGAGACATCATTTTTATGTGTAATGGGTTCCAAGGTTATTGGTAGTACAAAAATATGCCTGAATTAAATGAAAACAAAATTTTCACATTTTTACTAATAGAATACCAAATATTAATAACTCTATTTCTTTGGGAAACTATCAGTTGCGCTTTATTTGTAAAATCGCAAAGATTTTCTTTCCGCTACGTACATTGTTTACTAATTGTAGCCAGCGTGTTCGGTTTGAATTGAACCCAGCTAAATAACGAAACGACGTCGGAATTGAGGAGGGGCTGCTACGTTACAATTACACTGACCGATCCCAGTCCATGTTGCAACTATGGCCCTCTCCCCCTCTCTCATCAATGTGCAGGCAATTCACGGGGCCTCAAGTGGAAGCCCTAAAGGGCTATTCGAGTCCTGTAACACGCATCAAACAGACTCGTGCATTGTGGAACTACGTCTGGTTATGTCGGCCCCAAGATAACTGTAACAAATCGATAGTATGGTGATTTACGACTTATAATAAACGAACTGTAAAAACTCGCGATCGAAATAATTGGGACTTGTAGTGAAAATCTCTAGAAAATGCTTTTAGGGCTGGTGTTATTCATTTCGGCCGTAACCGTCGCTGGAGATGGTCCATTCGCGACATCAAATTCTTCACATATAAATTCAATAATCTTTCGGCTGAGGGAGTAAAGTATTAAATATGATGTATTGCTAAATTTTAAGACTGAGGAAGTCTCGAAATGGAGATGAAACGTCGCTTTTGTGAATAAACAGTGATATATTTATTGCTGACTTTTTGGCCGTCTTTTTATTTATAGCTGATAGTAATATACAGTCAATTTTATGGAAATTTGTACATCTTGATTATTATTGGCAGACCTAAGGATTTCCAAACTAAAAATTTCAGATACATTATGCTTATACCGATTGTATAGGAGACGAATGAATGAAACCAAGGTCACAGGTTTCAAGTGAAACTAATGTTTATTGTATCGATTGTCTTGGATAATGTACATGTAGTTGATGATTTTTAAATAGCTCCGTCTGTTTATTGGTTTATAATTATAAGGTTCTTAATATTACCATTTATCTTTCCTCTAATTACATAACTAAAAACGTCACTGCCCGTCACTCGCCCTATACCATATCTCTCTTGCACAGATACATGTCACCCATTATAACCAGTTAAATCTTATACAGAGTAGGACGGTAACTGTTAAATCTGTACCTGGACACTGGAGAAAGTAATTAGATATAGGAAACTCAGAATCTAAACAGACAGGAAATGCCCTAAAATTGAACCACAATTTTCCATGGCGTTACATCCACTTTGTAGTACTTGTCCATGTGGTGTGCCTTAACCAGGCTCATAATGACGAATAGTCATTTGTTTTGGGTAACAGGCTACATGAGGGTGATCCTGAAACAGGCAACTCCCCTTTAATAGCATAGGAAGGGAATTGAAAAAGGGGGGATGCGGAAGGTAGAGCAAGGTAGCCCAGCGCCCTTCCTTTAACTCTTGCCATGAGATAACGTCTTTTTTATGCTATATGTGCGGCTCTGTGCCTGCGACTGAACGATTGGTGTAGGTCGTCCAAGGGATAAGTCCAAGTTACGTTAATTTTTATAACGTTTGTATTCGTTTTGTTCACATTACATTAAGGCTTCTGTTGTTTCCATTTCTTATTTTACACGTAATAAAAACTGTAAATTTGGCCATTCATTATTTTTAAAAGTAAACGATGTAATAGTAATGCCTTGTTTAATTTTTTTTACAAATTTCCTCTGAGCTTCATGATGCAGAACAAAAAATACAAACTTTTCGAGAAAATGCAAACTAAACAAAACGCTCTTCTTACTAACTGCACTTTTCAAGAAAAAAAAAGAAGCCTGAAAGTAATGTAATTAAAATAAATTAAGAAATTGTAAAAGCTAAAAGAATTGATGAAACTCATACTTAAATCTTCGACCACCAAAGGTTCAGTTGCAGGCACAGAACCACACAGGCAGCGTGGAAAATATGTTATCCCTTGATTATTCGTACTCAAGCGCCTGGTATAGACCCACCACAGGGACAAGTGGTGCGGAGAGGGATGACGCGTTAAGGAAACTTGTGAATCATTTTTAGGGAATTTCCAGTCCGTTTGGACCCTAAGCGTCCTATATCAAATTTACTTGTGTCAATGTCCCCCACGTTACTACTTACAGTTTTAAACAGTTTCCGTCATCAGCCTATAGATGGATCCAAGAAGCAACGAATACTATTAATGTGATATTTTATTGTTGGTTCGTAACGCGATAAAGAAAAGAAATATATTTTAGAGAAATACAATATCTGAGCGCAATGTTTTATCCCCATACAAAGAATTGGTAACAATAAAATCTCAAATTTTACATTTTTTTACAGTTCTTTTCCACTTCATTTTCTTACAATTAGTTCCTTCTTTCCGTATATTTCCTCTGTCATTAATATTAACAGCTATCCCCTTCACGCTTTTAAAATTTTACACCTAACAGTGTTAGTTTATTTTTTCTATGGCTTTCTGATTGGATTGCTTGGTCCAAATTTCAGATGTCTCAACTATTTATAACTTTAAATTTAGTAGTCATTCTGCATACTTTTACATATATATTCTGTTTGCAGTTCTTTTCCTAAGAATGAAGACATATTTAAATGTCTGCAGTGAGAAACTGTCCTAAGGGCACAATATACGACGTGAATTTAATCTTGCAACTTAATTACGAGTCTTAACTCCGGGGACGAATAAAGTGGGGGTGAATTAGCCGGTCTGACATGAACGGCAGAAACAGGCCAATTTCTCCCCGTGGACTTCAGGCTAGCATCACATCGTATCGTCAACAACATTCATCAAGCGAAGTATCTTCCGCCTCAACGAAAATGAGTAAACATTGCAGCACGTGGAGGCCAACAGCGTCTAAAACAAAACAAAAAGTCCAACAAACTCTCCCTAAGCAAGATTTGTACTGTTCATTATTCCAACTACGACGAACAATTTCTTTTTACACGTAATTTAAGGTAGTGCGTCTTTTATGAATTTAAGTGTATCATTGTAGACAATTTAGGTTTTTCAATGAATTTTTACATAATTAATCTATTGTTAGTTCCTGTCGTGGGAGACTCATCTACTAAACCTCGAGTAGTCCTTCAAAAGCTGGCTCATTTATTTCCTGCTACTACACACATCATTTTTTGTGTCGATATTTACTCAAACTTCCCAATAGTACTAAATCCTATCAACCCTGTATTCTGTGTTTTATTTAGATTACATAATTGAAGAATTTGAATGTTACATCTTTATTATAATTACATAACCAAATTAGCGGCACAGAGACCCAAAATTTACATAAATTTTATTTAATAACGTAGTACTAGCCTATTTTTTATCTTTCTTTTTTTCATCTAATCATATACGTAATTAACAAGATCATTTCAAATTCACAGAAATTTTTTCAAATATCAATTTTAACGTAGTTCTACTTATTCATTTTATTTATTTATAGATCTATGTCATTGACAGAAGCTTCTGTAAATTTATTGTATTTTTAATTTGAGTTCAGAGTGTTTCTATGTATATAGATATCAAATAAAGTATTTTCTAGCGAACACTTTAGTGAGCTTAGAGTCGAATAAATTTTATCTGACATAAAATGAAGTGTAGTATTTAATTAACTATGTACCATAATTGGACGACAATTTATAATATTTATTTAATTATAATTTTATTACAACCCCACATTGGTGGAGGCCAATTTGTAATATTTAATTACTCCCAGGGATTTTAATTTAATGTAAAATAAACTACAATTAAAGAAATGTATTTAAAATCAAACTTTAATATTTATTTAACAAAAGGCAAGTGATTAATGAAAACAAATGAGTTAAACGAAAATAGTAGAGCACTCTAAATGTGTAACGAAACTCTTAATGTCACCTGTGGGATGAACCATAGTAAACGTAATTTTCTTGGCAAATAGGATATGAGATACCGAAAGAACGCTGCAGCTGCTTTCTTAGGTGCCTATTATGACGTCTTCTCCTCGCGAAAACTTCAATTTCCTCCTCCATCTACTAACAGCATCATTTTAAATAAATTTCAATGGTGGGAGTTTTCAGAATTGCAACCAATGTGAAAATTCCAACAGCCGGATTCAAGAAAATGTCTTCCTACAAATTTCTGGTTAGTCACATAGTAGCAAATTAGTTATGCTTAGCTTCCAAGCTGACAGGAGTAAATAAGTTTCACATTTAGACACAGTCTTTCTTCAGGGTTAGATCCACAGCAGGTTTTTTTGTTCTTACCCCACACAATTTCATCTGAAACTAAATTTTCAATTCCCTCATGTCTCAAAACGTGGCCTATTAATCTATCCCTTCTCTTGGTCAACGTCTTTCATATTTTTCGCTCTTCCCCTACTTCTCTTTATAACTTCCTGGTTAGTTACCCTATTCACACATCAGAGTTTCAGCATTCTCCTATAGCATCACATTTAGAAAGCTTCTGTTCTACTCTTGTCTGCAACTCCTACCGTCCACGTTTCGCACCCATATAACGCTACACTCTATACGAACATTTTTCGTAATGATTTCCTAATATTTCTATTTATATATTAGCCGTTCGGAAATTCGTCTTTTTTGCGAAAGCCTTCCTTCCACGTGTTATCCTACTTTTTATGTTTACTATACTTCTACCATCCTGATTATTATACTGTCCAAGTAGCTGAATTTCTTAAATATCTTCAAAATATCCCTTCGTTCATGCCGTATATAATGGTTTCCAAGTCTTCTTCTGACTCCGCTAATACCACAATATCATCAGCAAATCTTATGGTTTATATTTTTTCTCCTTGCAGTATGAATTCCTTTACATATTCATTTTTAATTTTCTTCATTGCCTGTTTTATATAAAAGTTAAAGAGCCTAGGCAACAGACTGAGCCTTGTCTTATTCCTTTCTTGATTTCTACTTTCTTTTCTTGCCCATCAATTCTAATTACTGCTGACTACCATCTGTAGAGGTTATGTATAACTTTTCTTTCTCGATATTTTATTCCTGTCATCTTCAAAATCATTAATGGTTTGTTTCATTTCATATTATCAAAGAATATTTCTAAATCTACAAATGCCATGAACGTAGGCCTGTTTTTCTGATTCTAACTTCTAAAATTAGACGCAGAGTCAATATTGCTTCTCTTGCCCCTACATTCTTCCTAAAACCAAACTCCTCTTTGACGTTCCATCCTCCTATATACTATTGTGGTTCTATTTTGCACGCATGGGATACTAAAATAATTGTCCTGTGCTGTTCGCAACTATCAGCCTCAGTCCTCTACGATATACGGATAATTGTTGTTCCTAAAATCTTTTGGTATTCTTATATTTCGCATACTACCCTGAACAGCCATGATATTGCATCTTCGCCTCTGGAATATTATCAATTCCTGGCGCTTTACCGTTGCTCAGAACTGTCAGCACTCTATCAAACTCAGACTTTAAAATTTCCCAACACTTTATCAACCTTCATTTCTTCTTATATTACAGTCTGATCTGAACATGATACAGCTCTTCTGGATATTCCTTCCATTTTTCCGCCTTTTCTTCTTTATCTAGAATTGGTTCCCATCTGATTTCTTGATAGTATTTTTCTTGTGTTTGAATTTCCTATAAGCTGCGTCTATTTTCCCTTTTCTCCATGAAATCTTCATCCGCTTGCATTTCTCTTGGAGCCGAGCCTCTTTGACTGTACCGCTGTTTACAATTTTAACCTCTCACGTTTTTATATTTACGCATTTCATCTTGTCCATATAGGTCTGAGCTACTCTTCCTTCTTTTTCGTCAGCTGTTCTAGTAATTTATTACTTTAATTATGTCCATGTCTCTTCTGTATAGTTTCTTTCCATTATCTCCATTAATCTATTCTTGATTTCTTCTTTGAAACTCAGAAGAACCTCCTGTTGTTTCACTTTTTCTAATTCCAGTCTCTTTGTTTTAATTCCTTTTTTGAGTTTCTTCATTTTCAGCCTGCAATTCATAATCCCTTATGTGTTCTGATATCTTTAATATTCGAAATAGAAGTTTCCGTTTAGTGGTTCGCGTTAAATTATTGCGAGTAGGTAAAAAATTACATTAAATTGCTGGAACTAAGTAATAATCCTCTAATTTAGATAACTGCCGCCATTTTATTAACATATTATTAATTTAATATATAATTGTAATTAATTAGTGGGAATAAAGGAGTCAATAAGCCAAAACCCAAAAACTTTTAGAAATCTTGTGGCTTTCAAAGTACCGAAGATCTGCCACTGCAGGATTCACTACAAATTAAAAAAAAGATTTTAACAATCATGTTATGGCGATTTCGTAGGTCTTAGCGTTATCTACAAAAGATTACGAAACCATACAAAACCATTTCGAAACAAATTGGTAACGAAATGGAGTGAGCTAAGGAATACAACATAAGTAGACTTGTGCATAATACTGTTTTTCTATTTGCACTTCATCTTAAAAGAGTGGCTTATTAAAATCTGGACCTGTTTCTGTTTACTTTTATTTTTAATTTATTCACTTTTGTTCTACGATTTTTATCATCAATAATTTCCAGGGTTTTCCATTTATGCGATGCAATAATCAACGTAGCCCAGTTACGATTTATTAATTGATTGATTATAAGAGTGACTAAAACTTTTTAAAGTAACTTAACTTTCATCATTGAAAAACATAGTCGCTACGTGTCTCAATAATCAACCTCATCAATTTATTTTTAATAATCTAGTAAATTTAGATCGAGGTTGACTACATGTCCTGTTAAGGTTTTTAATTTATGATATTCTAAAATGTATTTGTTAAATACGAGAAAATACGTAAAATTAATTTTTATTACAAACTTTCTAATGATTTAGAATGTAGTAAATATTACTTAACCAAAACGTCCACTCTTTTTATGACATATAGTAATTTGTAATCATTTATATTTATTATTTTACAAGTATTTATTACGAGTACAAAACTTTTCTATTCTTCCTCTTTGTATGTGTCAAAATTCATTTTATCATTACAAATATATCAATACCACATGACTCTTTCTTTTCCTAAAACATTGTCTATCACTACTGGTAAATTCTGATGAAGAAAGTTATATTATGATTTATCACGAAACATGGAATATAATTGTCATTTAATTTAAAAATTACTAATTTTAATAACATTTTATTCACAGTTTCCGTTCTTCAATGCGTCAAGGACTTGACAATATTCAGATAATGGTACAGACTAGAAATATTTATGAAGTGCCAGATATTAAAAAGCTATAAACTGAGCTCAGTACATATGTAAAACAGCTATATATTTTTATTTTCAAAGTGATCATTCTTCTGAGCACTAGTTCGAATCTCAACACTATCAGGAATTTCAGGGAAGACTGGTCACGAGTTGAATCAACAGGAGACGATTATATTAATTTTCACTACATTAAAATATTTAATTTTTCTAATATTTTTGTAACGTATTGTATACTTATGCTCTTACGAAAGTAACCATAAAAGTCGCCTTCTATTCAACTCTGGCTCAATGAAATAAACTTTAATTTTTATTATCAAGTTTACAATTATGTTTCATCTTCTTCGTCGAATACTTCATTTTCTGTAGGGTGCATCGACGCTGAAGCCATATCTGGAAATAAAAATATATATCAGCCGAGAAGAGGTACAGTTAAAAAATGTAATAAAGGATTTAATAAAACGTGTATTTTTTATGTAACATAAAAGAAGTAATTTTTTCTCCTGCTACCTGCCTACATTTAATTTGTAACATTATAAATGAAATGATGGCTCCTGTGATATAATACATACCTTTGATTCCCAAATACTTTCAAACGTAAAATTATATCTATCAGCTCCATTAATGCATACATCAAATAACGGCTTCAAATTTTTAATTTTCCAAAAATCGTTTGTTTGAGTAAATCAGGAACATTTCCAGTGATATAATGCATTTATTTTAACATTCCAATTATAGATACTAAATATTCAGTACATGTGCACACTAGTCATAAAATGTTTCGATGATTCTTTTTATTTAATGTTGAAATAAATATTTGTTTTTAGAAATATTGTAAACAGGTTATTAAATCTGTAAGAGACTATAATTTTTTATGTCATAATAATAATCGGAACCAATAATTTGTTTTTAAATTTACCTCATGAGATACTTATTTACTACTGCCTCGCTTTTAAGAGCGTGTTATCTTCTATAAGAATTGCAATCAATGATCTGGTTTTATAAATTGCATGGAAATTATAGCGGCGGGTAAATTAATGGCATTTCCGTTAAGTAATTTTATATCCAAAATAACGTATCAAGACATTTCACTAAAGCAATATAAAAGAGTTTTATAATAAATCATTCGCTTTTATGTACGACACAATCAATAAACGAAACATCGACAGAATATTTCTATTTACTGTGAGAAGAAATTGTGCTTTATGGAACGGGAACTGTAAAAGCATGAGCTGCGTAGTGTCATATCGCTTCAGTCACTGGATTATTTATTTCCTCACAGTTCATCCGACAGGAGTGCCACAAACGGTAGTTGTGAGAATTCTGTCACCGGTTTTATGGCACCAAGTTAGAAATACCTTTGACTGTTTTATTTTACGTACTTAATCGTTTGTTATATTATGTTAAGAAATTTATCTTTACCGAATTTTAAAAATATTTTATGGTTTCTAGAAGTAAGTTATATATAATTTTTGAAACTGTTTATCCTGAAATATTTTGTCATATTAATTTCCCATTCAGTCATTTACGCTTGAAAAGACATATTGGCTAATCAAAATCGCAAAGTGCTGTTTATCGCTTTCCAATCAATTCGCGTAACTATTTAAAAAATTCAAAACACGACAGTTAACACGGTGCATTAATTGGACGAAATATTGCAAATAATGAACGAAGGTATGTTTCAAGTATGACCCTTGTATTGTCTTCCAGAAAACAAGTTAGGTTATAACCTTCTGCGAGGTTTTACTTACGAAATTGGGACACGTGCACACATTATAACAAATAAAAGCGTTTAAATTATTGCAAGTGGCGGCTTATCAATATGTTCCCATGTACATCATCACATAAATTAATTTTAATTTTAAGAAGGTCTACAATAATTGTATTGGAAATGTAAGAATTTTGACTTCGATTTCAAAGACTTTAGACGGGGCTCGCTCCCGCTAATGGAGCCATGTCTCCCCTTAGTCTCTCTGAGGACGCAATCTCTCTCCCTTCCACTCTCTCGCCTCTCATCCCCTTCTCGCTCCCTCCCTCTCCCCCTCACCCTCCCTATCTCTCCTCTCTCCCACCCCCTTCCCCCTCACTCTCCCTAAGCCACCATTTGTGTCTTGAATAATTAAAAAGTAGTGATTAAATGGCCTTCTATGTTCTTCGTTGTGGCTCTCAATAGTGTTTAAACAAGTTAAAATAGTCGGAAAAACCTGCCTCAACGATGGTCCAAAATATTTCTATTTTTATGTTGAAAAGAGTGCCTCAGGTATTAAGGTCACATAATTAGAATTGGGTGCGAAACGTGGACGATAGGAGTTGTGGATAGGAAAATAATAGAAGCCTTTGAAATGTGGTGTTATAGGCGAATGCTGAAAATCAGATGGGTGGATAGAATCACAAACGAGGAAGTTCTAAACAGAATAGGGGAAAAGCGAACAATATGGAGGACATTGACCAAGAGAAGGGATAGATTAATAGGCCACGTTTTAAGACACGAGGGTCTTGTAAAATTAGCATTAGAGGGAAGTGTGTGGCGTAAGAACAGAAGAGGGAGGGCAAGGATGGAAAGGCTTGCGCAAGATAGGTTAGAATGGAGGGTTGCATCAAACCAGTCTTAGGACTGAATACCACAACAACACAACAATTATTCAACATAAATTAGATAGGCGTCATAAATGTAATTCTAAAATCAGCGACAAACTTATATTTTCTTATATTATGAAGAAATTTCAAGACTTTTCATTTCCTTAGTCGAAAATTTGAGAGATTTGTTTAAATACATAATGCTTTGTTTCGTAAAATAAATAAAAAACTAGTAAAAAGAAAAAACTTCATCAGGCACTGTCGATAATCGCCTCTCTGGAATAAGCTTAATCTAGTAGATTTATTTATTTTCGGAATGTTCAAACTCTTGTGCCCAATTCTGTTTCTTTAATCTTTTCCCTCAAGGCAAACAGACTTTTATAGTATTCGAAATGTAGGATAATTTCTCTCTATTTCTTGCACTCTGTCGTAATATTTTTACCATAGACAATATAACGCTGATATGTTAATAAATTTGTCAACAAACTGTACAACCTGTACTTGTATTCGAATTTTTCAAACAGGCTTACCTCCAATACGTCTGATGATAGTGTCTCCCTTCTGGAGTTGCTCCCAAGTCAGACGTTCCTCTACAGAAAGAAATAAAAATTGTTAATGCAGGAAGAGGATTTATTTTTATTTTTCAGGAATTAACCCAGCAATTACTTATTACTAGTTATTAAAATGTTCTGGCCGACAACATCATTGCAATGCATGTATTCTAATTTCCACAACTTGCGTCACTTTACTTTGATTGAAATTTTTAATCTTATTTTTAATGGAATGGTCACATTTCTTTTCTTAGTAGCAGCAAATGAAAATTTATAATAAGTACATTTAATATTTTAGCAATTTCTTAATTTTCCAAAACAATTTTTGTAAATTAATTAGATCGGTCACAATAATATTTATAGGACGATCGTTTATTTAATTACATTTCTTATATCGTAAGTAACTTTATATATATAAGTTATTAAATTCCAATATCGAGGAAGAGCTGAGCCAGGTCGGAAACGACCGGATCTTTTTTGTTCATAAAAACGCCAAAAGATCAATTTAATAGTTTAATTTTAATCACATCATGAAGTTGGTAATCTTCAGGGCGTGTTCACTCATTCATTCTACGCTAAAAACTCTCAAAATTCGTTAACGTAAATTAATTAAGCACTTAACGAAGACTTTAAATACTTTTCGGCGTATCACCACCTAAATCTGTGGTTGATTCGATAGCCGTTGATAATCACGTGGCCGCAAGGATTTGCGGACTATAGTACCTCCGTCTAAGAGGACATTCTGGCCTGGACTGTCCTGTACGCTTCCACTTTCATCAGTCACGCGACAATACGTCTCTCCGACAACAATGTCTGTCTGTGTCGTGGCGCGAAACTTGCTCAATAGGTCGCAATTCTACTCGCATATTGTTTTTCTCTGGGACTATAATTTAACATGTTATAATTAATTATTATTTAAGTTATAAATATAATTCCGATTAATTATTGCAATAAATAGCGACGCACAGAACAGCTTCAATCAAATTTACTCCCATCAAAATAAGTATTATTATAACTTATTTAGTTTATTTAGGAGATGAGATAAAAATCTTAATTTTGGAATAAATAATAGTAATTAAATGTGAAGACTTTCTCGGAGTATTTGAAACCATTTGAGTGAAGTCATTGATTTTTCACGTTTCCGTGGCTATCGCCGCCATTGTCTTCCACTCGTCCATTACGCACGTTTCCATGGCTATCACTGCCATCGCCTTCGGGTCCACCACAATGGAATAGCGAAGAAGAATTTCTTCAACTTCTGATAACGACTGATGACCTACTATATAATTTCCTATATTTTAAATCCTAAACATCCAAAATTTTGCTCACAAATTCAAAAAAGAAATTAACAATTTTTCCGCTTATGTATCCATCACTAAACGTTTATTGCTCACCCTTTGCAGTGCTGACAACATACATATTTCCAGGTTTAATCATTGTAAAGTAAACGACATCGGTATGTATCTTGTTAATTGTGCCCGTACTTTCAATTTTGTACGAAAGTTTTATAATATACAAAAGATGAATTAATTATTTGATGAACGTAGGGTACATTTGTAAATGTATTTGGGGAATATTAATTAATGAAATTAATAATTGGGTTTTAATATATACATTTATTAATTATAAACACAATAATTTTAATATGGGTCGTGCGTGTATATATTATGTACAAAAATAATTAATTAAAATGGGATTGTATTAAAGATCTCAGGGTATTAATGGTTTGGGTGACCACGTGTAGCAGATTTTTTTTTGTTCGATAACGAACCTGAGTTGTTAAGACCCTTCTTCCCTGCTTCCTGGACTGATCAAAGTATAGTCCACCTCTCCGCTGCCACCTCACAAATCTGCTCTCTGCTGCCAATCTCCTCTCTCCACCTCCTTGTATCACCAGAAATCTCTCCACCACTCTCCTTCAATATCCTCTCGCCATCACCTTGTATCACGTTTTACTCAAGTTACTTAATTCACAATTTGCTCTGCTCATAACACAGGGATTCACACCCTCCTTACTCGTCCAACCCGCTCTCTAAAAACACATCTTCACTCAACCATGTCCTTCGCCGCTCCCTCTTCACGGGAGCTCATCCGCTCCGTGTCCATCCTATCGCCCGTCTCACTCAACCGTCCAATGCGCTCTCTAAATACACAATGCCCTAAGAACTGTATATCTTTTAAAAATTTCGGTATAAAGTATTTACTCCTCTGTTGTCGGCTTCTTTTGAGACTTGCCGACAGGAAGGTATTGTTGATGGCGCGCCACAAGCGTCGATAATTTCCTTAAATAAATAAAATAATTGGACGCGGGTTCTACTGCGCTACACATTAGAGTAATCCACGCTGAGGAACTTCCCATATTAGCATTGGATGGTATTTGAAATGGGGAATGCGGAGGAGAAAGTAAGGAAGCCAAGGGTTAAGTAGAGACAAGGTACCACAGTGTAAGGATCTTTCCTACCAAGCTATAGTTTAAAATTGATTTAGGGCAAAACTTATAAAATTTACATTAAACAACTGTCACTTGTTCCTTCCGATGACGGGAAGGGGTTTACTGTGATGACGCAGTGCTCTCTTCTCCATGATTTGGCTAGTTGAGGAGACAGTTAGCCAACTGTCCCAAAACGAAAATCGGTAGGTTTGAAGCTTGCGCGTCTCAAAACATACAGAAGTGTTTTGGCTAAGGAATAATTATTAGTAATTTACAAACTTTAACTTACTGTATGAAACCAAAGACTTAAAAAATAAGAAACGGCGAAGCCAAGAGAACTAGGTTCATTCTTATTACGATAACTTATAGCCGAGGACATTACAGTTGTTTCTACATGACATATTATTTAACAGGACTACATGATATAATTGAATGTCCAGTGACAAACAATTTCATAGCGAGAGAAATGACTTCTGTGAATATAATTTTATTTCGGTAATTAATATTCGTTTAGCTTATTATTGGCGGTGAATATCAGAATTTAGGATAGTAGGGGTACCAGATAACATAGAATTAGATGAAGAGGTTTTTTTTAGAGTCGGAGAATGAGATGCCAGCTAACTAGGGGAGAAATTAATGTTAGGTTATACCTGAATGAGAGAGTAGAAGGTCGATTGGTAGTTTTCGTATGAGTCTGTGGTTGTGTGGAAGAGGGCTATGATGTCATGGAGTGATTGATAGCGCTTTAGATTAAGGAGGATATGCATGATTTTATTGTGGTGGAGATCAGTGGAATTTGGATGTCATTGTGAATTACCGAGTTTCGAAGTTACGAATGGGAGTTGGAAATGATTTCAAGATCCTGTTTTGCTTATTCGAATTTGAGTTGACAGTTGATCCCCAAATGGAGCATGCGTATGAGAACTAGGGTGAAAGAAAGGGGCCACGAACAATACTACAGTTTTACAAGTAAACGGCAAACACCAATCACACACAACCCAGTCAACTAAAATATGTATCGATCCATAATGCGT
This sequence comes from Eucriotettix oculatus, assembly GCA_034510155.1. Classification (NCBI taxonomy): domain Eukaryota; kingdom Metazoa; phylum Arthropoda; class Insecta; order Orthoptera; family Tetrigidae; genus Eucriotettix; species Eucriotettix oculatus. The sequence goes on from CM067378.1 coordinate 45,278,091, forward strand.
CGACATCCGTTTACTACATTTTCACAAGTTGCATTCTATTTTCTTTGTCGTTTAATGTGGCTAGCACCACTGCTTCACAACACGGTGATCCCGGGAAGGTCATGCTTGTTTGTGTGCGTGTCTAACGCATTTTCAGAATCACCAAACCCATTGTAAAGGTCCCGCTGCCACGTTCAACGATAGAAAACTGCGCGGGATCATCATCAGCCGCAGGAGAGCATCGGGCAACCACCGCTGTGAATTACTTCTCTTGAAAGGGGAAACGGTTCTCCGTCGAGAACTTTCCTCACTTGGACCTGCCGTTAGGCAGAACACTAATACATTGGAGACATTTTGGATACTCAAATGACAGAAATTAAGACAGCCTTGAAGCATGATCTATTAGGAAACTCTCAAAATAAACCCTTAATTTTATTTTTAAAGAATTTACGCCATTGTCGTTGGCCTGCGTATAATACTGAAGATTTAAATGATGACGCCTAATAATTTAAAGAGAACAATTTAAATTGAAATAAGATAGTGCGTCTAATTTACAGAAGTACAGTGACATCCAACTGGAAGTTGAAATAATTATGAATTGGGGTAAATTTTGGGTCAATGCAGAATATTCTGAAGAATCCTGTATTTCATTCGTGTTAATAATGTATGCTCAAGGAATTGTCCTCGCAAAGAATTTTCTCGGTCGTTCAACATTCTGCCAGTTGGAAAAATCGTTTCACTCGGCTTCAAAGTTAACTATTTCAGCTAATAGTATATTCCCCGTTACACCGTTCACCCCAACTCACCTTCCTCTTCCTCCTCAGCGATCTCTTCGTTCGGCTCCTCGGTCAACTCCTTGATGAAGATAGCCTCCACGTCGTCGCCCGGTTCCTCTTCCTCGGGTTCTTCCCCTGGTAAAGGTTCGATGATGGATTCTTTGGAATCAACAACCTGAATGGGCTGTGGCGGAGGAGGCAACAGCTCTGGTCTTAGCTTGGTCACTAGATATGCTCTCCACAGGGGAACGAACCCTAGGTCAATGAGATCAGGTTCAGGCATGTTCTCTTCTGGAGGAGGCATTGGCGTCTGCTCTTCCACTTTGTCCTGGCGCTCAGGGTCCATGATGGTTAGGTAGTTGCCCACCTGGATGCAGTCGTTCACGAACGAATACACACCTCTCCCAGTCGGCTGCAACAAAGGTTTAAGACCTGATTGGAAAATTACTATATTAGTATTTTAACATTTTATACCTTCAAGAAATAAAATAAAATTTATAAAGTAATTGGACAAGACTATGTCAAATTTCTTGGTGATTCGTCTTGGATTAAGCCAGTTTGGCAGAGGTACAATTCTACTATTTCTTCTTACAAATATTGTTTTTTATTAAGGAAATGAACAAAAATTTTCAATTGATTGATAGACTGGATCAATCGTAATGCGATCTATTATAAAATGTAATTCAGATTGAAACTATGCTTGACGTAATACATTACACAAGTCTGTGATGGTTGTATTTTTTAATAATTGATTCATATATATCATTTAGCGCTAAATCCGAAATCTACTTCCATTTTCCTCGAAAATCACAAATTTGTAAAATGTGAAAAAATAAAAAAACTCGTTTTATGTGATATTAAATTTGTGGATTATACTATGTATTCGTTTAAGTAAACAATTGAGGTATCTTAATGGGAGTGAGGGGGGTGGAGACTTATTTCTAATTAAATAAGTAAATGGGCTTGCAGAGACAGAGGAAATCATCGGATAAAGGAAGATCGGCCAAAAGTAATTTTAATAGAAACTGAAACCAAAGTTGTGCCTCGGAAAGCTCTCAGATCTGAATAAAGTAACAATTCCACCTCTGTATATCAAGTTAGGTTTGATGTAATTTCGTCAAAGGTAAGTAATTGTCTTATGTCAGTGACAAAGTATCATCCTCCAATCTAAAAGAAGGTGCCTTTATTGGTTCTGACTTCTCAAAGATGACATGTGGGGTTAGTCACTATTCAGGAAAACAAATGTAATCGAATTAAATTGCCAGTATAATACCATAATGCCTTTTATTCCATTGATTTCATTATATTTTTGCAGAAGCAAATATCTATGGAAAAGACTACGTGTTTCTATTAAACCTTTATGCTGATAGTATAAATTTTACACTGAAAATATTCTGGCTAAAATATTTTTCCCGGAGATGAAATCGTTTTGGGATTCCAGCCGGGATAGTTGTGTCCAATGTATTAATGGGAATTTTTTTCTGTTTTCTTTCTCCATGGCTCTACAGCCCATTGAGGGCCTGGGCCTACCGAGTCGACTGCGGACTGTCATCTTGCATGACACATTCCGAGTTTGGAGTGACACGTGGTCAACGTATCGATCCTCCAACTGTCTTAGTCCCGGTCTTCACGACCATGACGACACAAACATCCAAGCCCATGCCAGGATTCGAACCCGGCACCTCTGGGTTATGAGGCAGCAACGGTACCCACTTCACCATAGGAGGTCGGCATTCATGGGAATATTCATAACAATTAAGAGTGAATAATTAAAAGCATGATAAAAAATTCAATTTTGAGCCTTATACAAAACGTATTAATTTATAAACTTATTTTTCAGTGAGGTACTTTCTTAAAACTTCGTTTTTTTGTGTTAATGGTTGCTGGGTGAGAAATGTACGCACGAGGTTTTTGTTCCAGGTTCCGTAGTAGCGATGATTGGGCAGTGCCATTTCTCCAGGTCCCTCCATCTTTCCGTTCACCCAGTTGCCCACGAATTTGGTGTCCGTGTCGGCGAACCAGTAGGTTCCTAAACCGTGTCGGATACCTTTACGCCAACAACCTTCGTAAAGATCGCCGTTCACGTAATAGTACGACCCGTGTCCGAAGCGTTGGTCGTGGCGCCACTCCCCTGTGAACAAAAGCTTATTTTCTATCACGAACATCAATCCACATGGATCATATTTTTCGATTTATTTTTAGAAAGCACAAAAATGTAACGATACAAAAATTTCGTTGAGACAAATTTTAATAATGCAGTCTATTGAACACAGATAATTAGAAAACATTGCTCCCGGTAGTATTAAATTACAAAATATGTGAACACAAATATATTTGAAAGAAAGAGAGAAGTACTTTGGTCTTGTCACAATTTTCAGTAATGTGGACACACATCTCTTAATGAAATCCGTGTATAAGGTGCAATAAGGATATTATTTGCTCATGCGTTGGTCACTATGATACGCCAAATCAGTGCACTATTTTAATGTATAGAACATTAATAATAATTATGTTATTGTTAAATTAATTGCATTTTGGGGTAAAGAGGAATAATAGTCCCTAAACTTACGCGTCATGTCTCCTCCTCGAACAAGCCACGCCCATTACTAACGTCGCAAATATTATATAATCATTTGCCATGACTGTTTTATCAAAATATTTAACTGTTAAAACATGTGTAATTCAGTACAAGATTTTCATTCATTACAAATATAGTTATTAAGTTAATTTAAAGACTTTTAATTAGTAAAATATTTTCTTTCATTCTATATACATTTTATAAATTTAATTAAAGATGTCATCATTGAAATATTTGGATTTTAGTAAAGGATTTTCCTTCACTCCGTTCAGCTTTAAAATTAATTAAAAGATTTTATCGTGCAAATATTTCTAATCTAGCCAAAGATTTTCCTTCACTCTAAATACGGTTTCAACAATATTGTTAAAGACTTCAAATATTTATATTTCTGAAAATATGTTAGTTTATTCTTTGGTGAGACTATCAGTTAATTAGAGAGATATGTTGACATTTAAACAATAATGAGGGATTTATCCTTTTTTGTTCCACACGGGCTATTTTGTTTGTGATGGGTAAAAGCGGTTAGACCATGAGTTATTCGTCTAACCATATTTTGAGAGATGGTTTCTGGTGACGAGTTCTAATACAAGTGCTCTTGCACAATTTCTCCGATAATGTAATTAAATTTCATTTTACTTTTTTGTGTACGTATGCACTTTCGATTGTATTTCAGATTATAACGTCACTAGTAGCGCACCAATCACGAGCGAGCGGACTGTAACTCCACTAGTTCCAAATTTCGGGTACCTTAATGTAGCCTGTCACTCTCCAATGAAACTTCGCTTCTATATTAAAGTTCCAGGGTCAGTTTTGTGAAGTGTATGCTTCGGGGTCGCGGACGGTAAGTCGTCCGATGTTCTCATTTTAACAGCCGCAAGCTGCTACCAAAGGAAGTCAAGGTATGGAAACGGGAATGCTGCAACCGGTCAGCAAACCACAACAAAATTGGCTGTCTAGAAACATTGTATTGAAACTCTCAGTAACTGACGTAAAAAGCACGTTAGTGATAGTTTCATTAAGCACTGTAAATAATGAATGGGGTGAAGAACTTCGTTGGTAGAATTGGTGAAATGGAATCAGAGCTGATTCACACAATAAGCGTTTGTATTGCATGATTTAATAAAAGGTGTTTCGTTGGAATCTAGAAACAACTCAATAGTTAAACTTTAGATAATAAGACGAGGTTCCAAAGCCAGATCTTTCAAATACATTAGTGACTAAGAAAAGCTCAAATTCAAATACGCTTCATCAAAAGGATTACAAGAAAAAGAATTACTTGACTCCGAAATGTACTTACAAATGTATAAATTGCGAAATTTGGGCATAAGTACAAACTGCGTTAAATTAAATCCACCATTATTACAACCAAGCTTTGGCAAAAAACAGGATTTTACTTTCGACTAATATACGTATAATATTAGGAAATTAACTACTAAAAATCTTCGTAATGGAGTGTGGCGTTATATGGCAGAAGAATACTGTAAATCAGATAGGTGGATAACCAGGATGTTATAAGCAGACTAAGAGAAGAAAGAACAATGTGGAAGACTTTAACGAAGAAAAGTGATAGATGAATAGGCCACGTTTTTAGACACGAGGGTCTTGTAAAATTAACATTAGGGGGGAAGTGTATAAAAGGGGAACAGAAGAAGGAGGCCAAGGATGGAACACGCCAAGAAGATTAGGGAGGATGTGGTGCTTATTGTTATTCCTTAGCTGCTATTGGGCATTTGCCGGTGGCAGCTATATACAAAGAAAACACAAATACAATTACAAAAAGTTTACACTAAGGAAGAATTTTGAAGTGTAGTTTTTTATCTGAAAAAGAAAAGAAAGGAGTAACACAAAAGTCACTTCACTATTATAACTTCACTGATTCTAAAAAAAAACTACTCACTTTAAGTTTTCTTAGCCTATTCCTAAACTGATTTACCCGGAAAAGTCGTCAGTATTTCTGCATTCAAGGAATTCCAATCGCGTATTGACCTATTAACAAATGAAAATTTTCCTACGTCTGTACGTTGCCCTTTTTCTTTAATTTTGAACGAGTGGTCATTTTTAGAAATATAATTCGACGCCGTAAGATGGTTTGTTATTTCTTTCCAGGCCCTGTGGTTCACCCTTATAAGCTTTATATATTGCGCACAACCTCACATGTTTCCTTCTATTACTAGGAGCTTCTAAATTCTCGTGAGGATTGTTCGCAAATCGACCCTTAACATTTTTTTAGCCCGTTTTTGTATTTTTTCGAACGCTAGAGTGTGTTCATCTCGATATGGATCCCAGCACGTTACCCCATATTCTAAAATTGGCCTGTAGGATAGAGTTGCGCCAGACCAGTCCAATGACTGAAAACTACAACAACAATGTCTCGAGTGGTGAGAAATGTTTGATGACCTTCGTAGCGCGATCCATCGGGGTACCAGAAGGTCCCCATGCCGCTCTTGATGCCCCTGCGCCAGCTGCCCTTGTACTGTCCTCCTCCACGGAACACGTAGTGGCCCTCTCCGTGGCGCTTGCCGTTCGCGTAGCGGCCAATGTAGAAGTCTCCGTTCGGAAGTTTGGCCCAGCCCTCGCCGTGACGTTCGTTCGCGGCGTTCCGCGGACCGACGTACTCCTGTAAAAAGAAAAGCTTGTCTGTCAGTCTCCTTCAGTAACGAATATAAACGGTATTGGCCCTAAATTAATGTATCGCGTCTTCCCCTAGTTCCCGGCAAGGAGTTTTTGTACGAAACAAAATATACAAATCTCACCTTTCCACTACTTTGGGCACCTTCCTATCGTCACAACCTAGATTATACTCAGGTAAATTTAAAAACCTCTGCGAATATTTCTTGAGACTTTACAAGAGGAAACACAACACGTGTTCCTCCAAGGATACATACAGAATTATACAAAACGTGTCAAATATTTTGGGAGGTGGCAGTAACGGTCAAAACAAGAAAGAAACGTATAGTAAACATAGGTCGGGAAACGCATTCTTTCTGAGATCTGTACACTGGCGCATAGTGGCCGAAGATGTTTGGCTGTGAACGTGTCCTAAAAGCACAGGTTCTCTAGTACCACACAAGGTGAGCAGTGGAAGATCTCAGATGGAAGAGCCTGCGCTGCATTTACTGGAAGAAATACCTGGAACCAGTGTGCGGTGATTGGCAGCAACAGAAGGCGCCAGTCATCCTCTTGTCTGAGTTGTACCACATGAACAATTGCTGTATCCACACGTCCAGGCACTAATACTAAAGTACCACCGTAGTTTATTGTAGTTTTGTCAATGACTGTTTTAGAAGTATATTGTAGAACTCCTTTTCTCGTCTAAAATTTTATATACCAACAAAACATAGTGTTGTGGTGGCCAGCATATGTGGACTCATGCAGAAAGAAGGCAACATCATCATTCTCCATCAACATAATTACTGGAACCCCCTCCCCTACCAAAAAGATGAAGTTATTATATTATATTAATTTTTTGTTAACGTTGTAAATGATAGAGGGGTTTTATTATTTTAATTATGTAATGAAATTACTTGCACTTAAGGGTATGATATAATAATTTTATTTATAAAAACAATCACTTTAAAAGGGGTCCTGCGCGCTATTACTAATAAATAAATTCAAGGGGACTATTTTTAAATATCACGGTTAATTACTCATTGGGGTAACCACATGCAGCAGAGATTTTGTTCACGTGACGAACCTATTTTATCTTCATTCGAGTCTTGATGCAGGTTACTAGGTGACCGGAACTTCCTTCGGGTTGAATTGTAGATTTTACCTCTGACCGCGGAAAGTGGGATGAACCTGGTACAGCCGGTGATTGAGGAAAATACAGTTTTTCCTCCTTTTTCCCTATAGCCTTTCCTGTTATCAATATCTACTCACTAAAGAGCAAAAATTCACAACTCACTTTCAACTCCTGTTGCACTCTCCAGCTTCCTCCTCCCTTCCACAATCCGTTCCACTCTCGGCTTCCTCCTCCCTTCCACGTCCACCTTCTCAACGCCTTGAACAACTCTGAATATTTTTCGGTTCCTAACCTCCTAGCTACACTTGTATATCCCTTCTCCACGGGAAAACGCTCTATACCAAGTGATGTTTGTTCCGTCAATCTTCATGAGTCCTTCGTCCAGCGCGGGAAATTTTCCATGACGCAGGGAACAGTGACCTTCGGAAATTTTTAAGGGTGAATGTTCCTTCAGCAAAACAAGATTAATATTATAAATCCGCAGACAGACATATCCCTTGTCCGGCAGCCTGGCGCCGGGAAAAACCACTTCTTACGCTACAACGTATTACCAATTCTGTTGGACGATTTGCCGTGTCAGCAGAGACTACAGATGTTGTTTACGCACGATGGCGTACCAATACATTTCCTATTCAGCGTGCATGACGCTGACATTTCAGGAAGGACCCACTCCATGGCTTCCCTATTTGTAATGGTACTATTTTCATGTTGTGTGTACTACCACTTATCACAAAATTGGACACTTTTGTTTTAAGACTGTATGAACAAGTATAAAGATCTCAGAAATTATGCATTAAGTGACCCATAGTTACTACCACCTCTCAAAATATTCGATGCTCTTTCTAACAACCTGTATAATATAAGCCAAATACCAAAGCTACACCGACTCGTAGAAGCAATTTACTGAACGACTAAACCGTTATTTCTTTTCACATCAATTAAAATTGCTTCTTAGTTTTTGCAAAAAGGAGCGCGCAGGGTAAAAAGAACTAGGAAGGCGCGTTCCAAAGCTAAGAGCTGTACGAAAAGGTACCTAGAAGAATTTAATTCCCGGTCTACTGAAAACACAAAAATTATGACCCGTGCGCTACTCCTCACACGTTATGCTACAATACATTTCGCAAGTTATTTGTCAGAAAAACTTTATATCTAGTGTTGACAAATTTTGATTGCTAAATAGAACCATAAGCTACTGGAATAATTTACCTGTGGAAGTGTGTAATGGAAATCCTCTTCAGGTTCAGTCGACGAAGAAGTGAATGAAGCTGATTTCCTCCACAATATAAATTAACATTAATGCATAGTCCTATTTCAATGTTTAATCCAAAGTGAAGTGTTGGCTTAATATATTTCTTGGGGTGTTTTATCTTTCTTTCAGGGATATAAACATTTCAAAGTACAATGGTTTATTTACATTAGGTGTAATAAGTATAAAAGAAAATTTAATTACTACAAAATAATTTTCTGACTTTAAAATTTGAAATAAAACGACGGCCAAATAGTCAACATTAAATATATCAGTATTTAGTCACAAAAGCGACGTTGAATCAACATTTTGACTTCCTCAGGCTTACTTCAAACATAATATTAAACTAAATTAAATATGAGTTTTATGTTACAATTTATGATGTATTCTTAAATTTGTAAAATTTTAACCATGTTTTTTATATATAAATTGAAAAATAGTAACATAGAACTCAAATTTAATTTATTGTAATTTTGTAGAAAGCCTGAGGAAGTCTTAAAATGGCGATGAAACGTTGCATTTGTGAATAAATAGTGCTATATTCAATGCTGACTTTTAGGCCGTCTATTTATTGTAAAATTTAATTATGTACCTGCTACCTGGCTTACGCAAAATTATAGATTATGAAATAAATATAAAATACAAGAACCAAGTAACTGGAGTCACAATCATATATATATATATATACTCCAAAAATGAGTATGACAAGAATTTCGAAAACTTTTGTCGAAAAATATATTCTTGGGGCCGTTCATAAATATTTAATTATTGTAACATGCATCAGTCCATTTTAACGTTAGTCTCCTAAAAATAATATATACATATAATATATATATATATTCTAAGATTCGGAACAAATCTCAAATGAGAACTATAGCTACAAATAACATCTGACCACGTATTATCTGATTTAGTCTTCCCTGAAAGCAGCTGCACTGGAGCGCTTTTCAATCTGTACGCTGGCCACTGGCGAGTAAAGAGAACTCATATAAACGATATTGAGTTCATTTGTAAACACAATAAACGTATTGACCAGTTGGAGACTGACTCGCACAGAATGGATACCGACCGCTTTTGTATTTTCCATGCCGAGTCATTCAGCCTTCAGATCAAATAATCAACTCCAAACCTTCTCTCTCTCCCTCTCATCCCTCTCTATAATACAACTGACAAACCGATCCATAACAATTATTTAGATAGGAAAGAAGGATAATGTGCCATTATTATTTTATGGTATTAATTCAATTTTCATTTCCTGTATTTCTATATTTCAAAATGACAGTCACTTGAGAAACGTTGTAAATAATTGTAAAAAAAATTGTTAACTTCTTCCAACGCTTTTCTTTGATTAAACAAATTTACTATGTAACACTTTTTCTTGCAAAGATCTTTCAACACTACTCATGCTTAATTTTCAGTAAAGATTCACGACAGGGTCAGAATCTCAATTGATTCTGAATTGAAAATTATCTGACATTCTTGAAAGGTATAAATGTTAATATCAAAATAAATTACCGTCCTGTAGGTCTATGACAATAATTTTTAAAAGAATTATGTTTATAGCCTCATCTACTCCAAGGTAATTAGCGACTGTGCACGATTAAACCACAAATGCATGTAGGGGTATCAAAGTACGGTTTCTCAAACAACACAAAAATCCAAGCCAGGATTCTAACCCGCGACCTCTGAGGTGCGAGGCAAACACGCTAGCCACTACACCACAAGAGGGCAAGTTAATTGTTCTCTGCTAACCTCAGTTCACCTACATAATGTATTTGATGAATACGTATAGGCAGGTCCAAAGATAGAATATTAAGTTTCAGGGTTAATTTTTTTAACACTAACAACAGACTTCTGGAATAAAATAAAATTTAAATACCACATCAACTTGTTAGATTATTCTTAGGCATAGAACTAAAGATATGTATCCACCTAAGAGAACCTTAAAACAAAACGTGGCATGTTTGGAAGAATTGGTAATATCTTTGTTAAACTTTAGATTCTGGCCATTAACATTATAAATACAGTGTTCATATGTTTTAGGAAAATAAAGGAAAATAATGCCTTATAAAATTCGTAAGTTTATAATACATATTACGAAACTAGTAACATATAACAATATATACATTACAATTTTAAACAACCTTAATTATACATATACACATTGTGAAAAATTAAATAACTTTTATTTTGATACTTTTCAGTTGGATTAAAATTTTTTACAAGCTGGTTCACGCTCAAAACAGCCACAAAATTCCATACAGTTCATTTAAAACGTGAGTTTTACGCAAATAGACGCTTCTAATGTGCTTACTTTTAACTGAGGCTTTTAATTCGTTCACATATTATTCACCAGTGAAAATATTCGTTGGACGGGGGAATTACAGGCATCTAGGGAGACATAAATATAATTGTAAATGATTTTACAAATTAATGAACGTAGACTTTCCCAGTGAACCAACCGGGTCAGGTTTTTAAAAGAACACAACGTTTCTGCGGCAATTTTCTGCCTCCGTCTTCAATGTTTTTAAAAGTAATTTCGTTTGTTGAAAAATTTTTAAAAAATCTCAATCCTTACTTGATGGCGGCGCATTTTATTCTGCCGATATTAGTCGATATTTTTGTTTGTGACGTACGTTTTTACACACGAAACTTCATCAAATAATTTACCGTCAAGTATATTTACGGACACTGATCTTAAAGAAAATAAATTTGTCTGTGAACGGCCCAACGCGTCGCTTTTATATGGAGCAGTGTGTGCGCCGCACTCCAGAAATAAATATTTTTGGATATTTTCTAAATATATTGTTACTTAAATAAAACGTTCAATAAATTTTCTAGTTATTTGGCGTTAAACAGACCAAACAGATGTATCAACTACTTATAAATAAAATTTATTTGTGTTGAAAAAGAGCTCAAATTTCGTATATGTGTTTTTGTGTGAATGTATATTCAGCATACAAATCTAAACCGTGGAGCAATTTCAACCAAATTTTGCACACGTGCTCTTACGATTGCAATGCATTTCTCTAAATGGTCCAAACAATTACCGTATTATTCTATAGTCTACGTTAACTTCGTGAATTATACCTTCTTTTGCCATTTGATTTAATTTTCGCCTTGGATATACTTAAGAGAATTAGATTTGTTTTAAATAGCCTCACTTTTTTCATCACTTTTGAAGAGTCTCAAGATAATTATTCTACTGTAAACGTGTTAATTTCAATCAGGTGAATTATAGATTCAATTGGTTGGTATACAATCATATATATTGTAAATTTATGATTTATTAAATGTTTCATAAAACTTTACCAAACATATTAAAAATCTGTATATTATTTCCACTAATCGTATTTATTAATATATTGGGAATATTTTTCATTAAATATAAATTCAGAAAATATAAAACCTAAATTAATTACGTAAAATATATTGATAGGAAATTGTCTGTTGAAATTTAAGAGTAAATACATATACTGAATATGAGAAGTAGTTGTGAAACTTAATAAAAACCCTCATGGAACACGTATCGTACACAGCTCGTATTACGTTTACATGAAATATCTTACGTAAATTATAACAAAATGTACATGATACGTTTTTAACTGATAAATTAGGTTATATGAATGGGAACAGGTTGAAAATTGTATTTAACAAGCCTATATCTTGCTCTAATGTGGTAGTTCTGATTCCATTCTCTGTATATACAAAAGCAACAAAATAATTTCAGTTACAAATTCAGGTTCAATCATTTTTGTTCTTTGGGAAATAATACGAAATGGTAATAGGAGAAGAAGAAAACTTAAACCATAGATCAGTATATATAAGCTAGAAAGCAGTCTTTTAGAAATAATTTATAACTAATAATGTTCCAAAATATCGATACGCTGACCACGTGTCGCTCCAAATTCTGAAAGTGCCATGTAAGATGACAGTCCGCAGTCGACTCGGTAGGCCCAGGCCCTCAATGAGGTCTAGAGCCAAGGAGGAATGTTCCAAAATACATAAAAAGGTTAATAAATTATTAAATAAAATTGAAGAACTAATTTCAGTGAATAATATTGTAAATTGTAATCATACATTTAATTAATGTTTGTCATTTCGTTATGCAATATTTATAATTAATAATTTTTAAATTTATATGTTGTATAAATTTGTTTTAAAAATTGCTTTATTAATAATTAAATTATGACTTGTGAAATGAAATCTAATAGTACAGATAATTCAATGTTTCCTTCTTACTACATTCTGGATAGTAAAATACTATTGTTAATATTTTTAATATAATAGTTTTCAATTTGTTTTAAATATGATTTTGTGATTTTGAATATTATTTTGTTTGTTCTTTGCACTGGTACAAAAATATTGTTACTTTTATTTTTTGATATATTTCTGAATTTCGTATGTTCTCTACACATTTTATGTCTTTCAGTATTGGTTTAACTAGATTGAGACTGAAATGATACTTAAATGGTTTATTAATTGAATTGTGAAAGAGATAAACAATTAAGTACTGTTAAGCTTAAAATAAGTGAATATTTCAAAACCGATTACCAATTGTAAAATACAAATATGATAATGTCAATTACCTAGTTATCTGATTTGTTCACTTATAATTAGTAAAAGCATATATATCAATGAGCTTAATATTCCGTAACCATGGAAACGTAAAAATGAATTTTCCAGATCGAGGATTCATTTAAAACTTCACCAGAAAAAACCTTTCAGTTGGATCTCAGCGTTTTCACATAATTGCTTAAAAGGGTCTATGGGACATGATTTGATATCTATATTTTATTCGGTTTACTTAGTGAAATACACACTACCTTAATTTGCAATTAATTCTTCAAAAAACAAAATAGTAAAAATAATAACGTATTTCGAGTATTATCTTGCATCTTCCAATGATAGTTATTAAACCTTTAGAAATTTATGAACAAATTAAGATGGACAAAATAATGCTAGATCAATTAGGAATCTGTTATGTCAAGTTAATATTAGAAAAATCCATATACTTTACTGCTTATTTTGAGGAATGTTTTGTCCAACCTCATATTGAGAAATCCGCCCTTCCGACGTGTTGGCACGAGGGTGAATTTCGTATTCACTCTGCAGCACCCCAGCACTTAATACCCTCGGTGCTTAGACTTGTTCCTCGGCGAATATTAAGCCCCGAGAATATATATACTCTTCTGAATTAAGCGTCTGTGCACCACTGCATGGGTTCTTGAACCCGGTTGGGGCTTGACGAAAGGAGATGTTCAACATACATTTGAATAAGAAGTAGTATGGATGAGTGTATTCAGATACAGTTAAGCGCTATTCACGTCCCGGATCTTTCCCCCGAATTTGTAAAAAGAAATTGATAGTAGAAACCAAATGAAACGAACACTAGCTGAGCATAAAAATAAACGTACTCGCCAAAGAAGAAAATATTCAACTGAAGAATTTAAGCAGCTGTTTGCTTAAAGTCTTATAAATAAACCACTTGGAGTGATTCTTAATATTTTATAACACAAATAATAAAATCACGTAAGGATTATTGTAACTATAAACCTTGCATAAAACCATTGTCTTTTATTCAATAAGAGGTACTACAGAAGTAATACATGTTTACAGTACATTTTTAACGCTAAGACGCATTTTATTTATGCATTTTATTATTTCAATTCAAAGCTCAAGTCCGTAGCGTGAGTTTAATAGTGCATTCCTACCCACAAAAACAGAGCACCCGTTCCTAAACGCAACACGCAAAACACCTTTCGACAGAATTTTTATTACAGTCTTATTTCAACTATGCATTACCTCTTTCATAATTTCTCAATTCGTATTTTCACTTTCCACCCTTATTATTTTTAAGTTATATGCTAAACCTAAATCATCTTTAGAAATATTGTAACTCATACGAAAGACTAACTGGGTAATTAAAGGTCTAATTCTCAACTAAACGAATGTTACTATAGCAACATTATTTAAGGCAACTAGTGACAATATTCGCATGCTCAAACATTACCCTGAAAAAAATTGCTTTGCAAGGGAAATTTATTAAAGAAAAATTATAAATAAAAAACCCAGACAATTTGTCAGAAAACAATTAATATTAATATTCATTTTGGATATCAACAACATTTTTGTATTATTACATTTGCCATTGATGAAATTTAAATGGCTACAAAACTTATACATTGTTACAAACAATAACAGCTCGACCATAACCATGACTCAAAATTATCAGTGTGTATATGTAAGTTTATTCATTCAAAAAGTCTGTTTTATTAATTTTTGTAATTTATTGAAAGCTACATTTTAATATTTTAACGAAATATTCTGTATTAAAAATGATAATTATATTTTACTTTACCTCAGAAAATATGGACGAAACGTTGTAAATGTTTTAAATAAATAATAATAGTGTTTACTGAAAAGTTGGCTGTATTTTTTATTTATAATTGAAGATAATATCAGATTATTGATTTTAAAATCATTGTTAACCGTGAAAGGCTTGTTATACCATTAAACTGAGTATATTAAAACGTAAAATTTTCAAAACAGAGTTATAAGTGATTAGAATCATTAAATTACTAATAATTAAATTAAAACCTAGTATTATTAACAGAAATATTGCCAAACAGACACTATCATTAATGCAAGTATCAACTGAGTAATTAATTAAATTCTTTGGAATAAATAATGGGAAAATTATTCAGGTCCAGCGCATCATAAGCAGATAAAATCCAAAACATTTTGTACCGGCTAATTTAATTTATATTATTAATAATTACATTTGGATATCTTTTTTTAGGTGTACATATTTATAACGTTTCTTGAAATACGTTTTTTTTATTTTAAGCACGTATATATTTTGTTAAACATGTATAAATCTTCGAGTCGCTAGATTTTCGTGCTACAGCTTTCCCTATTATTACCTTTCAAGAAACCCATCCCATTTAAAGCTTTTAGTCTTTTATCCGAAAGGTAGTACTCGATATCTACTTTTCTGTACACACAATGCTCTTTCCTTCACTTCTGACCTTTGCAGCTAATGGATGAGCTGCTGCAAGGTTTATTCCCGAATCAACTACAAGCTATTATTAAATATCAGGGTCTTCATTCAACACCAGAAAAAAAATTATGGCGACAGTAACTTTAAATACAGAAACAATTAAAAGAAATGATGACGTTCGTTAGAAATTATAACGGTTAATATTGTCTTTGAAGACGTTTAAAGTATTTAAGTCTATTGTATCACCGATAACATGGAATTTTAAAGATAATTAATACTAAGTGCATTCCTATAAATATTTGTTTAATAGTATTGATTCAATCTTTACGAAACGGATAATTTTACTTGATACTTATGGTTAAATAATACAATTGTTCCCCCAGAAATTATCAAACATTAAAAAGAATCGATTCAATTTCATCATATCCTCATGAAAAGCAAAGATTTATGGATGTTTAAATTGCCATACATTTTACAGTACACATATAATTAATAACTTAATTTCTATAAGAATAATGAATAAGGTAGCTTGACATATGGAATACTTTCCCTACATAAAACGATTAATATTCATTTAAGGAAGTGGAAATGCTTCAGTAAAGCATATGGCTAATTTTATAACAAAGACATGAATGGAAAAATGTCAACCGGCTGACATTTTTCCATTCTCGTCTTTCTTCTAAGATTAATATTAAATTTATACAGTATTTTATCAATATAATTATAACTGTTTTCAGTCTAAAAATTCAAAATATAAGAAATTAAAAGTTCTTGGTAACTATGGATAAATAGAGGTTACAACAATTAAGTTTGTCCACAAACGAGTTTGGTTCCCTAGATGTGTACGTCATAATATCTCTCCGAGCAATACACGCATATTAGACACACCGAGATCGCAAATATTAGGATGATTATACTTCATTATAAAATAAATTTTAAAGATTTTTCCGTTCAAATTTATTTAAGTTTTTTTTCATTCTAGCCACACTTAAATCAATCATTTGTTAGGCGTGGGGATTGGGAATTAACCTAGCCCAGGTCCGTTATTTTATAAGCTGGATTTTCCATGCTACTTAATTTATGTATTATCATTATAAAATAAATTGGACAGTTTATCGGTAAACGTAGAAATTTTTAGAACACGTAATTGATTTTAATAAACCACAAATTGTGAACTGGTGGAGTTATAATACCCACTTATACGTCATGATACACCCCTTACTTGAGGTTGGTGCACTAGTAGTGACGTCATAGTCATTTAGAACATGTATATGCATTCAATTGAAAATGTACACGTACACAAAAAAAGTGAAATGATGAAATTTACATAAATTTTCGGATAGTCTGTGTAGCTGCACTTGTCTTAGAACACGTCAGCAGAAATCATCTATTATAATAGTTATTCATGTCATAACCCTTCAGAACTTACGTATCACAATTGAAAAAAAATATCCCGAGTAGAACAGAAAAGGAAAAGATTATTATTTGAATATGATATTATTCTCATATTAAATTTTCCCTTGCAGCCCATAATTATTATCGTTTTCCCGAAATTTCTCAAAAAGGGGAACGAAATTATGAAAACCAGAAGTTTAGAAACAACCTAATAGCATTCTTTTGCTCTCAGATTGCATTATAAGATTCATTTTGAATGATTTAAGCCAATGTTTTGGTAAACATATTTATAGTTTTATGTCAGATTTACGTAATAATTAAACAAATTTTTAGACCTATTTCAGACTTATTTTTAATACAAATTAAAAATAGCAACGTGTCGATATGCTTTGCCATGACGGGGCAAATGGTTCATTTCTAGGGGAGCCTCTGGAAAACTTAAAAAAATTATGGATTTCTGTTATTTTCTAAATCTGCTGTATATGATAATGAAACCATACGGTGATAATTAGGATAAAACCCTGAGGAAAGTACAAGTAATTACAGAAACCTTATTTTCGATTTGCATTAAAAATAAAGTCTAAAATAAATCAAAAACTTATTTAAGAATTACAATTTTTTTAATGATAAAAAATTAAATATTAATGTCAAACCAGTATTTTTAATGAAGGAAAATATTTTGCTAAAAAATGATTAAGCCTTTAAATTAATTTAAAAAGTGTATAGAAATCTTCCACTAACTGTCAAATGTTTCAATTATAAATTCTGTAAATATATTTAAAATCTGTATAGAATGAAGGAAAATCTTTTACTACATTACGATTATTTGAATAATTTACTACATTTTGAATATTTGAGTGATAAAGTCTTTAAATTGATTTCAAAGCTGTATGGAACGAAGAAAAATCTTTTACCAAATGATAAATATTTAATTGATATAATTTTATTTTACAAATATTTTAATAATTAAATATTATGATAAAATATTTGCGCGCGATTGACGCTATTAAAATTTGCAATGTTACCGTTACATAATTGGCGTGGACAGGGTTGGGGCCAGCGCTTTAGCAAGAAATTGAATTGTTAAAAAATATTTATATTTTACGACCATGACATCTAAACAAGAAAATAGGCCAGAAATTTTTTTTACTTCAAAGTTTAGTTCTCAGTATCGTTTACGCAATTTCACTCAGCGAAAATATATATTTTTTGTAATGAAATCAAACGTTGAGTTGGACAACTACTCAATTGGAATATCCACAGAATATCTGCAAGCTAAAACAATTTCATTTTACTAACACATGATGTTAAAATTAGCCATTTACAGTCGTCGTAGTATTCACTTCAAACACAAAGAGGTTATGAAATATTTTTCGTAAACCTTCTACATCCTCTAAAACTATGCTCCACATTTCCAACTTTTGTAAGTGTACCGTAGACCTAGTTGATTGAATTTCTTACCCCAAGAGTGTCCTCCTGCTCTCCAGCTTCTCCACCAGCTTCATCTGCCATCGTGACGTGATCTCAGTTTATCCTTTAAACGAGATGCACGGTTCTTCTGCAGGAAATACGTCACATACACGGAGACAGTATTCACGTAATAGGAGTCTCTTCCGAAGACATTTTTAGGTTACATTTAGTAGAATATTCTCTTTGTAAATTCTCATCTGGTACGATTACTCGCAGTTGACGAGGTACGTTACCATGGAAACGAACTTACAAGTCAATTTGCGAAGATAGACACTATCCCAAAGATAGAAACATATTCTCGAATTAATCCATTGTAAACGTTTAATGCTAAAACATAAAAAGTATAATAATCAAAAAACAATGCAATGTTCTAACTAAAGAGGACAATTTTATTTTCCTCTAATCACATTCATAAAATAGTAAAGTGGTATTTTGCATACAAATATTAAAATCATAAAACTGTGTATGAGAAACTTAGTTCAAAATTATCTGAGATTTTGTCAGTCAGGAAAGTCTAGTGCTCTTTGTCAAGTAGAAAGCCATCTATTTTTTTAAAAAATCCATGTGAAGTTTTTCGTTTTTTTAATAAAAAATCTAATATTATCCGGGAAAAATCTTCGTTTTGAAAAACAAATACTTCACGGAAGTTGTCAGTTTCCTGTTAATAAAATAATTTGACCCCCAGAAAGTATTAATTATTGAAAAAAAAAATTCTTTTTGAGGGGGGAGAGTTTCTTTGCCCCTCTGCCCCTTGTATTCGTCACTGAGAGAGACTGATATGCATAGTAAACCGAGACAGAATATGTAACGAATCTGCAGTGTAGGTCAAATATATTTTGTGGAAACTGGTTTTCCACTAAGTCTGGGTTCATGAATCTTAATTGAGTTAGCCTGGTATTGGTCAAAATTTACCTGTAATTTTTTCTAATTCCTTTACATTAAAATTAAAAAAACGTTTTAACAGGGTTATAAAACTAGTTACATCGTAAAGTTATTTACATGTACTATTTTTATTAATTTTTATAAGGTAACACGTTACAAATATGAATGTGTGTAGTTAGTTTATTTGCGGGTATTTCGTTGCTGAGAAAGGCGCATAGTGTGGGGAGCGAACGTGTTATCGGGTCCATTCGAGGCAGACGCACTTCCTGCCCTCGCACCTGGTAGGTAAGGGTCGATTCCCGTTCTGTTGGTAGCAGAAGGCAGCACAGCCTGGGTCCGTGACTCCGTAGTGTTCACTCTGAGGGCTGCACACTTCAAGTTCATCCTGGACGCAACACTGCGGCGCTGCGAACAATCATTCTAACATTAAAGATTATTCTTTTAATAGTACAAGTACTTACAACATCATTTCTCTTTGTACTTTTAACAAAAATACAGTATATATTTTCTTCGTACTCGAAAAAGCTCGATATAAGTGAAAGTGGTCCTGGGAGATTTACAAAATCTACAAGGACAACTTAAATGTTCAAAAGAAATATTTAATCTGAATTAAGTATTGTGGAAATGCCTTCAACTTTAATTAAAAAAAGAGTTCGATTAGCACTTAAAGCAAATTTGACACCAATGGCTGACACCGGAAGAAAGGAGATTTTTAAACAGATAATTAAATAAATTACTGTTTGCGAGATCCTTAATGGCGTGTTTACATGCGCAGTAGGGAAAGGAGAAGGGGAGTATTGTCGTTTGAGGAGGTACTACACCTCTAAGTGACCTGGCGAAACGCTATCATTGTTAATAACATTAATTGTCTTAATACGAACGGAATATGGAGACTGCGACGACATTTTTTTAACACACGCTATACTTATCATCTATTACAATTTAAGGAACTGACAGCAATATATTTCCTAACGCCAATATTTTTAGAAATACTTTTACACCACCAAATGTTTCAACAAAAAACGGAGTAAAAGTGAGCTGATTTCTACCCCCACTACAATACTGACAGAGTTACCATTGCGCATCGTCTTGACGCGCGACTAACTAATTCTTCAGAACTGTACTGTCGGTTCCTCTGTTGAAGACAAATGGCCAATTGTCTGAATGGCAAATAAAAGAAGCCGTAAAAGTTTTAAGGCTTCGGAAAAGACTGTAAAATTGGCAATACCCGATGAACATATTCCCAGGCAGAATTGCAAACACACATCAGGCGGTGATGAATAAAAATAGTATTTCAAATTACAAATTCTACGAAAAAATTCATTGTGCAACTTAATTTTTTCATCTGAATCGAAACGGATACTAATGCTATTTCACGGATTGGTATATATATATATATATATATACATATAGCTGAATATTTTTCACTATTTCCATCCTTTTCATGTATTTGATGAATATATATATATATATATTCATTATCCTAAGATCGTTGACGTGGTTTTAATGTATGTATTTAAAATGTATTCAAATTTGTTGCTAGCAGAATTATTAATTTAGGTAAAACAAGGCAGAAACTAAAATGAGGAAAATATTACCCGTTCGTGCACACTTACGTTGTTCAGGAAACGGATTGGTGACGAACTGAACGTCGGAAGATTCACCACCCTGTGCCTCAGCTGACTGTAGCAGTAACAGGGTTGCCAACACTGTAGCGCACGATGCCACCATGACAGCTGTGAAGTGCATTGTCGAACAGTGACTGACTCACTCGTTCGTAGACCACTCCATTATTTATATACGCAATGTTCTAGTCAACTCCGATAACCTATCGCAGACCTTCCTCAGATTCGCTCACTTTCACAATACCTGACAGACCGGCAGACCGACTATCAAAATGTTTGGCTCGTGACAGTCTCAGATACGGAGAAACGCTTTACAATACTACGATAACGTTCGTTGACATACCTAAAACTAATTAAAAAAACAGCTGAATATAAAATGTAAACATTTATTCGAAAAATTGTGAAGAACTTCAGAACTGAGGTCGACGATTAAGTGATCGGGGGATTATTATGAATATCTTTAGTGACTCAAGAAGTACCGTCAAATAGTGACTCCGAAGTCAGCCACATGACCAAGAAAACAGCGATTATACACCTAAAATAGTTCTATTAGAACATAAATATAACTGTAAGGAGTAATCCACCAAGAAAATTGCTGAAAATAATCAGGAGAAACGTATGGATGAAGAAGACTACCACAATAGAATGTAATATGATTTTGACCAGACATCAATCGGAAAAATCTTCCCTCAAATATAGCGTTTCTCATTCGTAGGAAAATGTTCGTGTTCCGCCAAAGATGACAATATTATTAGTTTCTGAATTAAAAAATTAAGCAGAAGATTTTTAGTTTCTTAAGAATCAGAGTTTTTTACGTACGAATTGTGAACCTGTTTTTTGTCGGACATATTTTCACTATTCAACGAACTGATTTTTAGTATTCAAGGAAATTAGCATTACTATTTTTAACTTATCGTTTAAAAGAATTCATTAAAGAAAAAAATTCTACTGTGGCACAAACGTATTGATGTGCATTTGAAAATTATTATTCACTGGAAGATGATGGGAAAAAGGAAATTCGTAGATTGTACACACATATGTTGACTGATGACTGACTTTGAATAGGAAACTTTACTAGATTGAAGTTGCTGCTAGGCATTAAAATTTCAATTCAGGTAAAAAATGTGTATGCTGAGTCATAAGCAAGCAACGAGTGTGTTGTTACAATTTTCTACCGCATATTTATGAGAATCTACACGCTGTGCAATGACGCATATAAAATACAATTAAATAAATAACTTGTAAATTAGTTCAGCTTTACGACAGCTATAACTCTTGCAATTCTAGAATTGGAAAATTATATTATGAAACAAATCAGCAGGAACCCTATTAATTTTTATTTAAGGAACTTTTCCTTTCTTTTGTAATTAAACATTATTTTATTTTCTATGAACATTTTCCAGTAATTTATCTAAATGTTATTTATTTTCTGTAAAATTCAATACATTAACAGAATATTTATGTAGTTTCACTGTTATTTCATTTTGTAATTTCATTATTTAAATGTTATGTTTTTGCTATTTATTTTCTGTTCTCTTTCTTGTTCTACTAATGAAGTAAATGTATTTAGAAGCTCGTTGAATATATATTGTTTCATGAAGTTACGGTTCCGTTCTTCATAGCACTCATGTAGCTTAAGACTTGATTTTTGGCGGCGTCTTTGAGAGAAGCCGACATTGTTTATATGCCGCGGTACGAGGTGTCGGGTCTCGAGCACACTACCGGAATAAGTGATAGTGAGACGTAACACTGCTTTATGATTTGAAATTTGTCGTTCTACGGCGAGGCGCGGTGGAGAGCGGAGGTTACATTATACTGATGACCCCGCCCTTAGGATTGTTTCCACTCATCCCTCGAAATAGTTATTTCATTTAAAGATATTTTGGAAATTTCAAAATAACCTGGAGCCCTATCAATATAAGTAAACCAGAAATCGACATCTGAGCATAGCCGAGGCACGGAACATTGCCCCCACCATATATATATATATATATATATATATATATATATATATATATTCTTATAAATTGTTCCGGTGATTTATCGGATAAATTTATGTAACAGTGTTAAGGTTTGGAGAAGTGAATCTTTGATAGCTTTCAAACAAATCTCGATGTAGGTGCGTGACGTTATCACCCACTATAGTCAGTAAGTGTTGTAAAACTTTTTAAGTCAATATTTGCCAACACCAGATATTTAAAGCACGAGGTCTTTCCCGGTGAACAGCATGTATAAATTGCTCTCGGATTTCCATCCAGGTTAAAGAAACGCAAGAGAAATTAATGAAATACTATATATTTGATTACACATAGACCACATTTATAAATAGAACTTCTTTATATGTTATATCCGTTATCATGGGAAATTTCAGCACAAGTTAAATGCTAGATATTTTAGAGATCAAAACATCTTCAACTTCACGAATCAAAACAAAGAAATAATATTTATGTAAAATATAATTCTGGTGCTTCTAACTTCCAATTTAATTATTTGGTAGTGAAGACAACAACATATACCATAGACTCATTTTATTTCTTCTCTGTCTTTGTGACATATCTTAATCCAGACACGGCACTTTGACCCAATTACATATATACTCAAATAAATGTAAAATTATGGCTTTTAAAGCAAAATATATATAAAAATTTCTCAATAATAATAATTTAATAATTTCAAGTTAATAAATTAGGAGACGATAATTAAAAAGTATATTAATTACAATAAGTTTGACAAAAATAACCAATGAAGTTTAGAGATGAAAAATACGATGGAAAAAAAATCGAGTCATTGATTATATTAATTTTATTTTATTTTGATTTTTACATGTTATTTCATATATATGAGTAGCATTTAGATCATTTTAATATTTTTTCGATCTATTTTATTAATAGTTAAGTAAACATACTAATTTAAACGGAACAATTTTGTACCAGATGTTTTAAGTTACCAAAATTGTCATTAATTAAAGTTTTGAAATAGCTCTTCGTATCATTTATTATAAATGAAAAATAATGTATCCAAACTGCCCCAAAGTTATAATAGTAAATAAGTTCATAGGATGTGTTTAACGACCATTACCAGACAAGGTAACATCGTTTCCATTAGATTAAATTTTTGAATAAAAACATTATTATATAAATATATAATTTGAAATATTATACAGAAGGTTCCATATTCCGTGAAAGACTAAGTGTTCTTCATTATTTATAATTTATTTTATTTTCAATTCTTGTATGTCATTTTATTAATTTTCAAAAATATATTGTTACAATCAAGTCTTGAAGAGATTAAATTTTACCAGTCTGATGTTTTAAACTAAATAATTGTGTATATTAAATAAAAGCATCCACATCAATAATTTTAGCGTTCTGTTACCGTAGAAACCTAACATGATATATTCATAGACATGCTGAGAAAACGTTTATAACACTAAGGCAAACCTTTAAATCAGACCCAGCCTTATAAGGGGACAAACAACAGAAAGTTTGTTGGACTGTTAAATAAAAAATTATAATTAATAAATTATAAATAATTTCTTTCAATGATCGTTAAATATGATTATTAAAAACAGAAATCTTACAAATATTTGAGTTATGACGTTATTATATGAAATATAGATCAACTATATTAAATGTTGTACTTTTGCTATGGTTAATTTTTAAGCAATATTAACTTTACTAATGTAATCTGTAATAAGGCAAAATTTCATATGCCTTGGTTCTTAGAAAACCCGGCAGCTAAAAATACTCTTTGGATGATTCGGAAATAAAATAACACCCTTATAATATTAGAATTAATTAATCTTATCTTAAACTCATATCGAGTATAAAATTAAATATAAAAATACGATTTTAAATATTTAGTTAATTGAAAATTTTCTTCTTAACAAACAATTTTCCCGTTTTAGGGTTCCTAGTAAATTTTACCGCTCTGACTTAAGTTTTATGTAAAGCATAGAGATTATTTTACTTAACGGACTTTATGATGAATTTCGCAGTATATCTTATCACAGATCACGAAGTTATTATGAGTTAGTACTTTGCAAAAAATCAAGAGTTTCTTATCCCACCTAGGACGTAAGTTATGTCGGAGAAAGCGTCGCTAATATCGCAGATAATTGTCAGGAAGGTGGAAGAAAAATAAAGCTAATCTTAATACATTGACAAGATTCGTGACAGAAAGCGGGCGACGTATGAACCGCGTTTATCAGAAGCTTGACGCTGAACTACTTTCTACAGATAAATATATCTGCGGATATGTATAAACCTGAATATAGGCAAAATTATGACTGATTTCATCGATGGGTTCCCTATTAATATGAAGTGCATCCAAATATTAATTATAAGACATGATGCTATTGTTAAATTTTGAAAATATTCTCTCGTTGAATTTTGAATCATGTTCGCTATTTTTATCTCATGGCTTTAAAAATAATGCCAAAGAATCAGATATTAATTTAAATTAATTTTTTTTATTCCTTTAACATGATTTATTTTCAATAAACGAAACGCTACATAATTGAAAAACATACACAGTAGAGATGAGTCGCTCCGGAGTGATTCGTTAAAAAGGAACGACTCACTCCGAGGAGCGGCTGAGCGCTCGCTCCCGACTAGGAAGCGAATGACTCTTTTTCAACGCTCTCGTTCAAAGGAGCGGAACAGGTAGAGAGCGCCTCCTTCCAACGCTCCGCTCTGAGCGCCTCCCCGTTTCCCTCTTTGCGGAGCGAGAGTTTGTTTCTCTGAGATTCGGTCTTTTGTGAGGGAAGGAGCTTCCCTGCGCTCTCTCAGTAGCTGGAGACATACGATTGTGTCGGACGGATGTGTAATACATCAATATAATTCATTAACTTTAAACAATTACAACAAAGTTATACAAGTATATATTGAATCTGACAAAAAAAAGCATGCTTAAACTGAAGTAAACTTACATGAAAAAATATATTGAATCCTTACTCCAACCAGTCCATGTCTCAGTCCAAGGAAATAATATGTCCTGGCTAATGTTTTCAAGTTATTTAGAAATGTCTATTTACATATGCACAAAAATAAAACTATTCATGTCAGTCGGCTTCTTTTGTCTGTAATTATCTGGCCTGCCTTCGCAAAAATCCTTTCACATGGCGTTGAAGTTGCTACAACGCACAACCGCTTCTTCGCCAGTTTACTTAAGCGGGGGTAAACGAGTGTTTCATTCAGCCACCATAAAAGTGGCAACCAAGGTTCCTTCAGGCATTTCTCAACCTCAGTAATGGCAGCAGAACTGTTATTTGTATTAGTGATAAAATTTGACTTTCTTGTAAAAAACACGCCATATAATTGAATCAGTTTCCGTATCTCGCACCGCAGAAGGAATTGCTTTGTACGAAGACGGTTCATTTGATTCAAGAAGTTGGCAAAAATAGATTATGACTAGTTTGCACTTCTCTAAATTTTATTGGTCAGTGAACGTTTTAAATCGTGGGCCTAACACGTATTCCATTTATGGATGTTTATGAAATATTGAAGGTGTTTTTTGTGGAAATCAACGCAACAACCATTAAAATAATGAAAGTAGTTCAATACATAATTAATTACATACTATGAATTGAATGCAGTAATCAAATAAAAAAGTAACTTTCCCAATCATTTCATCTATCAGTTTCATTATATATGTATATGGTGAGATAGGGAGAGATATCGAATGCTCTGTAAACTCTGGAAACACGAGTGAATGCGGAGGAGCAGAACGCTCCTTTGAACGACTCTGTGAACGACTCTTTCCAAGGAGCGGGAGTCGAAGTGCGACTCCGACCCATCTCTAATACACAGTAATGACATAAAACTTTTAACGTGCCAGTTCTAAGAAAATTACGAAGTAGGGACTTATCCAATGTCAAAACATTAGTTAACAACACTAAATTGTTCTCCACCAACGATATTCATTACATTTAGACGTCCAGGGAAGGAGCTTTAGTGAGGTCTGCGACAGAAAGTGTTAGCTGTCATCTGCGGGCTGAAATGGCTGGTTGAGATGATTTAAAATGTCAAAGAACAGAACTATTAAGTAAGGGACTTCAGAAGACATAATAAGGTCGCGGAGTAGAAAAGGACGTTATGATATTATCAGGAGAAAGTTTTATTGATTTTCACGATTAAAGGAAGAGTATATGGTTGCAGCTGAAAGGTGGAGTCGACTATGCGGTTAGACCATCATATAAAGAATTTTGCAGACAATGGCGCCAGGAATGTTCTCTACATAACATATAAACTTTTAACCTAAATATTAGTCTCAGATATTTGTAAATATTTCCCATTTATGTCAAGCGTCTCCCCAACAAGCAAAGATGAGAGAAAATGAGAAAAGTCATTTGAAAATTATAATGTTAATAACCATAAAATATTTAAGAGATATATTGATGGCCAAAGTCATTTAATAATTCACTTAAATAAATATATTACCAACTTCACAATATCTCCTTCACAATTCTCGTCGGCCTTGTCAGTTGAGTTACATTAAAAGTTCGGGTGAACGGCGAGAGTAACTAAAACACTTCTAACGGTTACTTCTACTGTTTAGTAGCTTTCCTGTCACGGGTTACGGTAAAACTTGGACCAAAACGGAATGTCCTCAGGGATCTGATCGGTGTTAGGAAAGATGCAAGTGTTTCAGATCCTGTGCTCCTTCAAGGCCATGGGAAACCTACTTGTGGTGCCTGTGTTAAGTCACCCTAGGATGGTAAATAGATTTTTCCTGGTACGCGGAAGGGAGGCCTCTGAGGAGTTAGCCTGAAAACCCGCTACCTGTTCCTGTCAGACGGTCATCTAGTCATTTTCGAGTGACTAAGGCTAGTGCGCCGTCGGAAGGATCGATTGTAAATGCAATCAGCGTGCCTCTGAACCTTCGATGAAGTGCTGCTTTCTTCGTGCTTTTAGTATCCGATGATGAAACTGCCTGCCCGTAATCACCGTTTAATATTGCCCATGCTGCTTAGAAGGATGCGGACCTATCATTCTAGCTTGCTACAATAACCTGCAATTTTCTAGGGCCATTTATGACAAGTATAACTCATCGCTGCCGATCTCCTATGATGTAGTGGCTAGCGTTGTAGCCTGACAACGTAGAGGTTCCAGGTTAGAATCCTGACACGGACTTTGATGTTTTTGTTGTCATGGTTGCGATGACCGGGATTAAGACTCTTGGAGGATGGATACGCTGACCACGTGTCACTCCAAATTCGGAATGTGTCATGAAAGATGACAGTCCGCAGACGACTCGGTAGGCCCAGGCCCTCAATAGGCTGTAGAGCCAAGGAGGAAGAATAACTCTTCCCTGCGGGGCGATCCTGAGCACGTATGAGTTGAACGGAACAATGCGCGCGCCCGACCAATGCATTCCTTCGGGGTAATTGGTATCTCGGGACCAGTGGGATCTCTGGTCTATCCTCCAAAGACTCCGAAACTCACATGGCTTGTTCACGTCTCAGGCCAACGCACATTGGATTTGGACTGAGGTGTCATGGTTGCACGTGCACAATTTTCTTCGTTTCCTCTTATGGCTGTAGGTCCTTCCCGTAGGGGATTTTATGTATAGGCGCCACCCTTATCCTCTCTTCGAGGGGCTTCGAGAAAAATGCGTGGTGGGAAACGAATCACGAAAGAGTTACAGTAAAAGAAACTTGTGAAATTGGTAATCTACTTATTTAGGTATCTGAATTTGGCCATCATTATATCTCAGTAGTGTTAAACAAATCAACTGTATGACTTAAAATTTGTTTAAATAAATTAAATACTTATAAAATTAATCTTTGATATTAAATTTAAAATAGCAATGTAAACCACAACTTTACGACTTTAAATTTAGACGAAATTAAAATAAGTTTTCTACTTGAAAATCAATCAGTTGTTTAAACCATTTCAGCGAAAACGAGATAAGTGTAAAGATATTTATGCTTTTGAGACATAAATTTGACCTAATAATCAATTTCATTATGTTACATAGTTTCCAGTTTTTACATTTTCCTTTCCGTTTAGTTCTACTCATCTATTTTTATGTATATTTTACGACAAATTCGAATGTGAGCTTTAGCTGCAAAAGTGTGGTAGTGGGAATGTCTGTGTCGGCAGTTTTGTAAATTCTAACACCTCAGTGACCACGCTGGCTCGACATGATAAGGCGACGGACGAAAGCGGAGAAGTGATAAGTCTGAAAAAAAAAGATAGAAGAGTACATATATAAATGGACTGCGGTGAGTTTCACACTAGATGGAACGAGGTGTCTTCAACATGAAGTTGGCCGTCGCCTTTCTGTTGGCCTTAGGGTGCGTTGGCTCAGTATTTGCTGAACGTGAAAATGTCGTCTATTATCCGAACCCTCGACCAGGTAAGGTTTCGAAAACAATATAGGGATTATGTCAATTATTAAACGTGTTGTATTTACATTTTACGTGCAAGAGCAAACTATGACGAGATTTCAAAACTACTTATAAATATTCAGTCTATTATTACTATAAATGGGTTAAACGAATATATTCTGTGATCAGATCAGACCCTCTTACCACTAATATAAAATGCACGTGACGTTGCATTGCATTACAGTGAACTTTCCTTACATTTTTTAAACAAAAATTAAAACTACTATTCTTACGTTTAAGTAGATATAAATATTACAATTAAAATAAATTATTGTAGGTGAGAGACAATATATTAAATTTTAATAATTGTTAAAATTTCTCTTCATTTTATTTTAATTTCTTTGAGTTTTTTTCAGTGGAACATTAAAGAAATTTAACTTACTGTAGTTTTTAACGCTTCATAAATCCTCCTTGTAAATAATTTTTATGAGATTATTATTGGTCAAATCAACAAAAATAAATTTGTAAATCTAAATTATTCGTTAAAACCAATAACTTAAATATAAAACACAACTCTTCACTTCAGTTCACACCATTTTACTTTCAAAAATGTAATTGATAAAAATTAAATAAAAAATCATAAATATAATTGAATTTTATAAATGCAATTATTCAGAAAATTATTTTTATAATTTTAATCGAAATAAGTCGTGTCAGGATAAAATTGTTCCTAAGAAGTCGAGACTTCTGAGTGAAGCTGCTTTCTAAATTCATCTGGGATCAGGCCAGAGAGTGAAAAAAGGGGGAGGGGAGGTGAGTGGCCGATTCATAACTCCGTACAGAATCACATAGTTATAATATTTATATTACTGCATTGCCAAAGGTTCTGATATTGCCTTTGTGATGTTATTACGTGGTTGTTCTGCTTGGCTTTCGTTTTCATTTTAATTGTTTCATATTTTCAGATTCTACAGTAATTAACTGGAATAGGACATAGTAAATTTTATCGAGGAAATTAATTCACATAATCATCTTTATTCAAAACTTGCTTCTGAGTCACAAATCAGTGCAAGTCTTAGTAAAATGTAAAATTGGTTTAATTTATTTTCAATTATTTTATAAATTGGTTGTGGTTATGACTATAGTCAATGATTTGCGAGCTTCTGTATGTATTAACTTTTTTTAACATCTAATAGAAGTTGAAATATATTTGATGACAGTTGTTATTGTACACGGAGTAAACTGTCTCCTTCTTTCATTTCTTTACAAAGTCTGTGCTTCATTTTTCAAAAAATTTACGTTTTCACTGATTCTTCAAACTTTCAACACTGATAGTCTTTCATATGTTCATAAATCCTTTGTTTCAGGTAATAAATATTGGTCATCAATCCTCATTGAGCGTTTTTCAGTCTGGTGATCATTTTTTTATTCACTAGTTCATTGCCAGACCCAAAACTAATTTCTACCTTAAAAGTATAATAATGTTTCTCACTTATTTTTATCACTTTTTCCCTTTCTAGATAACGTCCTTCCAGTTTTTATTAGTACATAAGAGAAATCTTTAACTCGATTCTCGATCCTCACTGTACATGGTTTACAAGATTAAGCTAAATTTAAGCTGCTTTTCGAAGATTTCGGTAAATATTTTACGACGTTTTTGGACTCTCGACTTGGAATCTCCTATTTCACTTTCACAGAAAAGGCTTGTCTTCAGACAAATTGCCGCCCTTACACACGACTACAGTTTGAGTTCAAAGTCTGAGTGAGTCGATGTCGAGTTTTGCGATTATTTAGCGGATTAATGGATGGTACTCCGACAGACAAGCTTTTACCAGCAGCTGCTTTTGTGTTGTCGGGGGAAAACTTTTTATCTGGGTGAAAATGACGCGCGTTTGCTTAAATTGAAAGCGTTACTCCATTGTATTCGAAGTTAAACTGAATCGATGACGAAGTTTACTTTGTGAGGCTGAGTATCTACCAACACATAAGATAAGAAATGATGGCTTATTAATCGATTTCATATCGGCTTCACATCGCTGATGGGGTGGAAATGTGGTGCAAAATGGATGGCCCATAAAAAGCGGGTGCCTTGTGTGCTAGACAATCATAACTGTTCAATAGATATCAAGTTGGGATTTTCCTCAGAAGATATAAGAATAGCCATATTAGAGAATAGAATTCTTAAAGTCGTCATAAAATAATTCATGACATTGCTGAATGCCAGGAACCTCCATAAAATAAAAATGAATAACGCAACCTTTTAGTTGCTAGCAATTCGATACGTTGACGCTTAAATTGTGGCCCTGACTATTTTCAGTTCTTCTATTACTAAGAGTGGTAGTGAAATGTGTGCCGTTGTTTCACAAAAAATATAATAAAAAAATTATTTATACCAGCAAAGAGTGTCACGTCGAAAAGACAAAAGAAATCGGACTAAGTTTACGCAAATATATGCTATAAATGCCAAACGTCTTACGACCGTCGTCAAACGACTGAGCTTAGTTATATTATTGAATGCTCCACTATTTGCGTGACATAAAAGATACATATGATATTCTATGCGCACGTAGAATCAAAGTGAAACAGTGAAATTGGTTCCAAACTCAAAAATACTTTGTAAAAATAAATTTATTAGGAAGAGAAGAAATATCTTAATAATATTAACAAAAAATAAAACAAAAGCTTATCCTCAATCAAGTAAGTCTGTCACGGCAGATTCAGTGTCTTGCATCAACAAACACATAAAAATATCTCTGGGTCAGACAATGAAAAAATATATCTTTTAGAAGAAAGACAAGAATGGAAAAATGTCGACCGGACCAGGACTTTCGGGCGGTTACCCTAACCACTGAGCTAATCCAAGTCAGCATCCCAGGACCGACTCAACATCCCTCCATTCCAGTCAACCTAAGCCAGGCTCACCTACCAATTCACTCTAATCACATTCTTTACACCCCAATTATACGAAATACGTGAAGAATGGACATTGCGTAAATTTATCACAGGTGTATTGAATTCTAGTCTATTCGGAATTAAATTAATACTTGACAAAGAAATTAATACATAAAAATGTATTTTAACTACGTTTCGTCTTAAATTTAGGACTTAATTGAGTGTACCAAAAAGGATATGAGGGGTTTTACTGTTTAAAATGAAGAGTCATTGTATAACAATGGAAATCCATTAACTTAGCATTTATTAATTTGCAAAATGCAATTATTGAATCAATTTTAATTTAATTTTTTATGTAACCCAAAATTATTTACACACTATTTACAGGCATAATTATCTTACAAACCACAATCACGAGATCTAACCGATGTAGATGAAACGTTGTTTTTATGAATAAATAGTGAAAAATTTAATGCTGACTTTTTCGCCGTTTTTTTATTTATCGTAAATTTTAAAGTCAGAAAAGTAAGTTGTAATTATATTGTAACATTCAAATCACTGGCATCCAGAGGTTTTTATTTTTAAATAGTGATATATTGATATATTTCAGCTAAAATGGATTAATATTTTATAGATAATTGGTTAGTATTTAAAGGTTAGTTGGGACTTAGTTTAAACTTGATTTCATTCGTGGTATTGTGGTCGCAGATCCTCAGACGGACTGCTGCATCCAAGGCGTTCCCGTCTGCGCCAGGCTCAGCCAGGAACTCTCCATTCAGGACCTGGGCTGTGAGATCGCCTGCAGGTCTTTAGAGCATCCAGGGTCACTGGGGTGCGACTACAGCGGAGAGGTTCCAGCCTGCGGATGCTACAACGACGACCTGCAGGCCGTGTGACGACGCAACCCGTCGCCATGACAACCAACACTATATACGCAATATATAACTACACGCAGACGGTGCAATCTAGTCCAAAACAATCGCAATCAGAAAGACATCCCAAGTGTCACCAATCATCTCCGTTAATTTCAGTTTATTTTCTACTCTTGTAAAACATTTTCCTTTAAAATTTATTAATGTACTAATTCTGTATGAAATAAATAAAACAGACATAATAATTACTGCCTGTATTTTAGTTATTTTATAAATAGTATGAATAAAATATTATCTATGGAACAGTTTTTAAGATGACTCCTACAATGTCAGAGTGCCGTACATATTATAAAATAAAGTTCATTTTCCAAGGTTCGTCACAGTATTTAAATATTAAACACAGTTATGGAGCGTTAAATACTCCGGATAAGCGAACTTTTACAAATATTCTCAAGAAAGTCTTTTTCTGGTGATAGCTTCGGATCAGCCTCCTTAATGTCGGTAGAGAGGACGAATATCTTAAGGGGTTCTGGAAAGGGGAGGGATGGATTCGATAATCGATCGCTGATGTAAATAACGCGTACAGAAAAGGGTGGCTTGGAGGCATTTTAATTTTCCACTCGGGCTGCCAATAGGGTTACGTCTTTCAGCCCCTTTCCTCCCTTTCTTTCGGATTTCTCCTCCTCGGCGGGACAGTGAAATGTAGTGTCTGTGATTTACTAGTAGTAGCAGCAGTAGCGCAATCCTTCGGTCTGGAAAGTGGCGATAAGCTACCCGGGGTGATTGGGGATAAAAGGGAAACTCTGAGGGACGTGAAGAGCCGCTAATTAATCAGCACAGGCGACAGGGGTGGTATTTTAAGGGGTGTTTTGGTTGTCCAAGAGCTGGGCGTTGATATAGTACCTCAAGAAGCGAGGCAAATGATTAGCAAAAATACGAGTGCATGTGTTAGCAAGCTCGTTACAACCAATACTTCGAATATAGAATACCATTTCCATTTCCCTTTGGTTTACATCGTTGGTTGGATGCTTCTTAGACCGATGTCGGGTACCAGAACGTGCAGTAGTTAATTTAAATAAAAAATATTTGTTTAAAATTATACTCAAAGTTTACCGAACAGCATATTCCGAATGAACATGGTTAGATACAAAGTGTTTATTGACTGGATAAGTTTTTTCTCCTAATTGAAAACTATGAAAAAATCGGATAAATTGAAAAACAAAATTTCCTGTGACGTAGTGTGAGTGATCAGGGAGGAGAAAACCGATGATGTACGTATTAAATTATTTATACGCCTATTGGTAAATTAATTATAAATTAGACTTGTCTTTCATGGTCACTATCAGTTAATTACCATAGCATTTCGGGTTGTTTTTAGTAGTTTATAAGAACTTTTTTTTATTGATAATAATTTACTTGACCTGTTTTCTAGATTCAATAACAGGTCTGTTTAACAATATTTTTCTTTTGTTGGTACATTTTTTTACATAGATATAAATATGTATGAATACAATAATAAAGTATATGCGTATATTTAAATTTGTTTTAGCATGTAAGATCATCATCTTTTTTTGTTAACAAGCTACTTGAGGATGATCCTGAAACAGGCAACTCCCCTTTAATAGCATAGGAAGGGAATTGAAAAGGGGGGATGCGGAAGGTAGAGCAAGGTAGCCAAGGGTTAACTAGGGCCCCCGGGCTATGGTTTGATCTGTTACACTAATTTTATTATTATATTATTTTCGTGGAGAGACTGAAGGAGAGAATTCTTAATTTCTTTGTCTCCTCATCCTTTCCACCTTTATACATTTTGTTTGTGGAACAACTCCGGTTTTCCGGTTACGACCCACGTTTCCGGATCTCCATGACGCGTTGGTCGAGTAGTTGTAGGTTCAAACTTTTTTACTAATTTTATACTCTAATTATTTATGACTATATTTGTATTAGCAGAGTTATGTAATTTGTTTAATATAATTACTTGAATAATCTTACTATTACTATAATTTATATTCTATTTTATGTTATGATGTCCATATTTTGGTCTTTATACTCATCGGGTTCCTGGATAGTTTATAAGAACTGTTACTTTCGCACAGTACGGTTTATGAAAGTATGACACAGCTACCTTGTAGTTTATTTACCCTACGTGTATATAATTTCCAGAAGGCCACCTCGTTAGTTTCTATGAAAAACACAGAAGATTGTGATTCCGCATGCCAATTTCCTCACTTTTGTAAGTTCGTTGTAAATATTTCCCAGCATCAACCTATTGCAGCAATTTTCCAGAGTGCTCCTATTACTTTAATGCACTGGCGACGGACAACTCTTTCTCGAAGTGTACGAATGTCCTTATTAAACATATTCAGTATTTCTTTGCTCTGCCAGATATATGCTTATCTGCAGGAAAATAATTGATCTTTTACATGTATGTGTAAGTATTTATCTGTTGGAAGGTTTTTTCCTTATATATAGCTAGATCAATTTGATTAATATATTGAATAGTAGATACATAATACAGGTATTATAATTTTTATATTTTATGAACAGAAAATTTTATAATTTCCTAATTAGAAATTATAACTAAATTATATATATAGGAATAACGAAATAATTGGCACTATTGTTTAAGGAATTGATGGTTCAAAGCATTATGGTTCTTTGTTAATGTGGGCTACTGTTGCGGTGTCGTGCAATAACCATTAAACATCGAAATTTTCTCCTTCCAACTACCACTGAACCAATTCTAAACTAATCTCCATTTAGTTGACTCTGCAGCTACATCACTGTCCAACTTCTCCTTCTTGCATGCTACCACCTTACTGCATAACTATTACTGACTTCTCCAACCTGACTGAACTTCCCTCTTAATGCAGATATTCTCGCTGAGCCAATTTTCAGGCCAAAGAGTATCTTAAATAGTTAGAGAGGCAATAGAAACTCGCCCATAAGAGCCCGTGTAAAAACAGCGCTTTTTGAGCCTGCCATAGTTTATCATAAGCAGCAAAAGACAAATTATAGTGGATTATTTATTTACACCATAAGTTAGTATTTTCAAATATATAAGGTACAAATATTATTTCATACGGAATATTAAGAAAATTGAGCATGTTTCGAAATCAGTATTTCGAGTTGGATGTGAAGTTACATCAACAAATTACTCAAATAAATGTTTAAAACATATAATTTGCTATTCAAAAATGTTGGAGGAGAATGTAATTTGTTTTTTCTAGGATTTTAATTTGGAAAATAAGATATTTTTATAATATAATTTAGATAGGCCGACGTTTCGATGCAGCATTAGCATCATTCGCAAATGATACTTAAAGGGGATTTAAAGATATTTAATTAGTTCACTGTATTTCTTAAGCTTTGTGTGTTAAATAAGGTCGTATATCTTGTTATTATATTTTATTAACGCCAGTGTCAAAAGCCAAGTACGTACGAACGTAAGGATAATAATGCGCACAAGTGAGAACTGGGTTAGGATCTCTCCAACACTAATTTGTCTTCGAATGGAACTTGTTCGGAATTTGATTTTCTTTTTAGTGCAATATCTGATTTCACAAAATCATCTATATTTCCGAAAATACACCTAAATTCAAACGAGAAACCGACAAATAGCCATGTTATCCCAATTTAATTGAAAATTATGATCCTTTTAAAATTAATTTTAATTTTCATAATTAATTATTCGATTAAATTAAAAATATAACAACCGGACTTATTATCTCAGTCAGATCCTTTTATTTTTATTTAATCGCACTGAATAAGTCGCGTGTATATAAATACGTGGAATTGAATATTTTTCATAAATAAATTATTTAGAAACACACACGTGTATTTTCCGCAAATATATTTGTCTTGTGGTGTATCAATGTTAACAACTTATAAAATAGAAGATGCAGTTTTATAAATGAGATCGTTGTGAAATTAG
Organism: Eucriotettix oculatus; assembly: GCA_034510155.1. Classification (NCBI taxonomy): domain Eukaryota; kingdom Metazoa; phylum Arthropoda; class Insecta; order Orthoptera; family Tetrigidae; genus Eucriotettix; species Eucriotettix oculatus. The sequence continues at coordinate 45,314,817 of CM067378.1, forward strand.
CGTAATTGTTAAGTCAAAATGTTCAATTATAATGTTTATTTAACCTTTCGGTTAATTAATTAAAACTCATTAAAAAGTTATTTTCAATCAAAAACTTCGCGTTGGACGTTTAAAAACATATTTTCGTAATTCGAATGTTTATAATTAGTTTTGTATCAAACTGTTTAAATAAAGTATTGTAATGTATTATGATGAATTTAAATGGGTGATATTTAAATAATTTAATGATATAATATTCTATATTTAAACTACAATCAGCCCAAGCATACACAAAATGTCTTATCTTCAGAATTAACAACCGAGGAAAAAAAATTTACATTCTCCTCCAACTCTTGCGAATAGAAAATTAAATATTTTTAATATTTCTAGAGAAATATGTTGACATTATTTCACAGCCAACTCGAAATATTGATTTCGAATCACGGTCATGTTTCTTTATATTCCGTTTAATTAATATTTGCACCGCATTTATTTGAAAAACTATACTAAGATATTGTTTAAATAAATAATCAACTTTAATTTGTCCTTTGCTGCTTTAAGATAGATTTTAGCGGGGATGACAGTCACGCTGCCGCCTGTAGGCAAGCCCTGGCATTGCCGCTATATCTATTTAAGATACTCTTTGGTTGAGCCCACCATATTAGGAACTCTCGATGATCCGGGTCAATGAGGTTGAAATCGGTGCCCCAAAATATTTGAATATTGACGTTAGAACCTCCCATCATGCGGCAATACAACTGATTACAGTGGCAACACATGTTCCCCCTAGAGTCCGTTTTCCTGGGAAAATTTTGTATACGTGACAAAAATCTTTGGAGCAGAGATTTGTTTTGGCAGTAGGCATTTAAAAATCCTGAGCGTTATTTTGACATCGTTAAGCCATTCAAAGAAACGCCGCTAATGGTTGTTTATTTCCCTTTCTAAGGCTGGTTCCACCACACAACGACCTCCAATCAGGACGTGAGAATTTTACGACCACAAAAATTGTTGACATCCAAATTAAATCAAATACAAAAAAAAATTAATTTCAATGAAAATTTATTTACTAAATTTTAAGACTACTACTCATTGAAAATTAAAATCGGAGTACCATATTAGTCACATATTCCGTAAAAATGATGACCGACTTTATTTATTTTCAAACAAGAAAACTAATTTTGAGGTCTTCATGCTTACCCTCTAATGCAGTTACTTAGCATCCGAGGAGCATCGTATTGTCAATCTCTCTTCCCGTCATTTCTATTAATTCATCTGAACTCAACCTCACCACTCTCCTTTTCTTCTTTGCCTACGTTTTGTTTTCAATCACTTCGAAGTATCTAAATAGTATTCCTAGAAAACTGTTGTGTTCTAGGTTTGAAGACATTGCTAATGTGTCACGTCATAAACAAAACTCTCTTCTGTTCTGTGTCTACGAACTTTAGAGGATTAGCGAATTGGACGGCGAGGAAGGGCGTGATTAACGGGACAGCTGGAGAATAATGCCAGCAGAAGGATGACCTTGACACTCCACTGGAGTTATCACAGTTTGTGGTGACTTCTGTGCCAGAGGCAATGTTTCTCTGGATTCGCCACCTGGCGTTGCTCAGCCTCAATTTACGTCCCACACACAAAGCCACGTGGGTTGAAAGTGCGTTTACACTGAAAATACCCACACAAACTCAGATAAATGGTGTTCTGTTCAGGGTCACAAAACTAAGTACCAAAAAAGGATTTGCTGATATTTTTCGTGGAAAAATGGAAATTACACTACAGTGGACTTTCGAGTTACAAACTTAATCTGGTTGTATACCGAATTGCTGGTAACCCGAATCTATGTAAGCACTATTAAATTATTCCAGCCTCAGAAACACGAAACATTGTTTAATTGTTAAATGTTTATTCTGCTGACTAATATTGAATAACATACGAATAACTGTAAACGATGAAATTATAAGAACAATTTTAGGCTTTTTATTCTTTTCATTTTATATTTCTGGTCCCTCTTCAACGAACAACTATCTGATTCAGTTTAATATTGGATTTTAAATTTAATTATATCACATGACGATGACCAATTTTTATTTTTATGAGGTTGATACATTAGGTCACTTTTGTTTTCAAACAACTCATTTTGGGAAATATATATACGTTAGGTCGGATAATTCTGGGGCTATCCTTGTATAACTTTAGTTTTTTCCCAAAACCTTTTTCTTATAGCTAATCATAACAAAATTTGAGGGGCACATGCAGCTTAGAGTAGGAAAATTTTGACTACCATTTTTGCTTCTTATTACGTTTTATTCCTATGTCAATGAAAGTTGGTAGGTTATAAAAACTGACTTTTATATAAATTAAACAATTTTGTAATGTGAGAAAAATGTTTATTTAGAAACTTTTACAAAGTTTTGAATGTTTTATTTTCACAATGCAGTTATGAACCGTTTCCCTGATAACTTAATTATTTTAAAAGATTTTTGTGTTCTCTTTTTTTTGTGTTGTATCTGATACTCTTGCTTACAACATCATACTTTTTGCCAGATATTATTTTTAATGTTTTGATAAGTGAAAACAATTGTTTTTCTCATATTTTGAGTATACGTTATTTTTTATCTGAAAAACTATTACAGTGACACAAGTGATCTTGCATCATATTGTAGATAAAACGTGAAAAAACACACATAAAATGTTTTACAATGATACCTTTTATAGTTTTTTAGTTATCAGGTAAACGGTTCTAAAAATGTAATTTGTAGAAAATAAGAGTTAAACATTTATTTGTATCATTTATATGTATCTTGCATACTTTAAGAACCATATGGAAGTCAAAAACTCCCATGCAGCACAAGTTTCGCATTCTAATGCTGAATTCTGATTTTTCTCCTGCAATCTAAGCTTCTTCCTGCATTTTCTGGCCTCCTTTGTGGTTTGCAGTTTCCATTTTTCTGCAGTCCTTATACGAGTCTCATCCTCCAAATACTTCCCAGGTTTCATTCCTTATTCTGAAATCACTTTCAATCTACCTTGTGTACCTTGATCGAAAGTAATTACAGCATCGTCGGTTGCTATTTTGACCATTGTCTTTCCACGAAATCAAGTTTTCCAATTTTTTGAGTTCAACCACTAATTATATATATATATGCTCCTATACACCTTTTAAGAATCTCTGTGGCAACTAATTTTTTGAAGACTGGCTTTATTGCATTCATTACAGATTCTGGCAACGTATTTTTATGTTTATAGCTGGCCACCATTCCTGCAATTATTGATATGGGCACCAAGAATTGCCGTCTTTAGAACGTAAACAATGCAATGAGTTTGCATCTGATGAGCATTTATGATTCCAAATGATATATATATATAGCCATTCTCATCTCACTTACTGAATTATAATTTTCTCTAATAGAATTTCCATAGTATTGAGTATGTACATTTACTGCCCTATCTATCAGGCGTCATTTTCCACCACTCTGACTTTTATGTTACATTATTCAGCCATTTAAATCTTAACTGGAAAACTACTGAAGATATCGCGATAATTTTTTCAGAAAATTAATCTAAAACAATGTCACCATAAAATAAGAAACATACGATTTTTTAAGTTTTTAAGCTGTATGTGCAACTTTAAGTATTACAATTCTGTTTGTGACAAAATTAGTATTGGTGGAGAAAATTATCATCACAACAAACTTTATACTTAATTAATTGCATATTTTAGTACTAAGTTGGATATTTGGAGCAGTTTTTCACAAGTGGAGTAGTTATATTTTCCACAAATTGAACAACTGAAGGGTAACATTCTTTTCCTACAAGATGGCTCTCCACACTGATTCATGTAGTTCGTACGACATTGGACCACATTTTCCCCAGCCGTTGAATTGTTAGAGGAGGACCGATTTAACACTGCTCGATTTCTTTTTCTGAGGCTACGTCATAGATAAAGTTTACGCCACACAAGTCAGAGACCCTCGTGAGTTTCGTGAGCGCTTCAAAGAGGCTATTCATAGCATTTCGCAAGAAGCTGTTCATCGCCTTGATATATCGTCACAGTGACTGCTGGTGCTCACCTAGAGTTGTGAGTTAGTGAGTTTTTCTTTCATAATAACTTTGTTGTGAGTTTAATAGGCACATTCGAGAGCTGTATTGTATATTCAGCTATTTATGTCAGGTAAGTTTAGGAGCTGCATTTTAAAAACGAAATTATCTAAATGCCATGTAATGACGTATCTTATTTCCTCGACCGAAGAATAATACAACTATTAATAAATCTTATATATTCAATATTTTGTTTCAGGGTTTCACTTAATACATTTTTTTACTAAAAATAGAGTAATATTTCTAATATCTCTGAACGTTTTTTCATATTGTTCGTTCCGTTCTAGAATAGATAATCTTAGTAAGCTTACTTAACCGATCTTAAGTTTTATGGTATTGTTCATTTCGATTTTCTATAACTTTTATACTGAACAGACAAGAAAAGGATTTTCTTTACCGGTGTTAATAAATTCCAAAAGTAATATTATAAAATTTAATCGTCCTTCACTTACCTTGGCCTTGTCTAAGTTCACACTTACGAGAAGAAAACGAGGCAGGAATTATCTCGTTGGTTGTTATAAAAGTTATTCTCAAAATCTGAACATCCCTTAATTACCAAGTCAGTGAGGGGGCGAGAGATGAAGGAGTTATGTCCGTAAAATTAAACCCGCTCCTCTCCATCCCTTCCCTCCTGAGCTCTCCTTTTATAGCACATCGTTAAATAATAATAAAAGAAATCATACCAAACTCTGCAGACTCATTAACTAAGTCCCGCTTTCCAACTGAACTCGTAGAGAACCCGAGAGCAAGTAGTTAGTTGAGAGGCAAGCGTCTGCCAGGGCAATTTTCTTCGGAGTAGAAAATAAAAAAATGAGCGAAGATGTCTACAGACGAATTCTTTTGTACCGTATCGTGTTCGCTAGTCGACGCGCATTAAGTTTCAAGTTTCCAAAGAAGTTGCCTGTGATATATTTATACTTATTTTACTTAAGGGGTAATGCGATAGCATTTTTGTGCAATTTATCATTTGTGAAAAACTTCTCTTAAAATTATATTTCAAATCAGCAAAACGGCCTTCAGTTATGGTAAAGCACCATCACGTGTAACTTCTGTAGTTCGCTCAAGCGAAAGTAAAATTTTTAATTTTCTGATCCAAGAGATCTGACTGTATATAAAATAATGAAACATAGCCAAGAAATAGTTGTAATAAATTTATTTAACTGATTAATTAAAAAGTTACATTAAAAAGGTAACAAATTACAGTACAATAAAAATAGACGTAAAACACAATGCTTCTTTCGTAAGCTTCAAACAGGCGATGAAGAATGCTAAAACGGAATATGGAAAAAGAATCATACTGCAACGAGAAGAAACAAAACCTTTACGCTTTGCCGACGGTATTGTAGTATTAGGGGAGTCATAAGAAGACCTGGAAACCATAATAAATGGCATGAACGTTGTCCTAAAGAAAGAGTTTAATATGAGGATTAATATGAAATGATATTATCAGTACGTATCACTACTTGCCTTAGGATCCTATAACAAATATGAATATACATGAGTTAAATAAATAATTAGAATCTCAAACTTTTAAGAAATTTTTCTAACATTTGATTCCAGACTTCTACAAAGTTGTTCCTTGTGTGACGTCGTTGGTATGCACTCTTAACTTTTGCAATGTTATATGAATTTTTACTTAATTATGTTATAAACTATCATGTCGTTATTCATGTACACAAAAACAGTTTTCTTTGAATTCCTTCTTTAATTTCTTCTGTAAATTGAATTTTACACCGTACGATATTCCAATAAACTAAGGATGAATTATTGTAACTGTTTTAATATTTGCTCTTTGATAATTTTTTTAAAAAATAATAAATTTTGTAGTAAATAGGATGATGTCCATTTATTTAAATAAGTCTTATAAATTTAATTGATTAAATATTTTAAACTAAAGTTATCAATTCTATGCATAATTTGGTCACCATTCACTATCAGTTATAATAGTTTCCATACTTCCAATATACATAGTAAATATAAATTCAGATAATTTTCTGAAATGAAATAAATTTTATATTTACTTAATGTTAAAACATCTATTAACTGTCTTATAATCAACCGATTCTAGTTTTAAAACTTAATCTACAACTCTTTTTGTCCAATTTGCTTATTTTTTCAGCTATTTTTAACTTTAACTTCACTTAATAAAACTTACGATAGTTTGTATTCGTTTATGTATAAATTAATATTTTTATTTAATACCCAGTTAATTGTCCACACTTGATCGATCAGCACCTGTGATAGTGGAAGGGGTAGGGTTGTGTGTCCTCAAAGAGTACTGGTGAGGGAATAAACGGGGACGGAGCTTAATAAGGGGTGTCCGAATTTTCTTGTTCTCTGCACGTTTCCAAACGTATCTAAAGGATCGTATTGCCTCGGCTACTACATGAAATTTCCCTTGATGAGGTAACCGTCTTGTAAATATTTCCTTCTCCTGTATCTATCAATAAACACCTTAAACATTTTCAAATATGCAATTTGGATTTACATAACCTACTGTGTGAAATATTTTTGAATACAGTAAGCTGAGATGCACTATAGCGAGCCATCAAAGATTACTTTCCTTCGCAATATGATTGCCTCGATTCCGTACAATTCTGACAAAAAATATTTAATCAATACACCTAACGCCCGTGATAAAAAATCACCAAAATAATATTTCAGAGACTGTCGAAAATATCCGTTTATATCCAGCTGAATAAATTTTAATAAATTTGCAACTGATTTCATCTGACGATTATCATATTATTTACACAAATCAGAATTACATGCTAATTTTTAGGGAAGAACAACGTAGTTAACTGTGCATATGATTCACTAAAATTCCATATATCATATATAAGATGATTTACATCAGCTATACAAATGTAAGATTACGCTGATATTTCAATTCATGGTTATCCTAACAATTACATTAATTTATGTATTTATTAAAGGTAGCGTTCAACGAATAACATTCACGACCGTTCTGCACGCCAGAAATTTAAATTTAAATTATGATAGCAAACGTTATTCACTTATATATTAACAGAGAAACCCTCATAGACTGTAGAAACGAAGGTATTGGGTCACAATGGGCCTAATTATTAATAAAATAAAACATAGCAGGTAATCTCCATTAATTTGTTTTATAATTGAATTCAAATTTAATATTTTGATCGTCGATAATAAATAAGCAATTTTTATGTGTGTCTTTAATTGACTTCTTAAGAAGTCGGTAAATTGATTGTGGATATAATAAACAACTTAAGTTAACCAAACGACAACACGCCTTCCGACATGTTTTGTGTTTTCAAAGCTGGAACGCTAAATTGTGCAGGACAAAAAAATAGGACATACAAAAAAATGTTTACAATAAACCTTTAATATAAATTTAGTATAAAACGGCACTCGGATTAACCAATACAATTGACAACACAAACGAAGCTCAAACTGCCCAATAACGCCTCTAATTAACGCTCGCTGGAGCTCCCAAAAGCGAATTGGCTCCGTGGAACTCAAACTGGCACTCTCCGGAGGCTAGGGTTCTCTTCAGAACAAAAATTGAATAGGGCAGGACCATCAGAGTACCAAATGCATAACAGAAAAACCATTAGTCTTAACTATAACACATACAAGAAAAATTTTAAAAATAAAGATAAAGTAAGCGGAAGGAAAGTGAAAAAGATGTTCTATCCCATCCCATGATCTTCGCTTACAAGGGGCCAGTCATGGAGTATCAAGCGGAGGATTAAAGCCCATGGAAGAGGAATAGAGAAGTCCACTTACTAAGACCGCCTTCGCTTGTGCTTAGGAATTTTGCTTTTATTTTAAAACTAGCTGGAGACCCAACGTTGCCTGAGTATTTATTTATATTATCCCGGAACATTATTTAATTATTGGCCAACACGTGACAAAACCACCATAGAAAATGCCACAATATGAACCTCAAATATATATTCCCAGCTGTATCTTATCTCCAAAGTGTTTGGTTTTGGGTCGCGAGGAATATGGAAAGTAAATTTCATCAAAATCGTTCTTTCATTTCCTTTAAATTTATTACGCAGAAGTGTGTTTTACCCCGTCCCATCCCAATGTTAGGGTGTGTGAACTGCAATTTAATTCGCATTCTAAATGTCAGAATCGAGCTCAAAGACTCCCATAGCACCGATTTCGGTACCAAACTTCACTGGTTTTTTCTTCTTCATATGACGCCCCCTATACCCCCACGATGAATGGGTTTTAAACTAAACGCAAATAAATCGCCGAAACCGCTATCAAATTAATTGACCAAAATGTATTTTAAAAGGAAATAATGGCAGTTTATATATTTTTAATAATCACGCCGAAAGTGGTGGTAGCAGTGTATTACCCTAATTATTTTTAGTTCGCCAAGAACACCTGTTCAAACTTTGGTCTAAATTGTTCCATTTATTAAAATTAGTTTGCGGAAGACAGTTTTACCCCATTCCAACCCCTTTCAGTAGATGAACTATTACTTAAATTACAATTTTCTGTCAGAATTAAACTCTGTGGCTCACATTACACCGGTTTAAATCCCAATGTCGATTGTTTTCTGGTTATTTTTAAGTGATGCCCTTCACCCATACCCCTAAGCATACTTCCCTTCGATTATGGATGTAAATTAAAAATTTACGCCTTCTCTACCCCTGCCATAATCGTGGTAGCCGTGTCTTGCTTACCCCAACAGTGTTGGTGTCTCAAACGCCAAGGACCCCCCGTGAAAAATTTAGTTCACATTGCTCGATCCGTTAAAAATAGTATGCGGAAGCCTGCTTCACCACCTTCCAACCCCTCTTAGTGGATGAACTGTAATGTGAATTTCATTTTTTGTCAGAAGTAAACTCAGTGGCTAACATTACACTTGTTTGGAGCCATATCTGAATTGTTTTCTGGTTATTTTTATGTTTAGCCCTTCCACACCCACCCCTAATAATACTCCCCTTAGGTTATGGATGTGGTTGAAATTATAAGCTAGCAGTATCGATGGACACACTACCAGATTAATTGATCCAAGAATGAATTTACATGATAAAAAATCGGCCGTTTTTGATAATTAAAAATTTTCTATCCCAGCCCCTGGGGGTGGTAGCCGAATTTCACCCCGACAAAGAACACGTGTACCAAGTTTGGCTAAAATTGGGTCACTCGTTCAGATTTGTATGCGGAGCATACATACCCACAGACAAACAGACTGACAGATACACAACCACACACACACACCCACGTACACACATACAGGCAATTTTCTTATAGAGATTAATTCATAATTGTTAATATGATTTTTAATGTTTATACAGTATATAAAATTCCGGTGTGCGCGTGCTAGTAACTCTTCTTCTCCTAAACGGCTTGGCCGATTTTGATAAAAAAAAATGTAGTATTTATTGAGTTACCTGGATTCATCTTTAGTTGGACCCGATAAGTTACGCTGTTGTTGAAAACCCAAAATTAATTTTCGGTCTAAAATTTTTACAACTATTACTTTTTAGATTTTTCATAGAAAAAAAACGTTTGGTCCAAAGTTTCAGCCTGACTGATCGAATAATCTGTGGCATTTGACTTGCACATCAATAAATGCACAAGTTCATTGCGTTGGAGCTTGGTATTGTTTCACGATTTTTAATTTCGGGTTGCCGAGTTCAAATATTCCATGTATTGTAATTACCTGCATACCTAGTGTATTGATTAATTCGACATTGATCAAATCAAGTGTCTTTGAAATAATATTTGTGCACATGGTAAAGGTGCATTAGTTAATTTACGATTTATACACTTGTTTATTCGGCAGTGTTCCATCTAAGCTTCTAAATAAAATATATCATTTTCAGCGTTCATTTGAGCGCTTTCCATGATTGGGAGGGGGGGAGGTTGAGGTAAATATTTAAAAATGTGTCGATCTATCCGCGGGTTTGATCACGCGTTGACAAAGTGATTATTGTACAATTAAATACTGCACCGTTCTAGTATAGAAGAATTACCGGGTAAAGCCGGGCACCCAGATATTATTTTTATAAATTTAATAATTTTTTTAATAAGGAATAATTAGTCAAATAAAATATTAATAACATTAACATATAGAATTAATATAGCTTATTAGGAACAGCTTTTAGTATCATTTATGTATCCAATGCAGGTGTAACAGGTCGAGTTTTATGTAGAACAACAATTGAATGCCTACTTATATTGTAGAAGGCGCTGCGGGAGTTTCTCGCAGGCGCTTTACTCCAGAGTTACTGCGGGGCTCACCTGATTATATCGGGAAAGTCTCGTACTCTATCTAGGTTTTTTTTATCAAAGTTCTCACATACCGACTCACCTTCACCTATTTTAGGAGGTATATGTACTGGGGTCGAAGACCTTGGAAATATGGCAATAGTTGTCCGCTGATCCCATTGGATCAGTCGGCTAACTGCCTCCTGAAACTTGTGGAGACACGGAGAAGGGAATGCTGCAACCCCACAGCAAACTCGTCTCCCGTCATTCGGAAGGGCGTGAGAATAGTACCCAATGCCCGACCTACCTGAAGCAGGTTTTCTAGGGTTTTCCCTGCATCTCTTTAGGTGAAACACCGGTTAGGATCCTTAAACCATAGCCCGGGGTAACCCTTGGCTACTTGCTGTACCTTCCGCATCCCCCCTTTTCGATTCCTTTACTATACTATTAAAGGGGAGTTGCCTGTTTCAGGATCACCGTCATGTTAACCGAAAAAAAACTTGTATTGTATATGTTTATTCTGCTCAAATAGGTTGAAAATGACCAGTTAAGTCGAAAGCATCCCACAATCATTGTTTTAAAATTGTCCATGGTTATTCTTTTTCTGAATATTATCGGACAACGGCCTTGAATCAAATACGTTAATCTTTAAATTTAACCTGCGGGGAAGAGTTTTCCTCCATTTAAAATGGAAGACTCGGTCATCTGTCACCTAAACTAGTCGAGAAATGGAGAGGTGAACGCTGTGTCACAAGAGCAAACTCCTCTTCTGTCATCGGAGATCGTAGGACAAGTATCAAGTGCTCGAGGTACCTGTTGCAGGTTTCCTAGAGTTTGCCCAGGATCATTTTAGGCGAGGAAGTCTAGTTAGTCCTTTCTCCCTTTCTAAATTATTAAAGGGGAACTGCCACTACGTGGGTTACCGTGTCTCCTGACAATGGCTAAAATTTCTGTTTAGCTGCTATATCAATAAATAATTCTTTTAAGGTATAAAAATGGCGACCTAAATTAGAAAATATGCGCGGAAATTAGTGTAGTGGGATTTAGGGCCATTGCATGAATATAAAATTTTGTAAATTTATTGAGAAAACTTTATTGATTTACTTCAAAAATTTATTAAATAAGGTGACCCGTCAGTGATAAAAATGTAGGTATCGTAAATTTGATGGATCTGGTCTTTCAGAGGTTAGCTTTAGCAGGTGAAACCTTACAAGAGAGTACCAAACAAGCAAAACGAAGACTCATGTGAGCTTTTCCTCCCATTCTTATAACCCGTTATTCCACTTCAAAAACTGTCATCCAGTATTTTTCCAATTTTTTCCCATCACAATATTTACCACACAGCATTGAACCATAAATTGGTTTTGGTCAAGACTTGCCCTGAAATACCCATTCTCAAGCGCGACTGTGTTACTTAAGCTACTCGTTATTTTTAAGGGACACGGGGACTGAAATATCGGCCAAAATCATAAAAAAATCGATTTTATAATTTTTTTATATTAACATGCATATTAATTCTGTAAGCTGGGAAAAGAAGCAGCCAAACAAAACAAGTAAGGTGGACAATTTTAATTAATATGTTTGATTCTAAATTTATAAATTATCACTTTTTTATAAAAATGTGTTTTTCTCAGCTTCATGATTTTTGGTATCAAAACCTTCTCTGCGTCACAATTATTAAGATATTGTCTTCAGGTTTTGGTACATAATCTACATGCTAGTACCTCCAAATATAAGTATTAGTTTTCTAATTGCACTAGTAGTTTAGGTGTAAAGAATTTTCAAAGTTCTGAAAAGTGCCAATTTTTAAGTAACCGTATGAAGCTCTTAGTAAAAAAAGTTATTTTCTCTCCACAGTTTTATTCAATTTCAAAAATAATACTGAAAATCGATCAAAAATGTCAGCCCTACATACTAATGTAAAAGAGCTCAAATATATTCAATAACGTAACGCAAGGAACATTTTCGAAACTGTCAAATTTTGACAATATTTTTCAAAATATCGCAACAAAAAAACAAATTTACAAAAATAAAATTTTGTACAGTGCTACATATGTGTGTTTTAACACACAGTTAAATTTTCAGTTCAATAGCAATTCATTTACAGGAATTTCACATTTCAGTCCCTGTGTCCCTTAAATGGATGGGCACTTTGCATCCATATTAAATTTCATTCTCTAGAAATACTTAATCGTTCCTCACAATGTACGATCATCTTCATTCTAACCGTCAGACCGTCGTTACGTATGTGACCCAATGACCTGAATACTCTTCTGAAAATCTGTACACAACAAATGTTTCGCATGAAGTAATGAATACAAACAATATGAGAAATCCAGGAAGTAGCATGTCTGATTTTTGATGAAATCCTGCTATATAATCACAATTCGTGAATTTCCTGAAAATAAAATGGTGAGTAACATAGTAAGGGTTGCGAATTTAGTCCGACTATAGAAATGGATTCTATTTCAGTGTAGTGCGTGTTTTAAAACGCAGTGTGTATTATTTACTAGTTCAAATTTTCTAACACCACGTGTAATCGTATTTCTACAGACTTTTTGTGTCAGTGGGCGCCATATAACAAATTTCGTCGAATAGGCGATAAAATTATAATTGGAACACAGTGAGTTAATTAATTTATTACAATGCCAGCTTTGGAGGTTAGTCTTTGCACGAAATTAGTATGCCGTGCCCATGCGCAGATGAGCCAGAACTTTGATTACGACAATGTCCGGGGGTTAGTACAGGGGTGAAAAGCTGAAATTATCCACCTCTGCCGGTCTCTTTATTCCAGCAGCTGCCATAGTTCTCTCAGCATTGTGCTCGCACATGGAGATTCTATGCTGATTCGCAGGATTCCAAGTTTACCCCTGAATTATGCAACGCCTATTTGTAAACATTGCAACGCTGTCAGGTTTTGCGGGACGGTGTGTGTGGTAGGGGAGGAACAGCTGTCAAACAGCCCCCATGCCCCATCCCCCATCCCCCCATCCCCCGGTCCCACCCCGAGGATAGGGAACAATGAGCGCTATCGAGCTTTACTACAGATTAAAAAGTCCCTTCAAATGTGACGTCCGCACATTACATACATGTGCCCCGCAAAATCCCCTGCGCCACATAAAGATACGGATAGCACATGTAACGATTTTAAAAACAAAAAGAGGATACAAACTCTTTAGTGAATATACAGGACGGATGAACTGCGCGTGTTTTCATCAAATCTCTGTCACAAAACACTGCAAATCAGGAAATTTATTTTTGGGATACTGAATACCCGCATTCAATGCTATCAAAGGATCTGTAATACGGAAAAGTTTAAAGAATATGTTTGACCTTTTTGAAAACGTTAACCCGCTAAAGCTACTGATGAAAGCTTTCGATCAGTCTGCATTGTGAACGCTAGGTACATTTTTTAAATATGCAAGAAAATTCTAATATATATTTACTTAATGTGTATAATTCACTTGTAATGATTTCTAAAAAAAGATAGACAATACGTGTTGTAACTATATTATATTACTTATATTAATTTACAATGAATAAAAATACGGCCAATGATTCATAACTTCATCATTTCGACCGTAACCGTCGCTGGAGATGGTCCGCGACACTTAATTCTTCACATGTAATCTCAATAGTCTTTTCTGCTGAGGGAGTCATGGAGTATGCGTGATGAATTGGTAAATTTGTAAGTTTTGTACCGTGTTTTTTATAAATAAATTAAAAAATTGTAACATAGAACCAATATTTAATATATTGTAATATTATGTTTGGAATACGCCAGAGGAAGTCTCAAAAAGAAGACGAAACGTCGCTTTTGAATAAATAGTGATAAATTTATATGCTGACTTATTGGCCGGATTTTTATTAATTGTAAATTTCTCCAGTTTAGTTTTCGAAAACCACTGGCGTTTCGGACTCCACATATGGCAATTAGACTTATTAATTAATAATACCTATCGCAATTAGACCCCTTAGGCGTATTAATAAATCATGCACTTAAAAAGTGTGAATAATTATATTAAGAAAAATATAAGTATATTTATGTAAATTAATTTTTTTATTTAGTTCAGCTACTTGAGTAAACCCTATTTTAACGTTGCAGAGCTACTTTTAAAAAAGTAAGTTTCAAGTTTAATTATTTGGTTCAATTTCCAACCCGTTGTAGAACATATTTCTTTCAAACTGATCCAGCATTCAATTGTTGTAATAGAAAATTTACCAATATATTACATTTATTTCCTACAACGTATCATTTTACCGTGCTCATTTCTGCCTCATTAGTCCAAGTCAAATCTCGCATCAACGTTATATCACAAAAAAACAGGGATAATCTATATCGCTACAATAAAATATTAATTATGTGTAAGTTGGTTAATTCCCATGTGAAAATATTCTTTAGTCTTAACAAGAAATTTAAAATACACAGATAAACTGTGATACTCCGACAATGCTCGTTGTCAACTCTTGCATTTGACAGAAAATCTATTAAACTATAATCATTTTGATTGAAGGATATAACTGGGTAAATTTCGAGTTTCAATGTCCATGATTATCCAGTTCACTCCCCCGGGTTATATTTTATGTTAAAGGGATATTTTAAATAAAACCGAAATTATTAACTTACGTATTTAACAAAGCCTTCTGTATTTTTCAATAATCATCCTTCCATGTGTTCCTATTTGGCAGAATATAATTGATCGAATCTGAGTCAATCTCTTACGTAAACAAAAATAGACGCCACATTGTGTGGAATTAAATGTGGAGTATTTTCCTGTACAATATCTGACAATCCATTGTGATGTGTCATACTTTCGCGGTTCTTATTACTGAAATATATTTAACCACGTTGTTAACAAATACAAACATTCTTATTATTATGGCATAAAAGTAGTACCCAAAAGTAAATAAGGCATAAAGGTTGAAAAAGCCCGCTTCCCACCTCACCACATTGTTATCACATAATTACATTACTATATATTGACATGAATGGCAATAAGAATGGTCCCATTAAAGCTTATCCGACAATACCAAGGCACACGTCAACAGAAAATCTATCTTAGAAGCTGTGAGTGTGTATGTGTGACATGCGGGTTTGCAAAGACTGTTGATTGTGATTATTGAACAGACCCATGCGTGAAAATGTGGTCTCGTCAGGAAACAAAATCAACCTTCTCAATTCGGGGTTGTTCGCCTGTTGCTGAAGAAACCATTGGAAAAATTGTGTCCTGCGAGAATAATCAGAGGCACCTTTTTCGAATAATATTTCACAGCTTTCTTCTGTCAAATCGCGCAGTGGCGAAACCTCACTAAAAGAGATGCCAAAAAGGAAACGTTTTGCATTGACCCCCTTTATCCTACTTATAAGCTTGTGCACTTGCTGTGTTATACCCTGTATATAAAGGACTTGAGCCTTCAACCATTCACACCAAACGTGCACAGAGCCACACAGAGAGCATGAGAATTCGTACTCCTGCTCCTAGTATGGACCCACCACAGGGACAAGTGGTGCGGAGTGGATGTGACGTAGTGGAAACTATAGATTCAATTTCAGGAAATTTCCTGTCCGTTTGGGCACTAAGTGTCTTATATCGAATTACTTTTTCAGATTTAAACAGTTACTGTCCTCACACTATTTATAAATAAAAATACCACTCGTGTCCTTAAATCCTTACCTCACGAAAACAAGTTTCAAGTTACGCTGTCTGATCGCAATGTAACACATAAGGATAATTGGCGGAGCATAAGACATAAACTACGGAATCCTAAGCCTTTCAGACAAAACAATGGTAATAGCGGTGATTCAGGTCGGCTTAAATTGTAATTGAGAGATCTTTAGTGCAGACGATGTTTACTTCAAAGGAAACCCTTAACTACTATGGTAAATTATCCGGTCTCAATAAAGCGATACCTGTTAACAGCATCAAAGAGGCAAGTTCATTCCACCACCACTGACTGAAGCGACTAGCTACTAACGTTTCCCCGGGAACAAGTTTGTAATTTCGATTTGCGTCCAGCGGAACATCAAGGGGTCACTTAACGTGATTTCGGCAAAATTTTCGTGATTAAACACAATTGTCTTCAACATCACAGAACAGTTTCACGGTTCGGTTTACCTTCTCTAACGTTAAAATTTTCTCAGATTATTTCTTAACAAAACATTTCCTATTGAACTGTTTTCTACAGCCTACATAAGTGTATCCACAATGTGGTAACTCCCCTTTAATATAGCAGAAAGAGAATTAAAGGGGGATGCGAAATAGCCATCACCAGGGCCTTTTTTAAGGTTACTGCCCAAAATTCTCCAAAAAGATATGCAGGGAAAACTCTAGAAAACCTGAATCAAAGGACCTCTTGTTACGAAATACTTTTGATATTGCAGAAGTATAGAAACAGTAATGATGTAAATCATCTGACACAATTGTCTCTTTACAAAAGTATGTATGCCGCACAAAATATACTTTTAGTGTACAGTGTCTGACAAGTGTAATTATTTTATTGGCAATTATGTTAATAATATTAATGAAACCCAAATTTAATAATGTACGAGACTATTCCTTAATTTTTTCAACGCTCAGTTATTATTTATCTTTTAATATGCGTAACAGCTGTACGTCAGAAAAATCAAACTTTCATCATTACGTAAAAGACCAAAGCTTAAACCTCACTAAGTAGAAATTAAAATATTGAGACAAATATTTTTCATCAGTTTCTATCACTTGAACTTGTAAGTTATGTTTCATAAAATTTCATATACAGGGCTTCTTGAAAACGTCGGGTCAATGCTGATATATAATAAAACCAAATGTGCGTGAGGTATTGACAAAATTCTGTTCCTATTTGAAAGGCCCATTTAATCCTTTACAAAAAAATAATTTCGTTAATACCTCACACACAGCTTGTTGTATTCAACTTCATCTTAGATCCGCCGTATTGAAAACCCCTACATTTGTATGTCATACTTGTAAATTGTGGTTTACTTTGAATTTTTATATGTGTAGTAATTTATATTGTTCCGGAAGAGGTTTTAATGAAAGAAACGCAACTTCGTGATGTAATAACACTTTTTTATTCAATTTATTGATAGCAATATGTAAACTGTCTATTTAATTTCTCTGATCGTAATTGTAAAAAAATGTTCCTCAAATAATTACATGCCCAGAGAATTAATTTTATTTCTGAGGAATATTATCGGAGAAATTTAACAGACTTTTTCTAGAGATTTACTTGAAAGGTGTGGAATGACTCACTAATTTTCTTGACATCACAATAATCCCTGTAATTTTATATAAACGAAATTAATCTTTTGTATACATTTCATAAGATTATTCACAGAAGGGTTATATTAGTAAAAAATTAATTCTGTCGAATTTATTAACCAAATTTTATTTTATTATTTAGTAACATGTAATAAATATATTTTTCGAGTATTAAAAAGAAAAAAGGTGCATATGATGAAAGCTTAGGGATGGGACATGTCATTTAGTAATTACATTTCTAGGTAATTGAGTTATTTTACGTTTGTTAAAAATATTACATTTACTGGGAGAAATATGCAAGTATTTACTAAACCAGAAACATTTAATTTGAATCAAAAGTCTGATTATATCCTACAAATGTTACTCCACAACGCCAAAAAAACTTCTAAACTATTACGAGTTACGTGAAAGTAAATTTTGCAGTTACGTTGCCGTGATCTTGAGGGAGATCCGTTAAGAGATTGTGTTGTATTGTGTACATTCAGGATCTGCTCGTACATCCATCCAATTGATTCTTTTCCAGCTTTCAGCTTTGTGATTCGACATTCATGGAAGCAGCTGGCCGATACTAGCTGAATATATGCAGATTTTAAAACGTAACATTCTGTAGAGGCTTAGGATTTCGAGTGATGAGTCTATGTGTATGATATGGTAATAATATTAATAATAAATCATGAGATCTGATTGTTGGAAAGTGAGGAGTGTCTTTTGCCTAAAAGAGTCGAGGAACGATTCTTCTAAAACAACTTCATAAATAAAATTATGGCTCACAGTTCCATACGTCGATTCGTGAGCGAGTTACTTGAGTCGTAGAGTCGTGAGTTACTCAGGACAAGTCGTGTCTTGAGGCTGAGTTGTCTCGCGAGAGAAAAAGTTATGAGCGGAATTAACCTAGAATTAATAAACAATAACATTCGTCATAAATTTCGAAGTGATACGCTCAGCTCAGGTAGTATGATAAAGTCTTAATAATTCCTCAAATATCCATGCCAGAAATTCAATTTTGATTTGCTATCCTTACGCCTTCTCTACATCCATAGCTAACATATTATCTCCTGCGTGTTTTGTTCCACCACTAGAATAATATTTTTATGTTCTCAAATCACAAATCCGCTCCCATATAAACATAAACCGCTTTATTGGCAAGCTTATGTACAATGAAAATGTGGAATAAATTTTATCTAGATATATATTTCAATTTATTACACGCATTACTTCCATTTAAAGTCCGGAAGGTCGGCTACGACGAGGTCAATGCCCTAATTAACCCTTGTTCCCAAGGACCGTTAAGCCGTATGGATTCCAATCTATATTTATAAGCAAATACTGAATTTTCCCGAATGTATACTTGGAGAATTTATAGGCATAACCGGTGGAGAGGAAACATTGAGTTCTCGACTCTACAAGACAACTTGACATCTTGGAATACGATAAGTTAAACACTCCAGACTTCACATTCATCGTCCATACATCTTCTTCACCAATTCATAGTGGCACAGGAAATGGAATTTTGAATTAGAATATACCGTTTAGTTTGTTAGTAACGTACTTTTTTATTAGATAACGAAATTTTTAAAAGGTCTCTGAGTGCCGATATATTTAGAAATCAAGATCTTACCATTTTACTTTAAAATTATTAGATAAGACTGTGTATTTGAATTTAATTTTCGTTTTTTTTATCACCTCATATTTCGTTTATATATTATACATACAATTTTAATACATATTATTTTTAGGTAAAACTGTTTTGTCTCAAATAATGGTCAAAATTTATCAACCATCTAAAACAAATTCAAAATTATTTCCCATGAATAAATTACTTTGTAACTACTACATGTTTTTAAATTTTTGTGTGCATCTCGTCTTACTTACACAAGCTATTAATGTTCAAAGTGAAGAAAAGAATCGGATGGGATTCAGAAAACCGAAGAGTCGTTTAAAAGTAGTCACTCGTAGCAATGAGTTAATCGACTCTGAACGACTCACTAAAAGGAATCGATATGCCCATTTCTAGTCTGAGGTAAAAGGTTTTTTTTCAGTTGTTGCCCGGAGCAACGGAGGTTTTTAAATGTTTATGAATTATAAAATTTGGACGTTAATTTATTAAATTGTATCAACGTGTTCGGGAAGAAAATTATTAATGTGATGTTGATCAATGTACATTGACTAAATCATTATCTCTATCTTTTATTGAATAATTTTGTGTCTCATCGATTTCATGGAAAAAAAACGCCGAGATATATAATTGTAAGTTATAATTAATGTAACGGTGCATACACGTACGTATGTAAAACTATCTGCTGTCATATATACCCTGATAAGCAAACAGTTCCCACACAATATAATATTTGTTGAAATAAGAGACTACCCTGAACTAGCTCTATCAGTTGAGATTGAGCGGTGCAAATTTCCCACCCATAAAATTAACCTTGCTGGTGCAAGACATATATAGTAATAAACTAAATGTTGAAGTTTACTGCCTTTGGTATGATGAAATTGCCACTCTTGAGTGACTTACAGATTTTATTACCTCCAGGGGGGTTTCCTTTTTGTGCGGGAGTTGAGTTCGTGACCTTATCCTCAGAACACGTGGACTGGACAAGTTTCCTAGGACAATTCAATACAATATTCAGTGTCTTTTAGAGCTGAGTACAGTATTTAAAGTTAAATTTGTGCACTTTCATTTTATTTCATCATAAAGGTAATCATCATAACTCAACATAAAACACTAAATTAGGCAAAAGGGTAATAATAGTCCCCAAACGTATACGTCATGCCGCCGCCCCGAATAGGCCACGCCCATTACTAACGGTGACCTCGCAAATATTAACAGCGTAATATGACGGGAATATGTTAACATAATATTGAATTATTAAAATATTTGTGATTTAGTAAAAGGTTTTCATTCATTCCAAATATAGCTTTGAAACTGATTTCTAGTTTTTATCATTGACATATTTGTAATTTCGCAAATGATTGTTTTCATTCTATACAGTTTTCAAATTAATTTAAAGACTTCTTTATTAAAATATTTGATTTTTAGATAGATACTACGCTACCGCAAATCAATACCTACATCATGAATATATTTGATACTAGCTAACCCCCGCGACTTCGTTCGCGCCGCAATAGTTCTTTTTATTTTGCCCTAAAAACGAAACAACAGGTACATAATTTTGATAATAGTTGAATTCATTGAATATATAAAAAATATGGTATCATCTGTTTATGACCACAGTTGGTTTTGAACAGGTCCCACTACCATACGTTTCGGAGCCAATAAAAATGAGCAGTAACTAAATATTAAAATTTACCTGACGCAAGAAATAAAACCATTTTACGTATAAATCGTATCGACGATCCAAATAAGTTTATTTCACAGGTTATTTCTGCCAATAATAGGCGTGAATCCTACTTCAACAATAGATGGAGTGAGAAAAATCTTCCCCCCCCTCTCTCTCTGTCTCATGCTGCCAAAATTATGCTTATAATAAGTGGAATGAATGCTATAGGAAGGCGCGGCAATTCAATGGTATTATAAATATTTACGTTACTATCTTCTGAACTCTGGAAGACCTCTAAATGAAACATACACGAAAATTTAAGTTAAAATTCCTGTTTCAATCATTGAAATTTTCATCGAGATCCGTAGAGCCGTTTCGGGGCATAAACAGGAATTTTAACTTAAATTTTCGTGTATGTTTCATATATATAGTGATAAAAAGGCGGATTTTGTGATGTTGTGGCGTTATGAGGCGCAGTTCGGCCAACAACAATGGCTAGTCGGCTGAAAGATGGTGATTCCCCGCGGGAGTGTCCCGCCGAGCGTGTATAAAAAATGACGATGGTGAACCCCCGCGGGAAAAACCCGCCGAACGAGTGTAAAAAATGAGGGCGGGGAACCCCGAAATTTTGTGAAATAGGGGAATTCCCGTCGGAAGATTTAAAAGGGAAGCCGATGGGTGGCTTAGCCCCAGAAGGCAGACGAGTGGAGGAGAGGACGGAGGTGGTCCGAGCAGAGCAGAAGTGAAACGAGTGGAGGAGAGGACAGACTTGGTCCGAGCAGATATCCAGAAGTGAGACGAGTGGAGGAAAGGACAGACTTGGTCCGAGCAGCCAGAAGCCAGATGAGAGGACGGACGTGGTCCGAGCTGTGAGAAGTCAGACGAATTGAGGAGAGAACGGACGAGAGCAGACGTGTCCAGACGTGATCAAATCCTGCAAGACGCCAGAGAGACGCACAAACATTCGAGAGGTGGATGTTTGTTGGCCCAGTAATTGTGGCTACTGCATACTCCATCTCTTGAGAGACCCAAAATCCCCTGAGATTAAGCCCGTGTATTCAGTTTAAATTAATAAATGAAAAATTTTAAAATTGATCATAATTTGTTCTGTTAATTAATAAATGTTTTATACCCAAAAAAGTATATTACAATATATATATATATATATATATATTCTGAAATATATTGAAATGAAATATGCACGAATATTTAAGTTAAATCTTCTGCTTTTAAACCCTCAAATTTTCATTGAAATCCATTGAGCCGTTTCGGAATCTATTCGAGACAAACAGACAGACACTTCAGTTTTATTTATTGGTGTAGACAATATCAACTGACAAGGCGTCGTCAAATATTGGATAGAATATTTCAGATAATAATAATATAATACAATAATAATAGTGTAAGATAAATTAATATCAGAAGATTCAATGATAACTTAAAGAGTGGAATTGAGGACTATGACTCTGACTGTAATATATAAAACATAGAGTAGCAACTAGTAGTAAACTCACATGGTGGGTTTTCCACGTAAAAGTGACAGACTTAATCGTATACACGCACAGTAGGTCCGCTAACTAAACTATTTGCAAACAAACGGAACTGCCAATCCAAACTGCGTCCCACCCTTACCCCGAGCAGTAATTTCGTGTGAATAATTTACAACGGGACTGCCGCGTTCGCTGACATCCGTGTCACTGCGGCACCCAGCAATTGCACCGCATAAACACCAGACGTCATTTCGACGACTTATTAATCGTCGACCTCGTAAAACAAACGGTTATCATCAATAAGGCTAATGGTGACTGTTAGATGAACGAACTGACGGCTGCGCTATTTAATTTCGAAAATTGTTTCCTCTGATTTGACAGGAATGATAAATTAGTATTTGCGAAGTAGCTTCGTTCAGATATTAAAGATTGTATGCGTCATTTCCCAGTTCTATTGGGTCACCCTGAATTACGTTTTTAAACTCCACTAAGTACACCATACCAAGCTATAAACTCTCTCTGCAAAGAAAAGGAAATTGAGACACATCAATGGTCAGTGATGTATGAAGTCAAATAAATGTTGAATAATTTTATTTAATTTGGACCACGGTTGTATAATTTCATTTCTCATGCCAAATTAAAGCCTTCTCTACTTTTATTTATTATTTATTTAAAACACAAGCGATTATAAAACAGAGGCTTTCAACCTTATGGCCATGGTCATCTGTAAGTACAATTTAAAACTATAAATTATATAATCTTAGGTACTACTAACATTGTGTTTCAACAACCTTGTCAATTTTAACTTCATCTGTGAGCTAACAACAATAACAACTGGATCTCCCGAACCAGGCCTATTTGCACCTTTGTGACAATAGCGGGTCGGCCATGCGTGACGAAGTTTATATTTTTATAATTCTCACAGTCATTCGTACACAAATTTATATACGTGTTTTTCTATATTTTCATGGTTACACACAATTTTATTTATTATTCTCGTAGACACATAAACATTTTTCCTTGCACTATTCTATATTCTCTAATATAGTATTTTTAATCCAACACATATTTCGACATACTTTTATCCATTATATTTTTTCTATCATAAAAAAAAGCTTGCCGACCTCCTGTGGTGTAGTGGGTAGCCTTGCTGCCTCGCATTCGTCCGGGTTCGAATCCTGGATGTTGTCACACGGTGAAAACTAAAGATCCCGAGTTTCCCCCACTATAGTCGCTAATAACCATTGCAATTGATGCAAATTTAAATAAAGAGATAAAAATGAAAAATAACAAGCATTTTTATATTTTATACATACGTAAATGTATACATACATACAATTATATATGAACAGATTTATCTAGTGAACAAATGATATTTTATATTAAAATCACCATTATATTAAAAATTTATAATGTATTCATGCTATCAATTTACAATCACGTATTGACTAAAAAGAAAAACTTTTTCTTATACTACTCTCTCTCTCTCTGTCTCTCTCTCGAATACGGAGGAACGACGGATCGGCTACAATATATATATATATATATATATATATATATATTGTAGCCGATCCGTCGTTCCTCCGTATTCGAGGATTTCTTAATTCCTTTAGGGCGCCAGGTATTTTTCATAAAAACACCAAAAATTGATTTTAATAGTTTTAATTTCAATCAGAGCATGAAAAAAAATTATATTTGCAGGGCGTGGTCATTCTCTCGTCGTCCCGCCGACACAACCTGCTGCTCCCATCACCCCATGACGACTCACCCTCCCTTTGCGGACCACCCAACGTCTCGCCAGACCACATTGTTGGCCCGGGTTGCGTCAGTTCCTCAACAATTGCAACTCGCAAGCTGGCCTGCATTGTTCATCGTAACATTTCATGTTTTCATATATATATATATATTATTAATATTATTATATAATATTATATTAATGGCCACGCCCTGTGGATTGTTTTCCAATCCTTGCTCGAAACAAATTTGATATTTAAATAAATTTTTGGTAATTTTTTCATTCAAAAATTTCCTGGCGCCTAATCAATCTAAGGAAACCAGTAATGAACTCGGAGCACAGCCAAATCACGTAATATTGGCCCCGTCCGGCCTGTTAAATATATATATATATATATAATGAATTATTATTAATTTTTATGTCAAGGTGTCTTTATTTCCATTTAATTAGTAAGTCGTCGTATACCTTGCCAACAATCCGAGAACGTCTGTCTTTTTATTCATTACTTTGACCATATTATTAAATATTTATATTTCTTCCAGAGTTTGTCGCAGCAGATTGAAAATTTATTTAGTTTTATCTCACAGGCAAATAAGTCAAAATTTAAAATGTCGTTGAAACTGATGTATTGTTTTAAATTTTACTTACAGATGACTATGACCGAAAGGCTGAAAGTTTCTGATTTATAATGGACTCGTGTCAAACATAAAACATAAAAGTAAAAGGGACTTTCATTTTATAATAAAAATTAGTCACATACATGATTCTATGTTCTGAATTAGGTATAACTCAATGCCCATTGTATCTTAAGAATTGTTTAAACGAGTCAGTTGCTACTGCGGCATTGTAATAAAAGGCGTTAAAGTGGATTAGAAAAAAATTCATTTGAGATTTTAATATCAAAAGGACATAAAACTAATTACTTATTATTAACTTATAGGAATTTGTATTGTTAATAATATCTACAATCTATATTCATTTACAAAGAAGTAAATACAAGAATTTGATTCTAGTGTTAACTAACGTCCGTTTTAATTACCTTTTTCCGTTTTCGATTCATGTGAACTATCAGATTTTTGTAATTGATGTCACTCGTTATAGAAGAAATTCCTATAGTTTGCTGGACTTCAATGAAATATAATGACAACTTACTGTAAGGTTGCTATTAGTTCAACGTTGATACGCACAGATGTAGTAGAGGATATTGAGAAATCTAAAGCAATATTTAGAGAAGTAGATAAATTAAATTATAAATAGTAGTCCATGGGATTTAAGAGGACAGGCATATGACAAACGGAACGTGGGCATGAAATGAATGTACACACTAACTGCATGAAATAAACGGAAAGTAGGAAATATAGATTAGGCTTTACGTAAAGGCATTATAGAGCAAAAACATGAGACATTAAGTAGAATTAATTCAAGTATATGATCATGTTGGTGAAAACGTGTTCTACATTTATTGTTTTTTGAAGTATCCCTTAATCGTACATTCGTATTGAGCATTATATCTAATTTGATGACCCCCCCTCCCCTTTGTATTGGTCTGGATACTAATGGTGACTGAAGAGCCCCCCCAGGGTTGTGTGCCTGACCTTTCGGCTTGTTTACCCGACTCGTGCCTCAGTGTCGCTACACAGAAATCTGTCCGTTCGTTAGTGAGAGCTAATTAGGTGCAGCATCAAAACCAGAGACACGACAAGCCCATTATCCCGATCGGACCGTGGGGCCATGGGTTTGTGCGACAAAACGTGAAACTTCGCTGAAGCACGTAGCGATAGCCGGACATCTGATTACGTCATCGAGTCACGCAATAATATGCAAGTACAGTGGCCGGGAGATTGCCGGCAGTAAACAGAACTATCGGAAATTGTCACCGGCAGCCGCTAATATCGCCTGGGCTCAGATGCAAGCGCCCACGCGATTGTTCTATAATCGTTCGTTCCGCGTGTTGCATTCGGTACTTAACGGGTTTATGTTTGGAGGATATTTTGTGGTCTGTAAACGGCTGGAAATTAAAACTTAGAAACTCAGTTTCAGATTGTTTCATGACTAATCTCGTCGTAATTTATGTAGCTCATCATATACAAATTTGTAGTTTTCAATAATATATATATATATATATTATAATAAATAAATATATGGGAATGTATTTCATATTATTTGGTCTCCAATGAGGTACGGAAATAATATCCACATTTTCTTATTTAAAATTTCGTCATCTTCCATGCACTAATCGACTAATTCCTAGCCAGTCCCGTCCACATCTGTTTTCTCAAGACTCGCTCTCCCTTTTATTTATGGGAAAAAGATGTAACTCACTTATATATGGTCGACAAGTTCGTCCCTTTCTACAGTGAGAACTTCCTGCCGTTCTGAATAGGTGTACGAGCACCAAATATTAACTAAACAGCTACACGAATTTTTTTTTGTTATAATATATAAGTATTATAAATAATTTAAATGATAATATATATATATCTTCTTCTTTTGTTTCTACATTCGGGTTCCAGCTTCCTCAGCGATATATATATATATATATATATATATATATATATATATTAATAAACTAACATGTGGTGTATTAATGATAAAAAGAAAATTTTAAAATTTTTATAAAGAAAAACAAAATATATTTATTACAAACACCTTCAAATTTACAAAATTTGTTGATTTTAAATAGTAACCATAAACCTACATGTAAGTAAAAGAAACCAAATTACACAATGAAAGTTTATACACGTTAAATTAGAGAAATTTAGAATTCTAGTGCAAGAGATCTAATCACAGAGATACCTACTGGACTCGTCGAGAAGGTAAATTAAATATGGGTACCAAACTATACATATACATATATATTTAAGTGTGTGAGAGAGAGAGAGAGAGAACAGACAGTATCGTGTTAATAAAGAAAGATTAAGTCTTAAATAGGACAGGATTTTTTGGTTAACAGGCAACATGAGGGTGATTCTGAAACAGGCAACTCCCCTTTAATAGCATAGGAAGGTAATTGAAAAGGGGGGATGTGGAAGAAAGAGCAAGGTAGCCAAGGGTTGACTAGGGCTCCCGGGCTATAGTTTAAGGATCCTACCTGGTGTTTCACCTAAAGAGATGCAGGGAAAACCCTAGAAAACCTGCATCAGGTAGGTCGGGCATTCAGTAATATTCTCATGCCCGTCCGAATGAAGGGAGACGAGTTTTCTGTGAGGGCGCTACACTGTGCTCCATGTCTCCACAGTTCTAGGAGGCAGTTGGGTACGCTGATCCATGGGATGTGGTGGAACAACTCTTGCGTTATGCCCAGGTCTTCGCCCCAGTACAATACCTCCTTAAAACATGTGAATGTGTCTCGACATGTCGAGAAATTAAGAATAAAACAACGAGTACGAGGCAAATTTCGAAATAGTCAGGTGACGTCCCGCCAGTCGTCTGGGGAG
The DNA here is from genome assembly GCA_034510155.1 of Eucriotettix oculatus. Lineage (NCBI taxonomy): Eukaryota > Metazoa > Arthropoda > Insecta > Orthoptera > Tetrigidae > Eucriotettix > Eucriotettix oculatus. Next base: position 45,342,312 of record CM067378.1, read on the forward strand.
AAAATTCCCTGCTAGGGAAATCTACAAGGGTAATTCATACCCAAAAATACATACTGCCTGAACTGAAGCTATATTTATAGTATATAGATAGATAGAGAGAGAGAGAGGAGAGAGATGAGAGAGGCGGGGAGGGGAGGGCGAGACCGTGCGAAAGGTTTAACCTTGAAAATACTAAAATACGGATAATTTATATATATACGAAAAATGAAACTTAATTTTATTTCTCAAAATGTTTTTATTAAACACTATACATGACAGGACTTGATTAACTTTCAAAATCTATTATTTATAATTGAACGTAATCCCTGCAGTGCGAGCATAACGTTCTACACAACCGCCTTTACAGCTGCCTATACTGCAAGCTCTCATCACTATTTTCATATCTTTTAGACTTCACATTTTTATATCATTAGGTTAATTAATATATTGAATACAAAGTTCATAACAGACTGTGCTTCGTTATTGGGTGTTGCATTTTGAAAGATTTTTATCCTTTTTGTTCGTAATGGAACTGGGTCACAGCAATATCGTGTAACGCGTATCATAATGTATTAATAAATTATTACAAATATAGTAATATAAATTTTTAGGACTACTAATATTAATGTGTAACTACTATTGCAATTGAAGCGCAATACGGTTTCATTAAATCTGTCATACAATAGGAGAAAATAGAAAATTCAAATTAATATCATACGGTTTAATGTACAAGAACCATCGTGTATCATTAGGGTGGTCTGTGACAATGGAAATTCACATCACGTAGTAATTGAATGTTTCGTCTAAACTTAAAATAATATGATATGCTTGGTGAATTAATCTTAGATAAATGTTATATTCCATTATTTGTATGTTATACTTAGTTACAATTGGAGTCTCTTAGCCGTTTTTATTAGTGCTCCTTAAGCTGTGATATTGGACTGTACTTGAACTTAGAAAGACTTAATAGTGCATAAGCTACAGTTTTAAACTAAACGTGCTAAAATGATAAGGATTGTCAATTTTAACTTCTCCTTCAGGAATATGTTCATTTAATTTCGTATATAATATTGATATTGAAATATAGTCGCTTTTGTTAATCTTTCAAAGAAATTTGAATTTTTACACTACTTTTTTGAAAATACTTAGTTATTGACTAGATAAAAATTCAGTTTAATTTCTGTTCTCTTTTTTGCTGTAGAACAGATTTTACGAGATTCAAGACATGTTATATTTATATTTCCGCTTATGAATCACAGGGAGATTTAGAACTCAGGGACTGGCAAAACTAGTCACGCTTCGAATATATATATATGTATATATATATCGTTTTATAACGTCTTGCGTCTTCCGATTCCCAAACGCCATAAATTTTCTTCTATTCCTCTTTCTCGGATTTCCTCATTTATGCCACTTTCTGGGTCTGCCTTGTTTCCTTCTTCCTTCCGGCTTCCATTGTAGAATTTGTTTCGGTAGTCTTGTTTCTGGCATCCTTTGTGCATGTCCAAACCAGATCAGTTGTTTGTCTCTTATGTCATCAATTATGTTGTGTTTGACATCCATAATTTCTCTAATTTTTGTGTTTGGTATCCTGTCCATTTTTGATCTACCTACCGCCCTCCTCCAGAAATCCATTTCGGTCGCTGTTAACTTTTTGGCCAGACTTCAGCGCCATACGTTATTATATTTTTTACAATTGTATAATATATTCTTTGTTTGTTCTGTTTCGTAATACTTTTGTCCCATAAAATGCTATTTAGCATGGCTATCGCTTTCCTACCCTGTTATACCCTCCTAATTCGTCTAAGTTATATGCTCTTTGATACAGGAAGCGTCTAGGTCCTATAAACACACCTTATACTTATTATCTCTTAACTTTTACGTATGAGAGTTTTTTGTACAGCATAATCATTCCAAAAACATATATTATTAGTTGAGGATGTTTTCAGCATATTTTTTACACTAACCACGTTGCCGTAATATAAGTCCATGATAAAAAGATCTCTAGCCTACCTCAGGTCAATTGACGACTGCACATCATATTTTGAAACTACTAGCTATTTTCCTTCAGCTATAGCATTAAAGTACTGCATAATTTTCTGACTTTAAAATTTACAATAAATAAATTGACGGTCAAAAAGTCAACATTAAATATATGAGTAAATAGTGATATGTTTAATGCTGACTTTTTGGCCGTCTTTTTATTTATTATAACATTAAAGATAAAATTCTTGCTATGGTTCTGCATTTAATAAGTTTCTCCAATTTTGAAAAAGGTTCGTTTCCTGAAGCTGTAATTAAAAAAACGGCAGTTAGTCTACCGTTTGTTATCACAGACTCGATCTGATATTTTCCAAATGGACGGCCATGGAGATAAAATGTGGTGCACCATAGATTTTCTTAATTTTTTTAATCGTATGCTGTTAATGAATGAAAACTCAAGTTAGTCTAGTTGAGTGCTTACTACGTTTTTCTCCCCGAACGTACAGCTTCACGAACTTCTGTGGCAATGTATTATACCTTGTTGCTTTGCTTGTAATTAACATATCCCCGGAGTGTAAAGTTACAGCGGAGATAGTTGGTTGAGCGTAGAGAGGCGAATCTGCAAATTTCGCTCACCCTTTTTTTTATATTAGAAGGCGGTTCTCATAAAGCACTTAACCGGGGCGAAGGGAAGCGGCGGCTCTGCATTGCGGCAAAGTGAACGAACCAACGCACCCATTCAGCTGGGAACCTAGTCAATTTTCCTCGCCTAAATTAGTTCCTGCGGACTCGTGTGTCCTATTCAAATCCCACTCGATGTTATCACCTACCTTTCATTCCCTCTCTGCGCGAAAAAATATAAAAACAGGGCCGAGAAAGACAAAAAGAGCTCTCACCTCGACGTTAATATATGGCGCATTATCCTATTATAGCCACACCATTTCACCACGCGTTCCGCTGTAAGCTGCCCTTTCCAATTTACTCTCTAGGGTAACTTGCCCAGGTGAACACGTCGTCGACTACACGTGATGCTAATGTCATCTCAGTCATGTCAGTCACGCACCCAGTTCATGTAATTAAAAAATCTGGAGCGCTTTTCGCATGACTCCAAATACCAGCCTGTGAATCAAAATGGTTTATTTTATCATCCCTTCTGTTCTTACAAAAGTTATTTATTAGTACTATGAACTAGTAACAACTTTTTCTATGTAGTTGTTGTGGTATTCAGTCCTTAAGCCCTCCATGCTAACCTAATTTCGCAAGCCTTTTCATTTCCATATAATTAGCACATACCACATCCTCCCTAAACTGCGCTTAGAATATTCCATCCTTGGCCTCCCTCTTCAATTTTTACCCCACACACTTCCCTCCAATGCTAATTTTACAAGACCCTCATGTCTTAAAACGTGGCCTATTAATTGATCCCTTCCCTTCTCTTGGTCAACGTTCTCCATATTGTTCACTCTTCCCCTATTCTGATTAGAACTTTCTCGTTAGAGAGTCTATCTATCTCGTTCTCCTATAGCGCCACATTTCAAAGCTTCTATTATTTTTCTTTCTGCAATTCCTATCGTCCACTTTCGCACCCATATTACGCCACGCTCCATACGAACATTTTTAGTAACTATTTCCTAATATTCACACTTATATTACCCGTAAGTAAATTCCTCTTTATGACTACTATACTTCTACCATATCTAGCTATTACGCTTCCCAAGTAGCAGAATTCCTTAACTTCCTTCGAAATATCTCTTCTAACGCCCTTTGTTATTCCAATGTTTCCGATACAACACTACATTACCTTGGTTTTCCCTCTATTTATCGTTTTTATTTAACTCTTTTTCCATATTAGAGAATGTAGGCTTTCCCGGTGGATAGACTGAATAAGAAGTTCTCGGGATTTCACCGGGTTATGTCATTCATAAGATACGACGTTTCGAAGGCTATCTCCGCCATCGTCTTCAGGTAACTGATGCCGAGACCGTGTCTGCGCCGCTTATATCCGTGTCCTCGTTCCCCTCCACAAGACCTCGCGGTACCCCGTTCATGGTTTCCAAGTCTTATGACTCCCCTAATACTACAATATCATCGGCAAAGCGTAGGGTTCTTATTTCTTCTCCTTCCAGTATGATTCTTTTCCATATTTAGTTTTATCTTGCTTCATCGCCTGTTCTATTCATTAGTTAAAGAGCATGGGCGACAGACTGCACCCTTACTTACTCCTTTCTTGATCTTCAGTTCTATGTAGAGGTTATTTATAAGCCTCCTGTCTCGATATTTTATTCCAGTGCTCTTCAATATTATGGGAACAAATTAAACCGCATAAAAATGGTGAATGATTTTAATTTGAAATGAAGTGCTCATAGTGAGAAAGAAACATTTTTTGAGAAAGATTACACTCCATATCAGCAACCGGCATAGGAAGGAACCACACTAATGATGGTCGTTCGCTTATGTGAGGCCAAACTACCCTCGTGACATGTATAACATTCGGGTACTACAGTATATGTCTCTCTAGGACTACTCTACGTCTTGATGTTTGCACGGACTCTCGTATTACGAACAGAGTTTATTTACTGTTCCAAACGTTCGAGTAATTTCTCTAATTTCTCTCTTATTATGATTTCTTGGAAAATTTTCTAATTTCTTCCCTTACTCTGCTTTCTTTCCCTAATTTCTTTCTTTCTGACCTTTCTCTGCGTTTCTTTCACCAGGAGAAACCTAACCTATTTGTTTGGGTTTCTCCGATATCCTCCTATCAGATTTGCTTTTCATCTATCCATTTGTCCATCTTTACTCAGGCAATTTAATACCCGAAGAAATTTAATAATGATATGTATAACAATTTATTACATCTGGGGAAAGCACAACGTACGATAGCCTAACCCCATTGGTAGGTGAGTCATAGCTTAGGTTTACGGGAATGGAGAAATCTTGAATTGGTCCTTGGACGTCGACTCGGATTAGCTCAGTTGGTAGAGTCCCCGTCTAGAAATCGGGAGGTTGTGGGTTCGAGTCCCTGGTCCGGTCGACATGTTACCATTCCTATCTTTCCACTAAAATTGACTATATGCTTTGCTGAGCTTCATTTGAAGTATTTCCATTCCCTTAGAGTACCTTAGTGTTTTTATTTCTTCTCCTTGCAGTATGATTCATTTTCCATATTACTTTGTAAATTTCTTCGTCGACTGTTCTATATATAAGTCCACAGACTGTTTTACTGATTTCTTAATTTCTGCTTTATTTCCTTGCCCTTCAATTCTAAATACTGCTCACTGCCTTGTGTAGCGTTTATGGATAACTAAGTTCTTGATAATTTATTCCTGTCCACTTAAAAATCCTCAGTAGTATGCTTCAGTTCACTTTATCAAAGATTTTTTTCTAAATCTACAAATCCCATGAAAGTAGGTCTGTTTTATCTTATCTTGTCTTCTAAAATTAGACGCAGTGTAGTATTGCTTCTCTTATCCCGTTTGACGTCCCTTCCTTCTTCACACTATTTTCGTTAATATTTTGCACGCGTGGGAAATTAAACTAATTGTCCTGTGCTGTTCGCATCCATCTATCTGGGACATATAAATATTTATATAAATTCTCATCAATTAAAAAAGGAAGGAACAAAAATTGTTCAGGTGAGCTTTTTGTACTCGCATTTTTAACAGCTTCTAAATTCATCACTATTTAGCTGTTAAGTTCATTTACTTCACGGGCGTTCGATAATCTTAACATTTAAAATAAAACAATATCATAATAGTTCGCTGGGAACAAATATCACAAATACCATTGCTTCCACCAGTATTGACCAGGCGACGTGTTTAGCTACACAAATATTTTAAAATGTAAAAAAGTGTACAGATAATGTTGTTAAAATTAAATTGCTTTTAAGTATAAGCTGCCGAAAGCTAACGTTTTGAAATAAAATAACTTCTTAAAACCGTGACCGTCAAAGGGTTTATAATTATCTATTTATCATCAAAGTTTCTTTATTTGTAAAATTATGTTTGAACAATATATTTAGTGTTTTTTTTCTTTTGGCATGTGTAGTATGTAAATTTAAATATTCTTAATCCAATCATGTTGCTTTTATTTACCAATATGTTCTACCTCTTTTTCAATTATTACGTTCTTTGACATATTATCTTATAATATTATTTAGTAGAACTATACAGAAGTTTTATTAAAGACTGCTCTACATTTTAAAATATCATGTTTTGTCTTTGTTTAATGTTTTGCTCTTAACAAGTTTTGTAAAGCTCCCCTCAATTCTTAATTACGTGTTTTAGATGTGCTATCCTAATTATATAAAATTGTGATTGATGGGTAAGCATTGGAGCATAACAATAACGACCATTAATTTTATGGGCAGTTTATTCGATCACCTTCGTGGTTTGAGGAAAATGAAACATTGTTGGTTCAAGTTTAAATTTGAGTGCCGTGGCGTATTCCACCCACACGCTGCGATTTTCTTAAACGCTCCATGAATGCGTATACCGAGAGAAATTTTCGGCCGTTATAGCTTCGCCGCACGCCATGAGAGATTGCGCCTTTGTAATATAGCATTTCCGGCTGTGGGAACCAGTAAAACCAGCTCTATTATTCAAGTGGGGTTGCGACTGGAAGGGGGGATAATGGTGGCGAATCATGAAACATTCCTATTGCTATTAAATATATTACTGTTGTTAATATTGCTATTTTATGGGCGCGACCTGCCAAATGTGACGGTTCAGTATTCTGTTCCTCCCGTCTTTTCTCAGGGAAAATATATTTCCATTTTTCCTTGCAGGTTTAGAGGGGCCTGTATTGGCTCGGAGGTGGATGGATGGGTGGATAGATTCAGGGAGCCAATGTCAGGAGAAAATTGAACTCGTCACGAGAAGAATTTCTTATGGGTCGGCACTTTGTTCGATCCTGGTGTAGACGTCGCGGCGATATAATAAAGACGCCAACACAGGATTGTTGGAAGAACTCGATAAAGTTAAGCCTCTGAAGCTCCTCATAAACCTACGTTTTTAAAAGACAATAAGTTGCCCTGTTCATTAACTGTAAATTAACTGAATAGAACTATTAGGACAACACACTTTGCTCTCATATTCTTCGATAATTAAATCATTCTTTATTTGTATTAAGTGAGTACACATTGCAATTTCTCAATGTGGAATTGACATACAGACCACATACATTTATGGCAATTACGTTAGTTACAATATCATTTTTCCCACTTATCTGGTAAAATTTGAACAGCAAAAATAAACAATTTGGGTTCGATAATTCTTGTGATTGGAATCGGTGCCCTAAAAGAATAACGTTTCCAAGAATTAATACATTTTTTAGATTACTGTATTTACACTAAAAATCCATCAAATATTTTATTATGATCAATGAATTAACTAAATGGTGAAAGTAAATACAAAAATATGTGACATTAATCATATATATTATTAATTTTATGGTATATTACCAATTTTGATTAAATTTCCTTACTTTTTGGAAAATAATTCTATGATGGAATGCCAATAACTAACATGCAATATTAAGTAAATTCTTAAAATAAAAATTAATATATTTTATCGAAATAATTAAATAATATTCACAGAAATTATTGTCCCGCGTAAATAATTTTTTCTATGTCGGAAATATAACATTACGATTTTTAAGACATCAAATGTTAAAAGAATATTATCAATAACTAGTTTTCCAAAATAAATAGCACATTATTGACATGAATAATAAAGCTAATAATGTATTTCAACAAATATCAAATAATAAGTATTTTCTGTTTGGAATAATAAAAAACTTCAAGGACCGTACTTAAAGTTGTTCTAGCAAATTAAACAGTACAGTTTTTAACATTCCATAGGCCTTTCTTGTGTGGGATTTTTCGGGGGTGGGGCAATAGGATGTATGAGTATGAACCAGAACTTTCAGTAGCATAGAAAGGGAATTGAAATGTGGGGATGTGGAAGGTAGTCAAGGGTTGACTAGTGCCGCGGGCTATAGTTTAAGGATCGTACCTGGATGCACGAGGAAAACCTTGGTAACCAGCATAAGGTAGGTCGGCCTTAGAATACTCGTCTCATGCCCTTCCGAATGACGGGAAAGGAATTTGCTGTGGGGTCACAGCATTCCTTACTTCGTGTCCCCAACGAGATTAGGAGTCATTTGTTCGACTGATCCTATGGGAACAACGAGACATCTCTTACCGTACGCCCAAGGTCAGCGACTCCAGTGCATGCACCTCCTTAAAAGATGAAGGTGTCTCGGTATCAGAGAATCTTAAGAAATCAGAGATAAAACGAGGCATCCCCGAATGTAAGCCCCGTCATCACTCTGGGGAGAAATACCTCCGAGGGAAAGCTCAATAAGATACATTTTTTTAAACTGGCCGTATTCAATTTTCCTTCTGTTGCACAATATGACTACGAGTATTGAAAATCACTCGTCTCAATATTTTCTGCTACTTCGTGAAAAGGATTTATGACTGTATAATTGTTTTAACAATACATCATACTATGAAGTTCAGCAATTATCTGAAGCTCCGTAACAAATTATGACCACCATTTATATGTTATCTATGTAAACATGAGACGTAAAAAATGTAGCAGTTGCTAATGACCGGAAAGTCCGTAAGACTTAAAATAAATTTAATTTAATCCTCCATGCACTATTCTCTTTGCCCTCTAAAGATATCATCAACACACCCATAAGAGGTAATCTTTGATTCTTTTCATTTTACCATATTTTCTGTCTCAATTATTGAACACACAATATTGAGCATGTTTCGAAATCAGTATTGCGAGTTGGATGCGAAGTTATATTAGCATACTTCTACATTTAATATATAATTTTCTATTCGCAAATGTTGGAGCAGAATGTAAATTGTTTTTTCTCTGGTCGAAATTATGATGAAAAGTAAGTTTCTTTATGCTTGGGCCGATTGGACTTTAAATTATTTAAATGTCATCTTTTTTAAATTAATCATAAAACATTACAATGCGTTTTTAAACATTTTGATAGAAAAATAATTCTAAAAATTCAATTTACGAAAGAAATGTCTTTTTAAACTATTTATGTATGCGCGACTTAATCAGCGCGATTAAATAATAACAAAGGGACCTGACTGAGATAATAAGTCCGGTTGATACATTTTTAATTTAATCGAATAATTAACTATGAAAATTAAAATTAATTTGAAAAAGTAAGAATTATAAATTTTAATTTAATAATGACAACACGGCTATTTGTTCGTTTCTCGTTTGAATTTAGGTGAAATAATTGATGATGTAGTGAAATCAGATAGTGAATAAATATACTTCTGAACAAGTTCCCTTAGAAGACCAATTACTGTTGGAGCGATCCTAAGTCTCATGACATTAATGGCTCTCACTCACTCGTCAACAATTCAGTGTGCATTTTTATACTCACGCAATACTTGGCTTTTGACACAGGCCTTAGTTAAAAACACAAGAGATACGACTTTATTTAACACAGGGTAAATCAGAGTAAACTAATTAAAAACTAAATTAAAAAATTAAAAACTTTAAATTCCTTTTAACAGCCATTTGCGAAAGATGCTAATGTCGCATCGAAACTTCGGCCTATCTAAATTATATTATAAAAATATCTTATTTTCCGAATTCAGATCCTATTAAAATCAATTTACATTATGCCTCAACATTTGCGAATAGAAAATTATATATTATTAACATTTAATTGAGAAATATACTGATATAACTTCGCACCCAACTCGCAAATCCGATTTCGAAACATGCTCAATATTTTTAATAGTCCGATTTGAATTGATTCTTTTACCTTATGTATTTGGAAATATTAATATGTGTTGTAAATAAAAAGTCCACTTAAATTTGCCTTTTGCTGCTTTAAGAAGGATTTTACCGGACTTTATAAGCGCTGTTTTTACGTGGGCTCTTATGGGCCTACGAGTGAGTTACATCTACATCTCCCAGCGCCTATATTGCCTCACTATCTATTTAAGATTCTCTTTGGCTAAAATAGTCTTTCCAATCCAAAGATAATTTCCCGTTTTGAGATACTGCACTTATTAGACGTGGTCATAAATGATACCTCGATTTGGCTGACGAATGACATTTTGACTGGCAGTAAATGCCATGGCACAAAATGTGCAAGTAGGTTTTATTACTGTTATGTAAATCTGAATATTGTTCTACAGCGAAGCATTAAATTTTCTTACTATTAACCGGAATAGATCCCTTTTTTCTTGTTTTTTTCCAAGTCATTTTCTTTTGTTTTGTAATGTATTGCTGCCAGTTCCGTTTCTTGCCTATGTTGAATCGCAAGTATTAGACGCTGGAGTTTCGGGGAATGTCAACGTTATTCCATTTTACTATAGGACTCATACCTTTCCGAAGGATAAATGTTACTTCTGTTGTTTTTTTATTCATTTGTCTTAATCCTCCTATTTTTATCCATTCCACAGATTCATACCTATCATCATTTTAACTAATGGTAGCTTTTTGGGTATTTGATGGCAAGAGAAGATGGAATGGCCATCCGTAAATGTTCCTGTTGTATTTTGCGATATTGAAGTGAATCCTGAAGAGAGGGAATGTAGGTGATACTGATTCCAATCTATAATCTAAAGAAATTGCTTACACATTTATTTTTTTAATCTGCGAATGAGAAGCTTTCTGATTTAACAGTTTTCATAACGCAGTTAACAATAAGCGGTGGACGTATATGCTCGGCTATAATGATAAGTATAGACTATGGACGGTTAGAAAGTGGACGTGAACGCGTGGCTCTCTCTGTAAACAGCTCGAGAAACTGGATCATTAGAAACTGGCTTGTGATTTATAGGAGTTTATTGATTGCACACAGTATTAACTGGGGGCGTAGCTCAGATGGTAGAGCGCTCGCTTAGCATGTGAGAGGTACCGGGATCGATACCCGGCGCCTCCATGATTTTTTCCTGATTCCATACAGAATATCAAAATGAAATATCAATGCGTATCATAACTCAGATAAAATTTTTATTGTTGAAAATAAATAAAACTCAATGCTTCTTCCCCATATAAGAATCCTTTTCTGAAAATTCTCGATATGTTTATATTAAAACGAAAAGTGCTAAAATCCTTCAAAACTTCGTAATTGAACAGAATGAAGAGTAATCATTATAACGAACATAATTTAAACTCCTCCTCACTCCGCGCGTGTTATAATCCACTTAAAGTTACATAATCTATTTAAAAACACACTCATATTATTAATAGATGTTTTGCATCTGTTTATTTTATTAAAGGAAATAATGAGATGATCTTTAACAGACAATTTTTTATTGCGTAAATCGACGTTTCAGTACCTCTTTGTATCCTCTTCAAGGTTAACAATTCTATCTTCTAGCAGAAAAATAAAATTACCAATCAAACTAATACTACAACTAATAGTCCACACTCTGTGTTTGATTGGTAATTTGCTTGTTCTGTTACAAGATACGTCGGTTTACGTAATAAATACTTGTATGTTAAAGGCCGTCTCATTATATCCTAGTATCAATAGGCAATATAAATTAGGTGGAGTTGTACAACAAAACAACGACCCTGCCAGGATTCGAACCTGGAATCTTCTGATCCGTAGTCAGACGCGTTATCCGTTGCGCCACAGGGCCTAGTGTTGTTATAAGTTTCCAGAAAAACCCTCTAGTTACAGAGTCTCAAACATTATGCTTTTATTTTCTGATTATTTGAAGGAATATTTGTATTGCAATGAAAAGATGGTTGGGCTCATTTCTGTTCCTAAGGCACTGTTACCATTGTTTTAAAAATTTTACTTGAAATTTATTTACATAACATAAATTTTTGGCAGATATTAACGGAATAACTTAGAATGTCTTCAATTTATTATTAATGCTTCAAGTTCTAAATTACTTTATTTGATTTTACAAATTAAGAAAGAAATGTCAAAACTATATTTTTTTTAATTTGTTTATTAGTTTTTTCTGAGGAAATAAACTCACAGTCATTATAAAAAATATATTTTTTCGCACCATCAGCTGAGAAAGTAGGACCTGTTGTTCACCATCCGTGTCGGGTTTTGCCGATGATACTGTCATCCTCTCTAGCCATCGAGATCTCCATATGGCTACAATTATCCTACAGTATTATATATTATAATATATATATATATATGTGTGTGTGTGTGTGTGTGTGATCTAGAAGAATGCAGAATGAAGGATTAAGATTTACTCCAGGAAAAGGCACGAGCCCCGTAGTAACATTAAACAACGTTGACGTACCTCAGTCATCGGGAATCCAAATAAACAATATACTAAACTGGAAGAGGCATATTACTAAAAAGGCAACGCAAATTGAACTAAAATCAAAGGTTCTATTCTGGCTAATAGAAGGAAAATTCAATATTTTGCTAGTAATAAAACCCATATGTACGTACGACATAGAACTATGAGGCTGTTCTTCAAAATCATATATTAAAACGATAGTTAAATTTTAAATATGATAAATTTATATAATGTAAAAACTCTAATGTACAGTAGTTAATAACCTTTTTCTGTTGATGCAACTTTAAATAAACTCAATTCAAAATTTTAAAATTCTTTCTCGATAAGTACCTGCAGTTCGGCAAGTTTTTTAAAGGAACAACCATATCATCAAAATTGAAGACCGCTACTAGATGAACAGTTAACAATAGAAGAAGACAGAATCGATCGAGACATATATAGCTACTACCATAATAATAATAAAATAATTTCTCCAACGCTTGAATAAGAAGAATCATACATACTTGAGAGTAACTAAGAAACGATTTAATAAAATGTTAACAAAACGGAAAACATATTACCGCTTTAACAGTAACTAAATAATTAGCTTAATAATAAGAGAAAAATTAATGGCGGAATTTGTAGAAATATAATTTTACACGTCTCGTCATTAATTATGAACAAGATAATACGCAAAAATTAATTCAAGCTCATTTTTAAAGACATGAACTTGCACCTCTAACAGTATGTAACAATCGTGTCTCTGTATTTTTATTAATTACTTTTTATGCCTTACGAAAAATGTACTTAAGGAAAAATTAAAATAAATCAGATAAATCTAAATATTAATTGAGCGATACAAAATTAAGACCTTCATTATTTACATATTTAGAATCAATATTTGGCTTATGATATATTTGAAGGACATGTTCTGCAATTACTTATATAGATCAGTATCATACAATTTCCTTTTAAAAAATAAACGAATAATTTTCCAACCTGTCCTACAAGAGCAGCTATGGAAAATTAGATAATCACTTGGCCCTGTGGCGCAACGGATAACGCGTCTGACTACGGATCAGAAGATTCCAGGTTCGAATCCTGGCAGGGTCGACGTTTTTGTGTGAAATATAATACCCTTTAAAAGTTGTTACTATTCGCATTACCTAGTGAGTGAATAGCAAACGTTTAAGTAATGTACGTTGCGGATGAGTTTACGTTTAAATCAAAATACTGATTAACTTTTTATTCATGAACAATTCTCGGGTTTTCAACCGGGTAAGTATAAAGTTTGAACACAACGTTTCCATGGCTTGCTCTGCCATCTTCTTCAGGTGAACTGACGGTGCCGAGTCACTAGCAGGGGTTTTTATAGCGATGTCAGGGTTGCGGCTGCGGAGGGCGCTGATTGGCTGTCAGCGTGGCTGCGTAACCAGTATCTGTTCTGGATCTCCGCTGCGTCTTCGGGCGTGGGTTCCAGAGCGGGAGAGGGATCGACGTGTTGACTACCGGCTGAAGCAGCTCAACAAGTCTGCTGTAGCCGAGCACGCACTTATGACTGGGCACACAATAAATAAACTTTGAAGAAACCAAGATCCTCGACCGACCTAGAGGTTGGTTTAACAGCGTCCTCTCGGAGTCAGTGGAAATCAGGATCCACAACCCTATCCTGAACAAGGACACTGGTTTCCAACTAAGTAAAGCGTGGGACCCAGTCTTAAGTAGCTTGCGAACACGGAATAAAGAATACGGGAGCCATATTAGCCGGCGGGCCGGTAGTCAACACGTCGATCCCTCTCCCGCTCTGGAACCCACGCCCGAAGACGCAGCGGAGATCCAGAACAGATACTGGTTACGCAGCCACGCTGACAGCCAATCAGCGCCCTCCGCAGCCGCAACCCTGACATCGCTATAAAAACCCCTGCTAGTGACTCGGCACCGTCAGTTCACCTGAAGAAGATGGCAGAGCAAGCCATGGAAACGTTGTGTTCAAACTTTATACTTACCCGGTTGAAAACCCGAGAATTGTTCATGAATAATATACACCGGGAAAGCCCACGTTCTCTTAACTTTTTATTGTTTAGTTATGAAATTTTGTAAAAGTTTAAGATTCCAATATGTACTCTATATATATAACTTACAACTTTTTTACAACATAGTTGCTGAAGAGTTCTCAAATATAGGAATGGGATGTCATGCTTCAAACTACTTAAATTTTACATTATAACCGAAATTTATTGCAATAAATAAAACGAACGACAAAAAGGTCAGCATTAAATATATAACTATTTATTGCTGAATTTTTATCCGTCGTTTTATCTATTGTAAATATTTAACTCAGAAAACTATGACGAAATTTATTGCATTTTTATTTATTCTTATTACTGTTCTCTAATTTGTTTGACGTTAAATCAATATATGAACTGTAGTGAACGCCGTGATATATATGAATATAAATGAATTACCAAAATTTCGATTACCATATTGTAAAAAAATATGGAGGCGCCGGGTATCGATCCCGGTACCTCTCACATGCTAAGCGAGCGCTCTACCATCTGAGCTACGCCCCCAATTCAGGGAGTTTGTGTCTCATGCATAATTACCAATTGAGAGCGAGTTTCAAATGATCCAGTTTGTGTAGTCGCCTATAGAGGGCGTCACGTTGCACGTCAACTTTCCAACCGCCTGTGCGAGTGTTTCTCAACACAAATCGCACCGTGGACAGATAGAATTTCTAAATTGCTGTAATTTTTGATTATATTGTGAAATAAGTTAAATCTATTCAATGGGCTACTTTATATATATAGTTATAGAATAAGACATAAAGTGAACAGAAAAAAATAGTAGTTTTTCATAAGAATGTGAATGAGACAAAATGCTCCCAAAATATAATACTTAACGTAATGAAAAAAAAATTACAAGATTAATAGTTAAATTACACAAAAAATCTGTTAGTTTATTTACTTTCCAGGATATCACAGACAATAAGCAAGATATAAATAATCTAATTCTAAACGGCTTCTGAAAATAGAACAAATGAAAAAATCCACTATGCAAATTGAATAGGACTGTTAATGATTTCTTCTTAGCATAATTTGTCAATTCAGCGATTTATAATGGTTTTAGCAAGATGTAAAGTTTGACAATTTTTCAATTTCCTTCTTTGCTATTAGATGCGACATTGCGATAATGCAAATTCATAAAAATACGTATTCAATATTTGCTATAAAGGAATTTTTCCACCCGTCATATACCTACAATTTCAAAATACCTTCAAATAGTTTTCCAAATCCACTATATGTTTGCTGTGGTGGCTTCAGAATCAGTCAAAATTCTCACGAGACTTTATCAGGGGAATATTGGAGCCATTTAGGTCTTGAAGTAATTATAAATCATATGTATTCATACCTAATTGATATTGTGTACATATATTTAGAGTAAAATTTCAGAGATAGACTATAAGTGCAATCCCTATTGTAATATAAGTGAGTATAACAATCTTGTTCTCATTCTTTCATCAACTGCTGTATTAATAGTTTCAGACTTATATGCAATTTATCAATTCTTGTAAAGTCGACAAGTCGTGTAATGTAATTGTTACCTGCATATTTTTACGTACCTTTCAATAAATTATTCTTGATTTATCAACGGGATCAATTGTTTATTAATTATAAGTGCCTAATTAACTACTTGTATTCATCTCACGACGACGAGTTTCTTGAATTGACAGGAGTGATAAACCAAGCATCATTTGTAACATTAAAACACCGAGAATTAATTATGCTCGAGTATTAATGACAACAGGGCTTCCGAAATTAGGCAAAGTAGCTGATATATATTTTATTGTAGATTTCAATGATATATACATATACGAAATTGAAAATAGTATATTTTTCGTTAAGTTTGTAGTTAAAATGAGTAGCATCAGCAAGCTAGCGTAGTAATGTTTATACTTTTTTATAGTACTTGTGTTTACTTATCTTTTAAAAGAACACTTTGCTATATTCTTTCTCTGTAATCAAATATTAGATTACATCTATTTACAAACATCGGAATATTAGAGCAAATTCTTTATAAATCGTATTTCCTGTTTTCTTGCCCTGAGAAATGGATTGATGAGCCCTAGATTGTATATTGTATACTCTTTGATGTTTTAACTCATCTGGTGAAATTTCATTCAAAATTGCACGTCTTGTTCTCTCAAATTTTTAACCGATCTTTCTTTCTTGTTCAGATTCATTTTACCGTTACCTCATTTTATCTTTGCTCTCTCAGTAATTGATAAGAGACACTTTCTTCTTCTCTTAAGCACGACAAAAATACACATTCTTTACCAAAGAATATATATATATATATAATACTCTACTCACCCCGATGAGATGATTCATGTATCTTCTCCCTTGTGTATGCATGCGCCGTATACAAATCTATTATTTTGATTACATTGTAAAGAGGGATTTTAATTACTTAAATATGAACAAAATTTAATTAGAATTATAACACAAATTTGTACTTGGGTTTGTACTGTATAATAACAATAATGTAGAATTTAGGGGAAATTAAATGTTAAATAAGTAACAACTTAGCTCTGTCTCGGCGGAGATGTTCACACCTCAACAAAGAGTTTGGACTGGGATATCATAATTTTGTTGTGCAGATTTGTATTTGCTTTCAACAAATTATTGAAAGCGTTTCCTTTTCTTTTCTTAAATACTTCTTCCTTACAGATATCGAAGAACTATTGTACTTCTGCCTTCTTTCTACTTATTCTCCCACTTCAAACGTACAGACTGCATTTCAACCCGTCCTATTCTACTCCTTCCAAGTTATAATGCACACTGCTGCTTCTCTCATCTCCATACCTTCACTTCCCTCCAAATTAAAACACTCACTGGCTGCATTTTCCTGTCCTTATTTTAACTTCCAACGTACATTGACTCTCTCCTTTTCCGACTTCCACTTCCTTCCAACTTCAAACAGACACTAGATTTTAATCTCCTTGTCACTCCCAGCCCACCTCTAATTTTCCCTTCTCTATGGAAAAACGCCACCCCACGTCACGCGTCTTCTCAAATCGTAATTAATTTTCAACAACTGCGGGATCGGTACATACGGAGGAAGTGGCAGACTTTAGGAAAGTTTCATTGATCATCGTTCCTAACATCTTGAATCCCTGCACCTAGCTATCAGACACGGATCTTCGGGACAGGCTAACGCCCCTTTGATCCTTAACTTCCGCATCTGCTCTGCCTGCCTCCTAACATTCTCGTTCAATTTTACGAACTTAAGTCGTTATAAAATACGAATTAAATTTGGGAGGGTTCTTCTACTCTACAACTGCAAGGTTTCATCCAGTAACTAATAAATGGAACGTTTATTTTTGTAAACGAGTCATATACCTTTTGGTTGAAGCAAAATTTTGAGTATTGCGTAAGATCGTCGTGAAGTTCTGCTCAGTCAATGATTGCGTTTCGTCCAGTAACAAAGACAACGTCTGGGAAAGCATTAAAGCATTGTGTTGTTGGTTTTTATTCTTTACTATCAAGCCTAGTTGATATATTGCAGTGGGCGTAACTTTACATGACACTGGCAACACTGCCAGCAATATTTCCCGTCTCGCCTAGCACAAAGGAAAGCAGCCACTAGCTGTCTGAACTTTCGCGCCATTAGTTTTCAAAAGACATCGGTTATACGACGCCTTCCTGAGATATGACAACTCTACCGTTCCGTTGCAAACGAAATTATGTATTCAACTACTTATCGATCATACAACTGATTTTTTAAACATATGATTTCCGTTTCAACTTATTCTATTAAACCCAAAGTGTAATAATATTCATAAACAGACCGAGGAGACATTTACAACGTTAAGACAAATCTTTCAGTTTGACTACGGCTGAATATTATACTGAAGAATACTACAGACTTGAGTACCGAAACGTAACGTTTTAAATAAACATTTTTATTAATTCTACAATTAACATCTACAGAGTACTGTGAACCACAACTTGTTTTAAAAGCGAAAAATCGTAAAAGTGAGGAATAATAAATACTTCTAGAGTAAAAGTAGTTATAACCTGATGTTACTACGGATTGGGATTCTATCATGACGAACGAAAATACTTGGACCCTCAATTATGATAACGCGTTCATTATAATTAATCCTGGGTACCAAATGTATGAAAAAAAAGTATCTTCATTGATAAATCAATGTTGACTGCACCGGTACTCAAACCAGGAACCTCGCGGCACTGTCGACATCTTTCCTTCCTTCATTATTTCAATTTATACTATAAAAACTTTGAGCTTTTCTATGTTTACCTTTATGCTTATTTTCGATAGATTATAACTATTGCATAATTGCGAATAGGGTAAGAATAATTTGTAAATTTCCCTCCTAAGAAAACATAATATATATATATATATATATATTGTTGTTTCTTTACAATTGCCAACGTTTTCAGTATCATTTTCCATACTGACCATTATACTTATTACTTCCGAGTGCTTTACTAAATAACTTTGTCTCAGTCACCTATTTGTATTCTTTTTCTTATTGTTTTTATTCTATTAATGTAAGAACTTCTACTATTATTTTTTGAACATGTCGTTTATAACAAGTTTCATCAAGTTAGTTTTATGCAACATATCACTGACGCTGAGATGTTTCTATGATCTTTGACATTAACTTCTTAAATAGAAAGTAACGTCTGTTAAAATTAATAATAAAAAGTTCAAGCTTACAAGCAGACAGTCATTACTGAGAAACATTTTGCAAGAAAAATAGAAAATGTTGGACTATGGACTCGGATTAGTGGCTTTATATGCAGATCTAAAATCAAAGTTAAATACAGGAAATGACCAAAGTACGTAAAATAAATCATCTTATAGCTTGTTAAAACTCTCAGTGCATTTATGAATAATCTTGTACAATAATGAGAATTACGGTCTAAAATAGTGATGTCAATGTGTAAACTCTGATTAAATTATGTACAGAGTTTTGTTACAGATGGCGCCTTATAATTAATTATACTTATATTCTTTAATTCTTGTATTCGAAGGCATGTTTTTTTTGGCGTAATTTTAGGTTCTCTTTCCCTCCCCCTCTTGGCCCATGGCTAAGGTAATTAAATTAAGATCCCTGCAGACTGAGACGACCTCGAGCAGTTTGAAAGGTGCATGTACGGGGGTCAAAGACCTTCGGCATACGGTGAGAGTTGGACCAGTCATCCAACTGAACCTCTATACCGATCGATGCATGGAGGCGGCCTTCACAATACGCCTCCATACCTCTCTATCCCTGATCTTTTTCTATCCATTCTCTCACTTTCATAATCTTCAGATACTCTATCACATCTTCCACCCATCTCGTTATTGGTCTTCCTTTCTTACTTGTCGAATATAGTCTAGCTTTGAACACTGTTGAAGATGTTTGTGTTCATACGATTTAGATGATCCATCCATTGCAGTCTTTAAGATTTTATGTGTCGTATTATATATTTTACCTTTATAATATGTTTAATCTCTTCATTATATCGAATTCTCCATGTTTTTTATGACGGGTCCGCATATTCTTCTTATAATCTTGATCTTTTTTGTCAGTGTCCAGAATTCTGCCCTATATGTTACCACTGGTATTATTATTGTTTTATATGTCTGAATTATATATTTCCCGAATAATATTTTGCTTTTGAACAGTTTTGAATTAGCAAAGTATGCTTTATTTCCTGTTAGGATTCGGCCTTTTATTCTGATACTTATCTAAGACTCATTGCCTATAATGTTTCCCAGACATCTAAATCTCCCTCAATTTTTTTCTATCCAATTTTCAGATACAGTAACGTTCGTTTTGCTTTTGAAGCCGATACGACCATATATTTTGTTTTCCTTATATTCACTTTAAGACCCATTTTTTCTGCATTTTCCTCTAATTCTTCATAGTCTTCTATTTATTTTTAGTTCTAGCTACAATGGCGATGTCGTCCGCATATGCTCATTTCTGACTCATCTTATTGAAAATTGTGCCGCTTCGGTCCAAGTCCTTTATTGCAAGGTGTAGAGTCAATATAAATAGTGTGGTAGACAGTCCATCTCTCTCATTCACCCCTTTATTAAAACGAAAGCTATCACTAAGTCTATTATCAATTTTAAATTTCACCTTAGTGTTTGTGATACTCATCATTATCAAACGAACTAACTTCTGTGGGATTCCCATTATGTGCATGGCTTTATATAGTTTCCTCATAGTAATACGCAATGAAATAAATGGTTTGAAAAAATATAACTTCTTAATTATGTGACTGATTATCTGAATAGATAAGCAATATGTAGTCGAAACATTGAAAATAAAACCATCTGCTTCTTCATGTAACAATAACAGGAATTGAAAAGTCCTTTACAGGCTCACAAAACAAAACTATCTTCTCTGTTTCTGAACTATAGTCTTGGCCCTGTGGCGCAACGGATAACGCGTCTGACTACGGATCAGAAGATTCCAGGTTCGAATCCTGGCAGGGTCGTTATTTTGGAATACTACACGAATTAATTTCTAAAGTTTGTTACATCTCACAAAAGTGTTATTTCCAAACATATATGAGTGATTACAAGACTATGTAGTTATGAATGTTGTATAACGGGGCTAATATAATAGCAGATGTAAAATGGTGTAAAATTGAGGAATGAAACGTAAAGTCGTTCCTATTTTCTTTAATTTGTCATGGTTAATGTAAATTTATTAATCAAAATTTTTAATAATTTGTCACTGATTTTTTCATATTATTGAGATTATAGCCGTGTCAACAGGAGACGTTCTTGGCAACTACAAAAAATATTTATAATATGAAGCAAAAAATGACATACAAATTGCGAATAACGCAAAGCAAAGAGTTGAAGTGACAGACACTATTAGAACAGAGAAAAACGATCACAAAGGCACATATAGAATTATATATCTTTCAGGACACCAATAATGAAATTCAGAAGACTCTGAACCGTCACTGGAGAAGATCTCAGTTCCCGTCTGTCTTAATTGGTCATTATATTAATTAATGTATACATATTGGACGGTACGTTAAGTTCAGTGCTACAATTACCTGACCATTTAATAAGCACAAGAACAATTGCAAAATGACAACCCATAACAATCACTATCCAAACGCAATAGGAGAGCCATGGATTTCATTGGGAAAATGTTCAGTTTATTGATTTCGAACAAAATATGTACAAAAAAACTGTCAGAAATTATACACATATCAATTTCTTGAATGAGAAAAGACGCTTCCTGTTACACATTGATACTCCCAGGTCACTGGGATCGAGGCTGTAAATCTCAGATGCCAGACCAAAGATTATCTAGCTTCTATTTCAGTCTGACTTTAACAACTTCTGAGCTGAGTATTACGGTTGCCTGGGATCTCGCTTACCATTGTTTCAATTCGTTTATGATTCTTACTCAGTGATTTGGCACCCATTTGGTGAGTTTTATTTAGTTTCCGTTTAAATTTTAAGCCTAATTTATTTAGTTTTATTATGCCTGCCGTTTTAGATTTGATTTAAATATTTCATCTGTGGGAACAAAACCTAATGAATGCATGAAAATATCTCATAAATTGTTTCATTTATTTTTACTAGAGAATGTAGGCTTTCGTGGTGGATGGACTGAATAAAACGTTCTCAAGGTAAAATCAATCGTAAAATACAATCATTTTACAAATAATTTAACCTGAGTAAAATCCCGAGAACTTTTTATTCACTAATTTATTTTTAATAATTTACTGACGTTATCTTCTCTTAAATAGACAAAAGAGGAAAATTTCTGGAGGCGCCGGGTATCGATCCCGGTACCTCTCACATGCTAAGCGAGCGCTCTACCATCTGAGCTACGCCCCCAGTTCGATAAAACATTGAGGTTCGACACAAGTTAAGAGTGAGAGTGGCATGATCCAGTTTCAGGTGCCGTTTACAGAGAGAGCCACATGTTAACGACTACTTTCTATAATCTTCCATACTGCTTTATATGTTGTTGAACAATTTTTTTTATATTTTTATTTTTAATTATTTCCACGTTTTGAGCTTGTACTTGTTCACAATCTTTATGGATCCTAAAGGATGACGTTAAGCTTGGCCAGTGCTGACAATATGTATCTTCTATCGATATTATAATATCATCCAAATAGTTCCTAGTAGAATTTTGGAATATTTCTGAGAATATTTTCATAATTATATATCTTAAATGGGAGGCACATTAAAAACTAACAAATGTTACCGATTAAAACGTGGATTCTGAACAATAAAGATAACTATTTATTCCCAGAATTAACTCATTATATATCTTATTAGTTGACATGATATATAGGTCCTCAAATATGGCGTGAAAAAATGTGCTTGAATGATCCTGTGTACGGGCTAAAGGATGGAGCAATTTCACGCAGTTTGGGTGTCGACTACGAAAGCTTAGTTGGTAGAGCTGCCACGTTCAAATGGTGTGCCGGGGTCGCTTACAGGATCGGGAGAGGTTTTTATATCCTGCTTCTCCATTTAAGTTTCGTCAACTATGCTGAGCTTTGCAGGATGTTTTTCTACTTTTTTTCTAAATATTTCATTTTATTTATTCTAAATGTCTCTAATGACTTGAGTTTATGTTGATGACCATGTGATTTTATACGTAAAAGATCACTAGCAGGTTTTAATGATGAATACATTTCCTGTTGAATTTGCACCCGAATATCAATGAAAAATTTTCGCCCTTATCGAATCCGTAACTTTGGGAAAGTTTAGTTTTACTGTCTAAACGAATTTGTCATTCGAAAATTTAAAGTAATAATTCAATAAATTTAAGATGAAACTGTCAGTTTTTTTGTTTTCTACCTGCCTAGATAATATTATTACCAGTCCATCGTCATCCAGTTTAATAAAATCTCAGAGAGCTGACTGAGTGAGATAGTTTCAGGATTTCAGACGGATGCATTCAGATCCAAGACTGGTGTGAGGCGATAATTAAGGAATCACTTCCTCGGGCTTTTAAGTGTTCATTCATGTGTTATCTTGCATGGGAAAAGATAGGGAAGTCTAAACTCTCGAGTGGAACAAATATTATTTCTCAATTACCCTACAGTACCCCTGATATACACACAATTCATTCTAAATTGATTGGTGCTTCGCTCTTGGACAAATTTCTAATTCAATCTCGACTTTCCGATACCGACGTTTTAAATAAGTATATTTCTTTCCTTCGATTATTTCCTTCTTCATCGGGGTGTTTGTATTTTTTCACATAAATTACGCTATCACGGGTTGTAATGAAATTGTATGTAGCTTGCACGGTTTTATACAGTGAAATTAAAAGCTTTGTTGGAGGTTGCATTATAATGAATTCCGTTGTGCGGTGGTTCTCGATTTCCACTCTTTGTGAAGTATGCGTGGTTCTGTAATCACTGTTGTGAAAGTAATTTCCTTCCGTTCTTTACTGCTGTCCTCAGTGAAAGTTTTTTCTGTGATAGTAGAATGAAGCCCTTTTGACAATATCAATCAGTTGCATCTAGTAGCTTATTGTTAATTATACATCACTGTTGAATATGGTTTTGTAAAATACGGACTGTGCATAAAAGAATGTTTCCATTCAATGGTATATTGTAATGTTGTAAATTAGACAATTTACAACAAATCATACAAATAAAGTTTTGTCTTAGATGAAAAGTTGACTCATCACTGAATACACTTGTTTAAGAAAGTCATCTTCCCTCTTACGAAGTTATAATGTAAACCATAGTCTTCTGGCTTTTAGCCACGTACTAATTATAACCGGTATGGACGCATGTGCAAAAGTTTTCTTAAAGCTTTCTGTACTGTCGTCTTTGGCTACTGAATTTCTATACTTACTTTCTGGATACCACAAGGGTAAGATTTCTCTTCTATTAACACACAAAGTATTGTTCACATTAGAAAATCTTTTCTCAATAATCACATTTTATTTATTTTCTTATATATTTATATATATTTGTAATTTTATTTTTACATTTGTAACTAACCTAAATGTGAAATGCCTCGTTAATGTAAGAAAAAGTTGTAATGTAATACAATGTTCACTGTAGTTCTGTATACGAATGTTCATACTTCTAAATTCTTCTATTGTAACACATGCATGGTATCTACGTAATTGGACCAACGTCTGTGTAATACCTGCAAATAAATAAAATTAATGTTGTGACACGCTCAACATCCTCTTCAGTCACGTTTGGTCGTCCCGTATTTCTTTACTCTCAGGAGTCACCATTGCTCCTGTTCTCATAGGAAACCGTTTGAGTTACTCTTTAATTGTGATAGGACTCTACAACGCTTTCAGTTGATATTAATTAACTTGTATGTACACCCTGTATTTTAGTTTCTGATCCATACTATTGCTCGATGTTATTTTTCTAATTGAATTTTGATATTGTAAGACTGTCATGTAATTAAATTTCTATAATACTTAAGTCATCATTCTCGATAACTGACAACTGGATTTTTAGATAGAAAAAAGTACGATCTATTTAGAATTCTGTTTTGAAGATGAGTGGTAACAATGGCCCTGTGGCGCAACGGATAACGCGTCTGACTACGGATCAGAAGATTCCAGGTTCGAATCCTGGCAGGGTCGTTCCTTTTGGTGTAGGAAACTGTGAATATGTTATCATAAATTATAAACGTAATTGGAATCAAGGGGCTGTTTATGCAGAATCATTTGGATAAATTACTCTTATTAAATACTTTATTTGTGAATAGTTTAAGTACTCATTATCTATAAAGTGAATGCGCAGTCTTGTAATGTGACAACTGACATACGAGGTAGTCTATATACAGTCAATTAATTTAGGGTTAGAGATGGATATTGTTAGTCACAAATTATTCTTCGTTTTACAAACGATTGTTATAAAAGATTAATCGAAAAGAATGTAAAATAATTTCATATTAGTATGTTATAAAATAATGATGTGTATTTAGTAACTGTTGGTATGTGTAATTTTTTAAATATTAATTAACCTCAAATTGTACAAACTTTGTAGTCAACTAAATGTAACTTAGATATATAACGTGGTGCTCGTCAGAGGAATCTGTATATGTAAGGGCAGAAAAGGTAAACAAAAGGGTCAGTAAACCTAGAGGGGTAAAAGGACGTCCGTGTGGGCTAACTGCATCCTACTGGTTTTCCTCCCTTTGATCCAGACCATAAAACGAGACAAATTATGGTCAGTTTTGAGGAATGTACGTTTCTGGGTCATCATATGACAAGGCATGATCTCTGATCCTATTCGACAATCTGCCCTTCAAATCACATCGAGGTACGGAATTGATTTTGTTGCGACCCCACAACAAATACTGCCTGCTATTACCAAATCAACGACCTATCTGATGCAGGTATATGTATAGTCTTGCCTGCATCACTTTTAAGTGATTCACCGGATAGGACCCTTAAACTACATCCCGGTGGCCGTAGTCAATCCTTGGCTATCTTGCTGTACTTTCTACATCCACATTTCTATCCCTTACTATGGAACTATGCAACGTCATACAACCTCTCTTCATAAAAAATAAGAATCAGATGACGTTCATCGCCTGCGTGGGTCTGATGTTACTCAATAGGCTGTGACTCATTAGTTTAACCCTTCCTCATTTTTGTTTTATTTTATGCAATTCCGATAAACAGAGTAAAGTTAAACTAACGGAATGTGGATCCGTAAATTTAACTTTGAGTAAGTAAAAATGGAATATTAAAAAATAGACCGTCCGTATTGTATCAATCAGAATAAATTATCTTATTATACTTGAATTATTATTTCCGAAGTTTATTATGAAATTTGTAGAAGTTTTCAACATTTTTTTGATTTCTGCCGTATGTGGATGCTACAAAATTTTTACAGCTAGGTCACCTTTTTTACCATGAACAATATTGGTGATTAAGAAGATTCAAAGGGTTATTCTTTGTAAATGGTTATATAAAATAAAATTATTAATCAATAGATGTAAATAATTTTTACTAATTCAACCAAAATAATTACGTTTAATTAATGTATCTATATCATGCGAAGGGCCGTAATTGGCTTCCGTGTTAAAATCCCTTCACTTTATTTTCCATAATCTTTCCTGGAAAAAGTAAAATTTCTGGAGGCGCCGGGTATCGATCCCGGTACCTCTCACATGCTAAGCGAGCGCTCTACCATCTGAGCTACGCCCCCAGTTGATAGCATTTGGGAGGTATAATCAAGTATCAAATGAAAGTGAACTTCGAATAATTCAGTTTCTGGAGTCGCTCGCAGAGAGAGCCACGTGTTCAAGTCTACTTTCTAACCATACATACGGCTATACATGCTTATTAACATATTTATTCGTTTACCGTTTACTATTTCCAGATTTTGAGCTTCTACCTGATCACAATGTTGAGGATTGGGCTATTGACGGCAATTAGCACTACCTGCAACTTCTCACTTCAAGTAATGCTAAATTTTTCATGGGAACTTTGGGAACTGCATTAGTCTGCATACACCACTCATGTATTACTTCTTCTTCTATTGACAGTTTTTCGTGCAATGAAGTGAAAATCCCATGGCGAATGATAAATATTTCAATAAATAACCACAAATAATAATGAATGATGAATTGAACCAAAAAATATATCAATTTAACATTCCATCTAACTTGAAGGAACATGCTGTGGTGTATCCCAATTAGTCTTCAGTCAAAATTTAGGACCAAATCTTACAAGACGTTTTACATTATTATAAATCTTAAATGTGATGTTCTGTAAAATTTAAAAAATATTTCTTATTACAAAGTAGACCACCGGAACAGGTTCTCAGCAAATGGGAAATATATAAGACACGAACAATCATGATTAACGTAAGTTGTTTATGTGATAATAAGAATTCTATTGTTGTTGTGGTAATCAGTGCTACAGACTGGTCAGATAGAAATCTCCACGCTAACCAATCTTGCGCAAGCCTTTTCATTTCGTTATGACTAGCACAACTCTCTTAATCCCTAATCTGCTCAGCGAATCCCATCCTTTACCTCCTTCTTCTGTTCTATTCAGTACTCAATTCCAGTAACCAGAATCAAATGAATCATAATATCACCAAATCCTGTGAAATGTAGTCTACTGTAAAAGTCATTAATAAGTATAACCTGAAAAATATTCCAAATAAAACTTGAGTGACAAAAGAGTCGACCCTGCCAGGATTCGAACCTGGAATCTTCTGATCCGTAGTCAGACGCGTTATCCGTTGCGCCACAGGGCCCGATGATAATTCCATGACCCGGAACAGAGTAGTCAATACTGACGGGGACATTATCAGTCGTACAATTATTTATCCGTCGTTATATTATTATATATTCGTTCATGCAAAGAAATTCACTAAATGTTGGAAGTGTACGCGTTTATAGATTCGGAAGTAATTTTATAGAATTGCATATCTAATATACTTAATTTGAACATGAATAGGCTAATGCTCCATCTGAGTTCATTTCGTGTAATCTTGGGCCCTTCATCATTGACTATTTTACGCCAATAATGCATACCTAAATGATACAGAATTTTAGGTTTATTGACTAGATGAATCATTTCGAGTTCAATGTTAAAGTAATAAATTTTCTCTTATTTAAATTACAAATTAAATTTACCACTAATTCCCATAATATATTGTGATAAAAAGGGGGATTTTGTAACGTCGTGGCGTTATGAGGCCAACAACAATGGCTAGTCGGCCGAAAGATGGTGTTTCCCCGCGGGGGAGGCCCGCCTTACCTGTATCAAAAATGACGGTTGCGAACCCCCGCGGGAAAAATGAGGGCGGGGAACCCCGAAATGTTGAGAAATAGGGGAATTCCCGTCGGAAGGTTTAAAAGGGAAGTCGATGGGTGGCTCGTGATCAGACCTGAGAAGACAGGCGAGTGGAGCAGAGCGTAGAAGGCAGGCGAGTGATCAGACCCCAGAAGGGAGGCGAGTGCATCAGACCCCAGAAGGGAGGCGAGTGGAGCAGAGCGCAGAAGGCAGGCGATTGAACCAGAGAGCAGATATCCAGAGGGCAGAAGGCGGGCAAGTGAAACAAGGAGAGGAGAGGACGTGGCTCGACCCCAGAAGGCAGACGAGTGGACGGACGTGAGCAGACGTGATCAAATCCTGCAAGATAGCCAGAGACGCACAAACATTCGAGAGGTGGATGTTTGTTGGGCCAGTAATTGTGGGTAAACGATATAAAAATTGTGCTCATTGCTCTGGATAAATAACATTCAATGATTTTTCTTTCTATTTTCAGCTAATGCATACTCCATCTCTTGAGAGACCCCCGAGATTAAGCCCGTGTCTTCACTTAAATTAATAAACAAAAATATTAAAATTGATCATATTTGTAATTTAAATTAATAAATGTTTTATACACAAAAAAGTATATTACAATATATATACATATATATCCTTACTTTAATATCCTTATCCTACTCCTAAACTGATCAGCGCTAACCGGAAAAGTCGTCAGTATTTCTGTAGACAATGAATTCCAATCGCGTTTTGAACGGTTAACTAAAAGAAAACTCGTAAGTTGCTTTCAGTTTATGTAAAACGGTATTATCAAGGAGCAATAAATTAAACATCTCTCTATGTCCTGAAAATAATGAACCTGCTCATTAATAGTAAATATGTCTTTGGCTGGCCGTCAAATTAATTTAGCAATTGAATATTAAATGTTGATGAACGTCTCTTGGATGTCATTGAAAGTTCTCATTCAGCTGAAGATCATTGCTCAAAATTTTAATTTTTGTTGTCTGCAAAATGTAAACAAACTGAATATTCCTTTTGTATTTTCTCTCTGTAAACGAAATAAATTTCCAGTTCTTTCTTAAATCAGTTTTCAAATGATTGAGGACATTTAGAGCGGCGTAAATAAAACTCTATCTGCCATTATCAACAGCAAGATTCGTGGCATACTCATTGTTACTATTACTACAAATAAAAATTAATTATAAAATGAACTTGGGTGATGTAGCCACTACTTTTCTTTCTTGTTATACGAAGTTATGAAATTGAGTCTGTCGTCATTCAGCCGTCAGAATCCCACCGAGCTGCCTGTGTGAGATATTCAGAATTCCAGACGGCTGGAGTACAGATCCAGAGGCGCGGCGAGGCGACAAATTAAGGAACCACTTCCTCCGGCTCTGAAGAGATCATTCATGTGTTATCATGCGTGAGGAAAGGTGGAGGGAGAAGTGTACACTCTCTCATGTAACAAAAGATGGCTTCTACACTTCGCATAACCTTTTCAGTCAACCCTGCAGGAAATATATACATAGTTTAGATGTGGTAGCGAACTCTAATTAATTTCCTTTGGACGGTGCGGGGAACACACTTCATTCTAAGTTGATTAGTGCTCTGTTCGTAGACCAAGCTCTCAGCCTATCCGGAATTTCCGTTACGCACATTTTAATCTCAATTTTATTATTGAATCATTCAGGTGTGTTTATAACTTTCAATAAAAATTACGCTATCACAAGTTGTTAAAAGATTTGATTCAGCTTGTATGGTTTGCTACTGTAAAGTTCTGAATTTTTGTTGAGAGTTGCGTTATAATGAATTTCGAAGTGGGACATTAAAATCTACTGTTTTTAAAACAATGTGTAGTTGGTATTACCATCTTTGTACGATGGTATGAGAAAATAATTGCCTTATTGGCTGCAATCCTCAGCGGAGTACATGCTGGTTCTATGGCGTCCTTGTGACCAAAATAGCCGGTTGCATATGTTACCTTATTTTTATACAAGTGTTCCATATTATCTTGTTAAATGACCTCGTTTATTAATATCATTCGATCTTATTTTTCTAATTGTATTTTTATATTTTAAGGTTTTGTAGAAACTGAATATCTGAAATAAGCATGACTTTATCTATTATTATCATATCAACACAGATATTATTCATTTTGAGTTTTATTCAACGTTTCTATAGTCTTTTGGTCTCCTTGTCTCCCACTTGGCCCTGTGGCGCAACGGATAACGCGTCTGACTACGGATCAGAAGATTCCAGGTTCGAATCCTGGCAGGGTCGGATATTTTGGTCTACAACACCATTTAATTTATGTAAGTGCTATATACTGTCACACTGCATATGAACGGTTACGAAATGTTAAGTGAGTAATTACGAGTAAGTAAAACGTGTTGGATAAGAAAGTCAAAATTGTTCGTTATACTTAAATTATAATAATTATCGTCCGTGAATGACATTTAAATATTAGGCATTAAATTCCCGTAATCAGACATTGACTATAATCGTCAATTGTAGTCTTTGTCAATATTTGTAACCAACTCAATTGGTGGTGGAAACATCTTGTAAAAAAATGTATGAATGAATGAAAATAGCCTATGTTGTCCCATTCAGGGCAAAGGCCTACTACAAGTAGGGGTAGCTTTTAGTAGTCTCACGCGGTGAGCTAATCCGCGTAACATTTGTTATTGATACACTACACGATTTACACACTGCCACTTAGTTGTAGTTCCACTTATTTCTGTCTCTGGCTATTCTGATCCATTGTCCTCCTGCTTGTTTTTTGAATAGGTCCGTCCACTTGCGTCTTGGTCTTCCTGGGAGCCTTTTGCCTATGTGGTGGCTTGTAACGTCCATCACTCGTCTTGTAGTCTCACAACGTGTCCTCCCCAGTTCCATTTGGTCTTTGTAGCCTGTTGTGCAATGTCTATTGTTGCTGACATCCTATGTATCTATACTCTATCTTTCAGAGAAATGCCAAGGATCTTCCTCTGCATTTTCCTCTGACATACTTGTAGAGTGTCTCTGTCTTTTACTCTGAGAGCCCATTGTTGAAACCCATACAATAATACTGAAAAAAACGCAATTTTCTAGTGTCTACATTTTGAGCCTCCTATTTAGGGTTCTGTCCAACAATATAAACTTTAAGGACCAGAAGGTTTTCCAAACTCTTCTATTTTGTTGTTAAAGGAATATATATAATGATATATATTGTGATAAAAAGGCGGATTTTATAAGATTGTGGCGTTATGAGGCGCAGTTCGGCCAACAACAACGGCTAGTCGGCCGAAAGATGGTGGTTCCCCGCGGGGGAGGCCCGCCGAGCGTGTATAAAAAATGACGATGGTGAAACCCCGCGGGAAAACCCCGCCGAACGAGTTTAAAAAATGAGGGCGGGGAACCCCGAAATGTTGTGAAATAGGGGAATTCCCGTCGGAAGGTTTAAAAGGGAAGCCGATGGGTGGCTCGCGATCAGAGGGCAGAAGGCAGGCGAGTAGCCCAGACCCCAGAAGGCAGGCGAGTGGAGGAGAGGAGAGGACGTGGTCCGACACCAGAGGGCAGAAGGCAGGCGAGTGGACCAGACCCCAGAAGGCACGCGAGTGGAGCAGAGGGCAGAAGGCAGGCGAGTGAACCAGAGAGCAGATATCCAGAGGGCAGAAGGCGGGCGAGTGGAGCAGAGGGCAGAAGGCAGAAGTGAAACAAGGAGAGGAGAGGACGTGGCTCGACCCCAGAAGGCAGACGAGTGGACGGACGTGAGCAGACGTGATCAAATCCTGCAAGACGCCAGAGAGACGCACAAACATTCGAGAGGTGGATGTTTGTTGGCCCAGTAATTGCGGGTAAGCGATAAAAAAAATTGTGAAACTTGCTCATTGCTCTGGATAAATAACATTCAATGATTTTTCTTTCTATTTTCAGCTACTGCATACTCCATCTCTTGAGAGACCCAAAATCCCCTGAGATTAAGCCCGTGTCTTCACTTAAATTAATAAACAAAAATATTAAAATTGATCATATTTGTACTTTAAATTAATAAATGTTTTTATACACAAAAAAGTATATTACAATATTATGATGTATAATGTAGCTCTGGTAGATTAATTTTACTGATTATAATTTATTACTATTCTAGTATTAATATTAAGCTCTAGTTTGGTGACATTTATTTTATAAGTAAAAAAGGGATCCATTTATGAAGGGTTCAAATGAGGCAAGAAAAGATTTAATTTATAATTCTGAATTTAGGAACAATAAAATTTAAGCAAGAGAATTGAATTAAATGTTATACAAATGAAAAACGTAAGCAATAATAAATTTATATTGAAACTCAGACTGTGGGATGAACGAAAAGGAAGCAACGTAATTTATGGCAAATAGGTCTGCCAATGAGAACTGTATAAAATCAAAGTTAACGATACTCGCGAGGACTGCAACTGCATTTTTGGCGGCCTTTTGCTCTAGTCTTCTTCGGTCTGCTTTGGAGGCGCCTGATGACGATCCACGCTGGCTTCATCAGTGTTGATCTCACTGTATCGCCGACGCCTTGGGTCAAAATAGCGGAGACTTCTACGAAGAACTCTCTTGCAGGCGGCTCTCAATTTTTTTTGCCTTTAGATCACCTCTTACCGGCTCACACGTAACCTCGGTAGGAATCCACAATCCTCCTACTCCTCCAGCAGACAATCGGCTGCAATTTTCAATAGCACCTATTGACTTTCAGTTGCAGCCAATAAGAATAAATTTTAGTTTCCGGCCGTTTGCTATTAGTTCCGTACCCAGTAACAATTATTATTTTTTCACGGTTAAATTCCGACTTAGAAACAAATCTGTCTCAAATTAGCAACGAATAACTCTTCGTGAAGGGGTCCTTTATTCTTTAGCACAGAAAAGGGGTCGTTTTAATTGTCCGAAGGAATTTCGGGGAAAGGGTGTATGTACTGACACTTGCTCACGCAAAAAATTCTTCACAGCCCTCGCAGACTTAACTCGCATACTTTTAATACATTACGGTCTATAGTTAAAGTTTAAAATTCTTCAACAATTTTTTGTACATGTCTGATGTACGGGCTTTAAATTGTCTATTTATATACATTATACTTAAATTCATCATTTTGTTAATAGTTAAATTTATGACAAGTTTTACTCGTGTTACAATTAAAGATGTGTCGTATCTGAAGTTACTACTTTTTCTACATATAAGGGCCATTAAATAATTAAAGAGACAAATTGATCTAGGAAAAGTGGCTGTTATCTTTACAAAATGAACTTTTTTCTTTTAAACACAATTTCCACGAATATTAACACGCGTTGTCAATGATGTACTAGTTTTATATCTGATGTAAATAAATCCTTGTTGGATCAAACAAATGAAAATCAGTGGGACCCAAATCTAGACTAGGGAATGTGAAGTTGTATCTCGAAGACCATTTTTTAATGGTTTATTGTGTTAGCAGTTCCAGTCCCAGTTATTTTGTTGTACTTGAGCTCATGAACTGTGTTAATATTTTACCTAATAGCCCGACCTACTTGATGCGGTTTTCTAGGGATTTCCTGCATCTCTTTTAGGTGAACCACCGGGTAGATTTCTTAAACTACAGCTCGGGGATCTTGTCAACCTTGTCTGCCTAGCTCTACATCACACATCCTCACTTTTCAATTCCCTTTTATGCAATTAAAGTGGAGTTGCGTGTTTCAGAATCACTCTCTACGGTAATATGTCGGTCTTCATGTTTAATGTCGTCAATGCTGGTTCCAAGCAAAGGAGTAAATACTTTAAATGACCAGTCGGTCATTAAAGTTCGATCTTATTTTAATTGGTTTTCCCAGTTATAAATATTTCTGCGCTTCATAAAACTTACGCTTACTATGAAAACTGTAGAGAGAATGTTGTTGCCTGTTTTTCACCTTCAGAAAAAACCGGAGCACTGATCTACCAATGAAAAACTCTAATTGATGTTATAAACAAAACAATTTCTATTCGTCAGATGTAGTCAGTCTATACCAATAATTCAATCATGAAAGAGCCAAATACTTCGTTTTTCTTTACTTTAATTTGTTCCTTTAACTTTGAATATACCTCGTAGTTCTCCTTTTCGGCTTATGTATAAGAACGTAAAAATTGGTATATGTGACGGGATGAAACCTTATATGAGCCAAATTCTTGTTTTATGGTTAGTATTCACAAACATTTTCATTGTTATCATTTTAAAAATTTAATTTAATATTTATTAAGCATCATTAGTAGATTAGGGAGGATGTTGGATGTGGCAGTTATGTGGAAATGAAAAGGATTGCAGAGAATAGGTTAGCATGCATCAGAACAGTCTTAGGACTGAATACTACTACAAAAACAGTGACCATCTCATTTAATAATTTATACTGATTCAATTTACCATCCATTGTTAAAACTAATAAATGAATATTTATCGTTCGGTTACCTTTACACCAGTTAAAATAGAAATAAATATGATATACGCATTGTGTCCTCCTTTTCTCCTCAAAAATCGAGGGAAAAGAAAATTTCTGGAGGCGCCGGGTATCGATCCCGGTACCTCTCACATGCTAAGCGAGCGCTCTACCATCTGAGCTACGCCCCCAGTTGATTATCACATTGGAGCACTAACCATGTATCTGGTACAAGTGTAATGATCCAGTTTCTGCAGTAGCTTGCAGAGAGAGCCACGTGTTCACGTCTACTTTCTAACAGTTCGTAAAGCCATGTATGTTTGTAAACACGTTTTACATTTACTGTTTTATTATTTTTATTTTAAAAACTTTTATCCTACAGATTATCAGTTAGGACGATAACGATACAGTATATACAATATTAAAAAGGTATATAATTAACATGATAACGTGAAGATAGGTTAATCCATTTAATTAACCTACTTTAGGAGAATTGGTTAAGTTTATTTATTTTTGCGAGTACCTGAGGGGCATACGACGTAGGTGGGTGAGGATTGACAGGCAGTGAACTGATTTTTGGAGGATTAATGAGGATGTGGTCTGCGGAACATTTACTGTTTATTCTCACGTTTCATTTATAGAATTTGGTGTTTTTTTAATGTACAAAAAACATTTACTTGATCAGAACAATTTTTCACTCAGATTCTGAAAATGCACAAAAGGGCAATGTAAAAATAATTTATTTACCTATTCCTCTCTGTCTTCTAATACAAATAATTTACGAAATTTCTTTATTCATGAAAAAAGAATTAAATGGAAGGTAAATTAAGTATTAATTTCAGATAACCACGGTTTTTTATATTGCCAAAATGTTTGTTTTGTAAGAAGACAATTTAACTATGTTAGAGTCACAATTATTTATTTATATTCTTCAAGAGATTTTGATCTCGTTTAGATTTTATTAATCGACAGCCTGAATAAGAATTTATTCATTCTCATATTGAGGAACCGTCATATAAAAGTTATTATTTCGTAATATCCAGTCCAGGAAAGTAATCTGAACTTTTCTTTGACGTCTCCAACCGAAATTAAAAAAATAATAAACACTTTAAAAAACAAACATTCATCAGGACATGATGGTATCTCGAGCATAATACTCAAACAAATAACAGGTAGCACTAGTTCAGTAATTAGTTACATTTGTAATCATTCACTTCTTTCTGGAGTCTTCCCAGATAAGCTCAAATGTGCTATAGTCACTCCACTGTACAAACAAGGGAATAAAGAAGATATATCAAATTATCGCCCCATATCACTGTTGCCAGTATTATCAAAAAATTTTGAAAAAGTAACATACAACAGAGTTATAAAACATTTGAAGAAGCATAATTTACTCACCGATTCACAGTTTGGGTTTAGAAAAGGATATTCAACCGAGAAAGCGATCTATATTCTTTTAGACGACATAGTAGAAGAATTAAATAAAAAAAATCACCCATTAGGTATATTCTGTGACTTAAGTAAAGCATTTGATAGTGTAGACCATAGCATATTGTTAGAAAAACTGAGGTACTATGGAATAACAGGAACTTCATTTTCTTGGTTTAATTCATACTTACAAAATAGAATGCAAAGAGTAGTATTAAAAGACTCGTGCACAGGTGAAATACATAAATCAGATTGGGGAATTATTAAAACTAGGGTCCCACAGGGATCAGTATTAGGGCCATTATTATTCCTTATATATATATATATATACACACACACATATATATATATATATATATATATATATATATAAATGATCTTCCTAATATCATAGATTCAACTTCACTTAAGAAACTCAGCTCAGCTACATATGCTGTAAAAGCAACGTCCACCTTCAGTGATCTAAAAACAAGAAAATTAGTATACTTTGCATATTTCCATTTTGTTCTATCATATGGTATTATACTTTGGGGCAACTCAGCAGGCATAGATAAGATTTTTATTAGTCAAAAACGTGTTATTAGAGCAATATGTCAGGTTTCCTCACGAACTTCTTGCAGAACTCTGTTCAAAAAGTTAGGTATTTTCACTTTGACGTGCCAATACATTTATTCATTGATGTTATTTGTAATCACAAATAGGCACTTATTTTTGAATAATTCTGATATTCATCCCTTCAATACAAGGAACAAAAATAATCTGTACAAAAAATGTAAAACATTGTCAATTGCACAGAAAGGTGTGCATTATTCTGGGATATCCATCTTCAACAGACTGCCGCATAGAATTAAACAGTTGTCCGATAACCACGGTAAATTTAAGTCTGAATTATCCTCATTTTTGCTTAGCCACTCCTTCTATTCAGTAAAGGAATTTATAGAAGAATCGGAGACGAGTAATTAGTTTAATAGTTGGAATCGCCTTTCTATTTGGTTACAAAAATTTGTTATAAGTATATTTATCTTTTATATAATAAAATAATGTAATAAATGTACACCCTGACTCATTCCACATCCTTGAAGCTTAGCATCTTTACAGGATCTACGGAATATGATTATTCTATTCTAATACAATCACTTTACAGAAAACTAAGTGTTCATATTTCCTTATTGTCATTGTTAACTTGAGAAACATACAATATATGACAGTTACCCAATATGA
The DNA here is from genome assembly GCA_034510155.1 of Eucriotettix oculatus. Lineage (NCBI taxonomy): Eukaryota > Metazoa > Arthropoda > Insecta > Orthoptera > Tetrigidae > Eucriotettix > Eucriotettix oculatus. The sequence goes on from CM067378.1 coordinate 45,379,364, forward strand.
GTGCTGAAATGATTGGAAATGGGGTATGTTGGTTTTAAATGATTAATTCTCATATAAAAATGAAAATCCATTAACTTAGCATTTATTAATGACATTATGCAATAATTGTATCTATTTTAAATTACAAAGGCGGCCGTTTTTATGATTAAGAATAAATGCTTTATACACTACTTGTTGTTGTGGTAATCAGTCCTAAGACTGGTCTGATGCAACCCTACATACTAACCTATCTTGCGCAAGCCTTTTCATTTCACCACATCCAACACCATCCCTAATCTGATTAGCGTGTTCCATCCTTGGCCTCCCTCTTCTGTTCTTATAGCTCATATATATTATCTCATTTTGGGAAGGAAACGTTATTATACTTCTAGTTACAAAGTACCGGGAACCCTACAATATATGTGTTACGTGTAGTGGGGTTAACCCACCTGCCAATGTGATACAAATCTTCATGATGCGATATTACTTGCAAAATATTGCCCCAGTTCTGATGGACTAACAGATATGCTGCGTTGTGATCAATGCGTAACGTTTCCCGTAAATTTCAGTTGCGCACCTGAGACCATGGGATGGGAGTAGTTGTCCTGTCCAATAATTTGACCCGTATTATTGCGGAATTTAATTTTTGTTTTCCTGTAAAAAATGTCTATTTTCATTTCTGTTATTAAACATAAACGTGAACCAAATCGATTGTAACGATGATTCTGTTGTGACTTCTCAGGCAGCCCTTAAGGATGAGACTGTAACAAAAGTGGACATTTAATGTGTACCTGCTTTACTGAATGTTTATTTACATTTTGCCCAAAGCAAAATTATATATAACAGTGGCGGCTCCTGAGTATTTAAAGTTATATGCTACATTACCTCAAGACAAATTTTAGGAGGATAAAGATATTAATAATACTGCAACATCTACAGTGTTGTTAATACTCCACGACCCGTAATGCTACATTTGTAATTTCGTCTGAATCACGTGTAATAAAAACGAAATTTTAAAATTGTAAAAATATAAAACCATATTGGCGCAAAATCCTAGCATATTCCTTAAATATTTTAAATAATGAACGTTAATTCACAAATATTGGGAATAATGTATGTTAGATCAATGGTAATTTTCTCATAATTATGAGAGTCTTCGAAATGCCACCTGTTAAACATTTTTTATTTTTAATGAACTTTGATCAAACCAGATAAAGCACAACAAGTGCGTAGACAGTAATATTTTTATTAATTAGTCAAAAAACATTTAAAAATGTATCCTGATGAGGATGCCTACAGCTGTGTCAGCACGCTCGCTCTGCGTTTCACAGCTCATTATTATTGCTGGATCTTAGACAAGCAAAGGGTAGTAAGGGTAATAATGCGCATGGGCATTTCTCGTTCCAGACAAGATTCTCGTGTTATAAAGAATGTAGCCAAGATATATACGGGAGGGAGCGCGCTGGAAGGCGGATAGTTTAGAGCCTTCGAAACCGAAGCATAAATTCACACTCTTCGAATAGAGTATCTTAAAATTACAAAACAAATAATTCCACGTAAATTAATTCATGAGCACCAGTCGCCATATATATATATATATATCAATGTTTGTTAAAAAGTGAGATTAATTCTCAAAATAACCCCCGCGAATGATGAGAAATTTCTACCACCGATAAACTAGAATTTTTATATCTGATTCAAATAAGTCTTTGTCTTGTGGTTTCAGCCAATTTCCTGCAAATTCTTTGGCCTCCTCGTTGTTTTTGTTGAACTTTTATGTCCTTGAGTGGGCCACTTAAACAGAAATCAGAGGGATCAAAATCTTGACTTTGCAATGGTTTCTTCGTTCAGCTTTCAGGATCAACCTTGTTTTGCTGTACTTGAGCTTGTTACGGACACAACACAAACTGCAATTTTTTTGTTGTTGTATCTCCAACACTAAAATATTGGTCTTCACGATTAATGTCGCTAATGCGGGTTTCAAGCGAAGCAGTTTACTCTTCAATTGGCCGACCAGGACGTTGCGCATCCATCGCATAGGTTCAACCTTTTCTGAACCGTTCTACCCAGTTAATTACAACGTGGTTCAGACATCTTTCACAATACTGTTAAAAATTTCTAGAAAAGATTTTTACCTGTTCTTCACCCTTCGGGAAGAAAATATTATTACTTATCGCAAGCAATTTGCAAACGCCATTGTTAAATGCAACATTGAGGTTATAATCAAAACAACTGTCATTTTTTCTCAGTTCATCCTAGTGATTCCAACCTGAAATCAAGAAAGTACCAAACACCTCTTACAAAATCAAATTTATCTCTTTAATATTAAATTACCCTCATACCTTTCTCCTTATGAATAATAATGCAACAATTAGTGTAAATGAACGGATGAAACATGAAGAGATCCCAAAAGTTATTATTGTGTGGTTTATACTTTTTTTATCATTTTAAATGTTATTATTTAATATCTGAAGTAAATTTTAATAATAATCCCATTCATTAATTTTTATTTATTCCGTATAGTCATTGTTATTACTTTTTACGTCAGTTCAAATCACAATAAATACAGTTTACGAAGTCTAGTAGCTTCACGCAGTTTTCCGTACTTTCACCAACAATCTAGATAAAAGAAAATTCTGGAGGCGCCGGGTATCGATCCCGGTACCTCTCACATGCTAAGCGAGCGCTCTACCATCTGAGCTACGCCCCCAGTACATTCTATTTCGGAGGTATGAATGAATAGCTATCATTTTAGAGCGACTTTCTAATGATCCACTTTCTGAAGTCGCATGCAGAGAGAGCCACATGTTCCCGCCAACTTTCTAACCGTTCGTGCAGCTATACAAGGTGTTAAAGAACGCGTCGAATATTTTGAGAGATGATAGTAACCGTCAAAGTACAAAAATAAAATGAACATAGGTCCAGAAACTCATGCTTTCTGAAATAGTGATCTACTATACTCCACAATCAAAATGGGACATTTTGATAAAGATATAAACCAATAAGCAGCAAGCAAAGAAGCTATAAACAAGTACTCAAAAAACTAAGTATAATAATGTCACCTTACTTTTTGTGTGATTACTATTAGAGTATATATTATCCTTAACCAAAAAAAATGTTAATATATATAGTTTTCAGATTTCAGGACAGTTGCAGTCGCTAATGACCAATCTGAAAAAATGTTTCAAAGTAAGTACAAAGGGTCAAAACCATATAATATGTTGTAAAATAAAATAATTACTTTGGCTATATCTTCATTTCCGAGTGTTTCCGTCATCGGTTTTATAAATACAAAGTTGTAAATATAAAAGTACAAATAAATTAATATACAACTGGTTTGGAAAACCATCTGAAATGAAACAATAAATTATAAAAATTGTTTGAGATAATATAAGCTTATTTTGATGTGATTGATTTACTCCAATAGGAATACGATACTTCATTACATGAAAGCTATAAAATAATTCTTATAAACTACAGTTAATGTCAATTAGAAGTTTAAGAATACATAACTAAAAATCGGGCCTGTACAATATAAATGAAACTACAATGTCAATAATCCTTTAACTTAGATTTTAGATTTATTGTTGTTTACATTAATCCTCGATTGAGGAAATAGGATACGTCATACATTAAAAATTAAAAATGAACAAAATAAAGTACATAATTAAAGACATAATCTTAAAATAAATTAATAAAAGAAAATGTATATAGACAAAAGTCAATATAAACACAACACGGACACACGATGTCACACACACACTGGGTAACACAAACAAGCACACACTGAGGAACACGCAATGGAGTTTTAACTACTTGGAGCTCTGCGACAAAAAATCGACATCTGAAATTAATACCAACTATGAACCAGAATCTAAATCGCAGAGCAAATTGTCATCTCAAGAATTAGGACTGGCCACACCAAACTAACTAAACTTTATTTTATAGAAAAGAGACCTCCAACAATCTGCAATCAGTGCAACATCCCAATCACAATGCGGCACATTCTCTTGGAATGCACAAAATAAAAACAGCATAAAAGGAACGTACTAGAGGAAAATAAATCTACGAAATAGTGAATTCTCCAAACTTACAAGATGAACTGTTGAAATTTATGAAAGTATGAAAATAATATTAAGATTAAAATAGCTTAATTTTGTAATCAGTTGTAAATGTAATTGATTAATTGTAAATATTTAGTCGCTAATGATCGTAAAAGCTAATGCAACTCTAACTAAAAATAATTTTTAAAAAGGTTAATAATAACTTATCAATTAACACAAGATTGTCACCCGTTCAAACAAAATTACAATAGCTTTCGTTTGATCCGCAGACATATTCATCTGTTAAACTTTATAGTGCAGATGGACAATTGTCGCCTTAACTTATACGATAAAATGTTATCAATTATAGGTTCATGTTGAATGGCAGATTAATAAAGTTCTAAATTATAGAAATCACTATACCTACTTTATTTGGATCATTAGAAGATTGAGATTTTGAATAACAAGAAGTTTTAGAGACCAGAGACGTTGAATTAATCCCTGTGATCACCACACAGGAAAAATTCAAATATGCAGGATCAGAAAAACAAGGGAAACTTCGATTCAACGGAAAAGCGATGAGTGACGGGTTTGAGAAGCAGCTTTCGTTTCTCAGAGTTTTCAAAAGAGGCTGCAGAAAAACTATGAAGGCAGTTGATTAAATGGTAGTTGAAAAACAGGCTGAAAGACGTTTTGAAATTGAGATAGAAAGTAAGAAGGATGGTCGTTGAATCTGATCTGTAAAAATTGATATACGCAGTTACATTTGATGCCGTTAAAAATGATGAAGACGGTTGAAAGTTATGAGGACATAATTTATGTATGCAGACATCAATCATAAAGGTAATAGTCATACGTCTCCAAAGGAAAGGAATTCCACCATAAGAATTCCAAGACATCTTAATTCAGAAATGGATAGGTTCTTCTGTTTAGAAATTCTGTAATTTCTTTGCAGAATAACTGGCCAACGATTATTGATTCATTTAGTTTTGTCTGAGGTGAAACTAGCCATCCACCCCACGGATTGAGGTAACATTAATCTAATGACAGGTTATATAATTGTACTGGCGCAAATTATTAATATTTTCTGAAATTATTATAAGATAAATGTAAGATATAAAAAAGAAATATTCATGTTCAACAAAAGAAAGCGATACCTCTCTGAGTGTTTGATTTTATTTTAATTTCATTAAATAAAAGTAACAATTTTGCCACCCAACAGTTTATTTTACCATTAATTTATTAATTTAAATAGACTAAAATTTTGCTTTAAAATATAGCTTAAAATTTTAATTTGTTAACTATTCTATATATGATGGACTATATTTTGTTTACTATATGATTTTATTCATATTAAATTATTTCAGTATAACTGCATGTAACACAAGTATACATGACAGTATAATGCACTATAAGTCTAAAACATTTAAATATTTGATATACTCCTTCCTGACGCTGGTTTCATTATTAATCTGGTAATATGATTAATAGTCTGTGTATCTGAGAAGATTCTCGTGATATGTAAATAAATATACTTTCATTTTCCTCCGATCATTACACATATCCATCTCCCGCTTATATGTGGAATTTTCTAGATATTTATAACTTTCAGGTCCTCCGGAAAGGACCTGTTTTAGCGAAGAGCGGAACAAGACGACAAGTCCACAACTTTTATCTGTAGAACTCACAAGAACACAACAGGCACACACAGAAACTTTATCTTCCAGCACAAGAAATAGGGAGAGAAATTCGGATGGTGCAGGAAAGGAAAGTATTTCGTTCTTTCTGCAGACGCTGACAGGAAGGGGGGTTGTATTAAAACATACGAGGGGTGCCATTCGTCTTCCGACCTTGGAGAGACGAAGGGAAGCAATATTATACTTTCTTGCCAGACCTATTTACGCCTTCACTCGTAGATTGATATCGTCAACATTTAAACGAATGCGATGTGACGCACATCATAAATTGTACATTAAGCTTCATTACCATTTATTGATCTGCTCATTACCTCATCCTATTGTTAAAATTTTGAACTCGGATCTACCAACTATAGTATCTGGTGCGGAGTGGAATACCACTTGCAAACCTTTGTTTTGCAAACTTGGAATTTTAACCTTACCTTGCACGTATATTCTAGAAATTTTAAAATTTGTATGGAGCAACATCAATCTATATGATCTAAACGGTTCAAGCCATTCGTACAACACAAGAAATCGCTCTCAGCTCCGTGTTGAAAAACATCGTCTTAGTCTTTTTGAAGCAAGCATTCACTATTCCGGTATAAATATATACAATAGTCTCCCGGAAGAAATAAAAGCTTTAAAGGTTCAAAAATCATTTATAAAGAGTTGTAAATCTTTGTTAATGAATGGAGCGTATTATTCACTCAAAGAGTTCGTAGATAGGAAGGACTAAAACAGTTTGCTGGTGTCCTATCAAATTCTTCTATTATTTTACAACTATACTCTACTAGAATTTAACTGCTGACTTATTTTCTTTTTCATGTTCGACGGGAACCTACGCACGATCTTCTGCTGCCTTCTCCGTCGACTGAAAATTGAAGATTGAATTTTATCTTTCCTTTCTTGTCAATTCTTAGTTGTAAAATTTTGTATATTTCTTGTAATATTATATTTGACGTATCCTATTTCCTCAACCGAGGGATAATGGATTGAATAATAATAATATGAACAACACTTCTGTTGCAACATTGGCGGATGATACAGTCTTATTATCTGTAAGTGCTTACCCGATAGTTGCAACACAAAACCTGCAAAACCACTTGGACCTATTACTTAACTGGACCAAGAAATGGAAAATCAAGATAAACGAGTTACATTCATCACAAGACGAATAGTGTGCCCTCCGGTCTACTTAAAGAACTTTCAAATTCCAATAAAGAACGAAGGAAAGTATTTGGACAAAATTTTAATATACAAATGCATCATTAAGCTCATATGGACTTACTGCATTGAATCGTGGGGATGCACGAAGCCATCGAATCAAAAGATTATTCAAAGGATACAGTCAAAAATAATCCGCACAATCACCAACGCACCATCGTTAGTTTCAAACTCCAACCTACACAACGATCTCAATATTATCACTCAGAAAATCAAAAGACTAACGTCACAATACTTTGAACGAATAGAAATACACCAAAATAGGCTACTAACCGAAATAATCTACCCTTCCTGAAAAACAGAGAAGACTTGGAAGATCGTGGCCTACAGATTTGATTCAGGAGAAGCAAGACAGAAGCTAGTCAAAGAAAATAGACCATTGAACTTCTACGGAATCGTATTGTGGCCACTGCAGAAACCAAAAAAAATTCTTGTATCGGTTACAATATTATTCAAATAATAAATAATGCTAACCTAAATCTATATTTTATACGATATGCAGTAGACCACTTCCCCGTATTTATAGTGGTGGTATGTCGGAGCTCACTACAACACGAACATTTGTTACGGCAAATTGGCAGTGTAAAAGTTTTTCTGTAAACACTGACGCACGGAAACGTAATACGCTCAGTTCTGGATACGTTCTATGTCAAAGAATTGCCTCTAAAAGTTTAGGGATGATAAATACAGAGGGTAGTAAGAAGAGATTTTCACGGTTTGTATATCCCGTTACTAAAAATTTAATGAATACTTTAAAAAATTGGTAGTAGAATCTCTCCGATGGCGCACCATGCTGTTTCTCACGACCTATACATACTATGGGAGAGCGTTCTAAATTGTGTCACTGGATGGCCATTTTGGATAATTTTGTATATAAAAGAAGCCTATAAACTCGTGGAGTCAGTAGCGCACTCCTGTACCAAGTTTTCGAAACAATAGTGAACAATGAGTGAGCCATATGTAACGTTTGAAACAGATAGTATATAAAATTATGCTGTTTTATTTTAACCCTAGTTATTATATATATAAATATATATGCATGTAGTGGTCATTTACATGTAAATTGGGGGCGTTGGAAATTTAATCACTTGGGGTTTGTTTGGAGACGCGTCGTGTGTGCCGAGGTAATGGAATGTAAACGAGTAGCCGTGGCTTTATACGGGAACCGGGGCTGACAACCCCTGTGACGGGGTGACCTACCCCTCACATATGCAGGGACACGAGCCAGATTCAAAGCACTCTCGAGGTCCTCGGTCCTCAGTCCTTCGTCCCTTCACGTTCTTATGTGAACCCCAATATGATAATCATATAGTGAATCGTCAAAGAATTTCTTCTCCGTATAGATTTATTTCCATTAGTGGAACATGTGTTCGTATTAGTATGTAATCATATTCCACTGTTTCCATAGAGGAGCATAACTTGAAAGGTGTGGAATGAGTCAGAGATTGTACATAATTTATGATTGCTGAGTTACCATTAACTGTAAGTTTTTATTGGTATTTTTATGATTATTTTAATGCTTACGTCATACAGAGAATCAAGTCATACAAATTGTACATGATACATAATGTTAAAATTGTATATATCTTATACTAATAAATTAGTGTCTTAACAGTTTATTGTCTATACTAAGATACATTCCATAAATTCTTCAATATCTGGAGTGGATAAGTAAACAGTTATTTATTTCATGTTTGAATTTATTATTAATTATTCAATGGTTACTGGAAATTTAATAAATATGCTAATAACATTATAATGTACACCGTTTTGTGTCATAATTAGAGATTCCTTTCCTTGTGTAAATTATTTTTATACCTCATATCAAAGCTATACACATTTGAGCTTAATGTTTGAATATACTGATAACTAAGAGTGAGTATTCCCATTTTCTTGAAGACCATCTTGAAAGATGTTTCTGGTGATGTCTGACACAATATTCTGACAACCTTTTCTTTGTGTTTCCTTGATGAAAGTATGATAATTAAAATAAAATTAAAAAAACTTTGAGGTCACTAGAATTTTTATTGGTGCCGAAAGCTAACAATAAAAAAATTTAGTAAGCCTTGTCGAAAAGGTTTCTTATTTCAGTTATCAACTGTCAACATTTAACGGTCAAACAATCCTATAGAGTGAAAGTATGCAAAATGAACGTTTGGATCTCTGAAACTTGACAACATCCTAATAGAAATTGTTGCCGTGCTCAGTTATTTCAAGGAGAATATGAATATGGTCCGTCCATTTTAATTTATTTTCCACAGATATACACAGAACTTTGTGCATTATACTTCACTTATTCCGCAACTATTTGTTGCTTGTGTTTACGAGTTCAATTTAACAAATTTTGTCTGAAACTGCATGAAATGAGATTTATCACGATTGACAAGCCACTAACTGAAAACCAGCGAAGCAACTGGGAAATTTATCGTTGCCAGCATGTTACAGACTATTTTTCTTACTCGTTTTGAAAATTCTGGTTTCCCCTGCAAAGAGTATAGTCTTAGAGGAAGAACTTATAGCTGTAAGTAATTCATTTATATCGATTAGGAAAATCAACGGACCGAAAACGGAAATCTGAAGAACCCCAGTCCTTATTTGTCCCCAGTCTGAGTGAAAAAGTTGTGCAGAAGAATGTGTTATTCAATTTAACAATTCGTGAACTGAGGGCTAGGTAAGAAGAGAGCCAAGTACGTCAAATTACAGTTATTCCGTTAGATTCATACGTGTGGTATAATTTATAACAGTAAATAAGAAAATACAGAGATGAAAAAATTCACACAGATTAAAATAAAACGAACGATATCTTACTCCAACCAATTTCTAAATAAAAATATTCCAACTTGTTTTCTGTTATAAATCGTATACCGGCCATAGATTTTCCTTTACAGATCCCAACTGATTAGATAAACTTAGATCTAAATCAGTAGTGTAAAAATTAAACAAAGTGGCAATATAATTAATAAATATATGAGTAAAATTACTTAAAAACACTAAGGTTACAAGGCTGATAATCCTGGAGTTTTGTATGTTATAGACAAATTTGGCCATGGCGGCGTTTCTCATACTTGCAGTCGGCAACTGTGTAAAATTTAAGCCACCCGTCAACCACAGCCCTAGTTGTACCTAAACATAACGAGTGACGCATTTGGAAACCTTGTTTCACGAAGACATCCGCTCCGTTATTCGCCTTCTATGGGCGAAGTAAGTAACCGCGGCTAGTGTAGGTGTACGGAGAGACTTCGTTCATGACAACGCGCGACCTCATACAGTCCAGAAGAGCACCACGCAAAATACCAGCTCATATCTCGCACCACTTTTACCTTTATCCACATTTGAAGGAGCACCTAGAAGTCCGACAATTCGTTCCAGAAGAGGCTGAGCACATATGGGTTATTTACCAGGAGGGAATTTACAAACTCACCCAACATAGCGGCAAGTGTCCAAATAAATGTTTCAAAACATAATGTAAAGGTGGTATTTAGAGATCTTGTTTACTTATTTTTAAAGAAAATAATGGGTTAGAAATGAATTATCACCGTGGTAGCTTTATTAGATGATGTGCCACTATGAAAGTTATATTTTGAAAAATCCGGAAGTCTTAAATTGGTCTTTCCATTACGGCTGTCATCTCGCATCACTTTACATATACAACTATACCTACTCAACTCCTCTTAACATCATTTCTTCTCAACAACTTAACTAGCAGACGCAATCTTCGACACTCTGAAATTTCTGCAACAAATTCAGTTTCCATCCCTCTTTCCCTTCTATCAGGTATTGTCGTTTAAGAATCTTTCCTCCTTCCCGTTGGTTATTGACGCTGATTTCCGCCGCCTAGAATCTGGTTAACGTCGTCGTGTTTAGCCTTAAAAGGCATAGATTTGGAGACAGAAAGCTACTGACTTTTCGCGTCCTTCTGGGCAGGTCGAATCAAGATTTTTACCAGAGAATTTATTACAAAATAGATGGCCACAGATCATGCATTCTACATTAGCTTGTTAATATTAGCGTATATAGAAAATTATTACAATCGCAAATTAACCTCTATAAAATTACAAGTTATAGGTGAAAGTTGTCCTGAGTTCAAAAGTATAAAGGAACAATAAATTTTTGAGAATTTAACAACGAAGATACAAAGGTGGTTTTAAGAATTTGAAAATGAATTCAAATAAAAACAAGGGTGTTCCGGCTATTTATTTGAGAGAAGGAAAGATTTTGAAATTTTAAGAAATTAATTAATATTAAAATATCGAGAAAGAATTCTTATAGAAATATTTGCTATTTACCTGACAGTAATGAAGATTAGTTTTATTTTCTAATATCGAACAACATCGGGATAGATACTAGCTTCCTGGGTTTTAGTGTTCTCTTTTCAATGTTTTTAACTTGCCAAATTAATAATGTTTTTCTGTTAACTAATTGACTTAGTCTGGTTTTTATATACTTTTTTGGCACGTTTAATGGTGTGAAAACTTACACTTATTCTTTACGCACTGGAAATTAAGAGAAACAAACAAGTTGACATCAAAAATTGCTACTTCAGAAATAGGTTTCACAGAAACATTTTCAGTTACATGATATAATTATATTGTCATATAATTGAAACTACAAATCCATAATGTCATTTGTTTTTCATATTGTACCTGTTGTCCCTTTACATGCAGTTTTAGTGAAATTCTAAGTCATCATTTTTTGTAATTTGTACACTCGACTTCAAAAATAGAGGATTTTGACTGTTGATCATAACCATGTCCAGATGATAAGTCGTTATAATTTTTTCCTCGTTCCAAATACTTTCGTGCGAATGTTATTGAAGTTTACAAAACCTGGACAAAGATTTTCTCACTAGGTGTTCTCGGTCTGTTATATATGCTCTATATTTTATATGAATGAGATTTAGCTTTCCACCTCACTGTTTCCGGATCTGTGATGCGTGGGATTAGAGGCCCTGTACATGTGTGTTGGTGCGTGTGAGGTTGTTTCTGAGTGAGACAGAGACCGCGCTAGTCCTAGAATCAGATCTCTTGGTGGTTGACAATATCTACGCCGGCCATTGTCGCTGGAGACAATGCTCCCGCACTGCTATCTGGCGTGCCCAGTTCAGACCTCGGCCACAAAAGCAGCTGTCGTCACCACCGGTTCCCAGCGATACAGATTGCAGGTTGGCAACAGACAATGGCGCTTCCATATTTCGTGAGGGGGCGGGGGGGATTAAACAGATCGCCCTGGAAATGCCCAGCAAAATAAAATAGATTATATCACAGAGCGACATGCATTTATTTTCTCCTGTTGGTGGCCTTTTAAAAATTTGTTTATAAATTGCTTGACTGGTCGCAGGCGTGTTAGATAGATTCACTGCACAATCGCCCTGTGGCATATAGTATAATTTATTCCACTCCGATGTTCGTAAAGGCTTTGTGTCAACAGCGAATGACTAGATTTTTAAGTAGTTTGCTGTAGCACATTTAAACAAGCTGAATAGACTAGTAGCCACAAATAAAATATAAATTTAGCCTGCCGAGGAATTAGATTATATTTATTTTTAGTTAGTATTGGAATCGTACTGTAAGAAGGCCTATGTAAACTAATTGGGTATTTCTGTTTTGTCATTTTATTTTAATTTATATAATTTACTTCAATTCCCAAATTTCTGACCTCCAGAACTTGAGTCTTGAGTGAGTCATTTCCCTTCAGGAATGAGTTGCCATGGCAAATCCCCATTCATCAGCGCCATGTGAAGTATAATATTCCGCCGCTCACCAGCCTTAGGGTTGTAAATTTTTTCAAAGTTCAAATCTCGGCTGCCACAATATTGGCATGTACCAGGATATTCCACAGGAATGTTTTTAGAACGTGAAATATCACATTCTGGAAGAATGCCCTATATTAAAAGTTGTGGAGGGGAGATTATATTTTACTAATTTTTAGATTTGAAAGGGACAACTGTACTTACCGGGGTTTCGAGATAGGTACAGGTGGATAAGAGAATCATATTATCTAAGGACGTGATAGATGAGTTCTGTAGAAGACGAGGATTGATACTGGAGGCCTTAGCAGATCAGGAAATAAACTGCTTTCCAAGAAAGGAGTTGAGAATCCGCACAATAATTCATTCAAAGTGTACCATCGATAATCGACCATCATGGACAGAGGCTTAACGTTGCCGATTCTGCGTCAAATAACTGTACTTGCCCATCGATATATCGATCAAAGCCGTCAGTTATAGTTCCGCACTAGTCTTCGCCAACAATGCTTATTTATTAACATTATGACAAAGATTTTTGCCTACCAATCCCTTATAAAATAAGTAATTTGCATTTCCCCGTTATGTATTATCAATTAATTATATTTCTGTTGACAAAGAAAGAAGATATGATTATTTGTTGTTCATTAAATTATAAAAGTTTAAAAAAGTTGTTATTTAACTCTGCCCTACTCTATTTTATCTAAGTAAGTTCAAATATTTTCAAACCTAATAAACGTTACAGAATAAGCAAATGCGTGAATACAAATGTATAAAAAAATAAAAGCAACAGTGTTTTGCCATTAGGTACAACAGTTAAATATTCAAAATATCAAACAATATTATTTTAACTACGTAACACAAAAAAATATTATTTTTCTGTCATAAATTTGAGTAAAAACAAAATATTATCAGCAACTCAATATTTCCAAAAAATACAATAATTGAATTATAAATATTATTTTTCATATGAACACCAAAAATTTGTATAACAGAATTTGAAAACAATTTTAATAAAACCGTTCAGTCTGACCACAGCCTGAAGAGGGAACAAAGAAGTACCGAAACAAATGAGCTGTTAAGTAAAAATCTTAAACAAAACAAAATTGACTGTGAGCGGTTTTGGTTTGGTTACAGGCCACACGGGGGTGATCATGAAGCAGGCAAGTCCCCTTTAGGAAGATAATTGAAAAGGAGGACGTAGAAGGTGGAACAAGGTAGCCTAGAAATCTGCATCAGTAGCTCGGGCATTTGGTACTACTCTCACGCCCTTCTGATGATGGTAAACTGGATTGCTGTGAGAGCGCAACAAACCCGCGTCAATACCTCGATCAGTATTGAGGGGCAGCTGGCCGTCTCGTCCAATGGGATCAGTAAAACATATTTTATTTTATGGCGAATGTCTGTTACCACCGTACATACACTACTCAAGGTCGTCTCAGCTTATGGGAGACTTAATTTAAAAACCTTGACCTTGGGCCATGAGGGGTGGGGAACGCAGAAGGAGGAAGTCAGCCCTGACGGACTTGCCAGAACTCATCTAGATACTCTTATCTCCCTTTTACCTGCCTGAGTCTGTAGGTGTGTCGCACTCAAGACATGCATATATTTGTTAATTTTTTACGTATTTAAATTACATTGCTACTTAAATAAAACGTTCATTAAATTTACAAATTTTTCGCGCTGAACAAACCAAATAAATGGATCAACTGTCTTATTCTTATAAATGATATTCATTTTTTATATATAATAAAGCTCAAATACCGTACGTGTGTTTGTTCCGCATACAAAACTGAACGCGTGGAGCAGTTTTAACCAAATTTTGCATACATGTTATTTGCGACTAACTGAAACAATTAAACTATTTAATAAAAATATCATTAATAAAACTGTGAAATATAAATTATGTCTTATGATATCGCGTGCGTATTACGATCAACCAACGCCCTACCGATTTAATGGTGGGTTGGCGTCAGAAGATTGGACAGAAAAGATAGATAAGTAGGGAAACTAAGGATCTATGACTATAATAGAACTTTAAGGGAAGTTGGCTGGCTTATGAACCGTCCATAATTTTTCTAAAATAAAGATTTATTCAGACGAAGAAGATTAACAGTAGAACTGTAAGTGTGAAGCCAGAAGCTAGCTATAAAACATGTCTCCAACTGACACCAATGATGAAGCTGTGTTTCAGAGCACCGAGTTCGAAAAATGTTGGCTAAGTACTCTCATCCATTCTCCTTCTGGACAAATTAAATGTAGACTTGTATCTTAGGTCCGCCAACCACGCGAAAGAGTCAGAAAATTTCCTCATCACGACTTTCTAATGTGCAAAAAATTATAATAGGTTTTACAGTACATATCTCCTTACATCTCAACGGTCACCCGAATATGATAACAGACCGATAAATATATTTTAAGAAAGTTAAAACGGAATATGGAAAATAATCAAACTGCAAGGAGAAAAAATAAAAATCCCACGCTTTGCCGACGATATTGTAGTATTAGAGGAGTCAGAAGAAGACTTAGAAACCATAATGGCATGAACGTGGTCATGGAGAAAGAGTTCAATATGAGGATTGGGAAGGGATATTTTGAAGGAAGTTAAGGAATTCTGCAACTTGAGAAGCGTAATAACTAGGGATAGTAGAAGTATAGTATGCATAAAGATTAGGATAGCACAGGTAAGGAAGGCTTTCGCAAAATAGAGGAATTTAATTACGGGTAATGTAATTGTGAATATTAGGAAATCGTTGCTATTACTCCGTTGTTCATTTCAAAGACTGTGACTAGTTTATCCACACTTAAATTGGATACACTCGACACATGAGAGACCCTTTAAAGTCATTAAACGCTGAGTTGTGATGACTTATATATAAGCATTCTTCTAGGATCTGATTCTTTGACCAAAACGATAGAAATTCGGTCAAGGGTCAGTGAAATTAGTTGACATCATGAGATGAAGGAAAGTAGGTCAATCTGTTGCCGTTGTACAGGAGCAGTATATTTAATTCGGTTTTCGTTCCTGCTGTGTGCCGCATTCCCAATTTAATTAAAATGCGAACGTGACACGCACTTTTATGGCGCGTGACGCAAATACGAGAGGGGAAAATCAGCTGTGGCGTTGTTCGTGCGGAGCAGTGGAATGCGTGATCATGTATCTATGCAAGGATTCGCGTCACGTGGCTGGAAGAGATTGCGTGGCCAGAGGTACGGTAATTCGTGCATTAGAGGGACGCACACTGAAAATATTATTCGCTAATCCCTCAGTTTTATGTTCTATGTCTGAGTTCTTTGCTGACCTTTCAGCAGTTCTCTGGTACAATTTAGAAGTAAACTCATTGCGGGGCTAAGTTCACTACACCAATCAGATCCTTATTATATTTAATTCACAACTTTTTCTCGTCACCAAATCTTACACAAGAAAACTAGAACCATCAGTTGAATGACTTTGTGGGATACTTTGTGGATATGTATATAATTCTGACGTATAATTATTACTGGTTAATAACTCGAGCACATGACTATCGTCAACTCGTATTCAAACGCCGCTTTTAGTCGCTGTTTCAGGAAAGGCTCTGCACGCGTCACGGGACGAGGAGAAACTAACACTCTACAGTCAATCGATTGACTCAAGTATCATTGACCATCTAGGATCCCGTTCCTCGCGATTGATGGGAAGATTGATTTACGTAATTGAAAGAAGAGGTTACGTTGACCGTCTAGGACGGTTTTGATCAAATTTTATTTGTCATGTGCTCTGAAAAAATTATGAAGGACTTTATTTAAATTTTGTTAAAAGACTTGTTGTTGTTGTGGTATTCAGTCCTAAGACTGGTCTGATGCAACCCTCCATGCTAAACCATCTAGAGCATCTTATAACTAACACAACCCACATTCTCCCTAATCTGATTAGCGTATTCCATCCTTGGCCTCTTCTGTTCTATCCACGCACGCTTCCCTCTAATGCTAATTTTACAATCTATCCCTTCTGTTAGTCAACGTCCTCCATATTGTTCGCTTTTCCCCTATTCTGTTTAGAACTTCCTCGTTTCTGATTCTATCCACCCATCTGATTTTCAGCAATCGCCTATAACCCCACATTTAAAAGGCTTCTATCCTGTTCCTTTCCCCTACTCCTATCGTCCCATATAACGCCACGCTCCATACGAACATTTTTAGAAAGTTTCCTAATATTCACACTTATATTACCCGTATGTAAATTCCTCTTTTTAGCGAAACCTTCCTTGCCTGTGTTATCCTACTCTTTATGACTACTATACTTCTACGATCTCTAGTTATTACGCTTCCTAAGTAGCAGAATTCCTTAACTTCCGTCAAAATGTTCCTTCCCAATCTAACACCCTTTGTTATTCCACTGTTTCCCATACTACACTCCATTATCTTGGTCTTCCCTCTATTAATCTTCATATTGAACTCTTTCTCCGGGACTACGTTCATGCCATTTATCATGGTTTCCAAGTCTTCGTCTGACTCCCCTAATACTACAAGATCGTCGGCAAAGCGTAAGGTTTTAATTTATTCTCCTTTCAGTATGATTCCTTCTCCATATTCCGTTTTAACTTTCTTCATTATATATATATATATATATACGTTAAACAGCATTGGCGACAGACTGCATCCTTGCCTAACACATTTCTTGATTATGGCTTTCTTTTCTTGATCTTCTATTCTAATTACTGCTGCCTGTCTTCTGTTGAGGTCATGTATTAGCCTCTTTTCTCGATATTTTATTCCCGTACTCTTCAAAATCTTTAATAGTGTGTTCCAGTTCACATTATCAAACGCTTTTTCTAAATCTACAATAGCCATGAACGTAGGCCGGTTTTTTCGTATCCCGTCTCCTAAACTTAACCGCAAAGTCAATATAGCTTCTCTTGTCCCTATGTTCTTCCTAAAACCAAACTGACCCTCTCCTAACTCGCATTATATTTGACGTTCCATTCTCCTATATACTATTTTCGTTAATATTTTGCATGCTTGGGATACTAAACTAATTGGCTGTGCTGTTCGCATCTATCAGCCCCAGCCTTTTTCGGTATATGATGATAATTTTTCTCTATGTTTATCCGTCACATTAATAATCAAACCTACCCTTTAATATTGATTTAAAATTTATCCAGCAGAACTTTCGTCATTGCCATAGTCATCTACAAAATTCAAATTTAAATGATTGGAAACATAACAATATTTTTTATGGAATTTGTTTAAAATTATAACTATACAAAAAACAAATTTGGTTTTTTCCTGATTTAATGTTAAAAGTGTTGTAAATACCCTAATGTAATTTAGAATACTTACATATATATAATATCTAAATTTCTTCACGGATTGCATATAATTCCAGACTGTGCTGGCTTACACGGAGCATTTATCGAACTTCGGAATTTCAGAAGTTCAATAATTATTTTTCTCATGTTCTAACCAAGCACAATTGGCAACATACAACCAGGAGTTGTCGAAAATTTACATTATGGAGGACTTCCCGCAAGCTTCCAATACCGAAACGCATTACTAGCGTGTTGATAGATTTGTATCGGGATTACTAGAGCAGTGTAAATGTAAAAACAAAGACTACTTCATTAGAAATAAAATAAAAGTTTCTTAAAAGTGTTTGAACCCATCATTTTAAAAATTTACGTCATTGTAAAATTATTTACCAAACTTTTTTCAGCTGCGTTCACTTTTCCATTGTTTATGAATTTAGATTTATTGTAATGTACATATTTTGCCTTCTTTATTGTCTTACATTTAATTTTATTTCTTATATTCTGTTTTTATTGATAAGCGTGTAATGTAATTGAACATGAAAATACATACCTGAATACTATAGTTTCAATGGCTCGATAATAACTGAGCAAGTTTCAAATATGATGATTCCCAGGGTTTGAGGAGCAATGGCACACACGAATCTCAGGTCATCCTAATCTGTTCCAGAAGCTAGGTGCCTCAGAAAAAAAGATTGAGGGATTGATTGAAGGGCTAAGAGATGGGCAACCATTTCTTTAATGGTGGGCCACGGCCAAAACAAAACGAATTGATAGTAGAAGTATTTATTTGAAAAGGGAAGGTGTGGATATGTAAGTGTTGGTATTATAATATAATAATAGTGTTACAACTCTAACTAATGAGAAACTTGGGCTTGCCTTTCCTTTGCAAGAAGTTCAGTATTTGGTGAAAGTGATGTTGCTACGCGTAAGGAGCTTTCCAAATTAGTATCGATAATTAACAATGCGTACTGTCGAAGAGAGACTTTTTTACATATAAAATTAATTAGACTTGGATGGTTATATTAAAAACATGTCGTCGATACGTTGTCGTCTGTTGCTGTAGTAATATGCAACAGAGAAATTTAGTGACGGGCTGGACAAATCTTGCACGACGGCCGGATGTGGCCCGCGGGCCGGGGATTGCCCACCGTTGGTCTAGGGTCGTCTACTTTAAAAGATGTTTGACCTGAGCCACATACTGTGAACGGACAATAGAGAAAGGGTGCTTTTGTTTCCCGGAATGTAATACCACCACGCCTTTTGTATATATTAATGTATTTGAACACCAACTTACACTTTCAGTCTTCTACTTTACTAGAGACGTTTTGGTGTATGTCTTCCCTGCTATTTTCAATACATAGATGAACAAAATTTGCTATCCATGACCTCAATATTTTTGAGCACCGAAACTCATATTTGTACCCGCGTCTATATAAATAAAAATGAATGTATTTTTGTCTCTTATTCGCTCCTATCCCATCTTCCGATTGTATGACATTTTGGTGAGTTGTAGTGGTCGGCCAAGATGAGGTTTCTATCTTTCGAGGATTTAGGTCCCTTCCTCCACCTTTTTCAGTCCAAAGAAAGATCCCCGGCTTAAAAGTGTTGTAAAAAGTATGAACAGATAATGCCAAATTAGCCGCGAAGGTTTACGAATTAGTTCAAACAGTACCGAGTCGTTTCAGCAAATAGTTATGTTATATACTTGAGGAAAAAAAATGAACACTTTACGCCTTATCACTTATGCAAGCACAAATATTTTTCACCCACTTATTGTACCAGAAACATACATGAATCCCATTTTCACCGGGATTATTCTTCACTTTATTAAAATACGAGGAGCTTTCTGCTCTGTTAATGTGCAAGCTGTATTTTGTCCTCCCCGTAAGGTACCAGAATTATTCTTAAGTCCCCTTTGGTACAGCGACGGGTTTTGCTTCTTTAATGTATCGCGTGTATCTCTTACGGTTCCTGGAGAATTGTTAACTCCTGTAAAGTACCTGCAATAATTTTTATTGTATTAATGCAACGAGAATTTTTAGTCTTAAGATACCGTGCTAATTTTCTATACCAGGAGAATTATTGACTCGGTTAACCTACCGCCGGTCATCATTCAGGGAAAGTAGAAGCTAGCTCCAAATTTACATTAGGTCGAGGTGTGCACAACCAGGGGTTAATGGTCCAAAAAAGTAACGGTCTTGATGCCAGTTAAATCACGCGTTGACCAAGAAATTTGTGTAGTAATAATTCATTTTCCGTGGTAATATAAATAATTATCCAGGCAACGCCAGGCACCGAGCTTGTATTGTAATGTATGTAAATGTGAATTACGAACGCTTACAGCGCTGAAAACTTTTTATTTGCCCGCTTCCATGAAGTAATTTTTAGACAAATTTGGGAACTAATTCGAGGGCCAGTACGAGCAAGATGAAACTGCATATATTTAAATGTTTTATCGCTGTACGATATTCGTTTTCGTCCATTTCTACAAATTGTGCAACATTGCTGCTAACAAACATTTGTGCGATTCCTCGGCAAGAATGATACCTACTAATATTCAAATCACTTATGATTTATTTAGTAGTATTTTACCTATCATCTATTACTAGATTTAGTGTTTTATTAGGTTTCGACAGTTATTCGCTATCAAATAATGGTCACTATATTGAGAGTGACTGGCGTGAGTGTGTGTGAGTATTGCATTATAAAATGAGGCGCGTGTTGCCAACTGTTGCCAGCTAACCACCCTGTCTGTAAATATCGACTGGCACCGCATCTGCGCCACGACTTCATTCGCATGCCGACGAATACACGCACCACATGGGCTGACAAGTGCACACCCACTCACCCGCCAAGTCGACAAAAAATAGGTAAAGCCAAGGGACGAATACAAACACAGTAATATGTAGTCCGTCGTATCCTAAATGCAGTTGCCGGCACTATATCAGGATTGATGTAACGTGTGCATAACCTCCAAACGGACGCATCTTCTATAATTTGTGTCATAAAAATATAATTTTAAATACGGGTTAGAGTATTTTTTTTTCTCCTTGGCTCTACAGCCCATTCAGGGCCTGGGCCTACCGAGTCGACTGCGGACTGTCATCTTGCATGACACATTCCGAATCTGGAGTGACACGTGGTCATCGAATCGACCCTCCAACAGTCTTAATCCCGGTTTTCTCGACCATGACGACACAAACATCCAAGCCCATGCCAGATTCGAACTCGGGACCTCTGGGTTGTGAGGCAGCAACGCTAGCCACTACACCACAGGACGTCGGCTTAGAGTATTAATATTGCTTAATAATTTCAATGCTAGACAAACCGGAATCAGTGCGCGTCATTTTAGAGCCAGAAGCCAGCGCACAGCTGAAATGGACAAGCGGAAATTCCACGGATCAACGAAAACCACTGAACAGAGACAGAGATTTCTCATGTAAACAGGATCTTCGCCAGAAATGAGCATTTACCCATAACGCTACCATATAGGTTTTAGCTATTGTCTCTATAAGTTTTGATAGAAGTCAACAAAAAGGTGTACCACGAAAGCAACGACATATATTAAATATCTTTAATGCTGATTTACCTTTATTTAAACATGAAGTTAGATTAAGACAAAATGTCAGTAGTTCTTGGCGCAGAAACCAAATAATTAAGAAATGAATAGCTATGGGAGACAAAGAAGAAATGAGGGTCAGATAGTTCATATAAGACGAATAGACAGGTGGAACATCAGCATTGGGGAAAAAAAATTTAATCAGGACAATATGTTGAATTCAACCGTAATGAAAAAGCTTATTGAAGTAAGTTGCGATGATTCTGTAGTGAGTTTTTAGTAACCTTTCAAATATTCTTTAGCATAGGTAGCAAGTGGATCTGTGATTAATATTTTGGCAACAATTTCAACTTTATTGAAATCCTACGTTACATTGCAGTTATAAAAGAACTAATTTACGTACGTATACTGAAAAAGGGAAAACTTCATTTTGTGATTTATAAATATTTTACTATATAAACCATTATCACGACGTTTATTCCGACGAAAAATAGAAATGGTTGAGTGATTTCGGAAATTTTGTGTCCTACAATACAATACCTAAGGAGAACGTTGCCAAGGAATAATACTGATCGACCAACAGCAACGGCTTTAGCGTACCAGTTTTGTCCTATAGTGGAAGAAGTTTTGGAAGGAAGCCCAGTGTGGGAAACGCACCCGAATTTTAGGACTCATAAGTCTGGAGAATGATCGGAGACGTAACTGAGGGCCTGGAGAACCAGTCGCCTACGCCGTTTTTACAGATCCTGAACCTGTTGGTCATCGGTTACATCGGGTCGTCTTGCAGAGGCCTTCAAAGTGTGTTCATCGCTTCCCCATTATTGCCTTGTGATGAGTTTACGACACTTCTGTGAGATATTCTTTCAGAGAAATGACTAGCATTTCTCATCTAGGGCATGCTTAACTGAATAAATGTTGACCAAACTTATATAAGAAGAATTTTTTTTAATTAGAAGACTAGATTTAAAGTATCATGATTGAGAGTGCAAAATTAAAAAGAAAATGTTAACAATGCGTTACAAATTTGAGGGTTAGCAATGGTTGTAAGCTGTATATGTGGTAAATTAAATTGTTTTAAAAATATTTACGTGTTTTGATTATTAAATATCTGCTCCCTTCCCTCTAGGGAAAGGCGTTTATCAGCTTCATCCTAAGATCGCGCGGATCGTGTGATTTCAAAGATTATCACATTTATAGATAGCAAAAAACAGAGGAATAACAAAGAGTGTTAGATTGAGAAGGGATATTTTGAAGGAAGTTAAGGAATTCCGCACCATAATAATTAGGGATGGTAGAAGTGAAATAGGCAAGGAAGGCTTTCGCAAAAAAGAGAAATTTACTTACGGGTAAGTGTGAATATTAGGAAATCTTTACTAAAAATGTTCGTATGTAGTGTGGCGCTACATGGGTGCGAAACGTCAGGAGCTGAAGAAAGAAAAACAATAAAAGTATTTGAAATGTGATGCTGTAGAAGAATTCTGAAAATCATATGGGTGGATAGACTCACAAACGAGGAAGTTCTAAGCAGAATAGGGGAAAGAGAACAATTGGAAGAACTTTGACCAAGAGAAATCCTAGATTAATAGGCCACGTTTTGAGACAGGAGGGTCTGCAAAAATAGTACTGGGGGGAAGTGTGTTGGATAAGAACAGAAGAGGGAGGACAAGAATGGAATGCGCTAAGCTGATTAGGGAGAAATTAGATGTGGCATTTACGCGAAAATGAAAAGGCTTGCGCAAGATAGGTTAGAATGGAGGGTTGCATTAGACCCATCTTATGACTGAATACCACAACAACAACCATAACCATTGAAAACTATTTGGATTCGGACCAAACCAGAAACCCTGTGAAAACATAGTTAACCCTTTTTTATATCTTCTGTATGACAACTGACCCTATGCAATTAATTAGGGATTCTTAGACAGATATCTTAAATAGAATATCTGATGTTGTTAGTCTTAATTGATTGAAATGGTGGATTCATAATCGTCCAACTCGGAACGTGTCTTTGCAACCATACATATTTACAATATTTTTAGAAATTCCTAAGCATTTTAATGAAATTTTAAATTTTTTATACCTGATATTAGAAAGAGGCCTTTTAAATAACCACTCTAGTCCAACCCCAATATGAAAGGGATAGTGGTCTACATAGTGATTACCTAATATCTCCTCTCACTTCCAAAGAAAATAAAAATAAATTAATGAGTTAAATCAACCTCTTTGTTTTTAATAATTTAAATACTGAAGATAACAACGTTTCGTCTCTCATGTACAGCTAAATTTTGACCCGAAGAAGTCTCAAATGAGAGCTAAACGTTGTAATATTTAAATTATGAAAAAGCTGATAAAGAGGCTGATTTAACTCATTTATTGTATATTGAATTGTCAGATAAAATATTAAAATAAATTAATTTCTGATTATAATACATCATGTATAACTTATATATTATGCAATACAATTATTTGTTCCCAATTCTTGCCAAAAAAAAGTTCTATAAATGCTTAAATATTGATTTAGGAACGTGCACATTCTTAGGCATTACAAAATTTTATTTAACAAATTCGCAGCTGTTTCATAGCTAATCCAGTGGAAATATTTATCTCATTACATTTTAACAAAATGAATGATAAATTAAGTCGTACACATATTTAAAACTTTTAATTAGTAAATCCAAAGTTATAACTTTTATTTGAAACAGACTTCTGAACGAGTCTCACTCCCTTCTTGTAGCCTCAATAAATTTATGATATTAATTTTCGTCTGGTAGTTTATTATGACATTAATGAAGACACAGTGTGTAAATTATTCTAAATAATCCGTCCTAATCGTCTCAATAAAAATTAAAAATGCCTGTAGGGCTGTAGGTATGTAGATAAATGTAGGTCCAACGAAAGTGAAATATTCGTCAGTAATAAACTTAGTGTCGTGTGCCTGAGCCGTCGTAATTCTTCTGCACGTAGTTATTTACGGATTGATTTTCAAAAATCTGCTCACTGTTCACACTTGCTTATATATTATTAGTTGCATTCGTTTGCTACTAATTTTTGTGTATTAATAAAATTAATGCTGTATTTATCGCATTGGTGCTTGATAAATATTAATAGGGTTTCGCCGCAGGAGTGTAATGAGTTCGTGTTACAATTGGGGCAAACTACCCCTTGGCGGCCCTAAATTTCGGACTGTTTTAGCTCTAATCGTCGTAGTTGGTATTCCGTCTGACAGATGTTAACTAAGATCCGTATATCGACATTGTAAATGATTTAAGAATTCAAAGAATTTTGTGATGATAGAGACGGTCCTTGCTAGCAAACCAAGGAGACCCATCCTCATAAAGTGGTCGATCAAAATGTTAGTTAATTATGAAAAAAAACTGTTTTTACAGACTATTAGACATTTTAAAGTTATTAATATTTTTGTAGAACAGCCGCTATTAGGACAAAGGCAGGATAGGTGACAAGTTTTAAAATAAATATTAAATAAACGTTTGGAAAGTTGAACAAGCCAGTGGGTTGCGGTGAATTCTATCGGGGCTGAGGGTTACAAATATAAATCTCGACTCTAGAGGCAGGCATTTTTTTGAGCTGTACCTCCCATACAGACCATAGAGGCTAAAAATATATTGGATATCACATTTAGGCGCAAATCCCGGTTAATTCTACATAGATGCTCATAAAATCCCTCTCCTTCCTCTCCGTGCTAGTTGAAACATCGGAACTGACACAGTAGATTTAGATTTATTGTTTTTTCCATTAGTCCTCGATTGAGGAAATAGGATACGTCATACATTAAAAATTAAAAATGAACAAAATAAAGTACATAATTAAAGACAAATAATCTTAAAATAAATTAATAAAAGAAAATGTATATAGACAAAACTCAATATAAACACAACACGGACACACGATGTCACACACACAGTGGGAAACACAAACAAGCACACACTGAGGAACAAACGGTCCAGAGAATAGGAAGAACTGAAACGTTCGTTGTGATGATGTTCAGCACTCCAAAACGTACGGTTATTGGTGTATAGGCTGATTAAAATTAGTTATCCCTTGGATCTTGTTTCCCGTGAGGGCTAAGACTTTGAATCCACCTATGAGAAGGCTTAAAATGAAATGCAGGACAAGCAGCGTGGCCGAACAATTGCAGTATATTCCAATGTTTTAAGTGAGCTGTATACAAAGTTAAATTGGGACCTCGTATAGAGTACATCAGCTCGAATAAAACAAATTACTTATTTTAATCGCTCTACAGTTGACCTAAGGATTACACTTCGTGTCAAGAGTTTCGAAGTGATATGAAAGTTAATTTCTAAATATTCTTCAGTCTTTTCCTTTTCTGCAATCCTTTAAAACTCAGAGCAGTTTTCACTAGACTGATATCACACTGACGTGTCACAACGTATTCGGAATAATTTATCCCACTAATATAAAATTATACACCATTAATGCAGAAGGTCGATTCACCACGAAAATACTTTAGTGCAAATGTGTCTCCTGAAAAAGGGCAATACTTTATGTTTAAATTATACATCGCTGCAATTAATATCCAAATAGTTATTTTAAAATACTATACTGAACAATTTACTCGCGAAGACCGGGATTTAGACTGGCAGAGAATCGGCCATGTTTCATGATGTACTTATTGTTCCCTTTTAAATATAATAATTTAAGACCAGATATAAATCTGGATTGAGATACATTCCTGATGATTCATCTACCTGAAACACAATTTTATATTTGTGCAATGAGTTTTTTTTGTTCTTAAAATAAATTTCATTTGTGCCTAAATTAATTCGTTAGAATTAAATCTGCTGTCATATTGTAATATTCAAAATTCCCCTTAAGTTTATTTTTGTAATTTATAAATATTTTTGCATATAAATTGTAGGATTGCCGGTCATCGTGACTAAAAATGTTGAGTCTGGTAGTCGGCGCGTGTTACAACAGGAAGCACGATTGAATGACGATACAGTTTTGGCAAAGAAACCGTAGCAGGTCAACTTTGTGTCCTGCGGGGAACAGTACCAATGAACAATGCTGGTATCCGGCAGACAAGGTTGTAGTGTACCTAGTTTTGGAAATATTTGGAAACCCCTTCCGAAATGGTGGTAGTTTTTTAAGCATCGTGTGGAAAACGCTCTTGGTTTTTAGGACGAATAAGTTTGCGGAGCCAGCCGCCTCCGCCGATGTACTAAGGGCTCGAACTTGTGACCAATTTTTAAGGCGGGATGCCACTGTGGCCTTCATAGTGAAAGCCATCCGCTTCCCATTACCGAAGACTATCGAAAATACGGTAATCTCCAGACCTGAGACTTTCCGGACTTTCGAAAATACAGGATTTTTATGGCATATATTGAAAATAAAATTGTACAGTCTTTAACAATAAATTTCAGAATTAGGTAACAACACGAAAAAATTATTTTTAAAATTGTTCTTAGATAACGAAATAAAAATAATTTACTGTCGGAAATTAAACAGCGGAGATTTTCATTTAATATTCAAAATGCAATCTATAATTCATGCCAAAAACTGAAAGCTCCGGATTATTGACAGCCGGATTTTCAATAGCTTACTGTACTGTCGTGTGATAAATTCCCGACGAATCTGGAGGATTTTTATTTTTCATTCCAGTGACCCGCAGTCCTCATCAAAGACTTACTAAACTGAATAGATATTGTCCAAATTCATTATTAAAAGTCCGGAACTCTTTTTTGTTATTAGTTTTCTTATAATAACTTAGATTAACATTAGAATGTAGGATAGTGTGAATACCAATGCAAGAAACCCCCATTGAGGAGCCGCGTGGCCGTTGACTGTAAATTAATGCCAAGACCTCTGAAAGTTTCATGCTCGGCTCAAATACTCACGTGTCTTGGAAAACACTTATCAGTCCTGTTTGATATCTCGCGGGTCGTGTCAGTTTAAAGATGATTGTGCCTTTATTATCTGCAACTACCAAAATTCTGTGAACACTCTGGCTTCCGCACCATCATTCGGTAACAAAATGATCCGAGAGAGCAGAAAAGCATTCTCTTTCATATATTGACCCTACAACCCTGTTTAATTGTTGTTATATAACTTCTATTTTGACCCTACAGTTTTTTTATATCATGGAACGGCACTATTCTCCTCCAGTTTTCGTTCCCATGACGAGAACGTAAGTCCGTGACAATCAGGGAACTCTGATGCCATGAGTTCATAATGTGGTGACTTATGTCCCCTACATTGAATCGGTAAAGTAAAAATATTTTAGTTTAATATTCTACCGACTCGCGTACAGGACGAAAGCGAGAATTGCTAAGGTCACGTCGGGGTGAACCCTCGCAGATTATGGCACATTATTGCCTAGGATGATTGTTGAGCAGATGGAGCAGAGTCTGCCGGAGAGAGATAGAGGAGGAAGAGAGGTAGAAGAGGCAGAACAAGCAACATTTATAAAATTCAGTTTTCTCCACATATGGAGAAGAGATTCATTTGGTGGGAGTACAGAAAATAAAAAGATAACATTTAATGCGGATTTAATTTGAAGGAGAGGCGCTAGAGGATTTTAATCTGAAGAAGACGAAGTTAGACAGCAAAAAGCCGGCGTACGAATAGGAACGAAGAACGACGTCATCAGGCGTTAGCATCCGGTAACGGCATTTTTACCCGTTTTTTCCTTGAAAACCATTATCATTTGATTCGCAACTGTTTTTATTTCATTAATATCGTTTCCACCGCGTTCCCGAAAGCAGCCGTTTAGGAACTGCATACATTCTTTTTGCTCTACCGATATAGCCAAATTTATAATACATTTTATTCGTAAATTTATTTTACTGAAACTTTTAATTTGAGTTATATTATTCTTTCGTAGATAATTTTATAGTGTATTACCACAGTTTCGATCTTATTATCGTGATTAAATTAATTATATTAAAGTTAACTATTCTTTCTTTTATAATTTCCTTATTATTGTAAATATGTTTACGGTAAACAACAGTTAACGCCACAATAATATACCTTGTACATACAATTATGGAGAATATATATTATAAGATGTACATGTTAGCTCTTCCTTCAGGCTAGGAATAATTCAAGAGCATATTCAATCTAAATTTATATGTGGAGCACGCTGAATCATAGGGTATTAGTTCCTTGTACATCAATTCGTAATTATCAGGAATCCGTAAGAAATTCAAAAGAAAAACACATTTATAAAATCAAACAGAAAGGACAACGAAGACCAAGAAGATTATATTTCTAAACATTTAAGTTAGATTAACAAAGGATTCCAACATTTTCCTGCAAAGTTATATCATACAATTCCGATACAATCAGTATATTGGTTTAGTGATTTTCCTTGTTTGGGTTCTTCTCAAGTCTTGAGTAGAGTAATTTAACTACAAGATTCAAAAATAACGATAGTGATATGTTAGACATGTAGTGAAAGAGCAGTTATAAATGAAAATAGCGATCGATCAAGATTTGAGAACGTTTTATTTTTTTGCGAGCGAGTGCGTGGTTGCACAGTGAAGCTAGCAAAGACGTCTCTTGTTTCCTCGCAGCGCCGGGAAAGCGTCAGTGCTGTGGATGTCGGGTTTCCGACGCCCGCGGAGCTGCGGTGGCTGGTACGAAGGCGCGTCGGTCTTGAGCATCTTCCACGGCCGCGACGAGTCTAGACGCTCAGACGGCGGCGGCGAAGGCTCGTCGTCGGAGTCCACGTCCCAGCCGTCGCAGGGCCTCAGCAGCCCCAGCCGCAGGCCCGAATAATCCCTCGGCTTCTCCGGACGCTCGAAATCGCGCCACTCGTCGTCAGCTGCGATGCGACAAAACCATTTTCATCTATACTTATGTCTTTATAGATTTCCAAAAACCTAAAGAAATTTTGTTTACTAATAATTTAATAAACCTAATTTAACAGAGTTAGTAGAGGAAGTACTAATGAGTACCAAAATTGGAACCGAAGTAAATGGGTCATTCCTCACTCGACTATGTTAGATTCGGCTCAAAATTCGTAAGCATAAAGATTATATATTTAATGAACAATTTTAGATAGTAACGTGCAATATAAGGGAAAATAAAGTATTTTATTGAGAATCCTGTCAATTACCATCGCTAAGAAATCTTCACGAAACCCCATTTTATATACACATTATTTAATATTATGAATTTACATAATAAATACTAATAACATCAATTTTTCTGCTCGTTACCACTAACTCATTATTTATCTTCTTTACATTTGATTTTTAGATTTTAACAAAAAAACACCGAATACAATACATTTAAATTAAATCAAATATATTACTGTTCTTACCAAATTTAATAATGTAGTTTTTGCCCTGTAGGTACTTTTGTCTGTGCTGGTGGCATTGATTGATGATACGGTCTATATTTAAGGCAGAATTACACAGATCACAAGACTGAAGGTGGGATGGATCTTTCCAGTAGATAAGTGTAGCTTAATTTGCAGTGTCCAGTTCTTATGGTGATGGCAACCTGTTCCTTCCTTCCAATATCTGTGTTGTTACTTAGATTATAGAAGTCTATGACGTTTTTGTGGAGATCACTGGATTTTAAAGTTTTCCATTTATTGTGCCATTTCTTTGTCATTTTGTTGTAGGTATATTTCAACATATCGTTCAGGGTATGAGATCTTATTAGCGCAGAGTTGCAGTCGCCTAACATATTCCTTTGTGTGCCATATGATAAGTCAGTCTGAATATCTGGAATTATCAATGGAGGGAGTTTGATGGTATTTCTTTTTTCGTATGTTTTGATATTTAGCTCCTCGAGCATTCTGTTGACTGTAGCATATATGGGTAAGTAGCGCTGGTGGTCAATATTAACTGGATATTTAGGGTATATATATATTAGGTAAATAATAGGGTTATTGGATGTAGCTGCTTTGAGAGCATATTTCATAATTTGGATGTCCCTGCGATGTTGTAAGCTTCAATAAGAATGCTAGCTATGGTGTGAAAACACCCTGTAGCAATTCTGGGACCTTGGTTATGCACCACTTCGAGTTTTTGGAGATGGCTTTATTTGCATATCAGTAAATTATAAACCCGTAATCTATTTTGGAGCGTACTATGGCTTTATAGGTTAACAGTAATAGTTGTTTGTCCGCACCCCAATTGTTGTGGGATATTGTTGAGGATATTGAGTCGTTTTTTACATTCGTTGATTGTGTGTAAAATATACTTCGCCTATGTCAGTTTGGCGTCAAAGTACTTTCCAAGTATTAACAAATGTTTTACGTCGTTTTGCTTAGTTAACACAATGACAATGATCGTTGGATAAAGAATAAGTAAAACTTTGGAACCTAAATAAGGAATCCAACACTGAGACTGAATCTAGGGAAGAGAATTGGCTGGAATTGCCGGGTTATCGGATGTTGCTTACTTTCTTTGGACTTGGAGAAACATCACCGACCCATTCTGCACTTTGTCGTTTTGTGGTGACTTCGTATTGATAACAACGTGCGATCGGGAATGTCAGTGATTCCATTGTTGTCAAGGAAGATGAAAGGATAACGCCTCAATTAATAAACTACCTATTTCTTAGGCAAGCTCTTTAGCTTATAGAAATCTACTGTAATATTCTGACTGCTAAACAATAAATTATCCACGAACAACTAAATTGAAGACAAGTCATCCGAAATTTTAGTTATGAGGGCACCAATGAAATCTTGCAATAATCAACGAAATTTGAACTTCTTAGGGATCTCAATCAATCTGATCAAATTAAGTCTATTCGGGGAGAAAAGATGTAGGGGTAGAATCCGTGGCCATGAATGGAACGAAGAATATGGAATCATAAAAAGTCTCGAAGAGGACAGACGGTAACTATTCCCCATTTTGAAAGCCTTGAGAAGGAATCCAAATTTTAAACAAATACACGACTTACACGGGGAGAAATAACATTAATGGAAAATTCATGCCAAAGGGCAAAGAACAGATGTAGGCAAATTCTGCTTTATAAATATCTGTAACCTTCACCTTTTGAGAGCTTAAAATGTCTGAAAAATTGGTAAAATAAATGAACACGTTAAAAGGAAAAAATGAATACCAAATTTATTTTTATCGTTTTCAATTTCCACTGTTTCAGGTATATTCATTTTTAATTAAGAAAAAAGCTACTTGTTAAACAATAACAGAGTTATTCTTTACGTTACGTGAAACGTTCTGTAGGGACATTTATCTGTAGTCTTGAGTTTTTTTGTAACGGTAACATTACGTTCCCGCAGGCCCTAGGAGTAAGACTACTTGTCTTGAAAGGAATATAAGTGAAATATCGTTTGGTATATGAGGTAAAAGTTAAAAGTCTGAACTGTATTCTTCTTTGCTGCGAGGCTAAATGTAATTTTCACCTCGTTAAAAACGCGAGGATAGCTTTCCAGATAATTTAGCGTGGCCTCCTGAAAATTGGAAAGCTTCATTTCAGAAGCGACGAAGAAGAATAACGGAAGCGTACCATGATGCAAGAACATTATTTCAAAGAGTGTCATTCCGATCTGGGTTAAGATTGCTATCATCACCGTCTGCACATATTTCAGCCTGTGGTTCAATATTATCTCACAAAACTTTCTGTAATCAAATCAAAACTACCTTATTGAAGAAATGGTAAATATTTGACTGGCGGGAAAAGCATCATTACAATCTGAGTGGATTGTTTGTCTGTACGGTCTTGGCTTATATTAAACCACATCAAGAAGTGAACCTCAGACTATTTTGTACATTCAGGGGTTGAAAACCTTAGGCATACGACAACAGTTGTCTACTTTTACTACTGGAACAGTCGACCTGCTGTCTCCTAAACTGATCCAGGTATGAAGAAGAGAATTCTACGACCCCACAGCAGGCCTCACTCCCGTCAATTACTTTTCTAAGCTTTTAAAGGGAAGTTGCCACCACATTTGTACCCTCTTGCAGCTGTCACCTTAAGAGCACGTAATGTCTAATACCATTAGTTGATTGTTAATTTTCCACAAGTCTACAGAAGACAAATAATGTATGACTTATTTTTAATTATTCATTCAGTATTAGGGGAGTCATACGAAGACTTGGAAACAATAATAAATGGCATGAACGTGCTTCTAGAGAAAGAGTTAAATATGAGGATTAATAGAGGGAAAACAAAGGTAATAGCATGAAAAACAGTGGAATAACAAAGGGTTTTAGATTGGGAAGGGATATTTTGAAGCAGGTTAAAGAATTCTGCCTGGGAAGCGTAATAACTAGGGATGATAAAAGTATAGTAGACATAAACAGTAGGATAGCACAGGCAAGTAAGGCTTTTGCAAAATGAGGAATTTGAATTGAACTGATGTTCAACCCGATCAGGACCGAAACATGTAGTTGATTTTAAATTATAGTTTACGTTTCACTATTTTTTTTGTCTTTTTTGGCATTATTTAAACTTAAAATATACTATTGTTGTATTTAATTTCATAAAAAATTGTTCTATTTTATGTAGTAAAATTCAGAAGAAATTTACCTGATGAAATTTCTAATGAAAGAGCGAAACGTTGTAGGAATTGAATTAATATTTGGTTTGACTTGAATTGACCGTTTAATTTTATTTGATATTAGAGACAAATAAATTTTAATTCGAAATGGTCCACCAATTTGAATCGTTAAAGGAATATAGCTTTGCAGGAAAACGAAGTATGTAGGGTGAGAAATTATCTTCCCGGTAATAAAGCCAATATCATAATCATAGACTTACATGGTTGGTGTGAATCGGCGCCGCTCCGGACTGAGTCGTCGCGGTCCTCGTCGTTGTCAGGGCCTGGAGTCTCGGCGTTGATCTCCCCGATGATCCTGGCGAACTCTGCAGGCTCCAGAGCTGTGATCTTGTTCTTTCGACGGTCTCGGCGTGCAAAGAACTCGTCAATACTGGCACAAGCAGATTTGTGCCGAGGAGGCCTTGGACCTAGATCTGTTGGAACCCGCACCACGTCACAACTGCGAGCGTCAGTATCCGACGACGCCAGAGATTCTTCCTCCGACAGAAGACAGTCCGGTGCCTCAAGGAAGTGCTTGCTGCGGCTATCTCTCTTGGCAAAGTACTCCAGCGCCATTTCGCTCTGCACAAACACATTCAGTCTCATTCGGGATTGGAAATGTGGAGGGAACAAATGGCCGGAGGGGTTTGTGGAGAATTCAGCCATATGAAGTGATAGGCGGAAGAAAGTTCTACCACCTTTCGAGATGTAGTGATGTTACAAGTATGAGAAATCCTTATATAATTATCGTATAAGTTCACGATATTGAACCATCTCCATTTATTTCACTGAAACACTCGATTCACAGAGAACGTGAGAAATAACAAGTGGTATAAGATTCACAGTAATTAAATGGATTTTTCTGTTGTCAGCAAATAATTGGGACCTCGAAATCTCCTTGCGGTGGATAAGCTAGCGTAACGCCACTAACATCATTAAGAACATTCATTATATTAGTGTTTTGTACTGTGGCCACAAAAAGTGTTTTATCAGTCGCAATATTGACCTCAGTTTCTGATGGCTAATCGGGAGTCCTACAACGTTCCATCATTATTGGTTTCTTTTACGTAAATGACATTAATTGAGAGGTGCGACGTTTTGATTTTAAGCGTTATGTAACGAAAAATAAAAGGTTAGAATGATGAAGTTCTGCAACAAGGTTTAGGTAAAATAAGAGATTGGTTATCAATGAAATAAACGTTGAACCACTATCTGAACATGAAGTGAAGCAAGCCTTGAAGCGAATGAAGAACAACAAAGCACCAGGCATGGACGGAATTCCAGCAGAGATATGTAAATGTGGGGGGATTAGTCTACAGGAAACAATGTATGATCTAAAGCTGAATTTATGAAACACAGAAGAAATTCCTGATGACTGGCATAAAGATATTATATACCAAGTATATGAGACATGCCATAAGCCGGTGTGTAGTAACTATAGGGAAATCACACTATTGTGCACTGTGTGTAAATTGTTTACCGCTATATAGAAGAAGAGACTGGAACACTTGGTAGAACATAATACCAGGTGGGCTTTAGGAAGGGTAGACCAGATTTTTACAGTGAAACAAGTGTTGGGAAAGGAACATAGACGTGGTACAATTGTTTATTGACTTTCGACAAGCATACGACTCAACCGACTGACTTTGCGTAAGCGAAGACCCTAAGTAAGGCTGGTGCGGTTGGAAGAGTTAACGACAATGAAGACGAAAGTAGGAGTTAAAGTACAGAGGGAAGTAGGTAGCTTCATTGAAGTGAAGCACGGACTGAAACAAGGAGACGGACTGGCACCAGTCTTGTTTAATCTGGCATTAGGATCAGTCATCAGGATATTAAGAGTGAACGCAAATGGAACACTCGTATATAAAATAACTCAATTATTTGGATACGCTGATATTAATTTGATGTGGAGAACAACAAGATCAGTCAAATAAGTGCTTGAAGCCCTAAGTAGTGAAGGTAAGAATATGGGACTTAAAATCAATGAACAAAAGTCAAAGGTTTTGATTTAGGCTCGGAGAACGAAGTATGAAGCACACAGATAAACAGCTAGTACCGGAAGAATCTGAAGTGGAAACAATAGAAGAGTTTAAATACTTCATGGTACACCTAACAAATAATAACGATGAAATGACAAATGCAGGCAACTAACAGAACATATTTCCCAGTAATCTCTCTTTTCAGAAGCAGGCACATAAAAGTGCGATTAAAGATAATGCTGCATGAAACTCTTAACTATGGAAGCGAAACGAAAGCCGCAGAAATGATCGATTCCTTCGAAAGAAGAATCCTAAGGAGAATCTATGGACCCTTGTGCGTGCCAGTAGTGTGGTGAATCATGACCCCTACATTCAACGGATAAAGCAAAAATAATTTAGTTTTTGTTATTTGCGTACAGCAGGACGTAAAACGAGAATAGTTTGGTGAGGCCGATTAGGCGGGAAACGTCGCCGTTTACAACATTATTTATTGCCTGGGGTGCATTGTATTCGACACTTGGTCCCAGGAGCTGTCCTGAGAAGGTCGGAATGGGAGAGCAGTGGCTGAACAGGCGTAAAAGTTAATTTCGGCATGCGTAAAAGTTAATTTCGGCATGTTAGAGAAAGAACATTTATTTGTAGTACGGAAAACAAAAAGATAACATTTGATGTAGATTTAAGCTGAAGAAGAGGCGCTAGAGGAGACATGTTCAGCAAAAGAACATCCAGCACGGGAAACCAGGAACGACGTCACCAGGCCCTTGTTAACATCTGGTAACGGCATTTTTACCCGGCTTTCCACTTAAACCATTCTCGTTTAATTCGTGATTTTTAAATTTCAATTATATCGTTCGTCACCCGCGTTCCCGGGAGCAGCCATTTAGAAGCTGCGTAATTCTTTTTTTTTGCTTTACCGACTGAGCCAATTTGATATTCGTAAATTTATATTTTTTTCACTAAAACTTAATTTGAGTTATATTTCTTTTGGAAATTTTATAATGTAATATCATAATTAAATGGAATATATTCAAATTAAATATACTTTTTTATTATTATTTAACAATTCCTTGTTATAATAATATTTTTGTTGGTGTAAGCAAAGCCGAACACCACAGTAGTATGGAGAATAAGGTAAACAAGGAATTATACTCATTATATGGAGAGATTCCTCTGCATAATGTCATCTGGGTCAATAAACTAAAATGGGTTGGTCACCTGATGAGAATAGAAGAACATCCAGTTCCAAAGAAGGAATTTTCAGCAGACCGGAGGAAGAAGGCTGGCGGGTAGGCTAAGCAATAGATGGGAGGATGGGGCACGACAAACCCCAGCACATATTCTCAAGATCCAGAATTGGAGAGTTGTAGCACAGGATCGACAAGGCTGGCAGAGAGCGCCATACAAAAAGAATAAGCGATTGGACAGAAGTTAAAAAATGAAAATAAATTGTAACAAGAGCAAGACAATAACTTTCTGTAGGCGACACAATGATCCGATCCAATCAATTGCAAGTCACCTTTTACAGGCTATTTGAGGATGATCCAATAACTGGAAACTCCTCTTTAATAGGGACGGAATTCGAAATGTATGGCGAAAACGAAGAGGAGGGCAACCAAGGAATGACTAAGGCCCGTCGGCTGTAGTTTAAGAATCCTACCCTTTATTCACCTGGTATAAATGCACTATAAATTCAGTGATTAATAATTACGACAATAAAGTCGTTGTTAGGAACATCAAATTGAATATGTTACTAGTAAATCGTAGGTATCACTGCAATAAGTTATGCGATTTTTAAAAAGTGTAACCTCCGAAGCACGCGAACTTGCATACAAATCGCATCCTTTGTTAGGGTATGGCTGTATTTATTGGGTCCGTGCAGAATATATCAGGTTGAGTAAAAAGGGGAGTGACAAAATCTATTAAGCGATATCCTGGAAAAAGGAAACTTTTTTTAAAGAAATCTGTTAAAAAACGACGCCACAATGTATGTCCCAAAGCTATTTAAAACCTATGCTGGCTAACAATCCAGAGAGAATATGCATCAAGGTTTGTAAAAGAGGAAAAAGTAAGTTTAAAGCTGATGTTAGGAAATGTTCGTTCATGAACCGGAA
The DNA here is from genome assembly GCA_034510155.1 of Eucriotettix oculatus. Classification (NCBI taxonomy): domain Eukaryota; kingdom Metazoa; phylum Arthropoda; class Insecta; order Orthoptera; family Tetrigidae; genus Eucriotettix; species Eucriotettix oculatus. Next base: position 45,416,472 of record CM067378.1, read on the forward strand.
TATGAAGAATTGGAATAACTTAGCTGTAGAATTTTTTACCTCACTGTGTTTTTGAAACATACGTCCAATACGGAAGCGTATTAGTGAAGTAAAAGTGTAGTACGACAACAAACTAAACAATGGATATTTTAATTCTTCTTCCTGGAAATAGTTTCCTATATTTGTGTGTATTTATTTTTTATGATTATTGTTGCAACTCAATTGCAGGATCAATAAATTCATTCAATAACATAACAAGCCTTTGGAGGTGTAATACAAAGAAAACCAAATTCATATATAAGGCACATTATATTTATAATTCTTGAAGGACCATCGTTATATTTTTAAAAACGCAGACAGAGGTAATCTCTTTACCTCGCCCTGTATTTATAATTTAGTAAGTTTTACTTGTGAGATTCTGGACTGAACACAATATATTTTCTCGCGTTAATGTTTCCCGGACATTTTTACATTAATCAAGCTGCCGTAATAAAAATTCGTGATGAAGTGAGCTTCCGTCTAACATCACCACAGGATCAGGTCAGTGAGCGACTACACATATTATTTTGAGACTACTAGCTAATTCACACTGCAGCTATGCTATTGATTTGATGAGGAACGGAATATATCTCTATGTTTTACAGCGTTAGAAAATTGAAGGCATAGTGGAACATATGCGCATTCATAACATCACTGAAACAAAGTTTAAAGTTATATCAGATGTTTTTTATCTGTGGAGACTAAACAAAAACCGTATTATCATTGGGAATTATTTTTGACTCAAAAATGATAATTAAGGCACATATTAATTTATCTATTAATGGAGCTTTGGAAATGGAGGGTTTATTATGAGGAAATATAAATTATTGTTCCTCTTTAACAGTAAAAATATTATTTATTGAGTGATACTAGAGAGTATTAATGTTTTAGTATTGATGAAAAATCATTTATAAAGTCTCCAGATTATATATTATTTTAATTTTAAAACCTTAGGTTTATATAAGTACTTTAATAAACTGAAATAGAACTAAGATAACTAACAGTAAGAATGACTGCTTCAGGAATGGAAGCACACTATGCGGCCACAATAAACAAATTAACAAAAGATTTTTGTAATATATAGTAACCTAATATAATGTATATTAAAACGCTAGATTTAAAGTATAGATTCAATGTACGTATCTTTTAGATTTACATCAACGACGTGTCTAATTCGTTCAACTAGTAGTCCAAGAATAGTATATGCCTACATCGGCAACACTATCAGTGACATAAAAAATTATTATCTCACAAATGTTCAGTTTAATTATGGAAATTCAAAGGTCTGTAATAAATTAACGTACTCTACTAAGTTACACATTTAATCCTAATTCATACAATGAATATGACGAATTCGAACGGTTTCAAATTGAAGTATTTCATAAACTTAAAAATGTTATATGTGTCGTTGGTGAAAACAATATTAATAAAGATGGAAGGTTTTCCCAGTGAATGTGTTGGCTATATAATTCTTGGGCTTCCGCCCTGGTCATTATCGGCTTAGGCCACGACCTTTCCATGGCATTTATCAAGTGATAAAGATGGCAGCTATCGCCATCGAAACGTCGAGTCTAATCCGGTAATGACGCGAGTGGAAGCTTAAGAATTACTTACCCAACATAATTAATGTCTGGAAATGTAGTTTAGTCACCCTTAACTAATTAATCTATCAAGGAAACTCCACAGTATAACTTTTTAGAACAATGTCTTTTAGATTTAATTTACCTCAACCGTGTTTATAAAGAATTGCTCTAACACTGGAAATCCCATCTCTGGAATGTGAAAGTTGATTTGATTATTTGAAATTTAATTTTAAGTTAATGGTGATATTGATTGCGTTGAATGATATAAAAATGAAACTTCGGCGGTCCCCTACAAACTCGAGATAGAAAAATGGGAACTGGTCGAGCTATAATCCCGACGTTTGCGTCTCTAATTCGTGATTGGTGCACAACTAGTGACGTCACAGTGTTAATGTGTATAGAGTGAAAGAAAAAGGAGCCAGATCGTGACATATACATTTGGGGATTAATGTTCCCCTTTAGCCGAAAAATGCGATCGCGGAAAATCATTGGTGAACAAATCATACTTTAAACAATCCCAAAGTGAAAAAGTCAAATTTGGTAAATGTTTTGGGCATTTATTTGATTAATTTGAATTTTATGAATAATTAAAGTTGTTTAAGAATACGATTTTGATTTTTGAGTGATTCATGAAAAATATTTTTCCTCTAAGTTACACAATTTTGTGTAACTATTTTATTAACATAAAACGGACATCAGTGCGTAACAAATAAATATATATAAAACTACATATAGTTTACAACCTATAGCAGACAGTTTCTTTAAAAAGTTCAGTTTAAAATGCAAACACCTAACCTTCTTAGGGTTATGAATAATTTTTACTCCAAAATTTTTGGCTGATAGTTTTCCTACTTAATAAACAAATTTAACAAGCATTGACCCGGTGTTTTCTGAGCAAGATTGACGATTGGGACTAATATTCCTTAAATTATGATTGATAATGTTTAATTTTTTAGTGTGAAGAAAAAAGTCACAATCTGAAGAAGGTACAAATGTGTACCGAAACGTTGATGGTTGTTTAAAAAGAAAACATAAGTATTTTAAAATTAAAATTCTATTTATTTTTCAGTCATTGAAATGAAATAGTTTTCCTCTAAATCTTCTAGTAGTATCATTGTAAACCATTATGCAAAGAGCCTACATCATCTCGAAAAGAAAATGTTTTAACACATATTTCATGTTATCTAGTTACGTTTTACCTCGGTAGAAATACGAATCCATTCCCGTCAAAACAATATTTTCTCTGTAGCAGCTTTACACATTATGTGTTTGATTAAAGTAACTATGTTAGTCATCCGAGAAAAAAAGCCACTAATTTAATTATTTTTTCAAGAACCAGATTCCCGCCGGCCTTGTTACTCTTGTTCGCTTTGCTCTATTAATATCCTCTTCTTTTGCTAAATTAATGAAGCTCACTCACTGTTTGATCCACTTTAAATTCTCGTTGTTATAAAGCTTCCAATTATGAGGTTCTAAGACATGAATGTCGCCGAGATAATTCAGAGCTGCCTGGCGTTCAGGAAGAAAGCGAGAAAATAAAAACGTGTTCAATTGCATGTTTGCTTATCTCTCTTTTTACAATAATTTATCTTTAAAAAGAGTGGCTCTACCCATCCACAATAACATTGCTGCTCACGTCATTGATTAATCCGATTAGGTAACGGAGATGATGTTTCTAAATACGCGATTGACTCAATAAAAATAATAAAGTGATACATGTAATTGTTAAGAACCGTTAAGTACAACGGTTGTCAGATTTTACTAATTTAATTCGTAATAAATGGCTTGACTCATTCCATCTTTTTGAACAGTCCATCGTTAAAAATCCAATTATATATATATATATATATATATATATATATATATATATGATATTTTCTTTTAAGATTAGGTATGAAATTTATTTCTACATATCAACTTTTGAAATAAAATTATATGTAACAGTTCATGTATTTTAATGAAGAACTAGCAACTATGAAAATATAAAAGCTTTATATATAAATAAGTCTTGTATTTTCGAATTTAATTTTCTAACCATTTAAAAACTGTTGATATTGACTCAAATGGCAATTTGGCACTTTTAATTAAATTGTAATTTGTAAATTCTTTTAAAATATTGTTTGCATATTTTAATTACAAAGTACATCGAGGTGAATAAAATTCAGCAATAAATGTAAATATATCTCTAATATCGTCGTGATATCCTAAAATATTTAAACTCGGCGTTGTGTGACTCACTAAAATTATAAAGCTAAATATATGTATCAATTTTACTGAGACTACGATAAACTTAATTGGACGAAACATTAATAGATATTTTGTAAAATTCCATTAATCCATTGAATTGTAATACGACAGATCTAAATTGCAAATTTAATTTCCGGCCATTTCTATTTTAATGTAATTTGGAAATATGCATGGTATTTATTGGGCCGTAAACACGTAAATCTTTATTCTTTGAAATTGCAAACCCTTACCGTCTCAAAAGCTTATCTTATAATTATAGTTACAAAAGTGAAACAAACATATCAGAATTATATGGCGTTTTTTGAATATGCGAAACGTCGGCAAGAACGCCAAACAACAAAGTGGCCCAACAGCCCAAAAATCGCCATATAATTCTGATATTAATATGGCCACGAAAACAATCAGTAGCTTTTGCATTAACCACGAACACTTCATTTGTTGGAATTTCTTTTTTCCAAAAACAAGTAAGTAACTATTCACATAAGAAGGAAACTATATTATTGATAAAGATCAGTTTTGATTCATATTGTAAGTTTTTGTCGCCCTCGCTTGACGTTTATTGGAAATTAGCTGAGGACCCGGCTGTGCCCGGGAATTTATTTACATTATCCCGGTACATTATTTAATTCTTGCTCATCACATGAATAATCCCATATCGAAACCGTCACGATATGAGCATCAAATATATTCCCAGTATCTCGAGTGTCAAAAATACCCCTCGTACAATAGCAGGAAGAAATATGTTTTCAGTACTCTAACAATAAAAATTTTCCCCCACATAATGGTTAAATTTTTACTTAAATCGCATATGACGCGAGAAATAAAACCAATTTATGTATACATCGTATCGACGATCCAAAGTAGTTAATTTTTTATCAGCCTACTGCAACAATATATAGTAAGTGGGATGAATGATATAGGAACGCGTAATAGGACTTATAGCTCGCAGTTGGTTTACACGCCGGCTTTCGCGCGGCAATTCCAAGAAATCTTCCCGTAGAATTAATATTTTTATTTATACATATATTAATATCTTCTACAATATATCGAAATTAAATATGAATGATTATTTTAATTAATATCTCATTTTTTGAACCCTCAAATATTCACTGAAATCCGTTGAGCTGTTTCGGAGTTTATTCGAGACAGACTTCTATTTTAATTATTAGTAGATTATAATATAAAACTTTTTATTTAATTATTTGGGATTTTAAGTGTGGTATGAATCCTATGTTGAAATCTGTTATATGACATTCAATGCATTACTCTTATTTCGTGGATTTGCCGTTTATGATAAAATAAATCAACAACTTTTTCAAGATGTGAAACGAAAGAATGCTTGCTTTCGTCCACTTTCTCTATTTTTGAACCTTCAGTCCATTTTCATGTCCTAAATCCATTGTGCTGAGTAATAAATATTCTCTCCCTAATTATAGCGATTATCCAGTTGCGGACAAAAGACTGTCAATATTTTTCAGAATAACAAACATTACAAAACCTTATCTGCACGTTCAATATCATTCTCTGCCAGATGGAAAATTTTTACTGCGTATTGACCTTCAACCGGTTTCTAGTTCGTAATTTAATTGAAACTCAACAATTTAAACATATCTCACTACAATATATACAAAACCCAAACTTACAGCTATTACAACTTAGACTAACGTCGAGTACTTCAACTAAATTTCAAATATCTTAATTATATATTTTTAAGTTAATTTCATAGCTGCATAGAATGAAGGAAAATGTTTCACTGAATTTCAAATATTTGAATGGTAACGTTTTTAAATTAATTTGAAAACTGTTTGTTTGGAATGAAGGAGAATCTTTTACTAAATATCAAATTTATGAATGATAAAGTCATTAAACTAACTTGAAAACTTTATGTGGAGTGAAGGAAAATCTTTCACTAGGGTTCAAATATTTCATTGATAAAGTGTTTAAATTTATTTGAAAGTTGAAACTGGTGGAGTACACGTCATGACCTTGAAGCCCCGCCCCGAACTATAGTGACTGGGCACAAAAAGTGACGTCATAGTCTGTTAGAACTTGTATATACATTCAATTAAAAATGAACACACACACGTAAAAAGTAAAATGATGAAATTTACTAACATTTTCGGAGAAATTGTTCAGGTGGATCTGTCTTAGAACACATTACCAGATAATAACTCATGTCCTTACCGCATTTACGTATCACAATTTAAAGCATTTTTAAAGCAGCCCGAGTGGAACGAAAAAGGAACAAATATGTTCTTAAGACATATTATAAGACATTACCCTCCCATTAACTTCGTCCTTGCACCCAATAATTATCATGTTCCGTAATTTCCTTCAAAAGACGAACGAAACAGAGAAAAACAACAATTGCGCAAAACAGAAACAATCGAATAACTTTCTTTTCTTCACATATTACAATATCCCTTTTCAAATAATTAAGCCAATTATTTTCTTAAATATAATTACAAGTATTTGAGTGATAAAAGGTTAAAGATTAATGTCAAAACTGTATTATGTATGATATTTGAATAATAAAATTTTCAAATATTAGAATCCTAATTCCTTTAAATTAATACAAATACTGTGAAGATTGAAGGAAAGTCGTTACTAAATTTCAAATGTTAGAACAATTGAGTTTTTAAATTGACTTGAAAACTGTATTAGGAATGAAGGCAAATCTTTTAGTAGAGTTAAAATATTTCAATGATAAAGTATTTAAATTGAATTGAAAGCTGTATAGAAAGAAGGAAAATCTTTTAATAATTGTCAAATGTTTGAATAATAAATTTATTAAATTAAATACTAATCTGAAAATATTTTAATAAAAAATATTACTCTAGTATAATAGCTACTTCATCATTAGTAATGGACGTGGCTTGTTCAGAGCGGGGAGAGGCAAAGTTTACTTTTGGGGACAAGTATCCCCCTTTCAGTCTTCCTAAGGAAATTTTTAGCCGATTTAAAGTCATCTTTCGCGAAACGTATGGATAATGTATGGAAAACCTGTCACTATCCAGTATTGACGAGTACCTCCTTTTCAAATTGACTACAAAATGGAATTTTGTCAGAAATAAGCAGCATTATTTATTTATATACTTTTTTAAAGCCAATTGTGATGTTATAATTAGTTAATGCGGACCGAATCGAATTGAATATTCACCGATGAGAAGTCAATGTCCGTGACGAAATATTCACTCTAATTTTGGGCAATTTAGACATATAAATTGAAAAGTCTTAATGGATCCGTTAGTCAGTACAATATTCAAATAGTTTTAGACTTTTAAATTAATAATTCTTTCAGGGTTTGCCTTAGTTTCTTAAAATGAAATCCATACAATCTCCCTCGTCAATCTGACGTCATAACTCAGGGAATCCTATTTTTCTTACATCTTAAATTTATTTGATATTTACTTTTAACTAAATCAGTTTTCTTCAGAGAATATTCGGAAACAAAGATGGCCAGTTAGTTACCTGGAATTCACTCGATACTTCCTCCAGTTCAGTAAAGAAGAACAGGCAAGACGCGTGTCAATACCTCACTTTCAACAACAAACATTTTCCATTTTATTCTTCTTTGAGATTCTCGTGAACTGTAGACGTCTTTCCTTCAAACACACTCTGATGACTGTTACCTTACTTATCTTTTAAATTGAAAAAATTCCAAACTGTTTCAATCGGCCGTTAAGATTAAATGTATTGGTCAAAGATGCTTTTGAGTAATGACTTACACAGGTCTTCTGTGCATTCACTCCCTCTTTGATAATTTAGTATTAATAAAATGAATATGGGCTTTTATTTTAAACTTACCATACTGATTAATCCTGATTTAGAAAATTTTCTATGCCAAAAATTGATTTTACATGGTTATTAAGCGATGCTACTAAAATATATTATATTTATTTTCCTAACTGGAATGCATAAATTTCCGAGATTTGTTAATTGAACTAAATACTAAATTATTTTTAATAATAATACCACTGTGTACAAATAAACTACTAAATTCAATTTTTACCAATAATTTAATATTTATACGACTAATATCTTCCTTACTAGCTGTTAGGAGGTATTATTTAAATATATATATATATTTATTTTTCGTATAAATTTACTAGAATTTTTTTGACACATAAAGTTATCATAAATTATACAAAGCAATTTCTTAAGAATTTTTAATTTGCTATGAATTACACCGCAGATTGTAAAATTATTTATAAACTTATTGACTTAGTATCTCGAGATTCCTATATCTATAATCGTTTTTTTGGTTAACAGGCTACATGGTTTTTTTTTGTTAACAGGCTACATGAGGGTGATCATAATTTATATTTACCCCCGTGTTTACAAAGAAAGCAATACATGGCGTTAGGCTCCTAAATATGTTCCAAATATTATATTAAAATATTTTCGACTGAATTTATAATTATTGAAATTAGCAATACATTAAACAACTATTTTATAATATATTAGCTAATACATAATTTTATATTTAATAATAATTAAGGACCGATATGAAAGCCGAATTTTTTTTTACTTTTCTAGCCTCAGATTTGAATTATATGAATTCATATTTCATTGGCATTTGACTGGAATATCTGTGAAATGAACGGTTTTGTCTTTTGTAATTGGAAACAGCTAAGTTAATTGCCAGACAGAAAGGCTCCTTAATTACAAGATAAGTTCAGTATTTGGATACATCTTGCACACGTTGAATTATATATAGAGAGAGAGTGGGAGGGGGGCTGAAGAGATTTTTTACCAGGACTAGCTCGTAACGTAATTGTTTTATCGGAAATTATAATTCTGTACTAATTTAAGTTTGAAACTAAAAAAGCACAATTGGTTTATTTGAAAGTGTAACTATTTTCAAAGATAATTCAACGTCACTCAATGTAAATTATAAATAAAGGGAGAAGAAATGCATCTGTTGGAGCTCAGAAAAATAGCGTATAACTAAATTTATAAGATAGATTTAGATTTATTGTTGTTTCCATTAGTCCTCGATTGTGGAAATAGGATACGTCATACATTGAAAATGAACAAAATAAGGTACATAATTAATGACAAATAATCTTAAAATAGATTAATAAAAGAAAATGTATATAGACAAAAGTCAATATAAACACAACACGGACACACGATGTCACACACACTGGGAAACACAAACAAGCACACACTGAGAAACACGTAATGGAGTTTTAACTACTTGGAGCTCTGCGACCAGGAAACTGTCCTTCCCTCTGTCGTAGCTCCAGGCAATACATGAAACAAACAAACAAAAGAGCAGAAAAAACTGAATAGAAATTTTAAAGATATGTGATGTGCTATTTTACAAGGCAGCTCATTCAACACTTTTTGCAGGAACCTTGATTTTAAATACTAGAAGGACGATTAAGAAAATCCTGTACCGAGTAAAACGCGCCATTTAAAAGAATAGTTTTGCTCTGCTTCACGAAGCTTTTGTGGGTACTATTTATAACCTCTGACGGAGGCTGTTGTATAAAATTATCCCGGTATTGTGAATACTTTTCTGGTGTAGAGCAAGGCGATGCTTGTCCGACCTTAGAGCTGAACGATTTCTGGTCGCGTATTCATGAAACTCGCCATTTGTTTGAAACAAATTAGTGTTCCGCTTTACAAACTTTAATATTTCATAAATATATACGTTTGGTAAAGTAAGTATTTGCAAAATTTTGAAGAAAGGTTTGCAACTCGATCTATAATTCGTGCTAGAAAGTATTCTAATTGCACGCTTGTGCAACTTAAATATTTCATTACTCCTGGAGCAGTTTCCCCAATTAGAGATGCCATAGCTCATAATTGAATGACAATACGCTAAGTAAACCATTTTGACGTACTTTTTGTCAACGTGTTGCATTAGTGTTCTCAGAGAATAACAAGCTGAACATAGTTTTCCGGCAAGCAGATCTATACGGTCATTCCACTTTAATTTATCGTCAATCTGAAGTCCGAGGAAAGGTGCATTAGCTGAGAAGTTGTCTATGAGTCTATTACTAGCATCAGCACTAAACTGAACTAACTTAGTCTTATCTAGGTTGAGGGATAATTTATTCACGTTAAACCAAATATTTAGACCATTCAGAGCGTTGTCTACTTTCTTAATCAGATTATCGAAGTTCTAATCTGCAATAACTATATTTGTGTCATCCGCGTAGACAAACGATTTTAGAGGATTTACGTATCCTGGAAGATCGTTTATGTACAGAATAAAAAGTAAAGGCCCAAGAATTTATACTTGGGGAACTCCACATGTAATAAATTCCCAATAGGATAAGTGAAGATAAGAATGAAGAACGCCGAATGGACCCAAGACTCGATCCCAGGACCTCCCGCTTTCCGGATAGTTATTCTACCACTGAGCTAGTCCGAGGACCTATGTACATCAATGTCCTGGGTCCGGTCAGCATTATTCCACTCTTATCTTCTAAATTTAAATTATAATTAATTACAATGTAATATGTTTCCCGTAGGTTTAAGTAAGCTTCAGTTTTCCCAAATCATTAATATCCTTACCTATACTCTTTAAATAAGCATTCCCAAATACGCTATGTCATCTATTAAATAGACCAAAACCACATTTATATAATTTCAAAATAAACGTCTCACAGTAATTTGTAAAACAGTAATTTATCATAAAAAACAACTCATTGTTATTTAAAGACTTCAAAATGGCCCCTCTTTACATACCTTCAATTTTGTCTATAAATTTTTTCTTTCCGAACAAATATTTTCTACGTGGAGCCATGCATGATTCCTAGGAAACGTGTCAAAATGTATAAAATTGAATAAAATTATAATTAATTAATTACCATAGGGAAGTGTTTATATCCGAATAATGGACCTTCACTGGGTTAACAATGAAATTTTTAAAAAATTATAGAAATTTGTAATTGCCTGCTTTTACCTTACCAATACTTTAATTTGTTACTTAATGTAATTTAATACGTTTACAAAATATCAATTGCATCAAGTCTTTTTATAAAAATAATGAAATACTATTAATAATGTCTGTATGATGCAGCAAAGAGATTGATTAAATGTTGACATCTTAACGAGGCATTTCTTCACTTTTCAATCATTGTGTCCGTCTTTTGCTATTATTATTTAACCACACGATCAAACGAAATGTCGTGTGAAAGTGTTTGATCGACCGCAGGTCCTTTTGGTTGGAGGATTTGTAAGAGCGTCCACTTGGTCCAACTTATCCGTCAAGCTGCAATACTCTTTTCCCCGTTCCAGCGTTTGAGGAGTTGTCTGTAGTCAGTTAATCGCATTTAGCTCTAAATGTTTCAATCCTGTCCCGTAACTTTTTTTTTCTCCAAGAGCTAAAAGCTTTTTGAAAGTTTTACGAGCCACGTTCACGGACAATTAATCACAATTCTACGTCCCATGCTATCGATCCTCAACTGCCAAAGTGCTGTAAATTCCCTGGGACGCATCCAGGGGGAACTGCTTACGAAAGTTTAATTCTTTCCTCTGGTATTTTACAGGTGCTCCGACAATTATCTACAAGCCTCCTGAGTTTTCTGTGAGAGGAAGAAACACAACTACATTGAAGTGAAGTCTCAAACAGTTACAATTTGTAATATTCAATTTTGCAGGCTATTATAAGAAATATCCGCCATTCTTATTTTATATGTAGATTCATTAGTTCGGTTGACCATACGATGCTAATTGCGTTGCATTTTCCTAATTATTTATTCCTTGAAAACTGTATATCCTCCTTTATTTCCGTAGAATACATAAACACCGCTTACCGTTTAAACAATGAAAACTGTATATCAAAAGCACGGGTAATATAGCAATTTTGGATTGGGGATCCCAAAGAGTTTAGTGTAGATAAAATATATCAAGACTTGTTCTGCAAATAAACTAATAAATATAAAATGATTGCTTAAAAATTGAGTGCTCGCAATGGGTGCGTGACATTGAAATTGCTAACGTGACACAGCTGGAGTTCCACCATAATCGAATCTTTGCTAATCAATATCATGGAATCCCTCCAAATATAATGGTTAACGGGATAGCAATAATCAATCCAATTACAATAAATTATTTAACTAGATGTAACAAGATGAGCGCCACTGACGTCATTCCCCATCAAGCGGCTGAATTTAGTTGCAAACAACAATCGCTTTGTCCTTATTTATTGTTGAATGTGCCACTAAAATGAATGAAAATCCAATACAAAATTATAAATTAATTGAATTAATAAGTACTAAAAATGAAGAAACGAAACATAGTCAATAAAGTCGTTTAAGGTTAATTGCTAATTAATATGAAATACTTAATGTCTAATTCTCGGGAACATTTTAAAGTACAGGGTGTTTCAAAAAGAATATACGTATTTCGAATGCATATATTTATTAAACTTTAAGACATACGAATATAAAACTTTATACACATTTAGCGGCTATTGATATAAACTAGACTATGTATTCGTTTCTCCAATAGCCGAGTCGAGGCGCAGCGATCGATAGTTTTGATAAAATAAAACTTTGTAATAAGTATATTCTTTTTTAAACACACTGTATACTGTACCAAATAAATATGGATGGTTTTTAAAGGTTTGTAGACATTTGCCCGTAAATGTAAACATTCTATATGTATGTTAGCCGTAGGCAATTTTATAAATAAAGTAATAAATAAAAATACATGTTAATTTACAACAGTGGTCGGGGTAGGAGTATGATGTACCAAAGTTATCAATATTTCACCGCCCATTTCTATGTGATTATATGACATCATTAGCTGTGCAAGTATGACGTATATAGGGGTGAGGTTTGGTTCTTCTAATAAACTCGGCCTGTTCCCCACAGAATATTCTCTTCATTATGGCCGAAAGCCATGTAGGTGTTTATTGGAATCTTATTATTATCCCTACTAATACCTAAAATAACTTAAGTTTCCAACAAATACAAAACAGCTTAATAAAAAATTCAGTTTAAAATAACATTTATATTCATGTTTACCATATTCATGTTGAAACCTGACTGAAACGCAGTAAAACCACTAGAATGTGAAATTATAAACGTATAAGCGTTCACCGAGTATGCAAGTTATGAATTAACAACGTTAATGATTTTTAGGGAACACACTATTAAGGATTTTTAAGAGCAATGGAATAAAATATCGAGAAAGGAGGCTTATACATAACCTGTGCAGAAGACAGGCAGGAGTAATTAGAATAGAAGATCAAGAACAGAAAGCCGTAACCAAGAAAGATGTAAGACAAGATGCAGTCCGTCGCCAATGCTATTTAACTTATATATAGAACAGGCGATGAAGCAAGTTAAAACGGAATACGGAAAAGGAATCATACTGCAAGGACAAGAAATAAAAACCTTACACTTTGCCAACGATATTAGGGGAATCAGAAGAAGAGTTGGAAACCATTATAAATGGCATGAACGTGGTCATGGAGAAAGAGTTCAATATGAGGATTAATAGAGGGGAAACCAAGGTAATGGAGTGTAGTATGGGATACAGTGGAATAACAAAGGGTGTTAGATTGGGAAGGGATATTTTGACGGAAGTTAAGGAATTCTGCTACTTGGGAAGCGTAATAACTAGGAATGGTAGAAATATAGTAGACATAAAGAGTGGGGTAGTACAGGCAAGGAAGGCTTCCGCCAAAAAGAGGGATTTACTTATGGGTAATATAAATGTGAATATTTGGAAATCGTTGCTAAAAATGTTCGTATGGAGCGTGACGTTATATGGGTCAGAAACGTGGACGATAGGAGTAGTGGAAATGAAAAGAATAGAAGCCTTTGGTGTTTTAGGCGAATATTGATTATCAGATGGATGGAAAGATTCACAAACGAGGAAATTCTAAGCAGAATATGCAGGAGGTTGACTAAGAGAAGGGATAAATTAATAGGTCACTTTTTAAGACACGAGAGTTTTGTAAAATTAGCAGTAGAGGGAAGTGTGTTGGGTAAGAACAGAAGAGGGAGAAGAGGTGGAATACGGTAAACAGATTAAGGAGGATGTGGGATGTGGTAGTTAAGAAGAAATAAAAAGGTTTGCTCAAGATAGTTTAGCATGGAGGGTTACATCAGACCAGTCTTAGGACTGAATACCACAACAACAAAATGATTTTTGATTTCCCTGCATACATTTTTAGTTAAGTCATAACATGACGGAATTAAAAATGAGTAGCGTAATGTTGTTATTTAATATTGGATCTTAAACGAAATAAATTTGACTGATGACTGGTTTTGGGTTAACAGGCTACATGAGGGTGATCCTGAAACAGGCAACTCCCCTTTAATAGCATAGGAAGGGAATTGAAAAGGGGGGATGCGGAAGGTAGAGCAAGGTAGCCCAGGGTTGACTAGGGCCCCCAGGCTATAGTTTAAGGATCCTACCCGGTGTTTCACCTAAAGGTGATGCAGGGAAAAACCCTAGAAAACCTGCATCAGGTAGGTCGGGCTAGTGGGTACTACTCCTGCGCCCTTCTGATGATGGGAGACTAGATTGCTGTGGGAACGCAACAAACCCGCTCCGTGTCTTGTTCAGTATTGAGAGGCAGTTAGCCGACTGGTGCAATGGGATCAGCGAACAACTCTTATCGTATGCCGAAGGTCTTCGACCCCCATACATACACCTCTCAAACTGACCATTGTCGTCTCAGCCTGCAGGAGTCTTAAATTAGCTACCATGGCCATGGACCAGGAAGGAGGAAGTCAACGTCCACCTGGTTTTCACTCATTTCCCAGCAGGATATCCTCCTGCTTATGTTTTTGACGCAGCTAATGTGCCACACTTGAGAGATAAACATTTTTATATATATTTTAAATTATTAAAATATAAAAAATAAATCGTTCATTAAATTTACAAATGAATTAACGCTAAACAGACCAAATAGGTGGATCAACTATCTTATTCTTATAAATGAAATTCAATGTTTATGTGTAAAAAAATCTTAAATTCCGTAGATGTGATTTTATTTACGTTCTACATAAAAATCTACCCCGCTAAACTTTTTCTTGTGGCGTTTCCTGAAGTCGCAGGTCTACGTCAATGTCTATGTCAATAAAGTCAACATAACTCAGACCATCGAGCAAATTCAACCGGATCTATGCGGCAGTCATTCAAAATTGGATCTCTCGGATCCGTGCCACCGTGAGAAGCCGCGTCGGGCATTAGAACAATGTTATATTCCATACATAATGGCATACTTCTCAAATAAGAAAAAGAATTTCGTTAATACCTCTCACATAGCTTGTTTTATTCCATTTCAACACCGACCCGACCTTATTGAAAACCCCGTAAGTAAGATATATGCAGGATAGGCCAATAAGAACTCTCAAATATTGCGAAGATATAGAAGTAATTCGTTAACATTTTTGGGAAGACAGATTATTTTCAGTATATAACGAAAATTATTAAAGACGTATGTTGTAGGTGGAAACAATAGTAATTTAGAACATCAGTGAACAAGACATTGATGAATTTCATTCCCTACCAAATAATCTAACTGTTTCTGCAATATTCACTGCGAGCTCTATTTTACGTATTGGACGTTAATTATAGACGCCTTTCATCTTTATTCATCCTGCAGCATGAATGCGTAATCAGCCTCATTTCGCCCGTAATTAACCCTGAAGTCGCCCTCGCACAAGCAAGCAACTTGTGAAACCATTGTTCGCTGATTGATGCTAGTGGAAACTAGGTTAGAGGCCTCTTCAGTATTTCACTCAGCGTGAAAATTCGACTAGCTGTGTGACCTGAGCATTCGCGTGAATGTGTTCAGAACCAACTGAATTCCAAGTAATAGTAATTTTACGGGTACGTTTCTAAATGGCATAGCTAATCCATACGTGAAAATCGTGTTCGTTGTATGATTATGGGCTGAGGAAGAGGCAAGGAAGTTTTATATATTAGGTGCCTTGGCCAATTGATCATGCTTTAAACCATTCATACCTAGGGCCACGTTGAAGAGAAAAAAGTCGTTTATACGTTAGATGAGACTAAGAGTGTATAACTGGAGAGAAACAGATAATCATCACAAAATGAAATGCTCCGGGGTAATAAGTGTGGATAGGCCAGAACTTGGGTTAACACGAACTTTATTACGGCAACTTGATAATGTAAACACTATTATGAGAACATTGGCGCAAGGTTTTCAAATGTTATCCGACGTCACCTATGAAGTCGAGGATTATGATCCCAATTCAAGACGAAGAAAGAGCCATGACACCGTCCACATACTGAGAATAAACCGTATCACGAACCCGACGCTCAAGGAGAAGATTTCACCATGACGACTGCCAGCCCAAGGCCGTACATCCGGCCAACGACGAGATCTAGATCTAGATCTAGTAACAGCGAGACGCTGCTTTACAAATAATAATAATCATATTCCGTAGATCCTGTAAAGAAACTAAGCTTCAAGGATGTGGAATGAGTCAGGGTGTACATTTATTACATTATTTTATTATATAAAAGATAAATATACTTATAACAAATTTTTGTAACCAAATAGAAAGGCGATTCCAACATTATAAACTAATTACTCGTCTCCGATTCTTCTATAAATTCCTTTACTGAATAGAAGGAGTGGCTAAGCAAAAATGAGGATAATTCAGACTTAAATTTACCTTGGTTATCGGACAACTGTTTAATTCTATGCGGCAGTCTGTTGAAGATGGATATACCAGAATAATGCACACCTTTCTGTGCAATTTACAATGTTTTACATTTTTTGTACAGATTATTTTTGTTCCTTGTATTGAAGGGATGAATATCAGAATTATTCAAAAATAAGTGCCTATGTGTGATTACAAATAACATCAATGAATAAATGTATTGGCACGTCAAAGTGAAAATACCCAACTTTTTGAACAGAGTTCTGCAAGGAGTTCGTGAGCTAACCCGACATATTGCTCTAATAAAACGTTTTTGACTAATAAAAATCTTATCTATGCCTGCTGAGTTGCCCCAAAATATAATACCATATGATAGAACAGAATGGAAATATGCAAAGTATACTAATTTTCTTGTTTTTAGATCACTGAAGGTGGACATTGCTCTTACAGCATATGTAGCTGAGCTGAGTTTCTTAAGTAATTGATTAATCTGATCAGTCCAATTTAATGCTACACTTCAAAACCTACAGTGGCGGCTGAGGTGTATAAAGATGAACTACAGTAATGTAAACTCGGGTTCGAGCCCCACTCGATGCAACCATTAAATCTTTTAGAGGTTATAGATGTTTATTTAACAACAAATTTGCTTGGGGACGACTAGCACCCATATTCTTCCCGATGAGTCGTAATTTTTCTTCTGTAGTACATTATTAATTATTTCGAAGTCCCCGTTCACACCCTGGAAAGAGTTCAAAGCTCGTATAATCTCATTCAGCTTCGGATCCTTTCTCTGTTCCACAGGAATGTCTGTCATAGAAAATTACGACTCATCGAGAATAAGATGGATGTTAGTCATCCCCAAGCAACTTCGTTATTAAATAAACATCTATAACCTCTAAAAGGTTTAATAATTGCAACGAGTGAGGCTCGAACCCGAATCCACATTACTGTTGTCCAGCTCGATACACCAGCCAGCTCTGCAGGTTTTCAAATGTGGTATAATTGTCATTTTCTAATGTGTTGAGAAACTTATCCCAAAAAGGTTAAGAGGGAATAAATGCAGGATGTAGTAAAAAGACCTTGACGATCTCTTTATATTCCGTTTGCAATAATATAATAAATGTTTTTAAAAATGCTAGTTATTTTAAGCCACATTACCAACCCCCCACCCACCCACCCACCCCAGGAAGTTCTCCTTTGACGAAAATACTCGCATCTCATATGATTTGCTAATTCTCACGACGTATACAGTATTCGTAATAGATATTTGTTTTCCTTTTTTGTTGGTAATCCCATTGTTTTTAATAATTTTTCACTCCTCAAGCGTTGTAACATAAATTTATTAGCATCCCGTATGTAATGTGACTCATTACAATTGACCTTGAATTTGTTCACCACTTGAGATAAATTAGAAAAGGAATGCAGTATACATAATTCAAACGACAAACCTGCTATACATATTTGTTTTCTGCTTTTTTCAGCTTACATAATTTTCTGTTACTGTTACAAATACACACGAGAGGAATTTATGACTGCATAGATACTGTGCCTTTACATTGCCAAATATTGTCATACCGCCTCCCTAATGGCTTACACTACATTAAACAACAGTAACATCAGTTGTATAACAACTATTCCAATTGAGTTGCTGAAATAGCTGCAATCGAAGCATTAAATTAATTATAGATTCATTGGATGACGCGCCATGTTGTGCCTGAAAGCGTGTTTGTGTAAAAAAAATAGGTAATTGTGGGGAAAGTATATCCCTTGTTGATTCTCTTCACACTCCATTTGCTTGCCATATATAACTGCACTCTTTGCTGGTCGTGGCACTTATATAACAATATGTTTCGATAGTTACCTGTACTTTCGAAAAGTTATACGTGGTAGACGGGGTATATAGATATACCATTAATAAAAAATTAATTTCTCATCCACACTTATTGTTTGGCCACCGCCTGCAGATTGCAGGAATTTACATGAGCAAGGAGATAAAGAGAAAAATTATTACCTGTCGGGATAAAGCGTGGTGGTTGCAATCTCCTGTATCGACACACGAAGACTAAAACTTAGCGCCGACCAGGCGACTGGAGCGTCGACCGAGACACTTGATGTGACCTCATCTGGGGTTTGAAGCACAGTGTAACCTCACCTCACAGATGTACTCAGCAAACGTTTGTACGCATAAAATTATTGTCTTGGACGCTATTCCCGTACTGCCCTCATTGGTTAATTTTTGCCATATTTTCGTCCATCTTTCCATCCCCACCTTGATTAGTTTGGACTACTGTTCCAAGGAAAGCGTGTACCTTATGGCTGATACACAGATTGAGGTTTTCACTGGCATGACCAAAAAGAATACGCTATGTAGGTTTACACATGGTCTTACTAGACGTCACCGACAAACTGAAAGGGATGGTAGGCCATGGAGAGAGGATAATTTTTTGTTACAGAACATGCATTACGAAACACGTCGTTTGTGAGTGATGCGCAAGTAATGGTTGTTATTAGCATTTTATTGAAAAAGACATGCATGCACTCAGACACACAAACCTAAACCAACAACAAATAAACAAGCCTGCAAGTACGTACTGTTACGACAGAGAGAGAGGAATGGCGAGACAGATGAACAAGGTACGGGTAGGTTGCGGTGTGTGGTTACGCACCTTGGTACGTGCACATAACACACAAACGGCGTATTCTCTCTGCATGTCCTATAATCCCTATCAGTTTGACTGTAAAATATTGTAACTCCTTTTATATATTTGAGATTCACAGCATATGGCTGTTACTCAAGACGGAGGTTTTGTAAATATATATAATTATTATTCATTCATTGTATTTAAAATATCTCTATGAATTCACTATAATATATTCATTTTTACATACAATCAGACCTTTGCTGTACTATCTCTTGCCATACCAAGCTTCACAATACATAAAAACCTTTTCTCATCTCCTCAAGAAAGTTAAGTCAAATATATGGGGATTATTGTATATCGCAAATATCTTTATTTAACTTAATTTGTTTATTTTTTATCTTAATCACGTTTAATGTGCGCCGGCGATTCGTTAATTATAATATTTATTTCAATATTAAAAATTTTATCTTAGGAATATTTATAATATTTATGTGCGGATGGAACAAGCATGAGAAACAACATAGTTTCTGGAATCGCTCCATCCTTATAGGCTCTGCAGCAAACCAGAAAATGTATAACAGATTTTGCTGGGGATGTTGAGCCAGGCTAATCAGGGGAGCCGTAGTAAAGAAGGGAGAGGGGAGTGGAACTGGAAGAAATTTTGGGAAAGGAGAATCTGGTGAATCGGAGAGACCGGATGGAGAAGGGTTCGGCGGAAGAATAGCAGAATCCACGTGGAGACTCACACGAATATTGTGTGGTGATTCATGACCCTTACAGTCGGGTAAAGCAAAAATAATTTAGTTTTTGTTATTTACGTATACAGGACGGAAGACGAGAATGGCTTGGTGGGGCCGAGTAGGCGGGAAATGTCGGCGGGAAAACGTCACCGTCTGCAACATTGTTGATGGCCTGGAAGAGATTAGATTGGACAGTTGGTGCAGGGAGGCTGCCTGAGAGAGACGCTAGGGAGAGACGAAGCAGTGGCAGAACAAGGCGACATGTATAAAATTTAGTTTCTGCACATTTAAGAAAGGAGATTCATTTGGTGGGAGTACAGAAAATAAAAAGATAACATTTGATCTGAAGGAGAGGCGCTAGAGAATCTTAATATGAAGAAGACGTGACCCAGCAAAGGAACAACCGGCATACGAACAAAAACGAAGAACGACGTCATCAGGCGTTAACATCTGGTAACGGCATTTTACCCGGCTTTTCCACACAAACCATTCTCGTCTGATTCGCGAATTTAATTTTCAACTATATCGTTCGTCACCCGCGTTCCCGGGAGCAGCCATTTAAGAAGCTGCGTAGAGTATTATTTTTGCTTTTACCGACTGAGCTAATGATTAAATTGATATCGTAAATTTATGTTTTCCACTATAACTTAATTTGAGTTATATTTCTATTCAAATTAAATACATTATTATTATTATTGTTCGTTTGATTGTATCAACAATATATTTTTGATGGTGTAAACAACGAACACCACAAAATGGCGCCCAACTTGCTGGCTCGAGTTGAATTGAAAAAACAAATAACTCAAATTAAATTGTAATTTTGACGAGATTGGTTATAATTAAAAGTTTGAAATACTCTCTAGTGTGCATGTTTATATTTATAATTCTGTGTGTGATTGTGACCCTAAGAATTTACATAGATTTCTTTTGTTTTCCGTTTCATATTGTATATTGTTGAGGTCAAGTGAAAAATGGAGCCAAGTAATGTTAATAATGTCCAAATGCAAGGTATTGTTGGGGAAGGTGGCGCAAATGACGTAGGCAAAGTGCAAGGTGATATGATGACGAGATTTGAGGCATTATTATTAGACATGGAAGCAAGATTGATGGCAAATTTGTCACGAGTCTGTACAAATAATTCCTCTAAATTGGAGGCAAAATTAGACACACTATCTAAAAGGGTGGACGAAATTGATACTCAATTCAATGCGTTTAAGGGAGAAATCAATAAAAATATTGCATCAATGTGTGAGAATGTAGAGGGAAATTTAAGAAGGGAGGTGGAAGATGTTTCACGAACGATTAGGACGGAATATCAAGAGAAATTAGACGAAGTTTTAGTTAAATCTGGGAAAAAATGTAGAGAACGCTAATAAGAACTTAAAGGGAGAGGTGAAGAAGATAGAAAGCAAATTAATGAGAAAAATTTTGGAGTTAGAAGGGGGAATCCCAACAGAAGGCAATATGAATAGCACAGATATTGATGCTCCGGAGTTTGAAGAAAGGATTAAATTGATATCGTAAATTTATATTTTTTCCATTATAACTTAATTTGAGTTATATTTCTATTCAAATTAAATTCATTATTATTATTATTGTTCGTTTGATTGCACAACAATATTTTTGATGGTGTAAACAACGAACACCACAATTGCTTCAATTCTTTGGGCAGCTATCCCGGTAAGCCGCCGAACGGTTCTATACTAGAATTATAGTCATATTCAGTTTAATTTTGCTTTTTGATAAAGACTATTTCTTTTGATCTCGTGCGAGTTTCCACCGTAAACACGGTAACTTTGGGAAAAGGGGTTTTCGTGCTCAGCTGCCGGGAAACTAGGTTAAAGATTATATATATACATATATATATATCTTGTAAATAGTTTTGTATTTCTTTATTAATTTTAATACAATTTTTTGTAATATAGGTTGTAAATTTTATTTTTAATTGATTTGCATTTCATTGTAACCACCTGGTGTGCTATAATTGTAATGAAAAAGTTAATAGCGGTTTGTAAAATAACTTCAAAATTAATTTTAAAAAATCTGTTCTTTATAAGATAGATAAATTATTACGGTATTTTAAAAAACAAAATTTGTGTAGTAGAGACGGTTTTTTAAGACAATGTATTTACAAGGTTCGGAAATTTCACAAGTACAGACTGTGGAGTTACTCGCTTTTCGCTTGCCTCATCTATATCTGGCTTAGGCTGACCTCCGGCTAGAATAGTCTTGAAGTTTCAGGCTGCATCGCAAGTTGTTTTGGTTGGCCTTAGGTTGCTGACCTTCACTCGCCAGAGCGCTCTTTATTCGCGTCTCCCCGACCACTTTCTACTTGGCACACTTCTAAACGATTCCCTCTCCACGACCGCCTTCCTTCTTCCCTTGCTCATTTTCTTGCACACCAGTTTCTCCAAATTCTCCTCACTTCTCGCCTTAATGATTTCGCCCAAGTCACAAGGCGTGGTTCCCGAAAACCAGGCGCTTTGTTTTCAATATCTAGTTTCCCAAATGGAACTATAACAT
The DNA here is from genome assembly GCA_034510155.1 of Eucriotettix oculatus. Classification (NCBI taxonomy): domain Eukaryota; kingdom Metazoa; phylum Arthropoda; class Insecta; order Orthoptera; family Tetrigidae; genus Eucriotettix; species Eucriotettix oculatus. Next base: position 45,438,839 of record CM067378.1, read on the forward strand.
CTTCCCTCAGTATTTTTAATTGAAGAAAATTTATATACATTATCGGGAGGAAACTCTTTGCATTGTACATTATCACACAAGAAGAGTCATTGTTTATTTAAAATCAGAAATATGCTTTAAATGTTTTTTAGAACATATTTATTTAAATTTTCTAAGGCAATAACTTTGAAGTTCTGAAATACTACTATATATAACGCAACTTAAGGCCTGAATAACGAATTGGATAATTCTTAAGTGCCAATTATTTAAGAATATCCTTAAGCTGTTCACTCTTATCTGTGGAAATAAATAAAACTGAAGTGACTGTGATTTTAAAATAAACGCCTACATTTAAGTGAAAAATGCTATTTTTACTATGCCTAATGATAAATTTTTGTCTGTCGAATAGACTCCGAAATGGCTCATCGGATGTCAGTGAAAGTTTTTGGTATTAAAACATGAATTTAAACTTAAAATTTCGTGTATGAACTACGTTTCAGAATATTTGTAAAAAAGCCTATTAATGCCATCTAACGCGGGACCCACATGCCACGACAAAGCCGGAAGAGTAAAAAATTCTCAGTAACTGATTTCTTGGTTTCATTTTACCTGTTTTGGCGCTGCTGTCTTAAGAAGGTTCGATTTCTTACCTATGCCAGTCTCAAATGTCGGTTTCATTTTCTAATAGAACGGTCGATTCTATTTCAACTGAATTACTTATTACTTTTGGTTGTAGCGTCAATTTTGGATATGGGAATTCTTAGGTAAAGTTAGTTCTCTGGGTGCAAGAATTCTTAAAAAATAGGCTACAAAAAGTCAAAGTTGGGAAAGAAACTTCAGAACTCGGATCTGTAACATCGGGAGTCCCCCAAGGATCAGTTATTGCCCCATTATTGTCTCATTTTTATTAATGATTTTCCTAATAATATAAATTCTAAGGTCCGACTTTTTGCAGATGACTGTGTAATTTACAGGGAAATAACTGGGGAACAAGACGCAGCTGCTCTCCAAACTGACTAGATACTCTAAGTACATGGGCTAAGCGAAATAAAATCAAAATCAACAATAGTAAAAGTAAGACGATTAGTTTTACTAAAATGCGCGTTCAATATGCCTCGATATATAAAATAGATGGGGAAACAGTGATCGAGGAAACAAACTGTAAATACCTAGACATTTATTTTAACAGTAAGCTGGAGCAGATAAACTATGCTACAAGGAAAGCGTAGAACACCTTGCACTTTGTCATGAGAACACTCAAGAAGGGGAATGCGAAATCTAAAGAGTTGGCATATTTGTCATTAGTACGCCCACTTATGGAATATGGTGCAGCATGCTGGGATCCGTACAGGATAGGTCAAATAGAATCCTTAGAAAGGGTGCAAAGAAGGGCCGAAAAATTCGTACAAATAGGAACGAAAAGGTAAAGCGACTAGGGTGGGACACGCTACAGACAAGAAGAGAAAGAGCTAGGCCTCACATTTTCTACAGAGCTTTTGCAGGTCAAAAACCTTGGCAGGGAATCCGAGATAGAATGAAAGAATCGACTCGGGAGGGGAGGGGTGATCACCTGTTCAAATTACAAGCAAGGAACCAACAAACAGACGTTGGAAAATACTCATTCCTAAATAGGACAATTGACTGGAACAATCTGCCTGCAGGAGTGTTTGGGGAACTTCCTCTAACAGAAAGAAAATTTCGACTCAATCTAAGTTTAGTGTAGTGAAGTGATCAGTTCTGCGAAATCTCTAAAATTATACTACAGTGAAATATATTTCCAGTTTTTTTTGTTTCTTTTTTTTTCATTCAAAAACAATACTATTCTTTTTTTAAAAAAAATCATTCCTAATAAAATGATTCCACACTTATTTATTTATATTGAATATAATTATACTTTCAACTATAGGTTAAATATGGTCCTTACGACCAGTTTATTAATTATTGTTTAAGTTCTATGTATCTGCCACCGGGCATCTGCCCATTTGTAGATTTAATAAATACAATACAAGGAATCCAAATGTGTATTACAGTCATGCTTTAGAGAAGTCTTCATTAGCTGACATTATGAGTATCTGAATTTTTACCATTTATTTTGTTCATATTGAATGCTTTAAATCCTTGTGAAGTCACCATCTCGCTTTATTACAGACTAACGATTTTCCTGCAGAGTGCGTAGCAAGTGTGTAGCTACTCAGGCGTACCACTACTCCGGCGATAAGACCCCGGCCCTTTTAAAATATATCGCCCACCCCTGGCTTCGTAATGAGAGCGTTAAATTAATGTAGCTTCCCGGGGCGGAATTTAACACGCGGCGAGGGTTCGTAAGCCGCAGAACTCTTAATTAGTTCTTCATTTCGCAGTTCTCCCCATCTGGAACGAGTCCAGAAAACACGACCGCGCGTGCAGTTGTCCAGACAACATCTAGAAACACACATTTTAAATCATGGCAGTTTCCGGCGCATGGCGGCTCAGCGGAAACAAAACATCGGAGAAGCGGGGCCAACCACTGCTACAGTAATAAGTTGTGTGGCGTTATGAAATCAGCGAAGGAAGGAAATCGATGTTCCCACTTAGTGCGACGGCTCTGCTGAGATTATATTCTGTCGGTGCTTGAAATCTGAAAATCACACCCGAAAGCGTGCGTTTGTGCGTGCCAGAGACCAGTGTTTCAGTCTGTGACTGACGATATAAGCCGCGGGTTTTTCCCATCGCCTTCACTACTGGCTGAGCTGGCTCCCTTATGATTTATCACGGCCTTGTGACAGCATAAAACCCAGTGCCCCTTATTTATTTACGGATTTACTACTTTTCCCTCCATACTTTCTCGTCCGCATGCTACACTTCCTTTGTAACATACCGCAGATAATTCTTTTGTGTTTGTAAAAACCAGTAATAATTCACACTTTCTCACTTTTAAATGAAAATTCAGTCGCTCAGAAATATTCTCATGTACCTCTAACCCCCCAAAAAAACTTTCCCAAAAAGAACCCTAACAATGAAATCTGCTTGACAAATCAGCTATTGCCAAATTTCAAAAAATTAAAATATTTTTTATGTAAACATGATCTTCAAACATGTATCATTCAACTATATAAATATAAATAAAAGTTTAAGTACAATTTATTTCCGGTACTATTTTGACCTCTCATTAATAGTAAAATACTGGTTATTAATTTCCTACAATCGTATGCTTCTCACCTGCAACGCAACCGATGCTTCAGATATAATCTATTCACTTTATTCCACGTCACTGTTGCGTAACTAAGCATTCCAAATATTTTTAAAATCTAATGCCTGCTGTACTTTCTCCAATCAGTTTATCTAACCAGCCTGACCTAGTTTTCAGTCTCTTACCATTCTTATATGAAAAGTTGTTTCAATAAGTCTTCCTTTCCAGCTATAATAATTATTCAGTTTATTTATTTTCTAAGGCATATTGTCCCTTTTTATATTAATAAAATAGTCACACAAATAAATATATTGTAGCAGATCCGTCGTCCTCCATATTCGAGGATTTCTTATTCCTTTAGGGCGCCAGGTATTTTTCATAAAAAATACCAAAAATTGATTTTAATAGTTTTTAATTTCAATCAGAGCATGAAAAAAAATTACATCTGCAGGGCGTAGTCAGTCACTCGTCGTCCCACCGACACAGCCTGCTTCTCCCATCACCCCCTGACGACTCTACGTCTCGCCGGACCACATTGTTGGCCCGGGTTGCGTCAGTTCCTCAACAATTGCAACTCGCAAGCTGGCCTGCATTGTTCATCTTATAGTCTTTCCATCGCAATTTCACATATGTTCGGTTACCAGCCTCGATTGGTAAAACGAAATAATTTGGGATATGGCCCATGCTAATTCGTCGGTTCGAGCTTGTGGATTGACGGTGATGTTCAAACCGATGAAAGAAATAACAACAAAAAATTGCAATTTCTAATGTTGAAAATAATTGAAGTTACCGGAGGGCGCCACCACTTCGTTGAATGGAATAACATTCAAATAAACAAAAAGATACATAAAGTTTTACCAATAAAAAATTAACGGGAAGTAATTATAAATAAAAAGAAATTACACAAATGCAAAAAAGAGAAACACAAATATAATTTAATTTTTCGGTAATGTCTTTGATCGTAACTAATATCTCAACAATCAGAAAGTTTTCATTCATAAAATATTCCGTTCCAATAACAGCCACAATAAGACGATCAAAAATGGAAGATAAGACTCTTTAACCGTACAGTGACTGTCCCTCACTTTCATACTACCGGTTGTTCAATTTTTCTCAAAACATCATAAAATAATATTTTTGCGATAATGAACAAATAAGAATCAAATAAATATTATCATTTTCATTTATTTTAACAAGAATCTCGCGCGAACAGTAAACTAATGACACAGGTTATTCAACAATTAACTTACGTAACGTAAGGCGTCGATCAAAATATGTAACGGCTGCGAGAAACATTACAATAAAATTACAAGAAACAAAATGTGTATACAATATATACACCCTACAAGTTCGTATTTATAAGATATAATAAAAAAATTATGCAATCCTTCGTAAATTTAAAATCTGATTTTTAAACAACGCTAATAATGCAGAAATTTTTATATCAATATCCGAAGCCTTAACTAAATTTAACATTTTCATAATTTTAAGTGTAATTTGCTCCACAATGCTTTTCAAAAAAAATCAATTTAGAACTTCTATAAGAGCGTCTAAAAGTCATCGCTATCAATATTAACTAAATTAAAATAATTTTCTAATATTTAGAACAATGTTAAAATTCTAAAGATTGTATCTTCAGTGACGTATCAATATTTTTATAATTATAGATAGTAAATGGGTATGACAAATTAATTCTGGAAACGATTATAAGAAAATTATGTTCTATAGTTTCCATTTTCTTGACCAAATTCAATTGTGAAAAGTGACAAAATTGTAGAGCGAAATAATAAAGCACATTATTGAGAAGAGGAATTAAATAATCTAATTAATTTTCTTTCAATGATATATATGTAAGAAATCACAGGAGAGAAATTAGTCAAAATAAATAACGGACATTAGTAAGGTCCCTGAAGAGGAAAAAATTAGTTTTCTTAAAAACGTTTGTTAACTAGTACGTGTGTATCCTAATCATTTATGATACTATAAAAAATTGAAGTAATTAAAGTTAAAATTTTCAAATAGGGGAGAAGAGTAATATTGTGATTTGGACAACCTGGAACAGTAGTGGCGGCTCACTTTACCTAGCCAAAGGCGAGTGTCAATCAGATGGAAAAGTAAAAAACCATTTTGCATAAATCATCTCATACAGTTGAATAAATTACATACAGTATGCAAAATATGATATTTCGATGAGTATCCGAAAAGATCCCTCCGCCGTCAGTAAAAGTTATTTATTTTTCAATTACTAAATAAAACTTTTCTCTGACGCATAAGTTTCAGACACGTAATATATATATATATATATATATATATTTCAATTTGTTTTTATCATTATAACTGATGAGGGTCAACATAAGAGCGTTTCATATTTTTTCAACTCTTGTAACAAAAAGTTATTTAAGCTTTCTAAAATCAATCACTTTTGTGAATTTTTTAGTAATTTTAAAATTATCTGGGCTTCCATTTTGATAGTCACATAAATAAATAACAATGTAAGTTTCTTCTAATTAATTTATTTCAATTTCGAAGTTTTCTGTCATCAGTTTCATATAAAAAATATATATTTGTATAAGATTCCTACAGTAAAAATATTTAATTTTTATTTATATAATAATTATTTTAAAGTTAGTAAGTTATTGTCATGAGCACCATTGAAACATATGCTCGTTCCTACTTTAAACCTCATTATAATTTATTCGAACAATATTTTGGTCCAACTTCAATATTAAACACTTTCAGTATATTTTATTTTCTTGGCTATCATAAATACGAATTATATTTTAAAATGTAGACAAAAGATATATATTTTCAGATAATTGAATAAAAGATTTCAACCGTTCTTTATATAAATAACTTTACATAACCTCATTATCCGTGTTAGAGCAGTGATTCCCTATTTTAAATAAACGAAAACCAATTCAAATTTAACTTTAAAATATTTGCTCTCCTTTTGGTGTAAATTTAGTGGCGTTGGAATTAAAGATAAAATAATTTACTTTCCTGAATCGGATATTCATCTATATACTAAGCTAGACGACGTTGGAGGCGGACGAAATGCATCCTTTGACAGTGGCAAGTGGAAAACAGCTATTTCGATTAGCGGATGAAAAGGGGATAGTTCTACAAAGCAGGAGGAGATAAGGACAATCTGTGTGAGAATCCAACGCACATGATGAAAGTTAAAGATCAAAGGACTCAGACGAAAGATATACCGCTCTCAGTATTTCATTTATGGTGGTCGTGAGTTAATTAAACGAACGAAAAAGAAAGCCCACTTCGAAGGGATCTGAGTGAACATAAAGGAACCTTTGGCATCCTGCACCTAAAAGCGTGTTGGAAAATGTTTTTGGCAAAACATCACCATCGTTGATGTCAGTCTAAATCGTGAAATATTGAATGATAAATAGCTTACCTCATACTGCATGATTATTTCTATAAATATTCAATAATTAGTCAATTTTCCAAGATAATATATTACTGCTTAATTAACTAAATTACTATCATCCATTTAAAAAAACTGCAATGTAAAACACTATAAGTAAATTTTTTGAAGGCGTGTAATTAACTTCTTTGGGGTGATGAGAATTGAAGTTAATTTAGTGTACGCACGACTAATAAATTATTACGAGGTTATTTTATTTCATTTTAATTAAATTTTTTTAAATAAATTTTCCACCTGTGGAACTGCTAATATTCAGCTATCAGAGGCCTGGCATAACAACATCTATTTAAGTAGCCGTTTGAGGGATTAAGAAATGTTGCGACTGACTGAGCCAGGATCATAAATATGTCGAGTAAGCTTCGATCTCAATATTTTGACACGTTTGAAACTTTACTACAAAAAGTGCAATAACCTGGTGCGTGAGAGTTCATGACTTGGAAGTAAGACTTGTGATCCCCTTATTGGAAACTCGGATATGTAAGATGAATTCATATTGGCTAAAGTCGTGGGTTATTCGCATCGAAAGGGGGATATCAGAGATTTAGAGGTTGGTGGAAAAAGATTGAGGGAGTAGTTGTTGTTAAGTAATAGATGATTTGGGATGACGAATTCAGGAACAGCCGTTGTAGTAGTTACGTTTAAGATTTTAGTGAGTGGTTGAAGGAATTTCAAAGCGAACAAATTGTTGAGAAGTGGTTATTCAGGTTTCAGACAGAGAGGATCGCTTGATAGTATTTCAGCTAGGACAGTTGTCGAAGGAACAAGGAAGGAAGTGTGATGGGAAATATTAAAGTTGGTTATTTCGAAATTTAAGAAATTAACTTAAGTTTTGAGTGGACGTGAAACGCCTGGTGGTAGCAGAGATGAAGCGTTCAGTCAGATTTAAAAGGCGGCGGTGTCAACTATCCCGTTCCAGAGGCATTACCATATAATAACTACAAAGATTCCGGTAATGATCTACCACGAGTTCCGGTGATGTTAATGATAAATGAAACTATAAATCCATAAAAGACGTCAACCAAATGCCACAGTGGTCATAGTCACAAACAAGTAGTGTTCTATATAATAAATTAATGTTTGTACCCACAGTTCTTAAAAATACGAATCAGTTTGTTTAATTATTATTTAATTTTAATTGTAAATTCATTTTCTAAATTGCATATTTTTTAAGTGTAGGAAAATAAGATTTTATTTGTTTTTTGTGAAATATATAACAAAATTTCAAATTTCTTTATCATATAATCACCCTGCTCTATTAATTTAATGTAAATATTACAAGAAGCTAAGAAAAATATGTGTATCAAGTATTGAAAATTAATGCCTCCGAATCGTTGAAGTATCTAGAACACGTTTAATTAATTAATGAACTAAAGCACTTTTTAGTAGTTTCTTTATCACATTAAATTCTATTATCGAATTTAATGGCACAGTAAAATAATAACAAAAATAATTCCAGCAGCAACGTTTTTATTCAATACACAGTGTTAATATTTGAGCAAAGAAACTCTACTCCACAGGTTTTTGTGGATGCAACTACTGTTGCTTTAATTTAATACTATGTCTACAAATGTTTGCATTTACTTTACGGTACCTCCTGAAGTGACTCCGCTGCCAACTTTGCAGGCTAATTTCCTGGAATTCTGACGGCGGGAATTTTTTCTGTTGCAACGGGTGGCTGGATTAAAAAAAGGATTTCGATGCAGCTCGAACAATTTTCCCTTCAAAATATAAAATAATGAAATGAGGCCAAGAAACGGTCAGATTAAATTTATTCACTGAATTAATTGAAGGTTACACTAAAAAGTTAATCATTTTTCGCGAATAAAGTTCCAACTGAAAAAGTTACTTGAAACTGAAATAAATTGCTCAAAAAATGTAACTTTCCAATATCATCTCTACTGAATTTATTGCATTAGAATTTCATTCCACTCTCAACTTTATAGTTTCAGTAATTTTCGTTTGTCGTATGTTTGATTCCTCCATTTTCTCTAACGCTAACAGTTACTGCGTAATGATTTATATTTTCCGACTCTAGCTGCTGAATGTCGACTTCATATAGCGACAGTTAAACATTCCTCAACGTAAAAAAAGAAAAAATATAAAAGTATTCTTATTAAAAAAGCATAAACATTTTAAAACTTCATTGCCCTATTTCGATTCTAAACCGTTTAGTGGAGAGCCAATAACGTTATATTTCTTATACCTAGGTTGCAGACCCTGAAAACAGCTTCGAAGCCCAAATTCCCCTTACCGGGTTACCAAAAACTATTGATGTAATTAGGTTGCAATTCGTGTGAAAACATCAAGTTAATTCTTTGAAGTTGTAGAAAATAAATTGAAAGTAGTTTTTTATTTAATATTGGCATAATTGTATTATTATTTTATGTCAATTTTATATAAAAAATTGTTTTCTTTAAATGTTTAGGTACTCATATTTCTAGAATTCATCTATACCGAATTTGTTATACATGAACACCTGTGGATGTTCACAGAAAAGGAACGAAACGTTGTGACATTGTTTTAATAAATATATAGCTCGGTGCCCGGCGTTGCCCGAGTACTTGCTTGTCTTATTCCGGTACAGTATCTCATTTGACAATAATCTTTTGGTCAGCAACTTTTTTAACTGGCATGGAGCGAGTAATTCTTTTGAACATTTAACTTGTCACACCTACCTACCCCGAGGTATTGTTTATTTCACCATAACCAGCTTGACGGTTCACAGTACTTAATAGAGTTACGAAATCGCCTGGTACAGTTCATGAGATACTAATTGGCGTGTTTACATGCGCAGTAGAAGAGGAGAAGGGGGGTATTGTCGTTTGAGGAAGTACTACCCTCCAAATAACCTGGCGAAACGCTACTATCATTATTAGAACATTAATTGCCATCATACGAACGGAATATGGAGACTACGGTGACATATTTTTAACACATATAAACTTATAATCTATTGCATTTCAAGGACACGCTTATTGACGTACAACATCCTGAACTGACAGCAATATATTTCCTAACACGAACATTTTCAGAATTGCTTTTACACCCCCAACTAGTCTTAACAAAACCGGAGTAAAAGTGAGCTGATGTCTATCCCCCATACAATATGGGCGGAGTTTTCCACTACGCATCGTCTTGACACACGTCTAACTAATTCTCCTGAACTGTACATTAAATAAGCACGCTACATTAAAAGAGTCTAAAACATCCAGATGCGTTGAGAGAAACGTTCCCGATACTTTAATGAAGCTAAAAATTCTATCGGTACACTAAGAAAGTCAAGAATATGCGCGGTCAAGACGGTAAAAAATTATAATTATGTTATTAAATTAATCTGACTTTTTATTACAAATTATTCACAAATAATGGCCAAAAGTGCGAAATGGAATAATTTATTTGAATTGAAAACGTTTCGTCCCCCCAACTTTCCGGACCCCCTTAGCTCTTTCTCCTAAATATTTATATTATTAAATACACACAGGTGGAAATAAATAAATATATAAACTCGGTACGTTTCAGTTACTTACAATTAAAATTGATTAAAAACTTCATGTTACTGCTGCAGAAGTAAAAAAAATATCCGGAAACCTTAACGGTGCCACAAGTACTCCTGGTACATGTGCCATTATTATTCAATTCCTTCAATCTTTCCACGGCGCTAACAAATCAAAAAGCGTTTCGAAAGAACAAGAAATTTAGTATTAAGTCAATTTTTTTTAAACGCGTTTCGTTGGGCGAAATTTAAAAGCCTGCGCGTTCAGAATATTTGAGGCTTAAAGTACGAATTAAGGTTCACGTTATAAAACACGGGTGACAAAACAATTAAATCCACCAATTCATCATATTGTAAATATTAATTATTTGTAATGACGTTAGCTCTTAGATTTCTCATTTGAAATTTTTTTTATCACACTTTACACAAAATTATTATTTTTTGGAACATAGAAAATAATTTATATACGTGTGGACAATGATCACATTTTCTCCATTAAGTTTTCTGAAACAAATTGTATTTATATATATACTGTGACGTTTTTGTTGGCGTGGTATGTAGAATCCTACCGGAATTGTATATGGGCGCCACCTACGCTTTACGTAGGACAATTTTATTATGGGAACACACTCGGGTTCAGGACTGAGAGCATGGATCAGGGGAGTGACGTCACCTGTTCCCGAATCATACAGATTATTGAATTAAATAACACAAATACAAGTGAATGTAAGTATAACCACGGCAGCTTTACTTGATCAGTCTTGGAAAACAAAAGTTATCTATATCTAAACTTAAAACTATTTACATCTAGGGAGCTCCTTGTTAAAGCCGGCTTATCCTTGAAGAGGATTCAATGACATAATTTACAGTTAAAATACAAATTTCGGTAATTAATTTGCCATAGAATCTGTTTGTTACGCCAGGGAAAGTATCCAATTGAAGAAAATTTCACACGTTACCAGTCGGGTGTCACTCGCTTTAGATGTTGACTTCCAAAAGATGACGATCTGGAAGCTGGCGGGATAATTCCTTCTTCGCAGCAGCAGCAGCTAGTTGCTTCTCCTACTCCTCCCAGGCGCAGAGTGAGCAAAAATAACCACGCGTCAACAATACAACAATCGTCTTCTCATAAGGACGTATTCTTGCTGCAGACGCAAGCGCTACAATGCGTCTGGAAGCTTTACAAACGAAATTGGAATAAAACTATTTACATTTGTTACCTACAAAGTGAGGCACTGTTACACGGTTACAATCAAAGACATATATAAACAACATAGACTGGACAAGGCGCCGCCATATTTGAAGCAAATTGAAGGCTCAGGCGCCATTTTTTGAATGGAAAGGTGGGCGTGTCCTGTCGTCTGCTGGCATTGAATTGAGGTGGACTTAGGAATACGTGCAGGAAGCGTATCTCGTAAATCAATATTTAAAAACTATATATACATATGTATTAAAGTTACAAATGAGCGGAAACCAGCTAGAAAGTGTTCCATTACATATAATATATATAACACATCACTTAAAAATTGTAAATTATTTCTGTTGTCACACAAGGAAAGTGCCGAAATTAAAGTTAACACGGATAGGGCTCATTAACATCATCTCAATGCTAAATACAACATGTAAACATTGACAGTTAATGAACAGGAAACTTTATAATAGTTCATTTATAATTTTTGTTTTAAATCAGTCATTTCTGATATTAATGCCGAATTATTAGATGAGATATGAAGCATCTCGCTCATCAGTCTATAATAAAGATTACTCCCAATATCTAAAATTTTAATTTTTTTACAATTATACAATTGTACAAGTAACATCTAAATGCATCTAGACTGACATTAAATATAGGTGAAAGTTGGTAGGGATCAAGGTTAAACGAAATAAAACACATTCATTAATTACAGTACAGAGAACTACTTTCATAAAAAGAGAGCTGGCTTGCATTCTAGAGCACCACGAAGATCAGAAATTTGGTAAATATCGAAGTTACAAACACGTGCTGTCAAAAGTGAAAATATGATGATATTTACTTAAAATACGATATTCCAGTTGTTTTGAACTACGATTAGTACAATTGTACGCTGAACACACATTTGGCATGATTTCGGATGAAAAACAATATATTTTAATCACAAAAAATACACGATTATTCAACCTCAGTCATTTAACACAGTACATACGGTCAAAGTTCTTGACCGTAGACATTGTGATTGTCCCTGTTGTTAGTTGCTGCCACCCAGGGCGCTGTAACGTCCTCGTAGCCTCTCTATGATGTTTATATATCTCTTTGGTTACAATACTTATATTTCTATTATATTGTAAACTATTGATTACTTAGAATTTTTAAATTTATAACAAATTTGTTTGCTCCTAAGAATGTTTCAAATAAATGAACGGTACTTTGTGCCGTTTTTATTAACAGGCTATATGCTAAATTTTTAAATTTTATTTAATTTTTTCTAAAAAAATTGGATGGTGAAATTAATTTATTTTTCTGACTTATATGGTCATTAATATTATGTTTTATGAATGCCAAATAATTTTTAAGTAGTTCATTTCTTTTCGCTCTCCCCGTGAAGAGGAACATAATCTTTGACATTAATGTGTGTGTCAACTGTCTTACCCCTATATAACATAACTTTGCCTCTTGCATCATAATACCTCCCATTTCCAGTTTCCTGGTGTACATTTTTTAACTCCTTATACTGTAAGGCTACCCCAAGACTGTTGGCTTCTTCAACCCACAACCCCGTTTCCTCCTTCCTTGGAATTATTGTCTACGCCGCCGTGAAGTTTCTGGCGCAGTAAATCCGTGGCACAAGTAGGAAGCACGGCAAATCCAGTTAGAGGCAGTTTTGTAAACATCGTTAGCACTTGTAAGGAGCCAACTGCGTTCCTCTCACCCTAATTAGGTTTAAAAGCAACCCCATCTTAAGGCGCGGGACGCTTCTCCAACACTGTCCTCGGGGAATCTATTTTTAGAATAAAATGTGTCAAATTTGTGAATTTTAGTTACGTACTTAAGATGCTGTGTAGAGGACAATTTTATTTGCACCTAAGTCTGGAGAGTAATTTTTATGTAAGCAAAAGTTTTGCCATATTCATAGATGTATTCTTCAAATCAAAGATCCACAATGAATGGTCGAAACGACTACTTTAAGTTAAAAATTGTTCTACATTTTCGTGTGTATATCTATTATACGGGTCGTTAATTCTTAATTTATATATGTTATTCAGTAATTGTTATTCGGTAATTGTTCTTATTATTTCTTTTGTATTTGTATAGTTACGTTCACCAGATGTGGTTACAAATTAGGAACGAAACATCGTATAACAGCTAATGTTAATAATGTTCATATTAAAATCATCCTGACTTATGGGCAAATTTCAGATAAATTTTTCTGTTGTGGTATTCAGTCCTATGACTGGTCTGATGCAATCCTTTCTTGCGCAAGCCTTTGCATTTCTGCATAACTAGCACATTCCACACCCTCCCTAATCTTCTAAGCGTATTCCATCTTGACCTCCCTCTTCTGTTCTTTCCCCACACACTTCCCTCTAATGCTAATTTTCCAAGACCCTCATGTCTTAAAACGTTAATCTATCCCTTCTCTTGGTCAACGTCCTCCATATTGGTCACTCTTCCCCTAATTTGTTGAGAAAATCCTAGTTGGTGATTTTATTCACCCATCTGATTTTCAGCATTCTCCTACAACACCACAATTCAAAGGTTTCTATTATTTTCCTTTCCGCAACTCCTATCGTCCACGCTCCATACCAACATTGTTAGCAATGATTTCCTAATTTTCACACTTTTATTATACGTAAGTAAATTCCTAGTTTTCGTGAAAACCTTCCTTGCATGATCTATCCTACTCTTCGTGTCTACTATACTTCTACCTTCTGTACTTAATATACTACCCAAGTAGCAAAATTCCTTAACTTCCGTCAAAATATCCTTCCCAATCTAACATCCTTTGTTATTCCACTGTTTCCCAAATTACACTCCATTACCTTGGTTTTCCCTCTATTAATCCTCATGTAGAACTCTTTCTCCAGGACCCCGTTCATGCCATTTATTCAAGTAATTTAAGTAATTATATACTACCTTTTTTTTGCAGGATCACCGTAATGTAGCCTGTTACCAAAAGATTTCTCTTGTCTTGCAGTAAACATTGAATGTTTATTTAAATGATCTTTTTTGCGTACAAGCAACGGATTTACAGTATAAACCGAACAATAGCGTGTTCTTCACAATTTGTTCTGTTTTAGAGGCAAATTAGATGCCATAACTGGTTAATATGCTCTGTGTACTTTGAAATAATAAAATTGTTAATTGCTTTGAGGTCATGAAAACATATAATATTGTTATCTACGTATCCAATTTTCTTTCCGTTGTGACAATATATTTGTGCATAACTGTACTATGTCAACGATGCGGTGGACATGCAATTAGATGAAAGATGTGTGTCAATGTTAGCATATCATTACAATGTTTGATATTGAAACAATCCTTAATTTTATTAAAAATACTAGCTGGGGACCCGGCGTTTCCCGTGGACAATTTTATTATCCCGGTACATTATTCAATTCTTTGTCAACACATGATTGAATAAAGACCTCAAATATACTCCCAGTATATCGAGATTAGTCAATTAAACTCCCGATACAATAGCGGGACTAAAAATATTTTCAGTACTCTAAGAGAATAAACATTCTCTCCCGATTAAGGGATGAAGTTTTACTAAAATCACATATTAAAGGTCATAATGTAATACAGCGTATCGCATTGCACCGGTTTCTACACCAAACTCTTTATTTGCCTTGTTATTTTTACACTTCCACCCCTCACATGTTAGAAGGGGTTGAAATTATACAAAAACATTATCGGGGAAATACTACAAAAGTAATTGACCTCAAAAATTCTTTTTCGACTCAAATATGAGCCGTTATTACATATAAAAATTGCGCTAATTCTACCCCATCCCCTTAGGGGTGGTAGCCATGTCTTACGTCAAAAGAGTTTGGTTTTGGGTCGCGAGGACTATGTAAACAAAACTATATGAAAACTGTTCTTTCTGTATAAATGTATTACGCAGAAGTGTGTTTTACACCTTGGTTCATCCCCCTCTAAAGGGATGAACAGCAATTTAATTTGTATTCTAAATGTCATAATCAAACTTAAAGACTCTCATAGCTCCTATTTCGATACTAAACTTGACTGTTATTTTATTTTCATACATAACGTCCCCTACACCCCCCCGCCCCCCGAGTTGAATTCGAAGAAAATAATGGCAGTTTATGTATTTTTAAAACTAACCTCCTCCCCCACCCCCAATTGGTGGTAGTCGTGTATTACCCTAACTGTGTTGATTTCGTTTCGCCAAGAACACCTATTCAAAGTTTGGTCGAAATTGTTCATTGCGTTAAAGATATTATGTGCAAGACTTCCAACCCTTCTTAGGGCATGAACCGTTACTTAAATTGCATTTTTAATGTCAGAAATAAACTCAGCGGCAAACATTACACCGGTTTAGAGCCCAATGTCGATTGTTTTCTGGTTATTTTTGTGTGTCGCTCCTTCACCCCCACCCCTAAGCATACTGCCAATCGATTATGGATGGAGTTTAAATTATACGCTAGCAGTATTGGAGGGCACATTATAAAACTAATTGACATATAAATGTATATTTTGATGGAAATATTAGACGTTTATGAAATTTAAAACTTTCAACCTCCGCCGTGTCTTACCCCTGAAGTGTTGATGTCTCAAACGCAAAAAACACGTGTGCAAAATTTAGTTAAATTGTTCCATCCGTTAAAAATAGTATGTGGAAGTCTGTTTTACCGCATTACAACCCCTCTTAGGAGATGAACTATAACTTGAATTTATTTTTTTATGGCAGAATTAAACTCAGCGGCTCACATTAGACCGATTTAGAGCTCAATCTCGACTGTTTTGTGGTTAGTTTTATGTTTAGCCCCTTCGAATACGCCGCGTCGGTTATGGATGGGGTTGAAATTATACGCTAGCAGTATCGAAGGACACTCTATCAAATTAATTGATCTAATAATGTATTTATATGATAACAATATCGGCCATTTTTACTTATTTAAAATTTTCCACTCCCTCTGCCTCTAGGGGTGGTATTTGAGTCTCACCCGCGACAGTACTGATTTCCGGGTCGCAAAGAACACGTGTACTAAATTTGGTTGAAATTGGTCCACTTGTTTAGATTTTTTGCGAGACAGACAGACACACCCACATACACACATACGGTTAATTTTATTTTTGTGACTCTCCAAATATTTATATCATACTGTTTAGTGTTTCCACTATTTTGAAACAAGTCTACTGAAGATAAATCTCGTATTTTTGGAAAATGATTTACTATAGCATCCATTCAACTTTCCCATGTGGATAGGGTCGACCATGCCTACTGAGAATCCACCCACATCCCTTTCTTCCGGTGTTTGCGGAGATTAATTTCTCTAGCCGCTTACACAGTGCGGAAGTGAGACTGACTGAACTGTAATTACTTGTTTCTGAACGGGAACCCGCTGATACAGACTGTTGGAGGAGCAGGGCTGAGTTTCTCGAGGTCACGAGTGTTGTCGAAAGTTTCGCGACGTGGAGGCAGCTGTGAGCCGGTCGAGATAATGGAACGGACTGCATTAAATATTTCTCTCTCTTGGGGAAGGGGGATGGTGTGGCAGAGTGCTTCCTCCGAGGAAGGGCATCTGAATTAATCAGCTCCGGAGACGCAAGGAGCGTCGCGAGGCGTCAGTCACTAGACTGGGCATGTCAAACAGATCATCAGCAGTTACTGTTTTATAGCGCAGAATTATTTTTGTCAACACTATTTGGTTTTATATTCTAAGGTTTTGCCCTTAGATGCATTTCAAAGACACCTCCACCTGCTTCTCCTCTGTATTTTAAACAGCTCATTGTATATCAAGTGGTATCAATTTTTAATTTCATCCTCTGAGAACAGAGTTCACCCCACCCCCTTAAGAAACCCTTATTAACAATATTTTCAGAAATAAGAAATTACTTTATTTTACAATTAACGTCTGTATATTAACTTTTAAAAAGTTTTTGATCTATATGACAAGCTATAATTACTGACTTGAAACTGAAACATTTTAGTTACAAAAATAATAGTGGTCATAGAAACAAACTCAGGAGTAAGGAAAATATTGTTGCCCTTACGTAGTCGAGAACGGTAGAAACAAACATCATTATGCAATTATATTTAATACCACTTACAAATATAAATATCCAAAAAATTAATAAATGCTTTGGAAATGACCCAAAAATGATCATGTCTCCCCTTCTTGCTATGATGAACGTGGGGTTGGATTAAATCAAAATAAATTATCTGGTTGGATTAAATAAAAGCAAATTAAATTTATTTATAGTAAAACAAAATAAACAAACAATAATTACTAAACTTTAGGGTCCAATTTAAAAATTTGCCACGGCTAGCTCAATTGCATTTAGTAAGACTCTATCTACCTAAGCGTAATTTTTATGGGATTATCGTGCAGCAACCAAATCGTCATCACGCACTTTTCGATATTGACACTAACACACCTAAGAGTTGTGGGTCGCAAACAGCTTTGCCCACGCCGGTATCTTGGGGTCCGTCTTCCATGAATTGTGGTCGCCTCTCGAGCTCGTTGCTTTGCTCCGGGTAATCACTTGTACAGGACACCAACTGCTAGGGATATCCTTCCTTCTATTACGCGGGCAAGATTACACGCTTTCTCTCCGCCTGATTACTTCAAAGCTCTAGTGTCGTGGCTCAACTAGCACGCACTCTCCTGACATCCTGCTTGTTCAATTCTCCATGTCCAACTGCAGTGCCGTGAATCAAAAACCACGCACCCTCTGTAAATCTTCCTTCTTCAACTCTCCATGGCCGACTGCCTGAATTTCTCTCCTCCATCCTCGCAGGTAATCTCCATCAATCACCCCACCTGCATGGCGAATCACCTAACCCTCAACCTCCATTCAAAATTTAGCTTGGCCCGCGGTTTTTCTCCCTAATTTCTGTCCTTCCAAAATTCACGGGGTCGAAAAACTGGACTTAGGTATCAGATTTATAAGTCTCCAAACGGTGTTTTTGGCACATTCTGAAACATTCTGTCTCTCGCCTCTCTGGAACCTTGGTGTTTATTTGAACAGCTGTCTCCAATATTGGAAATTCTTCACCAAGCGACGAAATAAAATGGCTATTGCCACACACTATTACTAAATTTACGGAAATTTTACTGATTAAGAATTAACATGAGGAAATCTATAACAATTGAATATAAATTCTATCATAAAAATATTTATATAGTTAATAATAGACGATTTATAATTCCATTGTATTATAGCGCACTTCTATCAGTTTATTTAATTTCCTGAAAAGGGCCAATATGCAAGCAGAAAGAGAAATATCCTCATCCTGCTTATGCGGAAATTAGTAACAGATGGTTGGTGATGCTAAGACCAGTTTTCCAGCAATTAAGTGAATTGTAATAAAAAGGGAAAGGGGAGAACAGCTACACAAAAATTGAAACAAAAAGCGAGATACATATTTTTGTTTAGATTTGACGGATCGAGGATCGGATGTCCACGTGGCAGAATAAACCGGACTTCGCTTCCAGCTTTGTGGCTGATATCCTTTCCTAGAAGTTTCTCATCTGGAGTAGTTTTAGTGACACTAAATTTGTTTTTCCTTTTTCATCAAAATTTACTTTCAAATTTCCATACTGAAATGCCATAACCTGGGGGTAGAATCTTATAGTGGAGCAGTCGGTAACAATTTTCTTTAACACACTTGAAAGCTTGCAGTAATATAAACTAAAATATATTCGGAGAGTATTTTTTTCTTTGTCTGATGTCTTTTTAAACGATTGCTATGGCATCCGCAATATCACCTTATCGAATATACTTGAGACTGAAGCTGACTTAATTTGATCCAAATATAAAATCTCGCTGCAGCATGCACAAGCATGCAGTTTAATAATTTTTTAATAATTAAATTAGTTATTCCACAGGTCGTTGTTGTTTCATGTGCCATTCGGAAATAATAAATATTTCGTGTCCCTTTGACCTGCAAAACTAGTAATATGGAAATTCCTCTCTGAATTTGGTAGAGCTCATAATACCAAAACGATTAGTACGCTATTTTCCAAAATTAAACAGGTACATACTTTTATTTAAAAAAAAACAGCGGAATTTTATAGGCATTCTTCCCCCACGGGTCATGATATTAATTTGCATACAAATCTGTTTTATCGGAAACATTCTCGCCGTATTCAAAGCAATATATGGCTGCGGCTGCAAATAGAATTATGAAACGTTTAACGAAATAGCGCAGAATAAATGCGAGAGAAAGTTACAATTAATTGAATTCTCGAACCCCGCTGTTATGAAACAGGCCAGTGCTTTTAAAGACAGAAAATGAGTGCACAAGATCAAAATCTATACAGGATAGGATTTCGATTACCACTCTGTTCCAATATGGTTGACCTTCGTTTGGAAACATCTTTCTGTTCTTGAATATATATAATGACGGACCAGTGATCGCCACTTCGTCACATGCTTTTTTACTAACTTTTCTTCGTTTAAGAACATAAATTTCTCTATAGTAATCGAATTTCTTTCTATAATTTTCAGTATCTGCCCTCTATCTTAAATATTTATTTTCCGAACTTCTTTCTAACAATATGTTTATCGCATTTTTTATCATAGATATTACTCCTTCTTTCCATTGCAATTATCCTTTTCAGTACGTCTAACTGTCGCGATAAACAGGAGGTCAAAGTTATAAATAGCGTGATGAATGGAATCTTATTCACATTATCGATATTTTTATGGCATTAATGAATTCCAATCAGTTTTCTACGCAGTTTATCTATAATTATTAAAATCTCCGCAGTGTCTTCTGTCACAAGCTCCACGCATTTTCGACTGCAGCGCTCTTAAATTATATTTTGTTCCAAAATTACATATCTAACTACGTTTACGTCTATTCAATCGATGCCTAATTCATTTTCATCGAATTCTTTATATTCTCTTGTAATTTGCGTTTTTATGCGGTTTTAATTGATACTTATGGATCTTGATTTCCCACTGCTTTTTCTCCCACCCCTTTTATGCGAGAAGCCAATTCCTCTGGTAGAAGCGTCGAACAGACTACACGTGTATTTTTGTGTTCCAGGAGTCTGCTAGAAGTATTCCTACGTTTCGCCGAAATCTATAACATCATGCGAACACGACTCAGTAAACGGCAGGCCGTCTTAGGTGATTTATCCTTCTTCCACCACGTGCACGTGTGAATTTCAGAAGGCGGAAAACATTGAATTTGGAACCGTCCAGCGTTCACGTAAATGATTATATCTCAACCGAAAATTTTGGTTAAGGCTGTTGAATTCTTCTTCTCATAGTGGATCTTCCTTTTTCAGACAAAAAACTTAACTACGGTCCTTAATGTCTTCTTCCTTCTCCTCTCTCCGGTCTGGTAGGGAATTCTTCTATTTGTGCATCTTTCATCTCTTTCCTTCTCCGGTCTTCCCTGACCTCCTTCCAGATCGAGTCGTGATCTACCTTTTCGTCTCTTTGAGATTACTCCAGTTCGTCTCTCTGACACCCCCACTGCGAGTAAAAACCACTCACGTGACGTGTCTACGCCAATCATGTATAATCTTACAAGATCACGATGAGAAGGAGGGACCCTGGTGAAGTCTCTTCAGGTCATCGTCCCCTGGTGGCTGACCAGCCTTAATCCTCCAACTTTGTTTCTAGACACGAATCAAAGCGACTTTACGGCGCCAGACTAATCCTGGAAATTCTGCAGTAACTCCACCTGTATCTGAATATCTTTTCGTCTAATTCTCTAAATATTACTAAACGATGGATTCCATAGGGAGTATTTCTCTGCGCTACGAACTATTCTGCAATGACTGTCGTAGGGAAATTTACTGTGTTGAGTTCAAGATTCTGTTTTTAGTGTTCTAACTCATTTGTCGTTTAAGATGTTTTGAACGTCAAAAAGTTCATCAGTATAAGTTAACAGATGATGAGAGGAAGGTATGGGAAAAAGAACTTGGAACTGTCTTTATAAATAGTTAGTAAGAAGTTGTTTTTCAAAGTAATTACACTCGCTTGTCCATGACAACCATACTTCCCCTATTATCTCCCATCTCCTACTGCCCATTTCATACCTATGATTAATTTACACAGAACATCCACTAGTCATTGGAGTCCTAAAATTATGCCATGAATTTCGTGATTTGGAAAATGATTTGCAGCCCAAGGAAAGACGACACGTCCCAGTTTTTCTCTTCCTTTTTCCTGTTGTATTGCCGTTTGAAGGTATTAATGAAACATTTATTTTTTAAGTTGTCTTCAAACATATCAAAATTTCATCTTGTTAAGTTAGAAGTAGGCATCCGTCCAAGAAAAAGTTTATTTGTAGGATTAGATTTTTTGTGTGTATTGTGTTACTATTCAAACGGAAACAATGACTGATCTACGATCATAAATGGATGTGAGACGCTGTCACTCTTAGGGGTTTACACTTTCCTAGTTCATTCTAACATAAGATAATAAGCAACCTTTACTATCACCAATTAGTTTATTACCTTATAAGCTGTTAATTTCACCATCAACTGTTTGTTGATGTTTTTTCGGGTGTCCTGTGCGGAATTTCGGAAGACGCTTTATCATCATCTTCTTCTGTTGAAGAGCCAAAACGCCGCTGTACCGGATTGGCAAATAAATCCGAATGGGCTTCAGTTCTTCGTATTAGGAAGGCCGGGCTTGTCCTCAATATTCCCGGCCCCGTTTCCATAAGAAACAGCAGGACGCGGCTGTTGGAGTAGTGAAGGGCTCTGTGCTTTATGGCGGTCGTAAAGGGCACATGTGCGTCCACTGCGGCTGACGGGACGAGCGAGGGCCAAATAAAACACGAAAACATGGTGGACGGAATAAATTCCGCGCGATTGGCCTCGTGGACAAGTTCCTCAATATCGCATTTATCGAGTCTTCTTTCCGGCCGCTTAAACTTCGCAGCGACGTCCCCGTCCTTATCTCAGCAGCAGAAGAAGCAGCAGCAGATCAAATCGAGACAGCAAAGTTCTTCGCAGTTATTGGCAGAAGCACGTCGCTCTTGCCGTATCTCATCCTACGAATCTACAATACAATTAAAGGCCTACTTCGTAGGTCCCTACAAGGATTCCATAACGGCTGATAACTAAAGGTGATACACAGTGGTATTACTTATGTATATATATACGCTGAATTGTTTACCTTTTGCATTTTCGTGGTGGATATATATTATTTATTATCAGTCTACAATCCCAAAATCAGTAGGAAAACAATTCTTCAACGTTCTAATCTAAGTTAGTGGGAATGTTCAATTGAAGCCCAGTAAATCATATAGTTAATTTTTTTTAGAAGAAAGACAAGAATGGAAAAATGTCAACCGGACCAGGAAATCGAACCCAGAACCTTGCGATATCGAGCAGCATGCTCTACCACTGGAACTAATCCGAGTCGACGTCCATAACCGACTTAACACTTCTGGTAGGTTTACGGAATGGAGAAGTGTTAAGTCGGTCCTTAGACGTCGACTAGGATTAGCTCAGCATTCGGCTTGATATCGCAAGGTTCTTGGTTCGATTCCCTGGTCCGGTTGACATTTTTCCATTCTTGTTACTCTTCAACGTTCTCAGAAATTACGTAGCAGTATTTTTTAAAATTATAAATACTTTGTGAATTTTAAAAAGCACTTTTCATTTTTATAATTGAGGATTTATTTAAGAAAATAAAGTTTAACTAATTGTTGTAATTATTTCTCCCACTCATGTTCGTAATCGTTTAGAATATGCGCTTCCAAACTTTACAATAACATTTGGAAAGCGTTATTTATTTAGGCTTATTTTGCATGTGTTGATACGATTACGGTCCTAGTATGTATGTTCTAGTGGGCTGAGGCCTCAAGGCTGAAACATGCAGACAAATATTTTTTATACAAATGAGTATAGCTAAACCCCGGCCAGCAGCGTATTGTGCCAGGCCCTCCAGTCAACTATCTGCTGGCGAGAATATTTTGTAGGTGTCGGTACGGTCTGTGCATAGGATGCGACGTTACCAAACCGGTTTCTGCTTGCTACCCCGTTCTGAAAATAGTTCGGTTTTGAAGGAATCGATACGATATGAAATATAGCGCTAAATCCAAAATCCTATACGAAGGATTACTTTCCTATAGAATGGACCGAAAAGGGTTAAATAAACAATTGAAAAAGTAATATATAAATTCCTCTCGGGTTTCGAACTGGGTCAAAGAGATTATCAGTGACGTTTCAATGGCTTGCTCTGCCATCATCTTCAGACCGGGAAAGACCTCGTATTTTGAAAAAGTAATAGATTGCGATTCACTCGCCGTAGAGACTCAGCTATTCTTTTCCTGAAATACTTTCTCTAAACATGCTGTTGGTTATGGTAATGTCATTTACAATTTTTATAAATAATTCATTAAAGTGGAATGAAAATTTTATTTCGTCACCAACAAACTGTCTATGTAATATCAAATATTCTCCCTCAGTTTATCGTTTTGTTAGACATTCGTGAATCCAATAGCGTCTCACAGAAATGTTTTGGTTTCTCTCTTCCTCGTCGGAAATAATGGCAACTATTCCAATTTTCTAATAGGGAGACTTTAGTAAATTTACAACACTGTATGTTCACAATCCACACTCAGTTCACAAGTTGTAGTTACCTCATAGACACTCTTTGCAAAAAAAAAAAAAAAGAAGACGATACAGCGACCGCAGCCAAGTGACCATTAAAAGGGTATGGTACGGTTATCAGACGCGTCGTATGCGGGTATAGAACGGTGTTGATCATTTACAGTGGGCGGTCGTTTGCGTTCCTGGTACGGTCCTAGTATAGTACTATCTAGTGGGCAAAGTCCTTTAGAAATGCCCACGCCACTTGAGGTCAATAATAAATTCGAAATGCCTAAGATATTCCGTTTTAAAACCTCGGCTACGCCAGGAAATCAGTTAGTGAAAACATAAAAGAACATATCGTAGAACAAAATACTGCTTTTATGTTGTAAATATATTTGCTATTTTAAAGGTTCCGGGACAGAACACCCATTCCTTTTATAAGGTGGAAATTAGTTTGTTCTTAATTAAACTATAGACCTATTATTTCGATGAAACAAAAAAAAACATCTAACTTATCAACATTAACGTTAATATTCTATTCTTAATATCCGTTACTAATTTTCTAAGTTATGGTAATATATGCAATCTAAAACGTGCAAAACAACCCCTTTTTTCTTTAAGCACGTACAAGCCGTGTTTCATGCCACACCTCATATTGCGCCTTGTTATTCGTAACGACCCGCAGATATCCCTAACGTTCTAAATTCATAGAGTCTGCATCAGTGGACGAATATGTGAGAAACCTGGATCGGAATGCAAATATGCGATAACAGATGCGCAGTAATTATTTAAGTTTGGTCGAGTGTAACGTTTTAAAGGGATAATGGTTCTACTTTAAATTAAATGAGCAGATAGAATTTTAAACTTATATTTTAACATTAAATAACAACAAATATATAAAATAAAATTTATCTTCGTGCTCTTTGAAAGGGAATTATACATTTTGAAAATGAATTGAATATAAAGCAAATGATTTTGTCTCGCAGGGGATCGTGGACTTATATAACTTAGTCTTCGCTAATTGATGGTGGCAATTGCTACTGTGGCTCTCAGTAGACGGCCGTGATGGAATTACGGTACGTTACCGACATTGGAACTCTTAGTACTTTGGCTGCAACCTCTGGAACCCTGGAATTCGGTGGGCTGCTGACGGACACCGAACTTCTCATCAAATCTCCAAATACTCACTCTCCTCCACGACTCTCTACATATAACTTCTCATCCCTCCATCTGCACGACAACAACGCAACTGCTTTCGCCCTTCTGTAAGACTCCTGAACAACTTGATTCCTCCATCACCACGATGACTTCATAGCTAGCCTCTGCTCAATCTTACACGAAACTACGAAACCTATGATTTCCCTTTCCCGATTCAAATCTTGAGCAATACGAAACATTCTTACATTTTCTAGTTCGTGAATCCCAGATTCACGCGTCTACCCGAATAGTCGCAAAACGACACGCAGCAGAGGTTGCTGTGGGTACGTCTGAAATGACAAAATATTAAAACCTGAGATTATTACTATCCGACACATTTATGAATTTTGCTGACCAGCGGCCGATTAATCCATCAATAGATGTTTTGATGTCTCGAAGGCCAGGTCTTGGTGTCTTTTACCTGAAAGGTGCAACAAATCCTCTGGACATTCGCAGCTCGGACAAATTAAGTTAACAAACGTTTCTTAAATTAAAATGAAAAATAACCCCTTTAATAATTTAGTATGTAGGTTTATACTACACGGGTTAGTACTCATAGAAGAAAATTGAAGATTCCCCACTATAAAATTAATCTAGGTGTACCAAATGCCGATAATACACCAAGCGTTCAAAAAAACCCCATAAAATAAATAACCAAGGAAAATTTCAAGACGCCTAAAAACAATTTAAAAAATAATTTTATAGTTAACTTCTTAAAATCAACTGATTTTAAATAATCGTATAAAAACAAACACTTTAGAGTAAAACAAATAGTTATTTAATTTTCCAAATAAAAAAGAGAAATAATATATATAAAACCCTACTATAACAAACAATAAATATGGAGACATAAAATAACATATGTTGACACAAAATGTGGTGTTTGAGGTTATGAGTAACATTTAAAAGTTTGCAGTCTTGTTATTAACGTTTTTCAAGCGCATAAAATCCTGAAACCAACGAAAATTTAGAGTTTTAAACTAGCTTTAAATAATCGTTCTTTCCAACAAAGAGATCTACATATGGGTGTTGACTCACCAGTTAAAAACTTGTGTTCTATTTCCTTCATTTTTACTTCAGCTTACTTAGAAGTCATGAAATAACACTATTGCTTAAGTCGTCAAAAGTTATTTTTCATTGGGCCTACCTTGAAAAAACAAACAAACTATAACGGCATTGCAACGCCGGTGGTAGAATTTAAGTATTGAAATATTTAATTTTATTAATATATTATTATATTATAATGTTCACTTGTTATACATGATTTAAAGTATTTTATTTCAGAGTTAATGACTATAACTTGGTTCTGACAAGAATATATTGGACCTTGGAAAACGCGGTGAGAGAAGAAACCAATGCCATGAATAATAATACAAAACAAATAATTTGTAACGTCGGTCTGCTAAATAAATTAGTAAGGTGACTTTTGTTCGTAAAGTTTTGCTGATAATAAAAGTAACTCAGTCGCTTTACTTCACCTATACATTCAAAAGATGCCATGACTACATTTGTTGTCTCACTCATATGTTAATTAGTTCATTTATTGTGAATTTTACTTAACAAATTAATCTCAATAACTTATATAATTACATATATTATATAAAAGAAACCTTCCATACATTTTTATCCAAAATATTATTAAAAACTGTAGTAAATTGCGGCCTAACATTACGTATTTTTATAAAAATGTGAAATTTAATACACACACATATTAAAAAATATATCTAATATCAGACAATCTGCTCAGCGAAGAAAACGTGGAGCTCTCATCTATATTTTGGAACAAATATTTTAATGATTAATATTTGAGTGTATTTATAAGATAATAATGGAAAAAAACTCGACCGGAATCTGGACTCAAACCCGGTACTTCCCGCTTGCCGGGCAGATGCTCTCCCACAGAAGCTTAATCCGAGTCGATTCCCGAGCTGATGCTTCCTTGTATACCAGACTCTCGGGCTCATCTACATTATATTTATTTCAATAAATGAAAAGACTGCCAATAAGTTAGCAAATAATTTAATTAATGTCAGAAAATTATGTTTGAATTTTATTTATTTATTTTAAGTAACATGAACCTTGTCATTAGCGAATGGTATATTTTACGTCGCATATTTACATGGAAAACATTTAATTGTTCAAAAGTGCATGACAGAATTTATTTCAAGTTTAACTGAATTTATAAGATCATATTGAAATTTATTTCCTTAACAATGAGAGTATTGGATTTTTTGTGATTTAAAATAAAAACGTGAGTCGATTAACAATTTCGTATAAATTATGTCACGAACGTACATAAAATTATAACTCTTTAAATTGTTTGATATAGAAAGACAGAAAATTAGTCGTAACATAATAATATTAATATTTGGACTAGTATTTTTATATCCATTAAGTTGTCTATTGAGACTGAAACGTTGCTAAAAATTGTTTATTAATAATAAAGTAGGTTCTAAATATTTTAAAGTTTTTTATGGAAGAATGAGTCACGATCTGATAAAAGTACAAAAATGTACTGAAACGTAGTTGTTATTTTAAATTGATTAAAACAAATTTTATAATTTTTCTGACTGTACCTAGAATAATGTAGGCGAAAAATTACGGCCAAAATGGGTCAGAATTAAAATTATTTATTTATTAAGTTATAACACGACGTTTCGTTCCTTTGTTTGGAACCTCCTCAGGTGTGAAAACAATACAAAAATAATTCAGAAATTTGTTATAATCAGAAATAGCAAAAATATTTATTAACAAATTTGTACGCGAAGCACGAAATGTCTCCGAGGCTTGTTATAATTTAATAAATTAATAATTTTAGTTCTGACCAATTTGGCCGTAATTTTTTGCCTACAATTTAAATTGATGTTTTGTAAATAAATGGCGGTGTTTGGTCGGAAAATACTTGTGGATCAAGGATCTAGAAATCAGAAAATGATCCCTTTTACATTAACACTAAGGTTCCGTGTGGAGCTCCTAGAAATTTAGGAGACTTACCACGAGGGGCAAACCTGTTCAAGAAATCGGTGTTGGTTTTCAGCACGTTACGTAATGCAACTGAGCCGCCGTGCAGGAAAATATAATCGCATTGAAGTTGTTAATCCTCTGATGGCATCAAACAGTCCTTGCCAATTAGTCGAGCCTCTAATTGATAATCCTCCTAGCGAAGCTAATTGATTTGACTCGACAATCCTCTTTCGCACGTAACAACGAGGCTAATCGTACTGTTCTGTATCAGTAAACCTTCAGTCACAAACAACTGGTAACATGACACACTGGGTTCTAGATTCATGTTGGGACTACTAGGATCAGGAGACGTCTCATTAAGGTTCTAATTAACGAAACACAATGTCCACAATTTTGAGCTACAGAACCAGGTTTCATTCGGATTCGACGACAGTTATGGAAAAATTCACCATTTCTATATCTTTCTTGAATAAAATGAAGAAGCCATTTTAGGTAAGAACCATCAATCAAATACCGTGACTCCATAAACTTGTCAAACAAAGTAACGGAAGCAGTAATAAACAGATACATAACTAAATACGTAATTTGTCAGTATAAAATTAAAGGCAGTCGACTTGAGGGAAATTGAAGAAGGTTGCAGACAGGGTAATAAAACCTAGACAGTTTGGCGCCGGTCTGGGTTTTCTAAAATCTTTGAGACTCCGTGACACCTGGCTGTTACGAGACCTGGAGTTTTCCCCAAACATCGGTGGTAAGTGAAATTGATGGCTCCTTCCAAATTTTAAAGGTAAATGCTTTGATTGGAAAAGATTCCGTCCCGGCCAACGAAAGAATTAAATAATGAAGCGGAGAAAAATGATAAAAAAGGCACACAGTTTGATTTTATTGAAGAAGAAGTTAGGAATTAGGAGATTAGAGATTGGCAATGAGCACTTGGATGGTGAGAGACTTACAGCGTGATTGATTGACGGAGAGAGTGGTAACCAAGTGAAGGGCGGAAGGCTGTTTAGATCTACGGAGTGGTCTTGATCCAGGGGGGAATGCTTGCTCTTAATTGTGGAAGTCGATAGGAAACAAAGATCGCAGGTTTTTCCTGTGTATTTGTTGCATCAGGAACTCTTGGGCTCTCGGTTGGAAGACCAAGAGTTCCTGATGGAAGTCGATAGGTATTTGTGACCGGTACTACAAAATCTGAGGCTGAACAGCAATTTCCAGGTAAAGGAGAAGACAGTAATTATTCTGTTTGTAACCTTGCTTCCGGTTTCCAAGTAATTTTATATAGTTTATATTAACTTTTACTATACAAATTATACCTCTTATGAAATACAAAGCCAATTATCTAAAATTATTTTATATAATTAAACATCTTGTCCTAAAACATTTCCATGATCTTCAGGAAGTTCTATATTCATCAATAGTTCCTTAACATTGGATTTCTCAAACTTAATTCATGTTGGGCACTAAGTTTTCAATATCTATTTTTTGTGGCCATATAGAATTTATTTTGTATGAATCATACATTTTTCTAATCCTAGATGGGATTAATGAATTTATATAACATTTCCTTTCAAAACTTTTGAGGTATTACCAATCTTTGTCCGAAGGTCTATTTTATTTAATTCACTACTATGTGTTATGTATGGTTTTATTGTTTCAGGAACTGAGACCTCTGCTAAATTAAATTGAGTAATATTTACATTTCATGATCAGTTTTGATTTCATTTAAAGATTCTGTTTTATTTTCAAAAGTCGTAGGTAAAGACTTGACTACCAAACAAACTTGTGGAGGTATTTATTCTTCTAATTAATCATATTTTCCCTGAATGTATGACCTTGATAAAGCATCAGCCATAAAATTTCTTTGCCTGGTCTGTACTTCACTATCAGATCATATCACTGTAAATTTAATATTATTCATTGTAACCTTGCTGGACACTGACTTAGAATTTTTCATGAAAATGCTTTCAAGAGGTTTATGATCACTTTCATCAATATGTTTTTACCAAATCTGTATTGGTGAAATTATGAACAAGCAAATACAAGTGCAAGTACCTACTTCTCTATTTGGGCATACCAAGCCTCTGTGTCTGTCAGTGACTTACTACCACATGTTACTGGATGATTATTTTGTAATAAACCAACCTGGTCTATATTGTTATGCAACTACACTGATTACCACAACTCTTGAAACATCAAAAAACTATAAAACTGGAGTTTTCAGTAATATCTCTCTTAATTGAATAAAAGCTTCTTCAGCATTTACATCCCATTTCCAGACTGATTCCTTTTTTACCAAATTGCTTAATACTGAATTTAATTGAGATGCATTAGGGATAAATCTATTCACATATGTAATTATTTTCAGGAATAACTCTAGCTCTAATTGGTTGGACTTTTTAATTCACTGATTGCCTTGACTCAATCCATATCTGGTAGAATTCTGAATCTAAAAAAATGTACTAAAAATTATGTCCTAATTACTTAACTTCCTTAGTTGCTATTTTACACTTTTTAAGGTTAAATTTTATATTTCGCTCTCTGGCTCTGGACAAAACCTTTTTTAGTCTTTCATCATGTTCAGCCTGATTTATTTCCCATATCAATATATAACCTATGTACACATGACACCTTCAATATCATGAAATATTGTTGAAAAACTTCAGAGGCTGATGAGGTCCCACATTGCATTCTCAAGAACTTAAACCTTCCAAAAGGAGTATCAATATTTACTAAATTTGTACTTTCATCTGATAGTTTGATTTGCCAGAATGCACGATCTGCATCTAGTGTACTAAATATCTGTGCGTCACACATTTCTGCATTCAGTTCTTCAAAGATTGGAATGAGATAATGTTTCCTTTTTATTCTTTGATTGGAGTATAAAGGGTCAAGACAAATTATTAATGCACCATTGAGTTTCTGAGCTATACTTATAGAATTTGCCCATTCTGTTGGCTTTGTTACATCTGACTTCTCCATATTTTTTAACTTATTTCTCAATAATTCTCTCATTGCTAAAGTCACTTTTTTACTAGTTGTCACATGTCTTGATATTTTCTTACAGCTCAATATTATTTTCAAAATTTATTATCCCACACTTTCCTGAGAAAAAAAACATGATCAAAATATTTAAATAAATTCTTAGGCACATTTATGTTTTGTATTAGGCCTCAGGTACAATAAAAGTGGGAAGCGGCAAGAAGCAGGTAGTTAGAGCAGAACCACTCACTTTCATGTTCCAATATAATTCAATGAGTTCTTGGTTCCACTGGCTATGGCAATCTTTTAAACAATTTTAGTTTTTGCAAAGAAGGCAAGCCTATAATTGTTATATTGGGCTCCTGAATCTAATTTTACATCTAGTACTTTTCAAATGTCTATAAAAATTTTCTCATGCTATTCATCATCTACTTTATTATTAATGGCTATTGTATGAATAAATAATGTTTCTTTTGAATCACAATTTGGTTCATTGTGGATAAATTTATGTTTTTCTCTGCATAATGGTTACAAGTACCACATCTAGAACATACTTTACTATATGCAGGGCACTGTCTGAGTTTATGGAATGTGTCACATGTGCCACATGGTCTTATGTTTTTCTGTATCTGCTGTTTTTGAGCTGGAAATCCATTTGTGGAATGGCTGCAGCATTACGTCATTGCTTGTACTGTTGTATCTGTAGATCTTCTGTAGCATCTTGACCTTGTAGTTGGCTGGATTTTATCTTCTTTTCTTTTGTTAATTATACTGCGTGTACCTTTGTATCTTCTCAAAGTTACTTCATCTGTATGCGGGCTTATTCAGCTGCTGGACATATATTATTCGTCAATTGAGGTTTAGGTTCTCCTCAAATAGCAGAATGTCCCTTTGTTTTGGATCTCTTATAGCACAAGTAACACTATCTTTGATAAGAATGTCTCCAAGTTCACCAAAACTACAATTACTAATTAGCTTTTCAAAAATTGGTTAAAATTAAAGCAAATTTTTAATTTCCTGCCATTTCCTGGAGAAGAATAGGTGATGTTCTTAACTTTCATTGGATTTCAGTGTGCATAAATGATCAAACATTTTAATTACTTCTTCTAAGACTTTTTTCTGGTCATCGGTCAATTCAAATGTATTGTACTTCTCCAGGGCCTTCTCATCCATTAACTTCAATTTGTCTTTCCTCCAATTTTGAATTGTGCTCTAATACCTTTAGTTATTTACATGAACAACATCCATTCCCTTGCCAGGATTCAAATCTGGGACCTCTGTGATGTAAGGCAGTAACAATGTCTACTACACCACAGGTGGTTGGCAAATAATATAATTTCAACCATAATTTAAGTATCTACAATCTCGTATGTGGTATTTGCATATTCTTAGGATATTTTATGCGTATTATATAAACAACTGTACAAATTAAATCAGTGGCATAGTTTGGATTTCATCCACACGGCACGTAGGCCAAATTTTCTGCCACCTTATTTAGGTATTTAAAACCAAAAGGTTCCAAAATTTACAGAAATTATAAATAACTTTTTGGAAAAAATAAATTAGTTATTCTGAATTGTACAGGATTCAAAATTTTAGTTCAGATTACACCAAAAAGTTCCACCCAGGGGGGGGGGGAGGGGGAGAGGAGGGGTTTCCCCCAACACGCTACACCTCTGATTTAAATTTATTTTCCTGCAGAGCCAGAAGAACTCATTAGTAGAAATTATTTTAAATCCAAAATATTGGACTTCAATTTATTTATTTTTCTGATGATGCTATGTAAATTTACATTTCTTCCTAATTAGTTTTCAAATGTTGGCAGGTTATAAGAACCTTATATATGTTTCATACTACATGTATAGAATAGTTTGAGCTTCAAACTATACCTTGTGATCAATATGTATCCCTAGTTTGATCCTCTGATTAATATTTTTAATGTAATGAGAACTGTACCTTGCCTTTATATAAAAAGTGAAAATAATTTAGTTTCGTATTTAATAACTTGAAAATTCATTTTTAACAAAATGGCTTCATAAATACTTGTGGAGGGATAGTTGAAAATAGTAACTGCTAATTGAAGCATGGCATTCATAACTAAGAGAAATAAAGAATGATGTACTCTAGTTTACATTTATACCAGTTTTGATCAATAGATTTATATAATACTATTTTAAAATAAGTAAATAACACATGAAAATGTATATACTTAAAGATTGTAGAATGTACAAGTCATGGTGTAATTATATCCTTAGAAAAGAGTAGTATCTTTGTTTATAAATTGTTATTAATCATACCAGCCATCAAAATGTTGCAACCCGGATAGAAACTTCTACTTATTATCCACTTAAAAAGACTTTGTTTTTCAATAGTATAAGTATTGGTTGCAATTATTTGTTGAAATATAACCAAGGTGATATTCATAGTAGGCTAACTGTTTTAATATATGGTCAAATGTCATGTATCTAGTTTGAGAAACACTAAAATTAGCATTAGTAAATGTAATAACTGTTTTTATGAGAGCATTTTTCATTATAGGAATGTTGACATCTTTTCCCAACTAAATTCTCACCATTTTTTTTAGACATTGAGAACAATAGGATAGACTTTCAATGAATCTAATACAAAATCATTTAAGGCAGTCAATAATAAAAATAATCAAAAATTATGTTTAGTGTTGATTCCAATATTAAAGTTGTATTCACAGCAAAAGCCACCTACTAAACATTAGAAATCTTGACTCTCATTAATTGTAAAAAAAAAAAGCATGCTTCTCTGATTAGAAGTGGAAAATATTACCTATAAGTTATAAAAATATGTTTTAGCTTAAAATTAATAATTAAATAATTGTCAATAAAAAGAAAATTAAATGGCAAAAATAAATACCTCCAGAACTTTGTTGCATTCTCCAGGTGTTAAGTTGAGGTAGGTTCTAAATTATTTAAATTTTTTAATGTTATCTTACAGAAAAAAAAATGTAGAGTGGCTAATAATCTGAATGAAATTTTTGTATTGATTATTATATATAATTAATCTAGCAAACTCAATTATTTGATGCTCGCATTGTATTACTGCAGTCAGCAGTAATTAGAATTGTTGAATAACAAGAAAATAAATCAGAAATCAAGGAAGGAGTGAGAAAAGGATGCAGTCTTTCACCCATGCTCTTTAATGTATATATAGAACAGGTGATGAAGAAAGTTAAAAATAATGTGGAAAGGGTATCAAAATACATATTTTTGTGGTATTCAGGCCTATGACTGGTCTCATGCAACCCTCCATGTTAACTTATCTTGCACAAGCCTTTTCATTTTCTCATAACTAACACATCTCACATCCTCCCTAATCATCTTAGCATATTCCATCCCTTTGCCTCCCACTTCTGTTCTTACCCCACACACTTTCCCCTAATGCTACTTTTACAAGACCCTCACGTCTTAAAACATGGCCTATTAATCTGTCCCTTCTTTTGGTCAACATCCTCCATATTGTTCACTCTTCCCATATTCTGTTATGAACTTCCTCATTAATGATTCTATCTACCCATCTGATTTTCAGTGTTTGCCTTTAGCACCACATTTCCTTTCTGCAACTCCTATCATCCACGTTTCACACCCATATAACGCCATGCT
This sequence comes from Eucriotettix oculatus, assembly GCA_034510155.1. Classification (NCBI taxonomy): domain Eukaryota; kingdom Metazoa; phylum Arthropoda; class Insecta; order Orthoptera; family Tetrigidae; genus Eucriotettix; species Eucriotettix oculatus. The sequence continues at coordinate 45,473,428 of CM067378.1, forward strand.
CCATATGAACACTTTTAGCAATGATTTCCTAATATTTAGACTTATATCACGTGTAAGTAAATTATTCTCTTCATGAAAGCCTTCCTTACCTGTGCTATCCTACTCTTTATGTCTCCTATACTTCTACCATCCCTAGCTATTATGCTTTCCAAGTAGAAGAATTCCTTAACTTCTGTCAAAATATCCCTTCCCAATCTAACGCCATTTGTTATTCAACTGTTTCCCATACTACAATCCATTACCTTGGTTTCACCTCTATTAATCCTCATATTGAACCCTTTCTCCAGGACCATGTTAATGGCATTTATTATGGTTTCCAAGTCTTCTTCTGACTCCCCTAATACTACAATATAATTGGCAAAGCACAGGGTTTTTATTTCCTTTTCTTACACTAATATTAATTTTCCATTTTATCTTTCTTCATCACTTGTTCTATATATAAGTTAAACAGCATGGGTGATAGACTGCATCCTTGTCTTACTTCTTTCTTCATTACAACTTTCTTTTCTTGATCTTCTATTCTAATTACTAATGCCTGTCTTCTGTAGAGGTTATCTATAAACCTTCTTTCTCAATATTTTATTCCAGTGCTCTTCATAATCCTTAATAGTGTGTTACAGTTCACATTATCAAATGCTTTTTCAAAATCCACAAATGCCATGAATGTAAGCATGTTTTTTTTTTACTTATCTAGTCTTCTAAACTTAGCCATGAAGTTAATATGGCTTCTCTCGTCCCTACATCTTCCAAAATCTAAATTGATCTTCTTCTAACTCGCATTCTACTTGACATTCCAGTCTCTTATACAATATTTTCATTAATATTTTGCAGGCATGGTATACTAAACTAATTGTCCTGTGCTGTTCACATCTATCAGCCCCAGTCTTCTTCAGTATCAGTATAATTATATTTTTACTAAAATCTTCTGGTATTCTTCCTGTTTCATAGATTTCATAAACTATCCTGAACAGCCATGATATTGCTTCTTTGTCCGGTGATCTTATCAACTCCACTGGAATGTTATCAATACCTGGTGCTTTACAATTGCTCAGGTCTGTCAGCCATGGCCCTGTCAAACTATGACCTTAATATTTTGTCCCCCAACTCTTTATCATCCACCTCTTCTTCTTCTATTACTGACTGAACCAGATTTCCACCATGATACAGCTCTTCTAGATATTTGTAGCGCAGTAGAACCCACATCCAATTTTTTTATATTATTTACAGAAACTTAAATAACAAATATTTCGGCATGAGCAAGTTGCTGGCCAGGAAGAAGGGGTTTTTCCACACACCATCTTGGTGGCTTGGAATAAAAAAAAAGGGACTGTGGCTGACACTTGGACCATAAAGCTTGGACACCTAGTCACCGGTTTCGGAATGTCCTAATCTGCCTGGGAATTTGGTGACCGGGTGGTGTGTTTTCCCCAAATGAAACAAGGGATATTATTGGAGAATATCCATCCCTGCCACCTCAGTGATAGGTGTCGGATAAGTGGGGACAAGGTTTTAAAGAGATTTCTGGTGATACAAGGTGGTGGCGAAAGGAGATTGGCAGCAGATTGGTGAGGAGGCAGCGGAGAGGTGGACCATGCTTTGATCATTCGAGGAAGCAGGGGAAAAAGGTCTTAAAAACAAGGGAAGAAAGAGGAAAAAATGGAGTTTCCTTACTTCCAGCAGCACGACTTTGTGCTATTGTCAACCAGCCGCTTCAAGTTCCACAACATGGAAGTTACAGTGAGACGCATATGAAAACAACTCAGGTTCGTCAATGAATGGAAAATCTGCTACGTGTGGTCTCCCAAACCATAATTACCCTGAGATATTTAATATAACCCCATTTAAATTCATTATTTTTGTACATAATATATACACGCATGACCCACATTAAAATTATTGTGTTTACAATTAATAAATATATATTTAAACCCAATTATTAAATTCATTAATTAATATTCCCCCCATCATTTACATATTCTTTCCATCTTTCTGCTTTTTCTTCTCTATCCAGAATTCGCTTCCCATCTGCTCTCCTGATGTTTTGCTAATATTTTTCCTCTCACCAAATGTTGCTTTGATTTTTCTATACGCTGCCTCTATTTTCTCTTTCACCATGAAATCTTCAACTGAAGTGCATTTCTCTTGTAGCCAAGCCTCTTTGGCTGATTTCCATTTTTTACCTATCTCATTCTTCAAGCATTTGTACTGCTCTTTATCATTTGCATCTCTCATGTTTTTATATTTATGCTTTTCATCAATCATTTTTATTATTTCTTGTGTCATCCATGCTTTTCTATTAGTCTGAGCTATTCTTCCTATTTTTCTTTTGCTGCTCTAGTCATTTCTTCCTTCAAGAGTGTTCATTTCTCTTCTATATTATTTCTTTTTCCTTTCTCTATTAATCAGCTCTTGATATCTTTTTGAAACTCTGAAGCACCCCCCCTGTTGTTGCAGTTTTTCTAATTCCCATCTTTTTGTTGTAATCCCTTTCTTGGGTTTAGCACATGATTTCTATACCTCTGTCTACCCATTATATAATCTAATTGATACCTACCCATGTCTTTCGGCTTCTTTCATGTGTAGAGTCTTCTTTCATGATTCCTAAACTAGGTATTCATCATGACAAACCTGTGTTAAATGCAAACTTCTGCTAGCCTATCTCCCCGTTTATTCCTTTCCCCAAGTCCATAGTCCCCATCTATATCACAGATCAATAGATATTATAAAATAATTAAGTTATTATATAAATTCCACAGAATATTTCTGTGATATCTGTTCCTTTTGCCAGATGATTCAGAAATGCAAGAGCCACAAGAAAAACACACTGCGACAACTAGGTGATAAACACAAAAGTTCCTGAGCCTTTGAAGTTTGTTTCTGAATTCAGTATTATTGAATCACCTGAAGAAGAAAAAAAGATTACCAAAATGTTGTATGATGTTTATTGTATCACTACATTTTGGCTTTAATTGGCTATGTCTTTGTTTAATTTGTATACTTTGTCACAGACACTTTATATTTTCAAGAAAACAATACAATGTCGACTGTATAAATGCTTAAATTTTAATTATATATCTATTTTCTGAGCTTGTATAATGTTTGACAATTTGTTTTGGCAATGAAAAGCTATATTATTTACTACAAGAATCAAGTTGTGACATAAGACCATAAGTATTACTAGGCAAAGTTAGAAATGCATTTGGACAATTGAAAAATGTCAGACACATAATTTCCTATACCAAAACAATGAAATTGAGCAACAATAATAATAGTTTTGTTATGTTGGCAATATTAATATTGTTATAAGTACTTTTCATTAATACTATGATTTATCACATTTGTATGAATTTATACTCAGTTCCATATTGCATTAATTTTGTGTATAATGTATTTCAAATTGATATTGTTGTTATATTTATATTGTGCTTTGAATAAATCTTGTATTGCATAAACACAAATATGCAATTCAATGTTTCTTACTTTTAAAATTATTTAACAAAATGCTTTAATTTATTGAAAGGTCTTCAGAATTTATTAACATAATATTTCTTTTCAAAATAATTATTATTAATTTTTTGTTTTTAAGAATTCATTGTGAGTAGCTTACCTTACAATTTTAATTTGAATGGATGTAGATTAAAGACACAGTATCAAACTGATATATCAAGTATAATTACAATAAAGTCTTGTCAGAGGGTATGAAAGCTTCATTGACAGATAAGTTATGTAGTTCTGTATATGTTTTGCCAAATGTGATTATGAAACTGTTTGATAATTATAATGTAACTAAAATTCAAGAAGATGTATTAATAATATTATAGTTGTGAAAACAGCTATAATATTACTAATATATGTACTTGATATATATTATGAGAGAAATTGTGGAATGCATCATGGACACCCACAGAGGAGGGCATCCGCATCCCTTGGGCAGTGTGAGACTCCTACTCACTAAACCACAAACCCCTTCTCCTTAGCCTATGTTCACCCCAGAACCACTTTTGCATTACTTCATGGTGGGGCCATTTCATAGCCTCTTTCATCTTGGTCTGTGCACTTTTTCATAGCCCTAACTTGTTGTTGATATTCTGCCTTCAGACATGAGCAGCTATGGGGAATTGTGTATTAGAGAGAGTTTACTGTAATGTGGTGGCTGGCAATCCATTCAGGGAAGGGTCTCTCTGTCTGGCCACTGTAAAAGCTGGGCAGAGCGTACAGTTTATTTTTTAGATAGTGTGGGAGGACCAAAAAATTATGTTTTCTTTAATTCTGTAGGTTGTGTTATTGGTGGGATTCTGGATGGTTGTGTTGAGTGGAAGTATAGGGCAAACATGGCATCCGTTCCTACCACAAGGTCTGCAGCCAATTGTGGGTGGGGGTTGGGGGTGTAGGTTTTATAGGATTGGACCAGAATGTTGCAGAGGTTAGGTGGGTGTCTAAAGGACACCCTTGCACAGGTGGGTAGTATGGTAGGGAGGATGTTTTTGATGTCAGGGTTGGCCAGGTGGAGAAAAGAGTTGAGTTTACGTAGTCCGGGGAAGTAGGTGTGGTTAGGGGAAGACTACGATCTGTTTGATGGTTAGGGGTGGATGAGCAGTGCCTGAAGCCACAACACCTACAACTTCAATCAGTGCTTCACGCTGACCCCCCTCCATACCGATCCTTCACCTATGGGAACTTTCATTTCAACATGGCTTACAAAGCTCTGGACTAAATATCCTATAGATATTAAGATTCACCTTGCCCCCCCCCCCTCCTCCACCCCAAAAACCAACCCCTGTAAAAGCACAAGCACATGTATTTCCATTGGAATATGCATATGCGGTAAAACCTTGATGTGTATACCTTGGAATGTGTGTATGTTGTTTAAGCAGTGATGTATGGTTGTATGTATGTGTGAGTGTATTACTATTTACATATAAACCCCTTTGAGGATGGATGTGTTTGAATGAGTGTGTATGCATCTCCTCAACACCCATCATTTCTTTGCCTCTTCCCCTGTCCCCATTGAGAGAGAAGGTTGGTGACCTGGTGGGGTCCATTGTTTATGAGCTAAACTACCCACACAGCAAATTTTGCCAGCTCAGTCATTGGTTAGCTGTTCACTAGAAATGTCTTCCTAACATTCTGATGAAGGGGGCAGTTCCTCCAAAGATTTAAGAGCTTCAAATCCTGCTATCTGTGAGCCTAAATGAATAATATATTTGACAAGTGACGAAGTCACACATCGGGTGATTGTATAGAAAGGAAGATAAAATATTTGGGAGAAAGGCATGAAATTCGCTCTTTAAATCATATGTATGGCATAGTATTATGCTCAAAGAAATGCACATGTTAAGCAAAGAAAGTAATGGAAGTGGAAAGAAAGACTGAAAATATTCTATACAGCCAGGACTCGAACATGGATACACTAAATCAGCACTAGAGCCATTGAGGCCACCATATCGGATACGACTAACCTAACATTTTCAATCTATATATATTAGGTTTTCAAGGTAGAATGCAGTCCAAGACTCTTTGCTTGAGAGCATTAATATTTTGGATTGAAGTTGTTTTTAAATAAACAAACGTTTAAAGTAAGATGTTTATATTTTCAAACTTATTTTTTTGTCTAATGTACATAATTTGTATAATCTACAATTCTCCCTCTTACCAAAAGGAACATAACATTAAGTTACAATTTACACAGCATAGTATATCTCTTTGTAATCTGTGCTCAAAATGGTATATTGCAGGCATTCTTTCTTTTTCACTTCAACTAAAGTCTTTTCAAAACAAAATTATTCACATGATAAACTTCACTGTATATCAGATTCTCTGTACAATAAATTGTTAGAATAACTTTTGATTATGTGGCAAAATAATACATATGCCTTAAATATTTATAAAATTTATTCTTATTGTAATTTAAATTCAATATAACAGATTTAAATAAATATTGGAATGTTTGAAATTAATTTAGATAAAATGAGTAAATAATTACATTCAAATAATTAATATTAGTGCATATATTATTTAAACCACATATTCAAAATGAAATTCAACAGGCCTCAAAGCTTACATAATCATTATTTAAAAAATCAGTACCAGTGTTTTATCTCCAACATTTCACATGGTGCTGGCAGCATTAAATACATTTTCTGGGACAGGCATATAAATATATAAAATAAATGTACATAACTTTATATAATTTTCAGTAATTATGTAAGCTTTTTAATTTTTCAATATTGGTAATTATTTATATAAATGTCTCTAAATCAACATCACTATAATCTCTTTGATCATGTTTTAATTATTTTTCCCATTAATCATTTCACTTCTGACAATCCTAATAACAGAATGTCTTGAATCATTTATTAGAACTTTTGTCACTGTCATTGATATTAACACAGTTTGGCTGTATAGCACTGGGATTTCACTCTAACACAATATAAATAAAATATAAAAATATACTATTTCAAATAGCAATGAGCTTTGTAAATTTAAACAATTTAATAACTTCAAATCATTAATATAACATTTCATCATTCTTAGAAATATTGTACTCTCATTTTCCAGCATACATTTAAGCATCAAATAATTTTTTGTGTCATAAAAATAACAATTGATATCAGAAAAATATTCTAATTGAAATTTATTATAAATGAATTTAAAAGGCCTTAATAAATATATACACAAAGAAAACCTAATATCACAGATTTAAACATTTTTTGGAATTTTCCTGTTCATACTTTATTTGTATGTACATAAATACAAAATTCAAGCACATATTGGTTATTTACTAATTTATTAGTAAGTCATAATGCAATATTCAATTATTTGTGTACATGTTCATTATTATTTCCCCCTGAGAATTCAATCAGATTCTTTAAAAATTATGTGGCCTTGTACTTATAATATGTATATTTTAAGATTATTTGAAAACTTCTTTTCATTGAACTATATAAAACACAATTGTCACTTCATTTAAAATTAAATTAACTGTGAATTTCAAGTAATTTTTTTCAATGATATTTCTTGTGTATTTCAGAAGACCCATTCTATGATGTAGGTTTACTTTGTGTATTTATTTAACTCAATTTTTTATTCAAACATAATATGGGAGTAGCCATTAAACTTGGAAAACAACATTGCTTATTATATCTTACTCATATTGCCTGAATTTGTTTCAAAGTATTATCATTTGCCTGTTCATCTGGAGACAAACAATTTAGTTTATATGCATAAAAGAGTACATATGATAGATAGTCAAATAGGCTCCTCTTTAGGATATGTAATGTCACAATAAATTAGATAAAATTTTGCAATAAGATTGTTAACAATTTCATTAGATATTTTAATTGTTATGACATTGAAATAATATAAATATATTGAAAGAAAGACCTAGAAGATATTCCAGCACTATAATCAATTCTTAAATATTTAACAAATAAAAATGACTGATATTAAAATCTTTTCTTAAAAATGATTAAAAACACAGATTATTAAACTATAATAGTAATTATCAATTTATATGTTAAATAATGTGGAAAATAAATTAAATGCATTCAATTACTTGAAAATAATTTGCTATCAGTTTGGTGAAAATGAAATTTAACAATTTCAGTGATAACGTAAAAGATAAAAGAATACTTTATATAAACATTTACAGATTATAGTGCTGCAATCCCAAAACAAAGTAAATCAGTGCCACTTTCAACATAGAACCAATATATAAATGTAATATTTAAAATAAGATTGATATAATATTTCAAATGTAATAATTTGAAACAAATTCAATTTTTGCTTTACTGTAGACATCACAGAAATGCATTATGTCACTGATGTTTGTGGCACACATCATAAGAAACCCATGTCCAGAGCATTGTATAAAGCTGCAGTGTCACTATGACTTGTAATGCGCCAAAATGGAAAGTTTAACTGCAAAAGAATGAATAAAAGGATCAATAGTTTATTTATAATGTTTAATAAATGACAATTATTATTTAACAGAAATTGATTATATAAATTTTTTAGATGTAATTTCAAATTGTATTTTGTGAATAAGTGAAAGTAAAATCAATAAACAGCAGCACTATCATAATTGAAGATAAACATAATAATCTCTGCTTGCTAATTATTATTGGTGGCATTAACACTTAAAAAACTATTTATGAGCAATCTTTAATGAAAGCTGACTTGATAATCCCCTAAACCTGATATAGGCAACAGATTTTTTCATTCAATAGACCTTTATTTTTATATTCATAAATGTAAACCATATCTACTCTTATTAATCCAATGATTTTATTTCTATTTTTATCAAAAAATAATGGTATATCTTATTTGGCCATCTTTTAGGATATTTCTTTACTTTTTTTAAATTCTAGATGGAAAACCATGAATTGCATAAGTTTATTTATATCAATTATTTACCCATAAAACAGCCCCTCGCGGTGAATATTGAAACAGTAGATTGAAAGGATAATAATAGCAGTAGAAAATAAATTACATGTTTAGTTACATTTCACTCAATTTTTAACTGAATTATAAAAGTAAATATTCTTCAAGGCAGAAGCAGAAAGTTATCTATATTATATATAATAGCAATTTAACAACTCCCAATAATTTCATCAGTATATGTAGTAAACAATACACATTATTAAGAAATCAATATTCAAGGAAATGATAAAATACCTGCTTTGCTGCTGCTTCTTCATCAGTGCCATCACCAACTACAACGTATGTACACTTACGGCCATAACGTGAAACAATTCTTTCAAAACAACTTTCCTTGCCTGTTCAAAAAAAAAAAAAAAAACAATTAAAAATTTATTAATTGTTACTCAAGCACCATATTATTAAAAAAAATTTGTCCAAATTGACTACAATTGAAATAAGCATTAATAAATATGACAGGAAAAGGGTTCAAAACTATAAATTTACTTTTTACTTATTTATATATCATGATTCCTTACTGTTACAAATGTACATCTCATTAAAACCACAATTTAATATATATATTTAAAAAACAGTAATAAAGCTAATTAATGTATTTACGTACCAATTTTAGTGGCAGAATAGATGTTTTCTATTGGGAAAATGCCTCCTAATCCAAATAGTAAAACTTTGGCAAGAGCTGGTACCAATTGAGTGGTTGTAACCAGAACGTTTACACAATTCGGCCTGGAATAACATTTTTATTAGATATAATCAAATTTAATTTCACAAATTTATATATATATATATATATATATATATATGTATGTATGTATGTATGTATTTATCAGAATATTTCTAGTACCTGGAATTAATTAAACTGAGGCATTTATTTGAAAGTGTTAGCCAATTGTCAGTTATAGTTTCTATTTCTGATCTAAGTTGCAGCCACTGATCACGTTTAGCTGGACCTAAAAGACCTGTAAATCAAGATTAATATATTTTTAGTATCTGACACTATTACAATAAATATGATCACATACTTTATTAATATGATTGTCAATTTAGTTTTCATAACACCAGATTAAATGATTTAAATATAAATTAATTTAATTTCTCATGTTTACTTCTTACTATACAAAAAAGAAATGTGATGAATTTAACCATACATCAACAAATTTAATCAATGTATTTAATTCATAAGATGTGTGTGGTGAAACATACAAATTCAAGTAAACTTCACATTGAATCTGAAATTCTATGTTAATCTCCATATTATTGTAATCTTTAAAAATTGTTGTGAAAATATATTTGTAGTACCTCCAACACTATTTCGATAGTTGTTGTACATATCCTTTATTTTGCGATATCGGAAAGCAAGTTTTCGCATCCAGTCAACACCTCCTCTAACACCAGTTGCTAAACAGAGATTGCCGTTAGTAGCAGCAGCATGGAACCCATCAGTTCCAAAGTTGTATGTGCTAAGGTCTTGGCCATTATCATCTGATGATACATCATCAATATGAACTTGATCACAGTCCTATTAAAAGAAAATGGTATATAATTATTAACAACATTTAATTAAAATACACAATGCTTATTTGTGATTGATTTAGTTCATTAACAATGCTAATCACAATTTAAAGTACACTAAAAGAATATTACTAGTGTAAATAATAAAAAGGAAACAGATTTCTTAAGCTAAATACAGGTAGAAACTAGACCAATCAATTATAAAACAATTGAAACAGTATATCAAACCTACATAATTATAAATTCTAGAGTAAATAAAACTGAATTCAATCAACATATTATAGCTTTTACTATTTTAAAACTTTGTTTCATTATAAGACTGTATAGAATTAATAAATAGCCAATCAGCCTGTCTGTCAGAACAAATTTATTATCAACTTTACTAACATTAGTTCAGTACTTGACAATCAGTATTCCTTAAGTAATTTTTCATTTTATAAGATAATTGTATTAAAAATATTATATTATAAATATTTCTCTGTATTTTTATAGTTAAAAATTCACCAGATCAGTTTCCAAATTTAGTAACAAAACACTACTTTGTTATGACTTATAGACTGATTTAATATTTATTATTATTTTATACCTTACCTCAACATCATTGAAAAAGAAATGTGTGTCAGCTAGATTAAAGACTAATTCTTCCATACGGAATCCCAATTGGGCAACACTTTGTGTATCCTGTAAGATAAAGTTATTAAATTTTATTTAACTGCATTATATAGTGTAATACTTTTAGAATATAATCATTTATAATACACTTAAACATGTGATGAAAATTATATGTAAATTATAAAGAGAGAAAATAAATAGAAGCTGTTTTTGATTTTATTGTGACATTCATTCTTATTTCAGAAATAATATTTAAGCTTTCAAGTTTGTAAAATACAAATGAATGTGAATAGCATGCTGTTATAAAGATACAAAAGAATCCAAATAAGGAAATAAAATTAAAAAACTGATTTTTGCTGACCTTTCCATATCGTGAAGCATAGGTTCCTGTTAAAAGAGAGTGGAATATTATAATAGTCTCATCAAGATCCCAAATAAATACTCGTTCAAGACTACTTTCAGGATTAGATGGAGAGGGATTGTTCTGTCTTCTCCCACGACCTCTGCTGGACCTAGAAGAACTCTCTCCACTGCTGCCTTCTCTTGTTCTCCGGGATCCACTTGCATCTGATTTTAATGGTGATGCTGGCCCATTTTCTACTAGATGAAAACTTCCAGGACTTTCTGAAGTTACAAAAGAGTACATGCTTCAATATGTTCACATTAAAATATGATCTCAAAACTATAAAATCACATTAGTAAAAATTAGTTTTCAAAAGAATATAAGTCATTAAGAAATCTGGCATCTCTGGTATGGTTGGAGTCATGGTTTTCTGTATTTTTTTTTTAAATAAATGAAACTATCCAGCTAATTATAATTTACCTGCTAGTGCTGGAGTGTGTGCTGCCATTGTAGCTAACTGATAAGTAGATGCAGCTGTGCTGACACCCATGCTTCCAGCGCTGCTACTGGAACTTGTGCCGGACATGTATGAAGAATAGCTTGGTGAAAAGTAACTTGCTGGGTACTGTGCCGCCGCTTGGTGGCCTGTGTATGAATTACCATAGCCAGTGTAGTCCAAGCTCTGTTGAATGGGAAAAATTCATTTCAGATCTACCTTTGTGTATTACATAAAGAAGTAACACACAATACAAAATTATGTGATAAATAAATACAACAAAATGTTTCAGCAATCCTTTTTTCTCTTGCCAGTTGATTCAAAATCATAAATACCACAAGAACAAAACACTGCACAAGCCAGGTGATAAACTCAAAAGCTTTTGAGTTTTTCACCGAGTTAGTGCTGGAAGATGTTCTTGTAGCTCTAGAAAGTTTTGAACCACCTGATGAAAATAACAATAAATTAATCAAGTTGGTAATTTATAAAGCCAAATATTGTTTTACAACTTTTGAGAATTCAGAATCCTATAATCAGCAGTGTTAGAAAGTAAAGTCATACCTGTTGTGCAGAACTGAACCCCTGAGCTGTGGTTGGAAACCCTGTTGCAGCAGTACAATTGTATGCAGAACCAGTGTTGTATGCAGAGTATGCTGCGCTTGGAACTGTTGTGCTATTACTGCTAGTTGATTGACCATGGTGAGAGCCTGCAGTGGCCGATGATGTTCCAAATGAGCTTGTTGCTGTACTAGAAGTAGCATATGAGCCTATATAGCTTCCTGAAGATGGACCAGAGCTTACTTTTCCTCCTGTGAGTCCTCTTGAGCTACCTAAAAAATTGTGATAATTACTTCACTCTTTGAAAACTAATTTTCGAACTGGTTGTAAAAATTACTTAATTTAACTCTATTGAACTTCAAACCCAATTTAATTTGCTAATAATTAGTGAATGATTAATATATTTTAAATTTTTAACCATACAAAAACTAGGCATTATAAATTGAATAATGATCGCGTAAAGCTAACATCAATTGTCTATTATGATTCTTGAACCAACAGTATTTACCTCAACATTTTTTAATTGTGTATACAGTTGCACTATTAGCAACTATCTGTAAAGCAATTCATTGAACACTTCTATAATTGGAAAAAATATATAAATATAATGAATTAAGTAAAGTCCTTACTAGTAGCAGCATATCCTTGCTGAAGCATGTTGTAAGCAGAAGAATTGTAGAAACTTGAACCCTGCATGTATGCTGCTGAAGACTGTCCACTGTATGCCTGCTGCATACTGAAAAATCAGTCAAATAATTATACATGGCTGTAGTCAATGACAGCAATTAAAAATGTTGTAAAAAGTTACCTGTAGTATTGTTGGGCTGGTGATGAATAAGCATGTTGTGAGTCACTGGCATAAGCAGACAGAGATTCAGTATACAGACTGTCTTGTCCCATAGATCCATCGCAAAGCCCAGGACTGCGTCCTTCACTCTTTACCACTGTAAACAAAACAATTTCAGAATCCAAAGATCATAACCAAACAGTTGGCAATATGATCAGTGAAATATTTACCACTTGTGGAATCTGTGAGAGAAGGCCATGTGGATGAAAACACTGCACTCACAGGAGATGAGCTTCCTGCTCCAGAGTCGTGCAGCTGCGCCGTGGCGCCTGCTGCCGACAAACCTGCAGAAATCAGATTATGAATTTTTAAGTGAAAATTCACTTAACTTAAAATTACATATCAGGCTAGAAAATATATGAAAATCAATATAAGAAGTTAAGTTATATTAATTTGCTGTTTGCACTATTATTCAAATTATAACAGTTAAAATTAATTTTTAAATTAAAAATATAATTGCTTTAAATAGTTGACAAATATTTCTAAACATATGAATCGTTCAGCAGTTGAAGATGGCCAGCAAATATAGTTTTACATACTAACAATACTCTCAAGTTCATAAGGAAAGGCTTTTCATTAAAAAAAATTACTCTAATCATAGCACAATGTTGGCTGTATGTTCATTCATATATATTTGAATATTTTAAAAATATAAAAAAACTTTTAGATTTGACATTATTATAAAGGCTGTATTATTGAACTCCAAACAAGTAATTGTAATACATAGTTTTTATTTTCATGTAGGTTTTCTTTAATTTTTTTAATTAAGAACTTTGTAATACTAAATGGAACATGGAAACCCACACGGAGTTTCTCAACGATTTTACAATCTTTCTTTAGTTCAGCTGCCCACTAGAGAAACCTTTTCTAGATAGCCAAATATTCTTTTCGAGGAAAAAAATTAATAATTACTTAAAATGATCTATTAAAAAGTGTTGATAAAATGCATTTTGCTGGCCCTTTATAACATTATAGATATGCCAATAATAAAAGCAGTCTTGGAACTATATGCTATTTAATTCGGAGTGTTCCAGGGAAGCGTTCTGGGGAGAGTCCCATATTTTCTGTGCACGGCTGAAATACCTATTAGTTCCAATTCAACGGGTATTGCCAGAAAATCTACAACAAAAGTTAAATAACATCTGCAGTTGGTTTAGAAAATAGCGCTTTAAAATAAGTACCAAAATGTCGGTGCAAATTACTTCCACTAAAAGAGGAATTCATTGTTACTGAAGTGAAACCACAAACTGACACAGACGAACTGCGTGAAGTACTTGGGCAATGCCAAAACCTTAACATAGAGAAAACATATTTGGTCACAGAGAAAGAACCTCATCCTAAAATTATTACTGGTTACTGGACCGTAATTCAAAGTTATTGTTGTCTAACAAACTAAAGATTTATAAAACTATAATAAAACCAATATGGAGGTAGGCGATCCAGCCGAACTTCAATAACGAAAAACTAGAACGTTTTGAACGGAAGTCCCTTCGTATCAACAGTTGTGCTCCTTTCGACGTCCCGAATAAAGAAATACCGGATGGAAAACAGGTAAAGAAGAAATTTCGAAGTGCATCGACAATTATCTTCAGCGGTTGGGAATGCATCTCAACCCTCAAGCATTGACTCCGCTTGACAACACTTAGACTGAAATGCTTCAAACCACTCGACGTTCCACATCGATTATAGCCCGAGCATCAGTGCCAATTATGTACAATAATTATACGAAAATATAAGGAGAAACGACGATGGGTGTTTAATGCACATGTAAATTTCCACTGTAATACGTAGTACACTAAATCCTATTTTCTTATTGTTATTATCATAACAGATTGCAAGTAAATGTCAATATTAAACCCTTCGCGGACAATATGCAGACATGTCCCTATTTATCAACGTAAAATTGTTATAAAAGTAACAATAGCTATGATACAAATAATGACTAAATCAATTTATATAATAACAGCAAAATCAGGAATGTTAATGATTGGAACGCTGAAGATAGCTTGGAATTTTTTGAGCTCCAGAACTTGTGGGGTCATTGCTCTTTAGGCATCGACCATGGCCATGACAAAACAAATATCCATTCATCGTCGACCTGTGAGGGGATTAACTTTCCGCCGCTGACCAAGCACAGGGTTATAAATTCATAAGAAGCAAACCTCAGCTGCCACAATATTGGCACGTGCTGGTTTATTCCACAGCAAGTGTTCTGAACGTGAGATTTTACATTTGTAGAAGAAGACATGTTGCATACTGAAAGCTATGGAGATACGAAATGCTTGTCATTTGGCCCATTTTTAGATCAGGTGGGGAAGAACTGTGCATATCGAAGTAACGAAAGTGAGAAGAGGCAGTGATAGCCGAGATGTGAGACAGAAGGGACGAGATCCAAGAGTTTGAAGGAGACGGGAGACCACAGCAGATCAAGGTGGAGTCTGCTTAGAAACATATTACAGGAACAATAATAATAGTGAATTAATACATAGTACTTATTAAAACTCAGTTTTACGGAATTAAGAGGCAAATCTTCATCATACGTCCCATATTAAAAGAACTGTAATGAATGTTGTTATCGCAAACATGTTTCTTTGCGCAATTCTATTCAATGTGGTATGCGTTTAACCCTATGAATATAATATAGAGAAGTAATGGCGGTCGTTACCTGTGCTAGCGGCGGCCGTGGTGTCGCACGAAGATTCTGATTGACCGCTGCCTGGGCTGGACACGCCAGCTTCTTGCGACCTGCAAAAGAAACCATTGTTGTTGTTGTTAAATTTGCTCTTCTTTTATGATCCACACGTGGTACAAGAAAAACGTATTAGCCATAATATGCTCCAATATCAGAAGCATGACTGCACGAATCCAAACGCCAATCTACTCGTTCGTAAATTGGGTGCGTCCTGAGTTGGAATCAGGTTTCATGATGACTATCAACAACCTCCGTCCAAAAAGTAATACAAAAAATTTAAAGATTCAATGTGATCATCAGCAGTTACTACTAATACATTCCATTCTTCTTCGCGCTGCATTCAAGTAATATAAAAAAATCAGAGCCATATTGGAAGAAAAGGCCATATTTTTGAACCGGAAACCCAGGAATCAAGCAAACTTAGAATGTAGCATGTTCAACTTCTTCAAACCTCTTTCATTCAGAAATTTTTATGATAAAAGTGAAGTGGAAGAGGAAACGTGAAACTAGATTCCAGGAAATATTGTTATGATATTTGATTCAATGATAATATCTAAAACTTCTCAGAGGTCCCAAGCTTTAATCTTTGTGAGCTGCATCCCATAATTTTAAGTGAGCATTCGTTCCACTGGGTCTCTCAACACATGTCCTTCTTCTTATGCTTAGTAAGAGATCCGGCTGAGCCAGGCTCTGAATTAGTTACTGCGAGGCAAAAACAATATCACCATGAATTAAGGGTTAATTAGTTCCTTGTTAAAGATCCTACTCGTTTCCGAACATCGTTAAAAAAACAAAACAAATACTCCAAACGCGCCCTGCATTCACCGCGTGAAAACAATAATCTGTGTCGTCTGCAAACATTTTTCCAAATAAATATGTCGTTTTTATACGGTTCTCCAGTTTATTTCAAACTGAGGCAATCTCTCCAAATAAAAAACAGTCGTGGCATTTGATAATTTTAAAGGAGCTGTCACCATGTAAGTGAGTCATGTATTTTCTCATAGGATTCCAACAGGGTGACATGATCAATTTAGGTTTCATGTTGAATTTCTGATTACAAGTATGTACAAATTCATATAAGAACAAATAACGTTTGTTGTGTCGTTATAGAAATGCCCTTAGACTGGCCTGATGCAACGCTCCATGCTAACCTATCTGTATAAAACCTAAATAACATAATTAACTAACCGTATAACAGGCAGTAAAATAAAAAGTCTTCGTCAATAAAATTAAAAACAAATGCCTTTTTCGAATTAATTTGATAATTAGATAGAAATTTTAATACTCTGCCAGAATAATGGGATTTATGGAACAAATTAAAAGATAGATAAAATTTTTGACGAAAAATGGACAGAAAATTAGAAAGACAATGTTTTTTTATAATTCAAAAGTACATTTAATTTTTTATTATTATAGGTATGTTGTAACCTCTACAGAAGGTAGTCAGCAGTAATTAGAATTGAAAAAAAAATCAAGAAAGGATGCAGTCTGTCGTCCATACTTTTTAACTTATATATAGACAAGGCGATGAGGAGAGTTAGAACGGAATATGGAAAAGGAATCATACTGCAAGGTGAAGAAATAAAAACTCTACACTTAGCCGATGATTTTGTAGTATTATGGGAGTCAGAAGAAGACTTGGAAACCATAATAAATAGCATGAACGTGGTCCTGGAGAAAGAGTTCAATATGACGATTAATAGAGGGAAAACCAACATAATGGAGTGTAGGTTGGGAAACAATGGTGTTATATTGGGAAAGGGTATTTTGACGGAAGTTAATTCAACTGCTTGGGAAGCGTAATAACTAGGGATGGTAGAAGTATAGTAGACAGAGGCAAGGAATTGTTTCGCGAAAAAAAAAGGAATTTACTTACGGGTAATATAAGTGTCAATAATAGGAAATTCTTGCTAAAAATGTCCGTATGGAGCTTGGCGTAATATGGATGCGAAACGTGGACGATAGGAGTTTCGGAAAGGAAAAGAATAAAAGCCTTTGAAATGTGGTGCTATAGGAGAATGCTGAAAATCGGATGTGTGAATAGAATCACTAATGAGGAAACTCTAAGCATTATATGGAAAGAGCGAACAATATGGAGGACGTTGACCAAAAGAAGTAATTGTGTGGGGTAATAACAGAAGAGAGTGGTCAAGGATCGAATACGCTAAAAAGATTAGGGAGGATGTGGGATGTTGTAGTTATGTGGAAATGAAAAGGATTGCCCTAGATAGGTTAGCATGGAGGGTTGCATCAGGCTAGTCTTAGGACTGAATACCACAGCACATGCTGATGATTTTTTTTTGCCTTATTCCTTCCGATAAATGAGATGATTTAATGAAAGCATTTAACAATTACTGTACCCTCAAAAGGTCAACTGCGACCCAGTTTTGATTCCCTGCTTGAGAAAATTGAAGAACAGTTGTCACTGAATGGTACAATAAAAATTTGTTTGGCAAAACGTCATCAACCTTAACCGTGAAAACGACAGATTTCACACAGCAAGTCAAACAAATGATTGTTTGACGGAGAAAATTATCGAATTAATGCCTCACTACCTGTTTTCAGCCCAAGGACTGTTTACCGTTCCCGAATGTCAAACAAAAAATGGTAGGATAGCGATTTTCACAATTCGAAGAAGCTGTTGAACCCAAAATCCGGTATACCAGCATGATAGCGGTAGAAAAAACGTTCATGCGTCAAAAAAGGAGTGTCTTAAAGACGAATATTTTAGGACGATTTTCTAGGTGCACGTATATTGGTGGGAGTGTTCCTTGGAATCCTGTACTGGTGAGCACCATGACGTACTCGTTCAAATATTATACCATAGGTCATCAGGAGGTATTTGTATGCGCTAGGTGAGATTTGACATGGTGGCTGGCTAGCAGGTGGCGGGAGCATGGGAACCCCGGGTTCCCTGACCTCGCAGCTGTCACTGAGATGGCGCCCGGCTGTTTTTGTGAGGCGCGAGTGACAGCACAGCGCAAGGCCACCGGGGCCCACGGCCCACGGCTCACGGCCCACGGCCCCAGCCCAGATGCATAGGTGCGTGTGCTTGTGCGGGAGCCGCCGCTCAGAATCCGTGTACGCAGTATCAGTATAAAGTAATAGCAGACATGATAATTCCGAGTTCTGATTTATTTTAAGAAATGAAAGATGAGACAACCAAGGAAGTAATATTTTATGAGAAATTGAAAAAATAAAAGGATCGGAAGTAGAAAATAGCAAAAGAGACTACTAGCTGAAGTACCCGGTGTTCCTCGGGTTCACGAACATAATAAAGCAGGAATTTAATTAAAGGTACAGTACATTCATAATTCTACTCCAGAGGGATCACTTTTAGCTAGTGAGGCGTGTAAACACTCGTTTTAAATGTTTTCCAACAGCCTAAATTTATTTCTGTAGTCAAATTGTAAATTGCGAAATATCGTCAAAATGGTAGGTTTTTTTACAGAGGTCGAATTTGCTACCGACTGTGTCCTCAGAATTTTTCTAAAACCTTCAGTTTTTGAACTACAGGGGCCCACCTTGGAAATAAAGATATCTACTGATAGGTCTTCAAGTTGAGTACGGTCTTTGCTAGAGGCGGAAAACCACAAAAGAAATTGAAAATCAGAGTTTGTTGGCATTTTAATTTTTTTTCTCACATAAATGCCGTAGTGTTATTAAAGTTTATTTAATTTAATACTTATACCTGAATGTCACCATCAATGCATAATAATTAAAATGAGCAATTGCTAAATATTAAAATTTACCTTACGCGAAAAATAAAACTAATGAAAGGATGAAACGTCGTATTTGTTCAGCAAATTTGTATGAAATTTTTTTAATTTGTTTATTAAATATTTTATAATTTTCTTTTATTTTAGTTTTATAGTTATATCTGATAAAAAATTGTTATTTCACTTTGTCCGTGTGGAACTAATACCTAAAATAATGGAATTATTAAGTCAAACGGAACATCCGATAACGTTTTTGCCTTCCGCTTACCGAGTTCTGGGTCTGGCTTAACCGGATCTGTTGGTAAGCACAAGAAGCAGGACATCACATGTGAGAGTCTTTGTGGGACGAATGATTACTTAAAATTTATAGGTCAAAACATGAGGATGACGAGTCAAATCATTTACCGCATAGTATTGGCAACATCCTCGCTGTTGCTTGGGATGACAGCACATTAATTTAAAAATGTCATGAGCCGCCACTGGCAACAATACTCTGACAGTTAAAGCATCAGTGTGTGAATTTAATACCTACACAAAAACAAATAAAAAGAAATACAACGAATCATCAAAAGGAATATATATAAAACATGGTAATGCATGTGAGAAGTGGACAAAATTGTCTCAATTCTTTAGAAAAAAATATCTTAAGAGGAATATTGGTTTAGTAAATGATAATGCAATTTGCAGATCTAGGTACAACAAAGAAATACAGTATATCAACTATTCCAAGAGGCATGCGTATCAACAATTGATAGGATTACAAAGGACAGGACATGTCCAACGAATGGGAAAGAATCGCACTTCCGGTTAATGATAGGGTCTGAATAACGTAACAGTTAAAACAGCCTGTGACTGCAATAACGTGTTACTGAAATTGATACATTATTTCAGTAACACCCATGCTTATGCTCATAATACCAGTGGAGGGGAAACGGTGGATGAAGTGCCCCTGGTAGCAGTTAATATCAACTTCCTCGTTAACGTTTTATAAGACGTTACTAGAAACATGTTACTCGGATAAGATGCTACTCAATAAAGTTTAAAGAGCCTTAGGGCCTCTGCCCACTAGAACGTATCATCCTAGGACCGTAACCATGTCGAAACATTCAAAAAAATATTTTTTGTATAAATTATTATTGCAAAACGCCCATTAGACCGTACCGTGCTTGCAGAATATTTTGCAGGTTTCGGTACGCTGTGTGCGTGGCACGCGACACCAAACCGGTTTCGCACTAGTGATTTTTCTGTTATAATTACAGTTTTTTATTCTGTTTTAGAATCAGCAAAGATGCCACCGTATACTAAACGAATGAAATTGTATGCAACTTAACATAGTGACATAATAAATAAAAAGACGGTCAAAAAAGTCAGAATTAAATATATAACTATAACAAAAACGACGTTAATAAATAGTTATATATATTAATTATAACTTTTTTGGCCATCTTTTTATTGATTGTAAATATTTAAGTCAGAAAATCATGATGTAGTTAGTGACTTATAATTAACATTCCCGAAAGCGAATATATTCTTTTACGGACGAAATAATACTGTCTAAAGTAAATCAAACTAATAGATATGCAATAGAGAAATTGTCATTTAGAAAACTTCAGAGCACAACTTGGAATTCAAGAAACCAGGTTAATTTATTGAAATGAAAGCTAATCTTGGTACGATATTAAATATAGAGCTAAATGCAAAATCCTCTACGAAGGATTACTTTTCTGTACAGTGGACCGCAAAGGATTAAACAAGCAATTTAAAAAGTAATTGATTGTGATTCACTCACCGTAGACACACAGCTAGGTCTTCTGTTCCTGAAATACTTTCTCTAAATATGGTGTTGGGTTTGGTAATGCCATTTTCAATTTGTAGAAATAATTCATTTAAATGGAATGACGTCATAAGAAAATACTGAAGAAACTTTTCTTCGTCATCAGCGAAGTGCCTATACATCGTCCAATATTCTCCGGAAGTTTTTCGTTTTAACTAGAGCGGTCGTTTTCGTTTCTTGCACGGTCCTAGTATGGCACGCTCTAATGGACAGAGGGCCTTTAAACGTTATCAAATAACCTGTTATTAAATTCACCACCGGCCGCCAGCGGCGACATGGTCGGTGTGGCGGCCAGTGGTGAAGTGAATAACAGGTTATCTGGTAACGGTTAAAGGCTCTTAAACGTCATTGAGTTGCATGTTAGTAACGTCTACTAAAACTTTATTGAGGTAGCAGTTATTCAACTTCACAGCTGGTCGCCAGGGGCGAACCGTGATCGTCATGGAAGTAACTGATGTTCTTAAAATTTAACATCCGATTTTAAAGATATAATAATATTAATAGTACTTCAAATATGGTATTACTGGAAGCAGATTTTTATTAGCTTTAAATAAAATATTAATGATAAAACTAATGAAATGATCGACTTTGACATAATTTAAATACCATTTCGATGCATTTACCATAAGAACAACATATTTCCCCTTCAAGAATTAAAATGTTTGAAGAATTAACTTAAAATTTTATTAAAATAATAGAAAACGCCAGCAATACTTTCTTCCAATAATATTTTCTATTTTTTCAATAAATCAATAATCTGGCATCATCTTCAATTATAAATAAATGAAAATTTTATTTATTTATTTTTACTGTTATCGCTACTGTTATTTATTTGGTATTAAAAGCTTCAAACGTTAATTTTGAATGTTTTATCAGGAAGTATTTTTATCCTTGTTACTTTCTTTTTCTTTGTTATCGTCAAGATGTGATTTTATATTGTGAGAATATTGTAAGAATAAACATTATCTAGGTACGTGCCGGCACATTTAGAACTAGGCAGATTATAACGGGCATATTTAAGAAAGTTATATCTTAGTTTTTAACAATTTTTCCCCACTCTATCTTTCTTTCGAAGGCGGGAACCTGATCTTTATCCAATCAAAAATCTTTATCTTTAGCCTTTTGGAGGAGCCAATCATCTCACTTCATTGATGTTTTTTTGGGAAAACAACGTGCCACGCCACTTTCCAGGTTTCCCGGAATCCCAACGCGTTTATAAAACCTAGACCGACGCCGAATTGTCTAGGTTTTATCACCCTGTCTGTAACCTCCTTCAACTTCTCTCAAACCGCCTGCCTTTGATTTCGTACTAGCAAAGTCCTCATTCTGTTACAATGCATCCTGAAGAGTGAATTTATGCTGGGTTCAGTCTCAAAGCAACTAATTCATACAGGTGAGATGGCCATAGTAATGCATGTTATATCAATCGCCCAATACAGTACGTGCTACTTTGTTAGGCACAGTAAGCAAGACTCTCAGAGTAAATTGTAGTTAATATTATTCCAAACTTATAGAAAGTACAGCACTTAGCGAACGCTTACTTAAATTGAGATACCAAACATTATTCCTTTACTACAAGTATAACCATAGCAGGTGGTTGGTTTTAAAATTCCAGACGAACTCCATCAGAATTGCGCTCGTGTGGGACGTAGGATCCACGTCGGGAAACGCTGATTTATAGAATAGTCTGTAATAAAATTGGTAGCAAAAGAATTGAGAGAAACCCTAGGACGTAGTGAAGAATGGCACGAAAGAGTTTCGGGGACTGAAAAAATGGAGCAGAGCTGCTGTGGGTAGAGATCATGGAGAGACTAATACTGGAACCCAAGGCAGTAGCGCCATAGTAGAGCTGTAGCTAAGTCTAAAACGTTGTTGACATCAAACAGCAGGTAAAATTTGAAAGTGATGACAACAACGAGATGCTATGAGTACTTTGCCGGCAGAAGTAGACGCTTTGCGTTCGCACTTTGCGGTAGTGGCTTTCACCGAGTGTTCGCAGCGGGTTCGCGCTTCAAACAAACACTCACGATATGGAAACAGTTTGTTTACAGGGCTGTGCGATACCAAAGGCGCCGGGGGCTCACTTTATTTGTGCTGGAGATGTTTCCACTAACAGTGCAGCCGTTAATCGGCCGCTCTTAAATTTTGATGGGCGAACCTCCCGCTACTGAGATCTCAACGCGTCCGTAACCAACAGCCGGTTTTGCCATCAGCGTCCCCATGCTACATATATGTGCGCTGCCTAATGCTTAGTGACAAAGACGTTCACACCAGAACACCTCAAATTGACTAATTTAGAAAATCACGTCTGAATTTGGGAAATTCTCGATTTCTCAAATGGTCGCAGGAATTCGACGACAGTTTTAGGAATGTAGACACGTATTTATTAATCTACTGATGGCAAATACATGAACTTTCAAAGAAAATCTTGGCGAATACTAGCTAATCCCCACGACTTCGTTCGCGCCGAAATAGTTATTTTCAT
The DNA here is from genome assembly GCA_034510155.1 of Eucriotettix oculatus. Classification (NCBI taxonomy): domain Eukaryota; kingdom Metazoa; phylum Arthropoda; class Insecta; order Orthoptera; family Tetrigidae; genus Eucriotettix; species Eucriotettix oculatus. The sequence goes on from CM067378.1 coordinate 45,496,965, forward strand.
TTTGCCCTAAAAAACGAAACTACAGGTACAGAATTTTTGATAAAGTTGAATTAATTGAATATGTAAAAAGTACGGTATGATCTCTTCAGGGCACACCTTATAACTCGCAGTTGGTTTAGAACAGGTCCCACTATCATACGTTTCGGAGCCTTGGCTACCTTGTTCTACCTTCCGCATCCCTCCTTTTCCTATGCTATTAAAGGGGAGTTGCCTGCTTCAGGATCACCCGCATGTAGTCTGTTAACCCCCACAAAAAATACATAAATACACTCCTGGAGACACGGAGAAGGTAATTCGGCGACCCCACAGTAGACTCGTCTACCGTCATTCGGAAGGGCGTGAGAATAGTACCCAATAGCCCGACCTACCTGATGCAGGTTTTCTAGGGTTTTCTCTGCATCTTTTTAGGTGAAATATCCTTAATCTACAGCCCGGGGGGTTCCAGTCTACCCTTGGCTACCTTGCTCTACGTGCCACATCCCCCCTTTTCAAATATTTATATAAATATACATGGAAATTAAGTTAAGATCACTGTAATTTTCATTGAAATCCGTTAAGCCGTTTCCAAGCAAAAACAGATAAAGGGAATAGGCTTGCCGCATTCACTTCGGAGAAGTGAACGCATATTATAAAATAAACATTCGCGTAGAATGTATATATATATATATATATATATTATTGAAATGAAGTATGCACTAATATTTAAGTTAAATTGCCATTTTTAAAACCCTCAAATTTTCATTGAAATCCGTTGAGCTATTTCGGAGTCTATTCGAGACAAAAATACGGACAGACAGATAGGTAATAACTATACAGGCCAATATAGTTACGTAAAAGAACAGGTGACATATTTTAACCTAATGTCTGTTTAAAACTGCTCTTCAGTAAGTCAAATTGCTTATGATAAGTATTAATTTTATTTCTTGAAAGAAATCTATCCACTTCCTACTTTTAACCAAAAAATTATTGAAGAAGTCAACAAGTAAATTAATGCAATTACTCTGTTTCATGATTCCATCAACAGGGGTTCTTTTTTACTATGGAAGTAATCTATTACATGGTTTTCATTTCTTCAGAGGCAACCTTTTCCAAATCAATTCGCGTCATAATTTATTCGACTAATTTTTGTTGAGATGAGTACAGAGAAATAGTGAAACGTTATCGCAAGGTACAAGTCAATAATGAATAACAACGAATTCTTAATATCTGGATAATAATGTGACAACGTCGCATGAATTTGTTTCGACGGCACAAGGAAAAGTGTCATATGAAAAGAAAAATACCGGGCGCTCCTGAAACGCTTGTTTCACGGATTTCCTTCCCGGTATTTTACTTGCAATTTCGGCAACTCCGACAGATTTCGACGAGGTACATTTAAAGATTATTTTTTAAATAAAAAACTTGAAGACATGAAGAAAATCCACCACATTGTCGTAACAGAAACAAAGTGAACGTGAAAGATGTACAACTTTAGTGGCGTATAGTACTGCACTGTTACATTTAAGTTCAATAGTGGGCTAATTTTTTATTTAAATCATATTAAAGTCCAGTAACATATTCAATGGATAAAATTTCGATAGAGCAGCATTATACCGCCGAAAAACTGACCTCAATGTAGCATCAACCATACGTTCGTAATCGGAGACTAAAAACCAGATTCCTCGATACTAAAATTAAAGTAAAATAACTGCGTTGTTTCTTCAAAAAAAATTAGAGAACCAACAGATTTTCTAAATTTGTTGTGGCTTTGAAAGTTCGAGATCCGACTTAATATCGAAGTTAAAAAATGCCAATCTATGTTGTTGCTAGGCAATCAATTGAACATAGTCGTTCATTCATTCCTCAGTTATTTAAAGTCGAAATTTAGGGAAGGGTACTGTTGTAACTTGGCAACAATGCGACAATGGGCGCCCGTGTTTACAGAATAGGCCGTCAAGAGCGCAGCACTGCCGCTGGCTTCCTTGTGTACGTATATACACAAGGCACATCAAAGTACGTGCCTGTTTGTTTTCCCTAACTTTTGTGGGCTGCAAAGATCGCGAGCTGGAGGTGGCCCCCAAAGAGAACAAGCTCTTTATTATTCGGTAGCGGTGCGGGCTCAAAGTCATTGAGTAGAAAATAGGATGGACGCGCTGGAAGAGTTGTGGAGCCAGCGGCCACAAAAAGCTTGTAAACACGTCCTCTTGTAGTACTCATCAAAAGCTCAACGCGTGCCAAAATTATTAGCGCTCTGCACAAATGCAGGCCTGATAAAGATCCCAATAAACGTATAGTTAACTTTAAGTCAAAATTTAATTTATGCAACGTCAAATACTTTGTATAATAATTTTATACGTAACTCTTACACTTGTCTATCAACATATCATAAAAAAGTAAATCAATCATCAACTAAAATATAATTTTCTTTAATTTATTATTACACTTTAAATTAACAAAATGCTCATTTTTTAAAAATTTACAGCTGCTAAACGTGAAAAATTTTGCATAGGAAAAATTTTAATTATATACGAGGTTTATTTCATATAAACACTTCAAAATAATTTAATATATAAAGCACAAATTAAATAATAATAGTAATAATAATAATAATAAAAGTAAACTTCGTTGGAAATATTTAAAAAATAATTGAATCAATTGTCATGTATAACTGTAAAAGAAAATATGTTCATCTCCATCCATTAAATATAATATGACTTTCTATATTTCAATAGAAATTCTCGACTATGAATCAGACGAATAACAATAACAGTATCATAAAACTTTTAATGTTATAAATACAATAAACACATTAAAACTTTTAATGTTATAAATACAATAAACACATTTTATGAAACGGTTCTAGTTCTGATTCTACTTCATCATACAGTCTATTTGATCAACATGTCTACTCTCAACTAATTCCTCTCTCAACAATTCGTTCCGACCTAAGAAAACAAGTTCAATTTGCTTTTCGTAGTTCGAAAGAAACGATTTAAATAAATGATTCAGGGCTGTTAATCTCACATTGTTGAAATTTAAGGACTCAGTCAAGCTCGAAAAAAGGTCTGGACAAGAATTCCAAAGCATGAGAAGTGAAGCACGCAATGTTATTAAGAACTATAGAATGAAACAATGGATATGTAGAAAGAAAAAATTAAATTAACGAATTTGTCCATTATAGTAAAAATGAATATATTTGAAAAATAATAATATGAAAATTAAAATGATGTTGTGGTGGTAATCAGTTCTAAGACTCGTCTGATGCAACCCTCCATGCTAATCTATCCTACGCAAGCCTTTCTTTACATTTCTATATAACTACATCCCACATACTCCCTAATCTGCTTAGCGTATTCCATATGTCGTCTCACTCTTCTCTGTTCTTACCCACACACTTCCCTCTAATGCTACTTTTACAAGACCCTCACAGTCTCAAAACGTGGCCTATTAATCTATCCCTTCTCTTCGTCAAAGTCCTCTAAATTGCTCTCTGCTTAGAACCTCCTGGTTAGTTACCCTATCCACCTATCAGATTTTCAGCATTCTCCTATAGCACCATATTTCGAAAACTTCTATTCTTTTCCTTTCTAAAACTCCTATCGTCCTCGTTTCGCACCCATATAACGCCACATTCAATACGAACATTTTTAGCAAAGATTTCCTAATATTCACACTTATATTACCAGTAAGTATATTACTTTTAGCATTATATGTAGCTGGGGTGTTTCAGTTTGTAGTTAAATATACAATGGAATTATTTCTTAGTAACTGACTTATTGACCATTATATACTATGAACGTTATAAATATTTTTATTGAAAATATACACCATTGCAGGATAAATTGTTGAGGGCTGTGTTTGAAAGACGATAAATTTGACACGAAAAATCTGACCATCACTGAATACCTTCTAGGCAGATCGTTTTGACATTTGGTTACATTACAAAGGAAATAATAGGCCTTCGCTCGACGTGGAATATGGTGGACGTTTCGGCCACTAGATGTCCCGTTTCCGTGGGCATAGATTGCAGAGAACTGCCGTGGCTGTGTCCACTAGCTGAAGAATGCGCCCAGTGAGCCGCAGCTTCACATGTGCGGCCCAAATGTAACAAATGCACCCCGGCCCGGACTGAAGCCCATCTGCCCTACCCTGGCCTGCCCTGACTTGGACCCACTTCCGCCTAGCAGCGTTTAAACAACTGGGATTCAAGCTCATCTCCAAACACTGCAACACACTATTTATAGCCCTACACACTCGAGCGTTCTATTTGCCCAAAAGTGCGCTAAGGAACATGAACAGCGCGGAGCGAATAATGCTAATAACTACGGGGACCAAACATATTATAATAATACAGACAACATAAACTTCAGTGCCCATTAAGAAAGTAATTTGCATTATATGCTGAAATGTAAACGCTTCAATATTATTGGTACAGAAAAAATCGAAAACGTTTATATATATTTAAACTATTTTAACATTACGTATACCACGAATATGACCCAAGTGATATGGATGTACTTTTAAATATATTCCTTGTATCAATAAAAAAATTATAATACACACCCAGGGGTTTCGTAGAGATATCGGCTTTAAAAAGTCATAGTTATTCTCTTGTACATATATGCATACATACAATTAATATTCCGACGTCAAACTCTTGATTTAAAAAACTAAACTGAGTCGTCTTACGGGAACAACACTGTATTGGGATCACCTCGTCTGTTTTTGTTGAATAAATGAATTTATTGATACTGCAATAGAGTTACACTCGGTGGTTGTTGCAAAAAAAGCTTAAAATAAGGAATGTGAATAGTTACAAATAATAATAATATAAACAATCATAGTAAATCGTAAATTACATCTTAAAGATAAAATTAAAGTACCCATTGTTCATATGTTATTTCCCATTTTTTGTGTGTTAATACAAGCCAGGCTTCGCAGAAACCCGGTTTGAAAAGAAAAAAACAGGCCACGTGAGTTTTTTCGGTTTTTCACATACTGTGTCTATATTTTATATTTTATAATGTATATATAATATATGAGGTATTACATAATTTCATACTACGTATACTATATTATATATAGTTTACAGCAAAAAAATATATTGTTCCCTCACACAATATAATTGTAATACGATTTTACAAATTATTAATTGTATAAACTATATTAATAAAATTAATTAAAATTTCTTACAAATTAATTTGCTATAAAGTAAAATAATGAATAGAATGTTTAAACACGCTAAGTAGGAAGAAATTAAAAATACATAATATGTAGTGTACTGTATTCTTATGTATTATGGAATCGCAGTAGTTAATAGAAAGAACAGATTCTTTCTGTATAAATTTTTTTAGAAATACAAGAAAATAATTTTCTAAAAGTAACAAAAGATTATAATCACAAGATATTTTTTCTAAATATAGTACAATGCCGGTTAACCGAATTAAAGGGGATAAAACCGCTTGGACAACAATTTTTTCGGTTAAGCCGTAATCACAGAAATACTTGACCTTAGTGAATTTTGCACATAAAATATTCGTATCGCAAACCTTTACGTATAATAATGCGTTTTTTACGTACTTCTATGATCTATTACATTCAGTGTTTAAACAATTGTCTTTTACATATTAACGTTTTCAAAATCAACTAAAATAACTTAAACTCATTAATAGTATATGTTCTAAAAAAATTTAATGTTGGTGAATTATGACTGTGACTTTTATAAATCGAACACTCCTTTGGAATCATTGACTGTGTATAAAAATTAAGCTTTAAACCACAATGACCTGTATTTTAATTTACGTATCAGCAATTAGTCACTACTTTTTTGATAATATTTCACACGTTGAGTACGGATTTTATCTCAGGGCACCCATTCCAATAAGAAAATTGTTTGTGATACGGAAAATTTTTACAAAATTAATAAATATTTATTAAGGGAGTTCTGAGTATTATTTAGAATTATTTAAAGCCCAAGAGGATTATTTAAATTCATTAAATAATACTTTGTCATGTACGACAGGCAAGAAAAATGCTGCAGTCTCAATATGCCTGGTCAACAAATTATCTTTACGAAATGAGAAAAAAGTCCACACCACAATGAACTTGTAAATAAATTAATAATTCTACCTAAATAAACCAATAAAACAGTCCTCAAAAGAAACAAATATATTATTTGTTCTTCGTCATTACATTAAAGCACACATGGACATGAGTCCATATTCATCTGTTATTTTCTTACACCAGTAGTCTGGATTAGTCAACAGTATACTATTTGTGGCGTAAGCAGTATAATTTTGGAACAACAGTTTTGACTAATCCAGTTGAAAGCTTCTGTGTTTTAATGTAATGACGAAGAACAAATAAATATTTCTTTCTTTTGAGGACTGTTTTATTGGTATATATATATATATATATATATATATATATATATATATATATAGGTTGAATGCCAAACTTTGACAAATACAGTCTAGTTGCAGTGTTAATTTATCATTGAAATAAATTAATAATTTGTACGTGCTTATACACACTGTAGTGAATTTGATCTATTATTCTTGGTTTCTGGCCACGTTTGCGCGATTATCATCGTCACGGTCATCACGTATAGCGATGACATGATAATCGCGGAAACGTTGTACTTGACAAACAAAAATGACCAAGAATCATTGATATCATCGATACACCTGGAAAGTCTGTGTTCCTTACTTAATTTTTGCCCATATTTCTGTCGTGTCATAATAATGTTATTTCTATTCGCACTGAATCTTAGTACGCGGAAATGTCTTGATATCTTAGTTAAACCAAGATTTTCTTTACCTGAAGTAAGGGAAGCCATGGTCAACTGAATCCGGAGGTAAGGCAGGCTCTTGAAAAATGTCTAATAACTTAAAAATGTCCGGATCCCTTATCAAACATTGAAAATCTTCGTCATTATCGCTTATAAGACATTCCTCAGAACTATTGGCACCCAATTCGTCTTTGAGGTTAAGGATAAATGGTAACTGTTTCAACAATGGTTGATTCCCGCGTTCCAGCGACACGGGTTCTTGTCTCTCACCATCGTACTGCAAAAGTCTTAGAGAAGACATCGCGGAAATTCTCTCCAATTCTTTGGTCTCAATACGCCAATCTTCCCGAAGGATTCATGGTATTTACTAGCACAAAGTGAACAATACAGAGGTCTCAATCGAACTGAACAGAAAAAGAAGCTAGGTATCCTTTTGGAATCAACCACGAGAGAACGAATTCAGCCAATCACAGCCGGAGGAATATTTTCCTCGTTCTGTTCGTATTACGCGATGAGACACCCTCAATAGGAATGCTTATTTATAAATGCTTAAGTTCGGCTTATCGCTTAGTCAACCATTCAGAAGCCAGAATAATCGTACCACTCGATTGGTTGTCCTTGACACGATCCAAATTCTTACGGTAAGTCATCACAGAATTTTAGTCAAGGCCTTTTGTATTACTAACAAAGTCCTCCATGGATAATTCTGGATATTCAGACTGATTTATCATATAGCACACAAAGGAATATGTTAGACGACTGCAACTCTGCGCTAATAAGATCACATACAACTGAACTATAAGTTGATATATACCTGCAACAAGATGACAATAAAATGACACGATTACGGAAAACTTTAAAATCCAGTGATCAGAGACTTCTATAATCTAAGTAACAACACAGATATTGGAAGGAAGGAACAGGTTGTCATAACCAGAATAAGAACTGGACACTGCAAATTAAGCCACACTTATCTACTGAATAGATCCATCCCACCTTCAGTCTTGTTATCTGTGTAATTCTGCCTTAAATGCAAACCATATCATCAATCAATGCCCCAAATACCACCAACACAGACAAAAATACCTACAGGGCAAAAACTACAAATCTATTTTGGACTCCCATGAATACCAAAAAGACATTAAATTTTGTAATATTTTTTATTTAATTTAAATGTTTTGTATTCTCTTTTGTTAAAATATAAAAATCAAATTTAAAGAAGATAAATAAATAGTTAGTGGTAACGAGCAGAAAAATGGATGTTACCAGTATTTTATTATGTAAATTCATAATAGTAAATAATGTGTATATAACTGTATAATAATATGTAAATAGTTGTAACTGTGGTCGCTAATGACCAGGCAGTCGATGCGACCGCTATAAATATATGTATAGATATATTTTTTAAAGTCAATGAATAACCTCGGGAGGACCAATAACATAAACTTGCCCTGTCTCAGATAATGCATTTTTTCGACTCACTAACAGGTGCAGTGGCTGTATGATATTTACCTTCTACTTTTGCTCTATTTAGTTATTGATTGAATTTGTGGCCACACAAGTCATGTTAATTCTCACAGACAATGCGTGTGTTTAACAGATTAAGACTGAAATTCACTCAATTTATATTTTATTCTAAAAGACGACCGTGGGTTACACCTTTTTATTGTTTCGGGATTTTAGCCTCAATGGTCTTTTACCAGTCGCATTTTAATTGCAACAATTTTTTAAAATTTACTTTACAATGCTGAAAACTGGAAATTTTCTTTAAAAAATATATTTGAAATTCTACTAAAACCTGTACAGAAATGTTGAAGGTTTGTTGAATTAAAACGTAAATGGGTCATTTTAATAATGGAATATTCGTCTTGTCAAATATTTAAACATATTTGTGATTTATAGTTTTGTTTTTCAGACACAGATAGAAAGAAGCTGTGAGGAGGAGACAGTTGATGGAACATGGGCACTGAGGAGACTGCACTGATTAACAAGATGAAAGCATCGCAGTGTGAAGTAGAATACAGCAAATGAAGCCGACAGTTTATAGCGGCGGTAGTAGCAGGACTCATCTTGACGAACGCTTCAGATACTTGCGTGTGGTTTTGTTTGCGTCTGAAGCTGGGGCTGAGACTATTGGGAAGACCACCTAGGACGTGGTCTGAGCTGGCAGACCTGCGGATAGGGCACGTCCTGGAATGTGGCTACGCATGTGTGTGCCGCTGCGTGCTCGTAGATAAACCCGGCGATTTGCAGGTGCTGCAGACCGGACGCCCTCAGCGTGCGAACGATTACTATTTAAAACAACACACACTTAAACGTGTTGGAGCGGACGCTCCAACTAATAAATTTCTGTCTCTGGAGTTTCTACCAAATTGTCAAACGTAATTTATATTAACTTTACATTCTCAAAGTCAGATGTGACAAACATTTCCAAATGAGCTTACAGTGCGTCTTTAATTAGGTAAAACTTACCGACAGTAAGATTGAATTTCGTAGAATTAAGAATTATTCTCACTTAGTAACTGCGTACAGAATCATTCAAAAAATGTATTTACAAAAGAGCCTGAAAGTTGTTTCGGCCTCCACAAAAATAGGATCCCAATTTATTTCTGTTTCAAATTGATATTTACCTGATTATAAAATGCAAACAAATATTTATGGTGCAATATGAATGGAAAATTTTTTATACAGCGGCCTATATTTTTGAATCCAGTTCATTGTCATTCTTAGAAGAGTGTGACATTTAATGATATGACAATTTAATAATGGCTCACAAATAATTTAATTTACAATGGAGTTTTCGGTCATTTATATCCCTTCCCTAATGTTTAATATACGATCCTCTTCCATTTCTAAATGTTACTTTTAAAAGTTACGTTTTATTCAGTCATAAATACATAGTTATTTTATAAAACTGTCCTCGTTTTGACAGCACGTTGTATACAATAGGTCGAAAGCGCCAATGTAGAATGAATTATTTTGTATAACACTGACCGTTATAAATTAATTTTCTACGAGCATAGAAGAGTATAGAACCAGACCCACTAAGAAATTTCAGACTATAAAATTAATTCATCATTAGGTCTTGTCATTTTTACTGTTCACTCGGTAAAGTCCCAAATTAGGGACAAAATATAGAAATATATTGTTAATTAACAAACCTTTATGACTTTTATTACTGTTTCTTCAATTATGAGCTTACATCCGTGTAAGTAAAAATTAATGTGTATCTCAGTTTGCCTCTAATGCGTTCCTATACCATTCATCCAATATCGATAAAATTTTAGTTAGTTTCTAAAATTTAGTTCCCTTCCCTCCCCCATTTCGGGACAAAAGGCCCCCAAACCCTCTCCTCCTGAAGCCAGTCGCGAAAAGTAAAAATAGATGGGGTGCGAGTCGCCGCTAAGGTTTACGAAGAAATGCAAGCGGTTCGTGATAGGTGGCTACCGAGCCGTTTCAACAAATCCTGCAAATAATTTGTATTCATTGTTTAATATAGGAAAGCAGAAATATTTTACACCGCTTAAGGTACCGGGAACGTTTTTTCATTACTTAATGCACGCGTGTATTTTGGTCTATCTTAGTGTACCCATAGAATTTTATTTCCTTTACAGTGCCGGGAATTTTTCATTCTCTTGAATTTTTAAAGTCACTTACGCAAGTAGGATAATTATTGACTCAGTTGATTCAGTTAACGAAATTTATAGGATTTGTGTTATTCCTTAGGCTCAAAGCGTAAGTTCTAAACACTCCTTTTGATGATTTTTTAAAATTAAAATTAAAAATGTATTCCAGCATTCAAAGGCATGATGCGCAATCAATTTGCGAAGAAATGGGCATCGTAAACGATTAAACTCGAAAAAGAAAACTAGGTCTGCAACACTTTATTGTAAGCAAAATCATTTTATTACACAAAAAGTTTTCAAGTAAATTTTTACAATTTTTTAAATTTTATCACGATAGGATAAACCATATTAATAATTGAGAAACAAGTACAATAAATAGATCTCCAGATATTAACGAAATGAATTCCCTTAATTACTTTTACGGATTTTCGATATATTTCTTTATCACTGCAACAGGGTTTGTCCAAAGAAGGTGAAATTGACAATTTCCATTTCATAAATCTCTAATTATTATGAAAATATGATGCATACACAACTTTAATGCTACCATAAATTCACAGTCAAACCAAATTATTATTTAATTCTTGTAACGTATTCGTCCTCACATTTAGGATTCAATCGGACAAATTTCTACAGGATGTTACAACGAAAAATGTACAAAAGTTTAGAAAACATAATGCTAATATATTAATTAATTAAGGAACTGGAAGCTTTAATAATTATTTTGATAATATTGATAATTTCCTAATTTTTTTTAGTATTAACCGTTAGAGAACATTAACCTTATGACGTTGCTAATTTTAAAGACGAATAGCATTAACATGAATAAAATTAAAAACAAGTTTTATTAGTGATTGGCTCTAATTGTTAATATAATCTGCGTGATGTTAAGGAAGTTCTGCCCTCAAGTCCCTGTTTTCAAGGGCGAATCCATTACCGTTGTATTTATATGACAGAATTTCTGCTATTGAGGTGAGGTTAATACACTATTTAAAAACAGACGATTTATCGAAAGTTCCTTTAGGTTAAATGTTGTTACATCTTACATCAAACGTTCCCCAAATGGAGTGGTTGGGGGTGTAAAAAAAGGAGGTCCTTTAAATCGATTTCTGATAGCGTCAGATGATTGCCTTTACAAACCAAGGAATGCACGATGTAGTAGTTGTATCCCTAGCGAAGGAGAACGGAGACGTCCTCTCTTCTTTCTATACCAAGGTGAAGTGTACTGAAATAAACAGAGAACGCATATTATAGTGTGAGTATATAAAGTTTTTATCTTGCAATTAAAATAAAAGGAAAAGGGAAGAAATGTGAGATAAACAATTATTTCGCCAAACTAGGTCACAAGGGGAATGAAACGTTTGGGGCCATGATTAGTAATATAGTGTACTTCTTTCAAATTAACCTTGAAGCTCTTTCTTGAACTATCTAAACAAATTGCTATGAACGTGGATAACTGCATGATGTACCACGGCAAGGGGACCTGTGCTGCAGTACGGTTTTATGTAGTCATTCATTAAGATTTACTTCTCATTCTCGATGAAGGTCCAGAAAGAGCTGGAATTATGAAAACCATAAGTTCCAGACTTCCCATATCGAAGTGTAAGTGTTAATTAATAAGATTAGACGTATAAAAGAGTATGGTGGAAATTAAGTTAGCTATTTGTTAGTAAAATAGCTTCCAAATAGTAAAGAGACGTTAATGAATGTAAAGGATTTTCTTGTTCTCTCTAATCTTATTTTCAAACGTACCACAGGTCCAAGGCCCATTCATACTAATAAATAAATATATTTTTATTATTTAAGAAACTCCTGGTTATGCCGTGCAATGATAGACGCGACCTCACCTTGCCTACTCACATACTTCCTACATCAAACAATCAATTTCTCTCGGGCCTACTCATATTTTTTTCGGCGTGCAGAAATCAGTTGAGGGAAGCAATATGGATTACTGTGGCCGCCCAGCTGTTTCACGGAGGTTGAGCAAGAATCCCGCCCATTCATTACACCACTTGGCGCGTGTCGCTGAATGGGTTATTTATCGTCGCCTCGTCAAGCGGCCGAATTTGTTTAATTACCCTCTACGCCCACAGGCCACAGCTGCTCGACGGTCCACATCCTGCAAGTCAGCAAGCATTTTGGAGGGAAATACAGAAAAACAAAATACGCGTCTATCAATATCTTCATTTTCCCCAATGTACATTTTTTGGGACGGACTCCATGACTTCCATGACGCAATCTTTCTGTGTTGACTTGACAAGAAATGTTCAAGGGTAACTAGCCGAGTGAGTGTATTTATAGGATCATTATGTATTGTGTACTTAAATAACCTGATTTTCCGAGTTCCATCTTCTGAGTATGAAATAAAAAATATTACTGCAATAACAACAGCCATTTCGTGTATTGATCTCTTTATGAATATCACTCAGTATTTCACATAAATATGTTTCATCTATACATATTATATATACTTGTTGAACGAAAACAATGTAGCCGAGTATGTCCTCCGAATAGTAACAAGGTCAAACGTGTCACGTAAGTATCGCGGACCAAACCTTCTTCCACAGGATTATTTAGTTAGTTGATGTCAGTATAATACTACAGGGCTACAAGTCTAATCAAACTTGAGAATTATAATTCATTACTCGTAATGCAGTCGACTTCATAGAGAGTCACGCTCGTAATATTCTCTTAACACGTTTTTACCCAGCAATCCCCACTGTAGTCGTCGAAACGGCGTAAGACAAGTGTTGCTGTTGTTGTGGTATTCAGTCCTAAGGCTGGTCTGATGCAATCCTCTATACTAATCTATCCTCCGCAAGCCTTTACATTTCTACAAAGCTACATCATCCCACATCCTCCCTAACCTGCTTAGCGTATTCCATCAATACCCGCCCTCTTCTGTTCTTACCCCACACACTTGTCTCTAATGCTAATTTGAAAAGACCCTCATGTCTCAAAACGTGGCCTATTAATCTATCCCTTCTCTTGGTCAAAGTCCTCCAAATTCCCCAAGTCCCCAATTCTGTTTAGAACTTCTTGGTTAGTTACCCTATCCACCCATCAGATTTTCAGCATTCTTCTATAGCACCACATTTTAAAGGCTTCTTTTCTTTTCCTTCCTCCAACTTCCTATCGTCCACGTTTCGCACCCATATAACGCCACACTCCCTACGAACATTTTTAATAATGATTTTCTAATATGCATACTTAGTAGCAAGAGCCAAAACTACTGGATGCAGGATTTCTAGAGTTTGTCTGTATCATACTTCTTCAGGCTAATGCAGGTTAGGTTCCTTAAAATGTGGCCAGGGGGCCCATAGTTAACCTTTGTCTGCCTTGCTCCACCTTCCGGATTCCCCCTTTCATAGCTCTATGCTATTAAAAGGGAGGAAAAAATTAAGGTTAAACAATAAACCTTGGCCGCCTCCGTGGTCTAGTGGCTAGCATCACTTCAGAGGTCCGGGATTCGATTCCTGGCTACGGCCCTGGGTGTTTGTGAGTGTTTTCAGGTTCCCTGAGTTCAACTTGACTAAAAAGGAAATCAGTTAACTGATTAGAAAGTCGCTGATGACCCTACGACTGTAAAAACAGAATAAGTAAATAAATAAATCTTCTAATGGAATGTTAGTGTATCTAATGTCCAAGCTTCCATTATCTAAATCACTCAGAATTGAAGTGAATAAGGAAAGTACGTCAGAAGAGACTAATTGATGGTGTTGGGGGCAGAAATATATCCGTAACAGATTCAAGAAACTGATGGGCGTTCTTAACTGAACCACGTTTCTCATGTTTGAGACTTCGAGATAGTAACGACTGTTACAGTATTTACTTAATAACACGACTAAAAGAATAGAAGGATTATATCAAAAGACATTCTTTCTCATCTCAGACTGAATTGGAAAGAAACAAAATCTTACAATATTGAATCATTTTAGGTTAATTTATGAAAGTATTCATATAAAATTACAACTCGGCTAAAATTCAGAATGATATAAATTCTTTAGTTTATCTTTCTTACTTCTTTGTTAACGTATTAATTTCCAAAATGATTGAGTTGTTCTTAAGTTTTTATACACCTGATGAGGTTTGAATGCCAGATGAAACGTATTACTTTTAATTCTTTCTGTATTATTTCTGAATTTGGCCTAATTTTCATATTACTTATCACTTTAACAGAACAAAAATATTTATGAAACCAGGTGCGTTCTCACATACGCAGCGTCGAAGTCGTTAGTCAGAATCTGGTATTGTAAATGCACATGGAATCTCTGCACTGATATTAATAATTTCCCAGATTCTCACGCGCAAGTCCTGAATTCCGTATAATCAGCACAAATTCTTTTCATGTCTGTTTTGGAGCGGGCAGTATATGTGACACGATCTAAGGAAACTCCGTTTATTAGGTTTATTCGCACCTGTTCATTTGAGTCTGTGGATGCAAAGAGGATTCTGCAAGGTGCCTACATCTTCCAGGTAGTTACGGCATTAAGCAAAATTCGATGCGGTGAGCTGAAACTATAATAACACTTAACTCATTCCATCTCTTGCTCACAGTTGTGTGATTAGCCCAGACTACAATCCTGACGTTCCCGCAGTTAAACTCGATGGCACAGGCATTTTACGTCCAGAACAAATCAGTGTGTCGTCGTATTCGCGCGTTCAAACAAAGGCCAGCCAAGGAAGATTCGACAATTTGGAAATAGATTTGTCCGGACTATACCTAAGTGGGGCTTGTGTCCACAATGGGGTCGTAAAAGCTGGGCAGTTAAACCGCGACGTCTGGCCCCCGAGACATTTCCTCTGCGTAGACAATTGGCAGCGGCTTCCAGGGACGAGTACATGCCGTTCCAAAAGCAAATGCATCATGAAACCCAGTGCGATGTAGCAAACGTGGACCACGTCAAGTGAGAAGGAGGCGGTGTCCTAAACGGACAATGCCTCGCGGGAAATATTACCTTGAAGGCAATCTTTTTAATATGAAAAGTTCTTCATATTCTGGTTTCTAAGAACTTTTGGCAGTTCTGTTGAAATATTGGGTGAATAAATTATGGGATGTTACATTGTCTGCAATAGGAGAATTTTGCTAGGGTGGAAGAAGAAAAATAGAAATAATCGGTCTCTGTTTGTCTTCAGGGAAAACGTGTTTAGAAAAACAGCTGGGCATAAGTGTGTAAAATAAACCGACTAGATTAGCAGACTTCACCAGCCGACTTTCCAGAATGAGCTGAAGGTTTATTGCTGGCTCTTGTGTCCAGCTCTTATTCGTAACACTTTCCCTGAGGAAGGACAGAGGTTTATACAGCTCGAAACGAATGATGAGAGGCGGCTCGATAGCTTTTAAAGTTGAGTTCACCCCATCAGACAAAATTTTACGAAGACAACTATGTAAACGATTAAAATACTGAAACAGCCAGAGTGCGCAAAAATATCAGACCAGTAATATTAAGTATACATAACATGTAATAGTGGCTGATCTTTAAAAATGGAATATTTTAAAACCAACTTCGCACAAATTTCTAACACGAAAGTATTTTTCCTCCGTACATATTTTAAATAAAGGTAATTTTAGAAAACGACACAGGGGTCCCGGGTTCAAATCCTGACATGGGCTTGTCAACCCGGAAGGCCAAGGCCCTCGATGGGCTGTAGAGCCAAAGAAGTATTTTGTTCTCTCATAGGATATAATAATTGTAATTCGATTTTACACATTATAAATTGTATAAATTATAAGAATTTAAATTAATTACATTTCAGAGATTGTTACAAATTAATTTGCAGATTTGGTGAAGTAACCTATACTCCGGAACACGTTGCTTATGAGTTACGCGAACGTTCAAGGGCGCGCGCCACACATCGGAAACAACACGTACGTTGTTCACCTGTGCACTCAGCTCTCACTATATCGAGGCAGTACGCGCCTGTTGATTTGGTTGTTTTCTGTGTTGTAGGTTTTTGGTTGTGGGACATAAGTCAACATGAAGTACGAGTTATCTGAACAGGTCTATTTCAATAAAATGTTATTTGTATACAATTGTTAGTATTCAACACTTACGGTGCATAATTCATAACGTAGTGTTTGGGAGCACGCAGTATGTTCCTTCCCCCCCTCCCCCAAAAAATCCTCTCTACACGAACTATCATCCATATCAATTTGTCGGTGAGGTCTTGTTACACCCTGCGTATATGTAGTTGTGTAAGATTCTGTAATTGAATTTTTTAAATAATAAAGTTATACTGTACAGAAATTTTAAAAAACCTCTGTTTCAAATCAGTCATAATTTTACACCGAAATTATGTTTTATGAATACTGATTATAAAACCAAATTTTTTTACTTCTGTTCATTTAAATTACAATCAGTCAATTAATACAATAAATTCCTTGGAGAAGAAAATAATACTTTTTGTAGATGAGGATTTGCATAACTATTGGCTGAAAGCGACTTTTTAAACATAATTAATAAACGAATATTTGTTACTTTATTGTTCAATATTATTGAGACTGATTGGAAATCCATGGAATCATAATACTCAAGTAAAAGACTCGACCGTAAAAGACTGGAATGATTTGCCTGCAAGTCTACTAGCGACTTTACCGAAGAGTGTAAAATCATTTAGGGACCGAGTTAGGGACATGGTTTAGGTAAATATATTTAAGCTTAAAACTAGTGTAAACGTATTTGTATTTTCAATATTAATAGTATTAATTTTTCAAACTGATATATTTTTATTGGAATATTAAATGTATGTTGCCACCGGAATCAGCCAATTGTGACGAAATAAATCGATCTAAGTATCATAATAATCCTTAAAGATATAATTTTTCTAATAATTATTATAGTTTCCTACATATAATATAGAACAAATCGATGTTAGATAGACATGTAAATGTTCATAAGTCCCTGACAACCCAGCTGCAATCGCTAGTTGGTAACAATATAATCGGGGTTTGTATTATCTAAATGTAAGAAAGAATTCAAAGTTTCGAACAGTAAAATATTTCGTCTTCATAGTTAAAAATGGTCATGTATCAAGCTTGGACACACGAGTCCGAACACTTCTTACAGATATAAACTTCTGATTTCAGTACATTTCAGACTCACTATCCGAGGTTTGTATCTGACTATCTACATACGTTAAAGAAAATAAATTAATTTTGCGGCCCCAATATAATAAATTCATTGACGTCTACACGGAGAGAATGAAGATTTCCATTGTAGGGTACAAATTGAACAATGAAAAACTCGGCCGGTAGTAATACTCGGACGCATGAAATATCAAAGTAAACAGCTTATAACCCATTAACTACAACTTAAGTAATCATGAAACTTAAAGCTTATCATCGCAGATCACGAATCCCACAGCGTTATTTACTTCCCCCTCCCCGGGATAAGACTCTAATTTGGATGCATGAACCAAGCTATTGAGCCATAAAAAGTAAATATTTTATAGAAGTTTTTTCTCTACTCGAGTCGCAGGCTACGAGACACGGGACTTGTCATAGTAAACAACGGGACCGGAGGGACAGTAAAAAAAATTCTTCAATTTATGTCTTACACACGTTTACTATACTCCGACGTAGTTCAAAAGGCGGCAAGGAAAACAAAAATCCTATATATTCAACAGCCAGTCACAAAGCAGTTAGGATAATTCAACTGCTAAAAATTATCTTTTTCGAAATTACAGAGCTGTCTGATTCGATGACATTAAAACTATAGTTATTTTAAATTTCGTGAAATGACGAAGGAATATTAAGGTAAAAGTTTATTCGTATGGCCCGTTTACTACGATATATTTATGAAAAAACACCATACATTTAATGTAAAACTTAAATGTTTGACAAATATATTAATACAATGAAAATATACATCACGACGTTTCGTTACTGATTTGTAGTATCATAAGGTTGGTTAAAAATGAGATATGAGGAAGTAATAATTCAATTAATAAGAAAAAGTTCTTCTTAAATTGAATATTATGAACCTAAAATTTTAAAAGATATATATTTAAAGATACGTTAATAAAAATAATTAAATTCCATCTTCACGTAATTCCAAAGCCTTCCAAAAATTAACGTTTCATAAATAAATTTGCAATAAATTATTTGTTTCAAAGCAAAAAACGCCTATAAATATGAAGAAAAGGAAAAGAGTTTAGACGTATAGAACGGCAAAAATCTCTACTCGTCTGCAGAGAAGAATAATCAATAGACTCAGATGCTGAAAACTATCAACAGTTGTCTCCCTGGCCTGGGCTGAACCCAGTAGGGTTGCGGATTCACGACCCTCTGATGTGAACTGACCAAGAGACGAACAGAGATTTCTACTGTTTGAAACTCCTTCCACATTAATAGCATATTCCCTATTCACTTTACTTTATTTTTTAATTCCTGTCTTAAAATCAGACAGTAGAACACCTGTCCAACACAAACAAAATATTAAATCCACGATTAAAAACAAATTGTAAAGACAAGCCTTTCCAGATGCTTCAAGAAACCAATGCTTTTGATGTCTGCGACTATGGCGTGCCATTCAGTAAGTTGAAACGTAAATAATATGACTAGGCTTGGAAATGCTTTAATCTCGTGAAAGGTTTTCATGTTTGTCAACTTTATCGCTCATTCTTAAGTAAATGCGAGCTGACGTCAGGTAAACAAGTAGAATCATAGTAACGATTTTTTTTATTCCAGAAGACAGTATTACGACGAAATGTCACAACGCTAATCCTGCAATTACAATGAAACTCACCTGCTTCTCTCTGGCGTGTCGCTGTCGGGGTCCGTCCGGGGCCTTTTCACCTGAAACAAAATTTATTCACGAATTAATGAACAGCTGAAGACTTTTGATACGGTAAAATATGATTAACATCTATAATCTCCGTAATTTAAACAAGAAAATTAAAAACAAAAATCGGCGATATTTATATGCCAAACGAGTACAGCATTTTGAAACGTTAAATACATTACAGAAACATTGTAGCCCTTATCTTATATACATCAAAGCGAGATTGGATTTATACGTCAGGAAAATCTTTGCAGGTAGGAAATGAGCCCGAAGAAGAAGATTCTATGTGCAATAATCTTAAGATTTTACCTGTTTAACAAAGCATTCAGGTTTACATTTAAATCAGATCTGTTGTACGGCCAGCTAGACAACCCGCGTTTTTACTTCATGAAGCGACACTAGTTTTTCGCCAGATGTAAAAAAAGTGGACTGCACTCGGAGAAGGGTCGTGGCCCCTGGGTATGTCCAGAACACTTCACCCGTGTACAGCACAGGATGAAGAGTACGAAATACTGAGACTGATCATTGTCATTTAAGTACGAAATCCAAGGGCTTGATACTATACATCAACAGAAACAGGTACAAAAGTGTATGTCCATTGGCTGCCATATAAACGTAAGAATATTGGAAAAAAACAACTCGTGTAAAGGTAGTACAAGAAAAGGAGGACTCGAGATACAATTGTTAGATGGGTCTTTGAGGGGCCTACAAGCATTGAAAATATAAGCATAGTGGACAGAGGTTCAAGATAGAAATAGATGGAAAGATAACATTAAGGGCTATAACAACGGTTAAGAAGAAGAGGAAGAAGTTTCCGATAATTCCACTTTGCAGTTTTCGAACAGATATATTGCCTAATTGTTTGTACTTTACTAATATTTTGTTTATCTTCCGATTTGGATCTCATAAAAAAGTTGTAGGCAACAAGTAACATCAGGTCGTTCTACAAAATTTAGAGAAAACGTATATGCACAGCGATACGTAAAACTTCATACCCACGTATATTCGAATTACATTCAGAATTTCTATTTATTTCGTATGACTATGTAAAAAAATATTGCTTCCAATGAACCTAAAGTTAGGCGAGAGTGTTAGAGCCAGATTGATGACTGTGTCGATGGATTAGTAAAATGTAAGGGAATTCCGGCCCTCGTGAAAGAAGCAGTCTTTTCCACCACTGCTCATCACGTAGGAAATCAGTTGCAATCAACAAAGAATATAGATTTCACTGATGAAGTAAAGGAAATGTGACTCATAAAGGTTATTTTCTGAGAAAGAAAAGGAATATGTAGCAATTCTTAAGTTGCGTCAGAACCTGCAATAAAGATTGGAGTGTAAATTCTTTGTTGGCGATTCTCATTTTACTGAAGTACATCTGGAAGGGAATGTTTGTGGAAATATAAACGTAAAAGCATAAAGACGTTACAAGATTCTAGAAATTTATTGGCTTTCACATTGACCTTCAAAGTACTAACGAGTCATCGAGGCGTTTGATGTTTCCATGTCATCCAACGTTTCTGAACTTCATGGACACACGCAGTGCTAGAGTCGAACTCCGCAGGCTTTTGATGAAAGATGGTAGACGTTAAATGAGGAACAAGATTCACTTTGGCGAGGAGAATCATTTCCCAAGAGATGATAAGAGAGTAGCAGAGCAGCTGTTCATGTCTGGTTGCGGCTTCTGCCCCGGGGGCGAATCTCCCGGGAGACCACGATGGATGTTGTTCAGATCCACAACCACGTAGCATGTGGAAACCATGGCTTTGTAAAAACCGATGCAGAAATCATTCGTTCTCAGGGAAAATATTAACGTTTTTCCAGCAACAGGAAGTACGTGTTCACATCGTACGACGTAAAGCTGTCCTTTGTGATTTTTTTTATCAGAGTTGCTATTGTTTGGAGGTACGAGTAAGATAATGTTGTACTATGGTTTGATTCATCCTGGGAGGTCGCGGCGATAAATGGGCCATGACGAAGACTCCTCATAAGAAACGCAATAACCAACACCGTGTTGGCTACGCGCATATTCCAACCTCTGCCCACCCAAGAAACGCGTTAAAGAAATAAAGTTGGCTGATCTGTCTGTACCTTCTCATTACTCATGGCCATCTGTTAATTCTTGGAGCGCACAAGGTGACTGTTCGTGAACGTAGAAAACGTGTGTAGTTTGCTTTCAACCTGGAGTTCAATCTGATGTGTGACGTCATTGTTCTTATTCAGCGTTGTGTCTTTTAAAACAAATTATAATCTGATCTCGAAGTGCTGCTGTAGCACCTGAGTCTTCGTGGGAGGCTGCAGTGATAAACGACTTATGAAGATCGCTCCTCCCGCGTAGTGTAATGTACAATAACCTATTAGACACGCAATGCCTTAAACTCGGACTTTCTTTGGGGAAAGGGTGGAGGGATTTTGGAAAATATGAGCATAAACTATTTCCACCACTTGAGTTTCCGTTTGTCGTAAGCTGTTTCACGACACGGTGATATATACCGGAACTATAACCCAGCCTTGAAATGCTTCTCTTTATGGAGCTTGATTTTATTATATTCAACTTGAGGACACAGCAAGCTGGGTCATTCCGCGGCTGCTCTTAAATTGCTTCCCGAAGGCTAACCACTAGGACAGTCAACACATTGCAGATCTCTGACTGTACAACACATAAAAGATCCCATTCTCAGAAAAGGAAAATAAAAGAATATTCCTAACAAATTTTAAGCCGTATCTAAAATTGGTAGAATTACACAGGTCTGGAAAAGAATAATTGTTAAAAATATAATAAGTGATTTTTATAGTTCTTTTGTGTTGATGTTGGGAAAAATACAAATTCCACTTAAAATTATGGACCAGTAGGCATTTTAGTCAAGTAATCATTACAGTGTTAAATATTAATTAGGCTTAATAAATTAAAGCGTAGCACGTCATTTTGACAAACTTAGCAATTCGAGTAATAATTGGACGATTTGTGGTTTGTTTAGGCAACAGAGTGGTTACACAAAGTATCATGTTGTCACTGTGAATGGGATAGCCGCGACAGAAAACAGAATTACAGTAAGAAAGAATGGCAAGTCAGAAAACCCTTACAGGTCGGTACAAAGAATATTGAGAGGGTCAATTTTTTGATCCAAAAAACAAATTTGCTTCCTCCACTCCACATAATATTGGGCCTGATAAAAAAATTCGTTAATGCCTTATCAAGGGAAGGGGAATGCTTTAGAACTTTTTGTCAGCAGTTTCCAGGTTTATCTGAGGCTAAGTTCAAAGAAGCAGTATTTGTTGGACCTGACGTCCGAAAACGTATGAAGGATGACAATTTTGAGACAAAAAATGAGTCAATAGCAACAGCATGGGTATCTTCTAAACTTGTGACCAGATTTATTGGGAACAAAAAGCATACCGACAACAACATATAACTTGGAAAGCTTCAAGAATTTAGGCTGTAAAATGAACCAAAAATTACTCTCCTTTATATATTGTTAATTTTCAATGTCAGTTACAATGATGTAATTTTTGTTTGATTATAATTATTATGGAATAGGAATATGATAATCTGTGTCAACGGCTCTTGTGATTGAAGGACGAAATACATTATTGAAATTAAAGTGCTTTTATTAGTCTCAACAAAAGTGAAATAAATCTTTATTGTTATTATTAATATCCCGAAGACTGTATGGTTTTATTCCTTTTATACGAACTAATCTAACGGTCCCAATAGAACTGAATAAGAAACTAATTTATATTAATGTATATGATACTTTGAAAATCAGAGCTTTAAGGAGATGCTCATAAAAGCTAAGCTTCTTTTCTGATACTTTTTTTTAGATTTAAAATACGTAAATAAAAATGTTTACAGGAAAGTACGCTGTCGCACCGAACGGCAGGTATTATAAACTTTGTATAAGAACGACTCTCTGGAATATTTAGGTTTTGGCACGCAATCTCATTAATCCACTAATTTCTTCTTCCGAACAAACGCAAAAGGGCGACTAACTTGTTTCCAATAGTAACAAATACCACAATTTAATTAAATACCTATTTCTCAATTAAACACATCGATTTACTACATGCTCTTAAGGACCTACGATCGTTAATATAGCTTAAAACTACGCGTATATGTGTTATCAATTCTTAAATAAATAAACATGGAAATACTTAGGCTCAACGAAAATAGTGGACGAAATAAATTAAAAATTTATGATTTTGAAAGTTGTGTCAGTAACTTGAAAAATATAGTCATTAAAAAAGTCGATCCTGATTAGCAGATCGATGAAGTACGAAAGAGAATTATTCAATTGATTATATACTTCTCCAAATATATATGTATATGAAGAATTGTCTGTCAAGGATAATGAATAGGATAGAGAGAAAAGCGACAGGTGTATATTTGTGTTTGTGAGTCTGTTTATAGCTCCAGGGATGTCATCCAGATGTATTCGCTGGAATACTTCGTAGCGTCATATAGGCTATAGGCAATAACTTTCCTCAGATAACAAAGACGATTACGGAGAACAAAATCTTGGAGATGTTTACAAGTCGCACTCTCTGTAACATTTTTATAGGCAAAGAAAATGGTTGAAATCAACAATTTCGTATGATAATCAATACAAGTAATTCAGCGAGACCAATGAAAGGTCGAGCAAAGTCACAATGCTTTCAGAATCGACATTGTTCTGAAAGGAACTCCGTTACGGCTATTTTAATTAACTGCGGCAAAACATGTACGCTGGCAGCTGTCAGCTTTGTAATTTATAGTGCTCGCTCCGTGACAAACATCCATTACTATTCTGTACGCGTTCTTGCGAGAAGAGATGGCTCTGAGTGCATCCTAATATTCACGAAAATTTCCATGAGACCTCTTCTAACTGAGATGAATATAAACATTTCGCCCATGGCTCCGTACTGAACATAAGTGGAATGAGATCGAGGGTCGTCAGATGCCAACCTGCCTCTTCACTTCGTACTGAAAAATTACACTCTCACTTCAATCTTCCTCCCTCCAGTCATCTATCTTTCTTCTTTGAATCAAGCGTAGCTTATTTAACGATTCCGTTGTGCTTTACGTACTACTTAATACTATCCTTTTATTTCATAACGTGGATAAAATTCATTTCTTGCAGGAAGAAGCCGTTTACGTGAGGTCCGTGAGTTCAAAAATTACGTACGAGCAATTGAAACAGCATAAGATTTAACAAACGCACACAAAAATACAGTTCAGAAATGTTTTCTCTCCACGTGTGAAATCCATATCCGTGACCACTCATTTTCCATTCCAAAGTTGTGAAGAATTTAAGCTTCTCGCTTATTTTTCTTAAAAACGATATTTGTACTGCAATATTAATGCCTTATATAGAATGTCAGATTAGACAGAACGGGAACCGTTCTGTTTTTTCAGCAAATGACATCAGTGAAATAGGCAAATTTTGCAACAAGTGACGACATGAAAACCAACCCTTACTGCGGTGCAAATACGTTGTCAGCCTGATAACGTCCCACGATTTTGATTCGACGGCACAATGAAGAGCTTTAAGATCGACTCGGTTTCCATTTGAAAAGACTATAGATTTTTTTCAGGTTGATAAATATCAAAACACTTATAAGACCGGTAGTGGTATACGGCTGTGAAACGAGGACCCTGAATAATAATGATAAACACTTACTCAGAATACTTGAACGCAAGCTACTGAGAAGGATATATGGATCTGTATGTAAGAATGGAGAATTAGAACAAACAGAGAACTAGAGCAGCTCATGAATAACGAGGGCATTGTTAGGTATATCAAGAGCAGGTGGTTGGGCTGGATAGGACACGTACTTAGACGGATTATGGAATGGAAGCCAGTTGGGAGGAGGAAAAGGGGGAGACCAGGAAAGATGGGTAGATGACATTCAGAAGGATATACAAAACAAAAGTAAGAGGATGGCGGAGATTGACACAGGAGAGGGCGTAATGGAAGAAAATTGTTAATAAGGCCAAAACTCACATTGAGTTATAGTGCCAGTAAAAGAAAATGAAAAATTAAAATAACAGAATATTATAATTTAGCTTTAGTAGTAATCAAAATTATATTCTACTTACTAGTTTAATTCCTATGCATATAATGTACAACAGGAGCCACCTGGAAAATGTCGAATTGTAGCTAAATATATACAAGATTCTCCTCGCCAATGTGCATATCGTTCCTCATTTAACGTCCGCCATCTTTCATCCAAAACCTGCGAAGGGTTGAAACGTCTCTTTTGCGGGCGTTCATGAAGTTCAAAAACATAGGGTGACGTGGAAATATTGAAGAAAGCCAAGTGTCTTGATGACTCATTAGTACTCTGAAGGTCGATGTGAAGCCAATAAATTTCCAGAATCTTAAAACTTCTTTTGACTTTCCAAGCACAAATACTTTGACAACTACGGTCATAAACCATCCTACGAAACTTATTACACCACTTAGTAAGAACTAAAACGACCAAATAAATAAATATTTAAAAATTCAATTGTAACAGCCCAAAGCAAGAAGTTAATTTTAAGTTAAATTTAAAATAAACCAAACGTTTCGTCTCCCGGAAGTTGTCGAAGCAATCCATTTTTTGTGTTAAACGGTTTTATTTAACGTTTTATCCCCTTTTTATACAAACTTGAATGTAATTTGAAATTTTTTAATAAATTTCTGATTTTTTGACATTATACTATAGTTTCAAGAATAC
This sequence comes from Eucriotettix oculatus, assembly GCA_034510155.1. Classification (NCBI taxonomy): domain Eukaryota; kingdom Metazoa; phylum Arthropoda; class Insecta; order Orthoptera; family Tetrigidae; genus Eucriotettix; species Eucriotettix oculatus. The sequence goes on from CM067378.1 coordinate 45,522,836, forward strand.
CGATTTTTTTATCCGATGCGGATAGTTAACAGTCTGAATTTCAGGTTCTTCTTTTGCTGAACGTTGTGAGCGATCCCTGACTCGTGAAGGACTTTAATGTGGTCGCTATTTACTAAGCCCTTGTGCGAAAAAGAGTATTATACGCTGCAGTAAAATAAGAACCCAGCCTTTTCTTTTATGACACAAAAAATCTTTGAGAGTCTCTTATGTACTGAAATTTCCGGAGTCAGCTTTAGTAAACGCGAAACGTAATTACTATCGACACCAAAGAGAAGCAAACAATCTTCACAAAAATTTTACTACTTTGAGGACGCACTATATTTTTATTTCTCTACTGAAGTATTTTGGTTTCCATTTCAATATCACCATTTGTATACATTACGTAATTTTATTAAATAGAATTTTTAGCGTTTCCTGTATTTTGATTTAATCTGGTATCCATTATCTGCTTCACTAAAATTATTATACACTTAAGGAAAAGCTCCAAATTTGTGTGTATTCGGCTCATTACCCTAAAGCAAAAAATTCTAGCGTCAACTTTCTTCCTACACGGATTGTAACGACGTACCCCACAATTAATTATAGTCCACGTTAGTAAACAGAAAGCCATTTAAGATTTCCGCTCTATGATGTAAACATTCAAATTATATTTCATTTATTTGCCGTTACAACATGTGGAAAGAGGGTAACACAAACTGTTAATTGTTACATGCACGTTTCTCAGGCAGTTTTCTCAAACAATTTTGTAACCTAATCGCACTTCTACAAAGTAATAACTATAAAGTTTCGTAACACGGCTATAATTCTCACAAACTATAAAAAGTCATTAACAACAGGCTTTTATATATTCGCCTACGATTTATTGCTAACTACTACGTTACGGCTTCTCTGGTGAATTCAAATATGTCACTATTAATTTCATTAATGTGTAGCAAATTCAGGATTAAATAGGAATTATTTTACGCTTAATGTAGTGTTACTTCTGATAAGGGCATTTCAGAATCACTAGAAGACATGCAGTTATGATCAAAAAATTGATTGGATCACCACGTTGTACGTATAGTAACGTCAGGGCTGAGATTTTCATTTAATAAGGATCTTAAATCATCCTATGATACAACTTCAGCAATTAGGAATATTACTAAGAATAACCTATTAATAAAAATACTACTCATTAATGGTGCTTGTTATTCCATCGATGAATTCATACATCCATCGAAACCTACTTGAAAGCATTGAAATCTCTTCAGGTGCAATTATATTTTTATAAATAATTTATGTGTGCACCTTGTATACATATAAAATACTGAGCTAATATCGTGTCATTTATCAACTATTAATTATTTATTGGTGCAATTAAAGACTGAATAATTATTACTACTACATTCTGAAGTGAGATTGAGTATCAGCGGGCCCCAATGCATTGTTGATTGTGCGAATCAGAAATATATTAGTACATATCTTGAATTGTTGCAAACGCTAAAGTGACGACCGGTCAAGCGCAGGTAGAAAATGACATTGCCATTGGTCCAGAATTTCCGCATCCCAAAAAAAGAGGAGGATCGTAAATGGTGTAAGATCTGAAATACCAAGATGGATGCGACATAGAGGAAGATAGTTTAGTCCTGGAATGCAGAAGGAGGAACTTCTCCTTGGGCCAACAGTCTATAGAGAACCTTGGCCTTCCAGAACGACTGCTAGACTTTCATGAAACATTACGGAATTTTGGGAATGACAAGTAGTCAACGTAACGATCTCAACACTACTTTTCGTGGCCACGACGAAGACAAACATCCATGCCCATGCCAGGATTCGAAACCGAGACGTCTGTCATGTGAGGCGGTGACACTGACTACTACTGTTTTCCATTGCCTACACAAGTTTTAAATAAAGGATATTAAGATTAGAGAAACAGATCGGATGGATGAAGGACGAAACTGTAGCAATTGGCACTAAGAGAAATAGAAGGATGACACAAGAGGTGTGTTTTAAGAATTACATTATCAGTGTGATGTATTATTCTGTTTCAAAACTGAGTAAAGTAAGTCATCCAGCCGACGTCTGTGGTATAGTGGCTAGCTTCACTGCCTCGTACAACAGAGGTCCCGGGTTCGATTCCTGGCAAGGGCCTGGGTGTTTGTGTGCGTCTTTGTGTTCACTAATCGAGTAACCCTTACTACGAAAATAAAATGCGTGAAGTAGACGCCAATGACCTTAGCTGTTGATGCGGCTCAAAATATATAAAAAAGTCAACCATATTTCCTATTGTATTCGTTAAAAAAGTTCTCTTCTGAATTTGGATTCATTGCTATAAATAAAATAATCATTGAACCACGATTTATTCCAAGTATTGAATGAATGCGTCTATGCATTGACCGACGTTAATGTCATTGCTTTAATAAAAGTAAAAATCTAACCTTAAGAGGCTCTAAAGAAAGGAACGATACATCGTTCTATTGTTATTAATGTGTTCCAATTGTTTTATTTAAATTTATTTTTGAGTAATTAAGCTGGTGTGTTCCTTTAAGATACAAGAGTCTGCATAGGTAAGCGCTGAATAGGAAAGCGGACAATTGAAATAACTGTCACGTATGTAGAACACTCGGTGTGGTTTTATCGGTAATTATCGACGCCTCTTCGGGCGCCATCCGTCTTGTCGCGGACAGAGGCGCCTTGTGCTGGAGCCCATTACCACAGCCAGACTCTCATTAGCGGCGACCCGCTCAAGACCTCCGGAGGAAAAAATTGCAAACGCTGTCAACTTCGAGGCTGGTCCTCAGTTATTCCTGACCTAAATTGAACAATTTGTCAATTTAGTCGAATAAATGTAAAGTCCGGATAGCACGCCTCGGAAAACGGAAATGCCAATTACGAGATCCGACGTTCTCGCGAGACGAGACCGCGGAGAACCGTGTTTGCCTGCACCACGCTCGACAAGGTTTCGAGTGAAAAGTCAACACATCGACTAATAGCGTTCTTTTCGTCTCTACATACAATTTTATTTTTCCTCCAAAAGAAAAAAGAATGTTTTCTTTTTAGGACAGGCTGTAAGACAAGTACGGATGAACGGCAGGACACTGCTCTTCGCACTCTCAAAGTAAACACTTGGGCTTCTGTTGTAAATGCAAATACTAGAAAACTAGTTCAAATTTGCTGGGAACCAGAATAACAGCTCCTTTTCAAACGCCTTACAGTGTGAAATTAGATACCTCACTTTTCCAACAAAAATAACTACTGTCACATTTCTAAACTAATTTTACCTGTGCAATTTAGAAATAGAGCACAGCAGTTAGAAATGAACACGTCTAGTTAATTACAAATTTATTTCAATGATAGGGATTCTATGTTTACTTGTCAAGAGTCCGTAACACCGAAATGAATTTGAATTATCGTAAATTTTGCAAACAACTATTGCTTCTTCTGGAAAAATAAGAACTAAAATCTTGACTTTGTTACTCGTACCGAATACAAAAATCTAAATTGAAGATCGATTGAATTTGAGATTAATACTATTTTGGTAGAATATAACTATTATTATTAGTATAACAGAAGTACAGAAATTAGCAGCGATGATCCTCAGTACTGAAATCAGAACCAAGTAAACATATTAACCTTCGAAGATAATGTAATGATAATCGCAGTAAGCTGTAAATACACTAATCAAAGAATTTATATGAGAAATAGGAAAAAAAGGACGGATGAAACAAAATATAAGTAGGGAAGTCGGTGCTGAACAAGACGCTGATTGTTTATCAATTGTAAAAGTTTGGAAAAATATTAATCGCTTCATAAGGATGTAAAACAGTATTTTATTCTATTCTTTAGTTCATCTAATATTAATATATCTTAAAATAACGATTTTAGTTTCTTGGTGATTTTTTGAAAGGATGCCTACAAATTTCCCGGGAGAAACGGCATAAAATGTTTAATAATTAAAATTTATTCGTAAAATTAAATTAAAATTAAGAAAAATCTTAACAGTTTTTTTTCTTATATTCATTTTGCATACGGTTGATTGCTTAGTCAATTATTCCTTTCTCTCAGATTGTATTGCAATTGCAAAATTTTTCTAGCATTTTCCCAATCAATTTCTTTATTTTTGGGCACAAACCTTTGGAACTCATTCTTAAAAAAATAGATTTATTTAAATTCACAACCAAATCAGAGGTAATTAGCGGCATCATATATATCATATATATAATTAGATACATCATACATCACTTTGTATACATCATTTTACTTACAATTATGTACAGTAAAACATAGGTAGAACCATTAAGTAATCATAATTTTTCTTATAAATTGATGAATTTGAAGAAATGTAGCACTTTCTCCTGAATCTTACAAACTCATTTTTATAAAGGTGAGTCTGTAAGTTTTTAATTTTTCCTTGAGGAATATTGCCTCATGCAGTAGTATCACGTTCCACCTCACCAGTTACGTCCCGCACGCAAGTTTTAGTTTAAAACTTTTCACCTAGCCTTAATACAAGTGGATTTAAAGCTCATATGTAACTTATATGCAGCTAAAAACACCTAGCTTAAGAATATACGCTATTAAAGAGTGAAAAGGGATGAGCTTCGTAGATAACCTTTTGTCAAAATGCTGCAAAAATTATAAATTCACAGATGTTAGACGTCAAAACAAGAGTTAATTGACAAGCCGCAACCAGAACTTGTCTAGTCGGCTGCCGCGATTTCTTCCTTGATCAATGACGATGTTCCACCCTTATTTGCTCACCTTTACCACTATCCAGTAAAAAAAGGGTATCCCGTTCCGCCCCGACTTTCCCTGCTACATGCATTTTACAAGAAACCAAAATCGAAGAAAAGGCCTCTGCGAATTGATAGACAAGGTTCGGTACAACTTGATGAATTTAGATACGTTGGGTTAATTATATAAAATCAAAATACAGAAGAACCGGAAACACAAAGCAGATTGAATCCAGTCACTGCATGCAACAGAAAAATTTAATCAAAATCCTTGCTGCACAAAACGAAAATTGCTTTATATAAAAGATAATCCAGTATCGTTATATGGGCCATAAAGACTGAATAAAAAATAAAATTCTACGAAAAATATACGGGCCTCGAAAAGATGAAAACATAACATGGTTATCACAAAACATATTTAAATAAAATAAAAATTAGCACTACGTATTGTTTGCTCCTTCAGTGCTTATAATAAAATATTTCTAGCTTGTAATTAGTGGGTAAAGCAAACACGTTTCGAGATATTCTCCACAAAACATTAGTTTCTTAATTATAATTATATTCAGACTTGTAAATTTTTTTATACATGTACTTGGAGAGATCAATCTAACGATACGGTGTGCCAAATTTTATTAAAATATATTTCTGACCAATTTCGCTGGTTTATTCTTTTACAACCAGCACATTTCAAAAACAAGCCACTATTTTCTTTTCCCATAATTTGAATAAAAGTAATTATGCACCACTATATTCTCTGTCTCTTGTAACTTAGATGCATGTTGCATTTAATTTTGACTTTACGGACGGTAATTTCATTTCTATCACAGCAGGTTACAAAGGAATTGTAACCGGATCTACCGTAAGAGGTAAATATGAAACCAGACTTCATAACTACATTCGTAAAATTCTTATTATTCAAACAGCACCTTAACAAGTCTGCACAGCGTTTTGCTGAGCATCACTCAGTTATTACAAACATGTATATCTTCCATTAATATTTTATTTTAACGTCTGTTACTAAGTACTGATGTTATAACGACTGTTTTTATAAGTTGATATTAAAGAGTGGATGCCCAATTTACAGTATTCGTTTATTGACATGATATACATTTCATTGTCAGTCATGTATTTTACTCAGGAGCTTTCGACTCAATGAGCCATATTCAACTGCGATTTTATATAAAAAAACAGGATTTATAATCGTATACAATCAACCGTTTCTATTGTCTAGATTTTTACATTGATGTCCATATATGTCATAACTGAGGGTTATTTCTCCTGCGTTATTGCAATTATGTACAATACATGGCTATTTATATATATATGTTTGTACGGATGGAGAAAATTATATATATATATATATACTTTTAATTTATCATTTACGATAGTAGTACGTGAGTATGGGTCGTTTTTGTGACGCAGGCAAAGGCCTCAGTACTGCGTAAACAAAGTAGTGTGACAGATCGGAAGCCAAAATATAGACGAATTAAGTTTAACATGTTTTAACTTTAATAACATAGGAGAAATAACCCTCAGGTAATATATGGACATCAATGCAATGATATAGATCATGGAAACGGTTGATTGTATACGAATATAAATCCTGTTTTTTTATATAAAAACGCAGACGAATTTGGCTCATTCAGCCGAAAGCTCCTGAGTAAAACATCTCAATAAACGAAGACTGTTTTCAATAATAAATATATATTGAATGGCCCATTTTAACAGACATTTGATGAGTAAAACTTAGCACGACGTACTTGACATTAAGTGCAGCTGAATACAATGCACGTTTAATAGGCTGACTACGGTATTTATAAGATAAAAAATTTAATGGTTCGATACTTTAGGCTTCGTCTAAGATTATCTTCATGATCCTAGAGAGTTTAGTGCTGCAAAGTGTAACAGAAGTAACTTTAGAATTAACTGGTGCGAATCTAGTCGAGAAATCATATAATTGTAGGAAGAATGGTGAAAAGTCTTGTGATAAGAAATAAAAAATCATTTGTGCGAAGAAAATAACGGCCTGGTAGAAATGAACACTAAACACAAACAAAACGTTATTCTTGATATCATAAGAAAATATAATACTAATTGGGGATTACTTCTCTCTTTTCTACCAAAGATGTATACAAATGTGTTATATGTATTTCAGGAAGACCGTGGCATATCCCGCGCTTCTCTCACAGGAAAAAAAAACTTACTACTTTCGTCACGGCGCGGTCGGCGTCCGCAATAAAGTAACGTCACACCACTTGATACAATCATAACAATAGCAGAGGTTCGCGTTTCTTCTCACTATCATCCCTTTCACATACGTTTCAGGAAGTTAAAAAGAAATGTATGAGCTCTTGACGTCAACTGCTTAGATGCTGGTACAAAAAGAATCCCATGTAGCGGATCGGTATGCACCACAAAAAGTACGGCAAACATACCAGGGCAATGCAATTAAATGCACGAAAATATCAACACAACACAAACTCTCGTAACTATATCAAAACAATCAACTATTATACAACGCTATTTTACTTTCTCCTGCAATTTTTTCATTCAGTGTTATGTATAAGACGCCGCTCATCATAATTAATCCGTCGGCATTTAATAAAAAAAGCAGATCTGTAGACTTTTTGTGTAAATAAGTCTATGGAATATACTCGAGTCTTCTCAAAACTGACGAAAAAATATTCAGGAATGGTGAGTAGTGTTTTAGAACGTTGCGTATTATTTTCTTGATTTTCCAAGTTAACAAAGATTTAACTAGAAGATATGAATTTAAAAACTCATTGTAGTAAAGAGAATGTTAACGCAAAGATTAGATGATAATCGGGGGCATATTTACTTTTGCAACTGAGGAAACTTAAATCATACTTTGTTTGTAGAAACCGTAACTAATAATTAAAACACTTGATGATCTAATATTATGGGAATGATTTACGTCCGTGTGCTGGAGTTTAGGATGAAGCTTTTGTGGTTTAATTGACTATAATTTCAAATTTAATAATATTTTATTTGAGCATCTGCTTACAATAGTAATATATATATATATAACATATTTTAAAATAATGTTTATGGTTCAAATATATTATAATCAAAATTTAATTTAACAGCATCTTTAGACTGCGGCCAGACAATTTTTAATTATAAAATATCTTGTTAAAATGGGTGGCATAATATGTGTTATTAATAAAATTTTTCTTTGATTCTGTGAAGATTGCCGAAACTTTGCTTTATGAAATTAACTAATTAATTATTAAAATACGTTTATTGTAGAAAAACTTCTTAATTTCTGTGAATATATTCAAATCTAACGTTGGTCGACAGTAATCAATCCCAGGATAAGACTGCGAAGAATCAGCACACTGGCCAATCATCTCTCAAAATTATAGTTGGCTCGTCATATCCACGTATACTAAATCACAAAGTTCCCAAAAGCATAACTAAAGTACTCTTACGCAGGTGTATCAATACATTTTCAATATATATTAATTAATTTGACATTCATAAAATTAAGAAAAAGTTACCCAGAAAATAAGTTGAAATTTTTTTACTAACGTGTCGTCCATAATTTTGAGAAATCTTGTATTTATAAAACAATTATGTCTTCTTACATCAATTGATAAAAATGTAAGTTGTATTTTTACATACTTTAATGTAATTCAAAACAATCATTTTTATTTTGACGAAATAATTTTTTATTTATATTTCTAATTTGTTGTAACGCTTTTTTTGGTCAAGTTCATGGCAGAAGAAATTTGATTAATGGTCGTTTTACCTGAATTACCAAAATTGTGGAGGAAACTTTGTATCTAATGTGTTGAAAAATTCTGTTTCATAGGCTGTTTTGATGTTTATTTGTAAATAATACATTTTGTTTACTTATTTTGAAATGCTCTATTTTATTTGTGTATTTATTGGTTTGTAATTTCTGTTATATGTTATTGTTATATATTTATATTTGTTGCTTTCTTCTTTTGTAGGTTTGTGATGTATTTGTTCATTTGTGCATTTCCATATTATGTAGTTCATTATTGTGTTTGTTACCTATGCATATAATAACTGTTTGACTCGTCCTATTTCCTTCTAAGAGAATCAGGAAATAAATTTTAATCTAGTAATTATCTAGTCATAAGTGTTTTGCTTGATTAAGTGATCAATATATACGACACATTGTAGTTGCCACGTGTAAGATGGATATGATTATGTGCAGAGAGGAAAAGTTTCTTTTAATTTTAGTTATGGAAAAATATTATAACAATTGTTAACGTTTTATTGGAGGAGTGGGAAAATAAAGTATTTTGTTTATTATTGATCAATATTGTTTTTCTAAGTTTAAATTTAACGTCTGTTACATATAATAAAACAATTTATGACCTTGTAAAAGGTCATTATTTGTTTTATAATATTGTTTTACATTGTGTCTGCTACCGCTACGAAAGGAACGGTATCAGTAAATGAAAATTTTTCGAATAAAATTTATTTTCAGGTAAAGATAGAGTACTCTTAACATTCTGTCACATAACATGGGATTTTGGCTGAACGTCTTAACAGTGAGACAGAAGCTCCTAACAACTCTCCCTGAAAAAATCATTCACTGAACCAGTTGAAATTTGAGTTTTAGAGGCCAATCTGGCACTTGTAATTCGCTTATGATTTCTTTCAGATTATGGAGTGAATTCTGTGAGATATTACATGTGAGTTTTACCAAAAGAGAACTGATGAGTAGATCTGGTATGAGAAAATCGAATCCTCAGCGCCGGGCCCAGATTTTAATTTCTTATTCTTGTATATGATGATTCCCAAAGGCACATCCGACAGTTTCTTATCTTAAGAAATATTCACTTGTCGAAGACTATAAAACGATAAGTGATGGAAGCGTACAAGCCGAATAACCTGGAGGAATTACTTTTTACTTTCAAGAAATTTCACATAAAAATATTAAGTCTTTGGAATCCTCTTAGAACAGTGTGATTAGCGAACACCGCAGTGTTGTTAATCTTCTTAGCACAGGCAACACCTGGTGCATTACATAACGAAGCCTGGTGAGGACAGGCGCACAAATCAACGCGACACATAATCCATAATCTCCTGTACTTAGTAAGTATGTTGCTTCTTGGGGCGTGGGAACTGCTTCGCGGTCAATTGAGAGGTCAAGCAACACAGAATTTCAAGACACAGGGGGGAGGATCACAGCTAAAAACACCACAGTGCAACTACAGGATAATAAAAGCAAAATCTAAGGATGATGTGCGGTTCACATACACGCGAAAGGAAATAATACTACACAAGTAAAAATTCAAGTTATTGTTGTATTTGGAATGTGGATCTCCATCTACCGTCAACTTATACATCGGCCGTCTTTTTCCATGTATCAGTCATGTAGATCACAGCACTGACCAAAAAAATGAATTACATAAAAAGCTTATACAAGTAAAGGTGTATATGTACGGTGAACTATCAAAAGAATGAACCCCTCGTTTTGAATGCACATTATTCGTATAAAGTGAAATATCAAGAATAGTGGAGCATTTTGATGATCCTTGAGAAGTGAAATAGTTCCATGGGACTTCTTCAGGTGGTGTCCTCTCAGTGTTTTTTCCATTGCTGAGGAAGTCATTGCCAAGTGAATTCTGTAGTTCGTAGTCAGCTATAGTCATAGCCTACTTTAGTCATGTGTCACTTCACTGAATCTATAATCATATTTTTATACAATTTATTGTACTGTATATACGAGTATAAAATATTTTTAGCATTTGAGATACATACTTGTGGTTTTGTTCATTCATGGAGTATTATGAATATTTAGTACTTAAAAGCGTTTTTGAATAAATTTATTTGTACTAATTATTCCAAATGAGACCAAATGTGGATAAGAAAATTCCTAGCGACATAAAAATCATTACCAACGAAAGTGGTATTGAGTGCGAAGAAAATACTTCTTTTAACACAAATCCAAGGACTTGAAATAAATATGTTCACTCACTATATACTTACATTGCTATGGTATACAAAACAATATTGATGAGTAATAGGTTGATTCAATGTTCAATTCTATATCAAAAACAATGAGTGAAGCTATTCTGACACAAAATTTTAACACAAGTGGAATGCAGCTTCACACACATCATATTAATAGAAAATTAAGAGATCTTAAAGGAGAAATGAGATTTTACCGTCGTTGCCGCACCAGAGAACCGTTAAGTAATATTATATATAATTTTTTTACAAATTAAAACACATTAACCTTTATGACATTATGACAATTCTCAGTTTATTTATTGGCAAAACAGCAAAAAGCTATTTACTACGATTTCAGTAGCCTTCGCCACTTTCTAGCATAGTTATCTGCAAGGAAATATATAAATTTTTTAAAAAATTATATGCCATTACATATGCTGTTTTGTAAATAAATGAACGGGGGACAGTCATAAGGGTCAATGTATATTAATTTAAATTATTTAATGTAAGTCTTTATCTAAAACACATAGTATTATAATTTTTTATAAACTCTTCAAAACCGCATAACAAATAATAATAATCTGAAAGAGAGTAAAATTCAAAATAATTACAAATGCGTTACATGGTATTACATAGTAATTAAACACAGAAATAAAATGTATTTTTAAATTAGTAAATAATGCTAATTTTTAGTTTAATGAAAACTTTTAGTTTCCAACCCGATCTTCGCCATAAATAGCGTCGTTTCGACTGTTAGAACTGACATATCCTCCTAGACTGAAGTCTAGGCTAGAAGAAGATGGCAGTGTCGAAACGTCGGTTTAAGATGATCCGGATGATTCTATTCATCAGGAAAACCTTCCATCGTTAATGTTTATGTTTATAAAGTGCAGTACAGATTCGTAATTTAATACCGTAATCCCTGAGTCGTCAACACAACAATAAGTTACAATATCTTAATAAATTATGTAACAGAAATTTACATATTTAAAATGTAACTTAAATATGTTAGAAAAAGTAAAACTTTTTAAAATTTACTTTTCTAAATAAGGATCATTTAATCAAAAGCATTCAATTCCGTACATGCTATACTCCAGTTTAATTAATGAACAATAAGTAACTTCTCAAATAAATAAAAAATTTAATGATAAAAGATTCTCGGTTAATCAAACGGGTTAAGTCAGCGTTTGAACACAACGTTTCAGGGAAATTCATATCCGCTGTCATATGGTGTATAGTGCATACGGTATTAGATAAAATTTGTTCTCATTTTACTAATATCAAAATATTCTGAAACTGATAAAGCTGGTCTATAAGACAAAGACTAGGTCCATTTCTCCTATTTGCGATCGTTCATACTTAATGTAAATAATATTCCCCATTAGTGTGCACTTTGGTTAAGAAAAATAAAATGTTAAGATATCAGGCGATGGTTTTTGAAATATAAAATACGGGATATAAATGACAGAGTGAGATGGGGACTTTTATAGTATAATTGTTTATTTTACTAATTATTTCTCTGTTATACTTGGGCTTAGATGTGATTAGGAAATTTGATATTTCATGTTTGTTTGCTTTGATTATGAAACGACTCAAATCAGAAGATGGTAAATCTCTGAGTCGTGATCTCCACCTCTGTCATGGTCTCATTTAAGGAACGTGAACTGGCGTGTACAAATTCACTGTAACTCAAAATAAACATGTCGAGACGCCGTAAGAAAGGGCGCCGACAGAGGAGCATACATCCTCACGTCTGAGTGCGAACTGAGAAATTCATCAGCCGAAACACGATTGCTATTCCTGAAAGAAGGTCATTGCAAGTGATGTTAAAATACAGGTTGATTGAGTTCGTTCTCTGAAGGTGAGAGTGCGCCTGACAACTTACACCGAACACAGCCACAGTGTAATTTGTTCCGTGTGTGTTAAAGGATTTCCGTCAACGACATACAACAAAGTTCGAGTGAGTAGATGTGATCTAACACTAGCATGTTGGCACCTGCTTGGTTAATGAGGTTATACTGTCTCGAATTGAGATAGTGCGCTCAAAACTATCAACTGCAGGTAGTCATATCATTACAAGCTATGAGTTAATACGTTCAAGTCCAATTTAATATACCCATTACATAATCTGGATTTGCGAGGAAGAATAATAAACGACACGCCTCACACTTCTTAACAAGTCTTAAAAATTATAAATGCACACTTTATCACAAATATGAGATAAACGTTATGCATATTTGCATAGGAGTCCAATGTCATCAATCTCTGTTAAACAAAACGGTTCCTCTCTTACGCCCTTAAAGTCAATGTAAAAAAAAACTATCTGGTTCAATAATATTATATTATTTCTCGTTATTTTATCATATTTTATTATAGCTATTATTATTAATATCTAGTGATACTTTTCATACTCTCCGCCTCCCATCTCTTTCACCCAGCACTGACACAAAAGCTGTTGTCTTAATTTCGTTACCTCCCTCTAATTGAAGGAAAATATTCTGCTACTTAATTTAAGCGGTTAGAATTATGTTATTATTATAAATACAAAACAGCCATCTTTAAAAAGCATTTATCTAATTAATTATTGTCACCCAGCAAAATATTTGATATGTTCTAATATTTCATTTTGAGCCACATCAATTTTAGGTTATATTTGGAAGAGAGGACGGTAAATAAAGCAAACGCCAAGACGAGTACTGACTGAAAAAGTAAGAAGAAATTAAAGTATCAAGCTTGACACTAAAAGGTAAAGCAGGGTGCCTTGTTATCAATTTTCAAATGTTAATAGAAAAAAATTCTTAGGATCGTTGTACAACATGAGGATTAATGAAGGGAAAATCATGGAGTGTCGTATGGGAAACGGTGGAGTAACAAAGCGTGTTAGATTTGGAAGGGATATTTTTAACGAAGGTACGGAATTCTGCTACTTGGCAGCAAAATAACTAGGGATGGTAGAAGTATAGTAGACATAAAGAGTAGGATAGCACAGGCAAGGAAGGCTTTCGCAAAAAGAGGGATTTACTTATAGCTAATATAAGTGTGAATACTAGGAAATCATTATTAAAAATGTTCGTACGGGGTGTAGCGTTACATGGGTGCAAAACGTGGACGACAGGAGTTGGGGAAAGGAAAAGAATAGAAGCTTTTGAAATGTGGTGCTACAGAAGAATGCTGAGAATCATATGGGTGGATAGAGCAACGAACCCGGAAGTTCTAAACAGAATAAGAGAAGAGAGAACAATTTGAAGGACTTTGACCAAAAGAAGTGATAGATTAATAGGCCACATTTTGAGACATGAGGGTCTTGCAAAATCAGGATCAGAGGGAAGTGTGTGGAGTAAGAACAGAAAAGGGAGACGAAGGATGGAATATGCTAAGAAGAATGTGGTAGTTATGTACAAATGAAAAGGCTTGTGCAGAATTGGTTAGCATGGAGGGTTGCATCACACAAGTCTAAGGACTGATTACTACATACACACACACATATTGATATTATAGCAACGTGTATTTGCTTTCTGCACGGTTACTGTAAACCCTGCTTTATATTTCAATGAAAACCAGAGCAGCAGATATCTTCTGTTCATAAGTCCCCGAAGTGTGCAAATTACACGTCCCGTAAAATATTTTAACGATAATTACAAGAGTCCATGTGAGTGAAAAACATGGTAAAAACGAAGTTCTTTAAAGATTGAAACAAATATTATGGTTGAGAACATAGTTCCTTTTAGAGATGTAATAAAGTCAGTTCTCATTAGTACAATATAGGAATAAAGGCAGATTGAAGGAGGCATGAAATGAGACGATTGATTTTCTTATGGCCGTTAAATAGTTTCCAAGTGGTAATATACGTTACCTGGTTAGTGTTAATTAACTTCGGGCGATACATTCCTCTCTCCCCCCCTTCCCTGCCCGTCATCATTCGTCCTTCTCTCTCATGTAAACTATTATCTTAATATCGTCATCTGCTGCTAATTACTGAATATTGGCGAAATGAGTACACACGCGTAAATGTGTTTCGTAAGTCGAATACCAGAAACGTTCATACTTAAAAAAAAACTGTGGTACCGTTCGGAAACATTTTAGTTTATGAATAAGTTTGGTATATTCACTTTAAAGGTTACATATAATTAGTCAATTGAATGTGATGTAGATTTTATTGTTCTTGAGAAATATGTTCAAAATAGAGTAAAAAAACATTTACAAAACAATAAAGTAAACATTGCGTGTAATAATAAAAAGTTTTTATTTAGAAGATGAAATAACGAAACACGGACCAATTAAATGTGTTTGACAAGGTTTCATAAAATCCACTTTATTTATTATTTTTACTTCAAGGAAGCCCGATCTACTAAAAAGTTTAGACTTTTTCTAAAATGTTTATCACCTGGAATCTGTCAATTAGGTTACGTTTAAGCCTTAGTTTTAACCAGTTGACAAACGATACTTTGCCCCTTTCCCCAAACAATATAATTGCAACATTTTTCCGAATATTACAAAAAAATCTATTTACATTGACAATAATTACTCAGTAGTAAGAAATTGATTTAAAACAATGACGAAATGTTATTAGAAACACATAAACTATTCTTTTAACTGTTCCTCCAAATCACTTAGCTCGGTATTTTGCATTTTCAATGTTGTTTTACTAGGCAGCGTTTCTGTGTCATTCTCCACTGTTCTTTCTACAAAATCCTTCCACTGTAGTTTCTCTGTAAATTACTTCAACCGAATGTTTTTTATGATGACTTCAATACTTCTCTGCCACTAAGAAAATTTCGCAATTCTTTAAATACCCTTATACAAAAATTGTGAATATTGTTGAAGCTTTTCCACGATCCTATACCTTCATCGCATAACATTTTCCTTTGTGTGTATTTGCCCATGCATTTTCTTAAATTAGGTATATCTCCCACTTTGTGTCGCAATGACAGTCTATATTATTTACAGTTTATTTTTAAAGAATTGTTGTACGGTTTATTATTGCAAACTAGGATGTAAAGCAAGACTGCTTATTAATGAGTATTTAATTCAAAGCCCTAATTATCAAATTTAGCAACATCTATTTGGTTAGTATATAACAGGTCTAGTTTAAGGCTAACTGTAAAATAATAAGTATCACAGTAACAACAAAAATAATATCCAAGTTAGTGACAACTATAATTTTATTAATTGTAACTATCAATGCATGAATGAGAGCAATTTCTGCAGCTCGAAAGTTAGCGCTAAATATTTATTTGTTATTGCATTAGAACTTTTTAAAAATAAATTCAAGAATAAGTATAGGCCCATCAAATAGTTTGATAAAATGAATTAATCATGCGATATTTCTTTACGCTCAGTTGAAATTTAACTACAGTTCCTTTATTTTTTACGACGCAAGCTTCTCCCCCTTTTGTTCCGTAACTCAAACACACAACATGCACATCACTATTCTAAGTTGACGAGCAGTAATCTCTACGAAATCTGTTTCACAGTTTTCAGACTAAAATTTTCATGTCGTGACAAATAATGCAACCAACTCTCCTTCCACAATTTTTACGCGAATAGTGAATTAAAAAGAGAAGCAATACCTATGTTTTTATTAAAAATGTTTCGTAAAAAGTTAATAAGTCAAATTTGAAATAAATTATTCATGCCTGTATAACACATATTTCAACATTACAAAAATAATACAGCCAACGGTAACTTCAAAAACAATTTTAAGACGGCACAAAGGACTTATCGACGATTTTTTTACTGATAACAATTATCAAAATTGATCTAACAGAGCAAAAGTTTCACCTATAATCTCCTTCCTTATACAGGTTTTGATGTCTGCAATAGCATGAAATTAGACGCATATATATATATATATATATATATATATATATAATTGGTGTCATTACAAAACAAAAGCATAGTTTCACGTACGAAACAGGTTTACACGTATTTTTCAGACAGTTCCTTCAATAAATAGTAAAATTTAATGAAGGATCAGGATCTAAAAAACTCCGGATCGGGAATCGAACCCAACTGAGCCGTCAGAAACATCTGCCGTATTATCCTGACCTCAAACTAACCCAATTAATTCAGTTACTTAGCTTTCAAGCTTTCGTTTGGCAGGATTTCTTCTATTCAATAAATTGATACTTTTTAACGTTAAATATAGACAACAAGAAATATTTATATTGCTCTTGGATAGAAAAGTTTCTCCCAAGCTATCACGTGAGGAATGTCAGAATCAGCTGTCGAAACAGCTCATAATAATTCACTTAGTCACCGCAGAACTATTTAGCAATATTCATAAAGAATTAACTTTCAAATTGATCAAATAAAAAAATATAGATATTCGTTTTGGAGGGAACGTTTTCAATTAGAAACGATGCAGGAAGTTGAACACATTATTTAGTAACAGAGAAAGCTATTATGTTTTGAACAACAAAATAAACTACTTAACCAGATTTTTATCATAAAGATTGTCAGTTTATACAATAAATGATCCAGTATATACAAAACTGAAGTAATGAATTCTAAATTGAAATAGTGCATATAATTAACATGTATGCATGTAGGTAGGTTAATCCATTGAAGACCAGGTAGCAGTCGAGAGAACCTGATCTATAGCATGATAGTCACATCACCCTTACAAGTTTATGTATACATAACACATGGGGCGCTTGTGGGGGAAGCGGGTTTTTTCGACATAATTCATAGGATTATTGGGGCGGAGTGGTGACGAATTTTAATGGCAAATTACTCGGTAACTACGAATATGTAGTTGATAATTATTTATGAATGGGCTTTATAATCATAATACTATTATAAGTTACATCTCCGGAAGACTAGGCGAATAAGGTAGATGAATGATACTAACGAGAAATTTTTAAAAATCCGAAAAAAACATCCTACAATTTCTTGTCCCACTAATGTCAGTCACCTATATCTCATATCCACAAATATCATTACAGAAAGGACTTAAAACGTTTACAAGCTTATACAAATTTATTTAAACAAATTACTTCCTGAATGTGTCACTTGGTAATAATTTTGTTTGAAAACGTTTTAATTCCGTCTAGAAAATTAATAGAGAGATTAAATCTAATTTCATAAATCAAATTTAGACATAATTATAACCAAAATCTAAAGTTACTTGCGAAAATGAATTTTTCACTCTATTAACTTTCTAGACGTTTTTACAAAGATTTCACATGATAAAATTGTTACAAATTGGTATAAAAAATTCACAAAACACATCAAGTTTTCACTAAACAGATATGTGATTTCGCTTCGTCATACGACAGCACAAATTTCTTGTAAAGTTTGTAAAGTCCTTAATGCACTGTACATAAATTATCAATGTTGCATCATGAATTGATTCTGTCGTTCGGATTGATCCCTTTGCCGATACTCTAATAAATAGCAGGTCTATTATTAGGTAACTAAGTATATCTGTAATGACAACCTCAGAATATGAAATCTAATTGTACTTTTATGAATTCATAAAAACGTCAAGCAAGCCAACCAAGTTCAACTATAAAGTATTAATGGGAGGTTTGTTGTGAGGCGTTGAGAAATATTAAGTGACCGCAGGTGGTCGTCACGTGTACCTGTGGCCCGTGGACGATGCTCTTGCAGCGCAGGTCCACGGTGAGCCAGCGCGGGATTAGGGTGACCATGGTGCAGGTGTCAGGCGGTCGTCGCGTGCTGCATCGTGTTAAGGAGCGCTGGGCGACGAGCGACGGACGTAAACAGCGACGCTAAACCAACAAACGCGCCATCGCACCGATCCACCACACACTGCAGCGTCTTGTTGCACTCGCATCTCACCGAAAAGTAGTCGAGCTTTAGCCACAGGCGGCGCGGGGAGACAAACAAAAAAGACGCGCGCAGCCAATCAGGACGCGGGAACGCCGGCCCTGGCCAATGGATGTGCGCGAAACCAGGACGCGACAGACACTAGCTTGCGATCTGCTCACACAGGTAAAAATAAATAGTGTTAACTCTTAATTATATGCGTGTTTAGACTGACGTTTTTGTGGCCGCTTCTTCCGGCAGGGCTGTAAATTTAAGGGCGGCTTCGCGGGAGGAGGGGAGAAATATTGTTTCACGGCTTGCAACGGGTTCCGACTTTTGCCGCCAGCTAGTTTGACAAGTGATGCATAGCTGCGATTTTTCTTTAGTGAGAAATCACTACAAATACCACCCTGGAACGATTCTTTACTTTCTGTCGGCGTTAGCGGCGCGCCCGTTACTACAAAATATTAATCCATACGAGCGTTGATAAAATTATTAATTTTTCGCTATAAATTCTGACAACTTAACGACACAATATGTATCACATATGTTAGAAAACAGGATTCGTACTGCTACAGTCCCAGCCCAAAGCAACTCGATTTATGTTAATCATAATACTTTCCAGCTTTTCATTTTATAAGACGTTACAGAAATCTCAGATCTTTGGTTAAAACAAATAAGTGTTCCTGTCTTTTTTTGCACTCGAACTCTGCATATACACTGACGAATTAACTTTCTTCAGTTATAGGACTTTTGTTCGCTCGCAACCTATAAATAAACAAATATTTACGAAACTCGTTGAATTAATCAGGAATAAATGACTACTATATTTTGTGTTAAGGTACACCATGAATGGAAACGTGAATTTAAAGATCTCTCTGCGACCAATACTGCAAATGTCTTTTATAATCGGCAAATTTCTGAAGGCTTCACTAAAGAAATGTCACAGCAGAATCTCCTAGAAAAGACTGAATTTTAATATGCTAATTCTGATAGCGTGTTCGAATTGTCATGCAGTAAATCTGACTTTTTCCTCATTCATTCTCTGAAAAAGAACAGAGTTGTTGCTGCCCGAAATATTACTTTTGACCTACTTATTGTTTTATTCTCTCTCCAAATTTCAAATCAGTTTTATAAATAAAACACTTTTTAAAAAAACAGTCGCATCGTCATTAACATCTTCGCGGCCTTCAGTAAAGAGTTTGCACCACTTATAAACACATTTTATGCTCAAAGTAGACTCGCCAAATGCCACAGTTAACATTTAAAGTGCAATGGAGCACTTTTTTAATTTTCAGAAAAAATTTAATACAGATTATTAAAAACATCGCCAAGCACACCAAAACACTTAGAACCTTTATATCTGTCAAAAACAAACCAGAAATGCCAAATATCTGATATTGCCCACATATGTTGGTAACGTGTGCGCCAACATAACAAACCAAAAATTCGAGAATCTAATATACGTAACCAGCGAAATTTGAAAAGTCACTTTTTCTTAACGAATATTTTCAGTTTAATTATAATGTTGATTTACATTAAAATTTGTCAATATTACATTTTCATATATTTATTTTAGTTATATTTATGCAGAGGCCATACTAATTGTAACTCGTGTTTTCAAACTGTAGCATCATGTTCCGTAGGCCCGGCACTGACTTAATTTATTGTGTACCACACCATTTTATATAAAAATATTTCTCTGCCTTATTCCAATTCAGTCAAGTTTTGTAAAGATATATTCGTATATTATGGCACTAGATTTCTGATCGAATGTGGTTCTGTAAAAATTTAAGTATTCGTGTGGAATACAAGGATCTGATCGACTAATAAATTATTTGACTCCGCGATACATGCATGTAACTGTAATCCACCATTAACACTTTTAAACAACAGTTTAAGTTTGTTTGGCCGTCGTTATTCGGCCGAAAGCTTTTTTGCTACGCAAAGAGCTGCAACGAACATTTTTGTGAAGAGTTTGTGTCATTGTCACACGTGCAGAGATGCAAATGTCTCACTACAAACAATCGTTTAATCATTCTGCCGCATTTTTTGTGTAAGGCCTTATGTTATACAAAGACAAGTTTGTAATGCTATTGTTAGAACTCAGGAATACGTAACCGTCTGTTATGCACAGCCAGTCCCTAAA
The DNA here is from genome assembly GCA_034510155.1 of Eucriotettix oculatus. Classification (NCBI taxonomy): domain Eukaryota; kingdom Metazoa; phylum Arthropoda; class Insecta; order Orthoptera; family Tetrigidae; genus Eucriotettix; species Eucriotettix oculatus. Next base: position 45,543,425 of record CM067378.1, read on the forward strand.
TCATACATTTAGCTTCCGAATTGACGGAGTGTAGATTAATCAAATAAAAATTTTGTGTTTAATTGTTTACAATTTTATTTTGCGACGGGAAATATATTTCCAATGGCTAAATCCAACATTGCGACCTAAATCATGACATAAAAATTGTCTCGGATTGCAATAGAGGACAGTCTAATTGTTAGCTGGAAATGTGACCCTGAAATTAACATTCAAAGCCAATCATTTTGAAATGCTATAATGTTAGTATTCTACCTTGTATGAATTGCAAACGCCGTTACAGTTTCTCCTACACGAGTATTTGAAAGCAAGTAATTGCTACCCTGGTACAATCAGTAATAAAATAACTCTCGAAAATTCCAAGAATCTAGATGTTTCGCACACTTTTTTCTAATCACGAGAATCTGTTCTGTAAATTATACAACGAATATTCCAAGTTGTGATTCCAGCAGTGCCAGGGAATGTACAAACAGTCAAAAGCAGGGAAAGACGTAGTAAATTTGTGTTGATGTCCATTTTCTCAGCATTGCAATTCAGCTCGCAAGAAACGTAGACGTGAGTTACAAGTGTTTGAAATCAAATTCGGTGTGAAGTGGTCGGGGAAGTGTCTGTAAACAGCTTAGCATTAGCCTCAGACTGAAGGGGAGAAATGGTTCCCCTCGGAACCCCCCTGGGAGCTGGGCACCGGAAACGGGTCACAACAGGGTGGTGGATGTCGCATACATCACAGTCCAAGACAACGCGAGTAGGTCAACACGCTCCCATTACCGCAAAAAGTCAAGGGCGACTACACGCGGACCAGGCTGCTAAAAGTCTATAGAGTAACTCAACTTTCTATACGCATTAACCACCAGGGCGGCAATTTAAGATGTGGGGGAAGAACATTAAGCACGGACTAAGTGGATTAAAGCAGCCGAACTTAACTAGATTAAAAAGAAGATTCGGTAGATAAAGAGAGTAAAACTATGAAAGCAACGATAACGATAATTATGCATTAGTGTGCCACGTTATAGAATTTAAATTTTAATAAGACGACAGTAAAATGGGGTGTAGCATCCTTTATTAGTACAGAATGGTAACTTCGTAGGCCTGTCAGATATATTTGCACTGAAACCGAAGGGTGAGAAGATTTGCATTATTCATCACTCAATAGTTCCAATCAAATTCTATACAGTATTCGCGTAAAATCAGATAGTCGAAATAACTTCCGCGCTTCTTAGTCTACTTTCATACTATAAACGCTCAATTTTTTAAGTTACCTATAATTTTAGATTGTAAAAGACGACCGAAATAATTATTTTGAAATTTTTCTGTACATCAACAATAAGTCTAATTAAATAGCATTTGAAATAGGTTGTGTTTAATGTCCGTCTTGACACGACACAACTTTCACCAGAAAATGTCAAAAAAGTTAAGCAAGCAGTAAAACAATTATTTTCGAAACACTATTACTCCATGTTATAACCTCAAAATCCACCCTCCGTAATGAATATCTGGAAAAAACCGGAATATCATCGTGAAGCCCTAATAATTGTCTTATAATAATTATAAAACAGTCATTCACCGACATATACATATATTTAATTTAGAAACGATGAACTCAGTTGATCCAAATCTGAAGAATAAGGTAGGTATTTCAATATGAGTGATAACTATAGCGAAATGAGTCCAGTTTGAAGTTTATAATGCTGTATCCATTACGAGATTCGGTAAAGAGACTGCATTTGCCATATTACATTAACAATGCTCTGGGCTTTCGAGATTACCCTTATTTTGCTTTGTTTGCGAATAAAAGTCATATAAGAAGTTGCAAATATTTGTTGTTATATCGTTTATTTAAACGGAAAAGTATTTATTGTTGTCTCATCGTTCCGACCCTTGAGGATCACGTTTGGCTTAAACCAAACCCATCGTACTAAAGTAGGTTAACCAATGAATTAACATACCCCACATGCCGACATGTGAATTATAGGCATTATTTTAATCTTGTATTGACTATTTAATTTATATACTGTATCAGTATTGTAACCAACTGAAAAACAATTCGATAAAAGTTTTTATATAAATAAAAAAAAGTTGGCTTGTTTACTTTACAAGTCGAAGTATTGAGTTGTACTACTGCACTTTTCGATAGATTTGGGGGATGAGTCCCATTTATGCCCTAGCCGGGAGTCGAACTCGGAACCTTTGTGTTGCAAAGCTGACCACTACACCACAGGACATCAAAATAATAATTATTATTTTTATTCTGAATTATATCGCCCAGGGATTACACTATTAACAAAAGATTTTTCATTTATTACTCCTCATGTAAGCTATATCACGCGCAATTAATTGAAATGCGTATTGCCTACACAATTTAGGCACCTTAGTACACTGGCCATTAGATTTCATTTCTTGAACTTGTTTAATGATTTTAGAAGTTGAAAATTTTTAAGTGACCTCTTGTATCAACATTTCATTTATTAAAACCCAGTAAATAATTTAAAACGAATGTTTTCTACGGCGTCGAAAAATTAAAAGTAGATTCACATATTCTTCGTTCAACTACTTACATTAATGTTTCGTATCACTCTATTGACAAAATTTCGCAAATAGCAGAGTAGGCCATTTTCAGACTGCAACTTACTAACTGAATCAAAACTAACGAAACATGCTATAGCCTTTATAATGGTGAGTCAATAAATGGCTTTAATTTCCACGAGAAAAATATGCTTTGCATATTATGTTAACAGAGTAAAAATACTTAGACTCAGAAAAAGGTGCAGCTTTGAAAACTCCACTCGGTGATTTTTTTTTGGTAATTTTGAAGAGAGTATGAACTGTATGTAGTCTAACATTTTACTAAATCCAACAGTGAGATTTTTGTAAATAAGGCCAGCCATCATATAACGCGAAAACTGGTTGAAGCTATATTCTGAAGTCCAGGTAAACAAGGTGTATGGAGTTGAAAATTGTATTTCACGACTATGGTGATAACGTGCTTGCATTAAATAGATTTTACAACGAAGCATTAATGTAATCTGGTTATGAGTTTATGGCGAGCAGCTGTTGCTTACAGGTACAGTCTCAAGCAGCTGAACCCAGGGACCCGAGTTGCAATCCTTACTCAAGCAATTTTAGATGAACCATTTACGATGTTGTAAAAAAAATTCACCCACTTCTCGGAACCTAAGAAGCCTGTTTTAATCGTCGATAAAGAAAAGCGCATACCTAAAATTTATTAGACATTCTGTATAATCAAAATTGGTCAATAATGTCAGAAACTTGAATATTTAATGTAGGGTCTGCTCCTAAATTAAATAATTGCATCTCCAATTTAAAAAATTAAAATAAATACTAACGTTCATGTTTGTCGGCCCGTTAACTCAAAAAATTCAAGTTAAAAACGATTATTTTGGAACCTGTATATGGAATACTTTTATACTCCCTGGAATACAAATTTAGCATAAATGACACGACGAAGAATTTTCGTATTCATTATCTTGTTTTAATGTTCCTCTTGACTAAACGTATTTTTTAGGTCCGTCTTGGTTTATAGAATAGTTATGACTTAAGCTTTCAGTAACAATTATTATTTCGTTCTGAAGATTGTCACAATTCTTTTAATTAACGCTGAAGTCTATAGATTTATGCTTACTTAGGACTCCTGGCTCTATGTCCGTACGATACATTGTATTTATTTTTATTTTCCCAATTTTATTGAAAAAGTTAGCTTCGAATTTAACGGTATATTAATTATTTATTTTTTTAGTCTTATTGAGTAATTTATTTTAAATGGCATTAGTTCTAAAATTGTAGGCGTTTCACTTTTCAAAAATTAGTCAAGTGTTTCCTGGGAAATGATGGGAAAACAATCCAATTCTAACGAATTCACAATAATAATCTGAAAATGCTCAAATATGCTAATTATAGATGATGATAATAATCGAATACAGTTTCCAGGTGAACAGCTAAATTAGATAAATATAAAGACCAAAATAGGAGGCATTAAATATTTTATTAATCAAGAACAATGTTTCAATATACGATTATACTCTCTTCAGGATGGCTAACATTTTTGAAGAAATTAAAATTGAAAATATGGGGCCCTAGTGTCAGTTTCCTTTCGCACCCTCTCCCCTTTCAATTACCTTTCTATGCTATTAAAGGGGATTTGCCATTTAATGGATCGCCCTTTAACGTCTGTGAATAACAAAATCAAATAAATAACGACCCAGAAGTTTACACAAATTTTTGAAAAATTTTAAACATAAAGTAGAACAACCATTGTGGCCCTTGTCAATAAACGAAGTAAAAAAATTACTTAATCTGATGCGAGTACAAACTTGTACGGAAACATTGTTGTTCATAAAGAACGAATAACGAAATATTTTTTGAATATGCCATAATGGTCATTAAATTTATATTACAATTATAAAATAAAGACAGTCTACAGATTATTCTTTATTAAATATTATACAATGATAGAAATTGAAACGTGTTCTGTAAAACTGTTTTTTCTTTCTTTTTAAAAATATATTATTGTTATAGTTAACAGGCTACAAGAGGGCGATCCTGAAACAGGCAACTCCCCTTTAATAGCATAAGAAGGTAAAGATGTAACGAGTAAGATGATAAATTGTTTTATTTTACGAATTTAAGTCAGCATTAAAACTTGTCGAAGTCTCGAAGTCTCTGAATAAAACCTTCAATACTTATAGCCGAGTACACGAAAGTATGGTAGTGAAACGCTTCTTCGAAACGTGTGGTCACTTCACCGCAATTTCTTAGACATAAGAACTCTTTCTTTCCAATCATACTTTTCGGTCGTTGTGAGAAGAATAATTAATACACGTGATAATCATAAACATAACACTGACCCCGCACAATCGGGTTGGTTAGAAAGATTCGTCGAGTAACATGGGATCAAGTTCTTTTAGTAGGGGAAATATCATGGTTTGAATACCTTTAATTACGAGATCGATCCTTAGCTGTGGTGCACCTGAAACGCGCACTCTTTGTTGAAGTCGACCAGCGGTCACCTGTGAGGCGGTCTGACCAGTAATTGTCTCACAGTCTGGTAATTTTCAGGCGGTTTCTGAGAAAAGACAAACGCTAGGGACGACTTGGCCACTCCCGCGATACATTACTACACATTTTAAACGTGACAAGTAATTGAGTTTTTCAAAAGTTACATCTCCACAATTTATTTAAACGCTCCATTGCATTTAATACACGAAACGAAACGATTTTTTAAAAATAAACTAGTTGTTTTTATGATTCACGGGATAAAGGTGCTTATTTATCTACTGCTTTAGAAAACATCTTCGAGGAAGTTGCAAAAAATATACGTACCTATAATTATTGTCAGACAGCTTTGTTAGTCCAGGAGGCGTAACACAGTAATGCAGTCTCTATAACATTCCATCAATATTGAGTTCCCACATTATTTATTACATGTAAGTACAGACTTACGTTAAATTTTGAACAGATAGGCTTCATTTTAAACTGCTCTTTCATTTTAACAGAAGTGTACTTGTTCATTAAACTGGCGTTTCGATTCGTGACAAATGAACTTTTTCCCGGAGTTCCGGTGACATAAGGACGTGCCTGCAAAATGCTGAAGATCAGGAGTGAAGACCGAGGACCTCCTCTCACGCCCTTAACGACCTCGCCAATTGGACTGCAGCTATATGCTAATTGTCACTGCACAATGAGTCAATTACTACGGCCATGCATCTGTTCTTTCCAACGGGAGTTCTCAACCTTCGGAAAACAGGCGCTTGTGACACATCGTGAACATGTACGTACTAGGCCTACTCGCGTTTATTGACAATAAACGCGAAAGGATATACATAAAATCGACTCCCATCTGTTAGAAGAATAGAGGTCAGATTAAATGGATTATTGATCAATATCTAATTTAAATCATTTATAAAAACTGAACTACTTAACGTTTGTTAAAATTAAATAATTAATAAATAAAAACTCATAATAATTATTGGAACTTTGATTATGTATATTTTAACAGTCCTAAAATAATATCGATGCTTTAACTTCGGTATTTAATAACTATAATTCTCACGACAATCTTAAAAATGAAATAGAACAAATCCTTTGTATTAACTTCTTAGACTTACGATACGAATTCGTAAGAAAACTCTGACTAAGGCTGAAACTAACCTATAGATATTCCGACCGAGTTCAGAACTTTCTACCTGACAACCCTATTTACATTAAATATTTTTTGTATTTACTCGTTAGCCTACAATTGGGCGTAAATAATTAAATTATCTTATATACATAATACTCCTAATCTAAAAATTACCATTGTCCTTTAAAATGTCTATACCCTTGAAAGAAATATTTTAACGGAACACTTCACATCACTTTGATTTATCATTTCAATTCGACTAAACATTTATATTATAGAGAATAATCACTTCACTTCAAGCGTTTTCTGAGATTTTCCTAAATTTACTTTCTTTAAAAGGATTTCCCCAAAACACTCCCACAGGTAAATTATTCCAGTCGTTGTTGGTCCTATTTAGGAATGAAAAATTGGCAACATCTGTTGAACTGATGATTCCATCTGCCTACACAGCTTGGCTTTTGCATTTTGGAGCTACATCCAATCCATGGTTTTTGCCTCGTATCAGCTTTGAATAGCAAATTCAGCCTTGATTGTTCTTATGACCTCTACTTGCAAATCTAAATGGAATGGTATAGTTTTTAGTAGAAAAGGCTATGCTGTTTTCTAATAGAACTTCTCATGTCTTTAATAACCTCACTCCAATTTTTTATCATAATTATATTGTAAATAAGTTTATTAATTTGATCATACATTATTCGTAAAAAATAAGAACCAAAAAAACAACACTATTATTTTATTGTTCTACCATACACTCGTTACATGTATTCTAAATAGACTACTTAATTTAAACAACATATTGCTTCCATTATTTTAAAATCTAAAAAACTCCTTATCACAATTTAATAAATCTCACAATGATCTTCGTAATATTTTTATAAAACTAATGTTGTTTACGTAATTATTCATAAAAATTGCGCTTTAAGTTATACGGGCCATTAAAAAACGTCTGATCACTAGGGTGAAACATCATACGGCAATTTAAAATTTCGTATTTTTAACGAAGTTTAATTGATTTATGAAGACCTAAGTTAAGGTAAAAATTTGATATTCGAAAGCTAAATCGGGATGAAACCGTTTGACAATAAAAGCCACTGCTTTCCTATCCCAGTAATCAGGAGTAGGTTACTCATCTTCTTAGTCGTATTGAGATACTGAAATACGGGGATCCAAAGATTAATTAATGTGAAAAAGTGGTAAATGAACACTTGTGTTATATATGCAAGTTTTAGTACTTTATGTGTTACACATTAGAAAGAGGTTAAGGTAAGCTAACAAATTCGGGATTTACATTCATGTTAACACTATTTGGTATTTATATTAATCGGAATTGCTTGAATTATAAAGAAATACACCAACCAGAAATATAATTTAACATTATAATGAATAAGAAAATATTGATTAGAACGATACGTTCTAAGTTCTATTTTTTATATTTCTGACAAATTTATAAAACCATGAGATGTTATAATTAATTCAATGACCGATTAAGGTAACCTAAGGAGGAAAGGTATTATTTATAAACAGTATTTATGTGAATTATAGACAATTTTATGAGAGGCTGTGTATCGGTTTCTTTTTCTTTTAATCTTTAACGTGTTAAACTTTTTACATAAACAAGAGGCTCACGAGGAAATCATGTGTGCAACGCCTTTAATTGATTTTTATTAACACCTCTTGGACAAAAGAAGTTAAAGAAAAATTATTGCATTCTTGGCGTTTTATTGAAATCAGGAAATATTTCATTACAAGGCGGAAGGGAATTTTACGAGTTCGTTATTGCCTCGGGTGAACATAGATTGACAGTTATGGCTACAAGTCATCTGGCCGTTAGATGGAAGTATTACGAGGTTACATAAGTTTACAAAACCGGAGCTGAGTTGAACGTTAGAGAAGAAATGAAAGTAAATGTCCTACTGATGCACTAACGTTTTAATTACTCGAGTCGAGTAGTAATTATTAAGAGAATTGCGACAGCGGGCTTGAAGGTTTGAAGTGTATCGCTGGCCGTGTGTCTAGAGGCGTCTTGCTGGCGACCTTACCTGCAGCGTCCAGGCAGCGCCGGACTCGGAGCCTGAGCGGAGACGACGGACGACGTGTGCTCTGGCGTCGCGACAATTGTACGGGGTGACGTCAAGGAGGCGCGTCCCACGGCACTTGCCGCGTTAATTCAGCAACACGGGAAAACAGGAATTAGGGACTTGTGCGACAGCAGGCCACTGGTTGCAACTGTCCATGTTTGGGGAGCAGTCTAAACCAATAAACTGTCAGACCTCAGTTCATTTTTTCACCATTATTTATTTGACTTCACTTCTCAATGTCCTTTCTATAGAGCAAGCCGACACTTATTAATAAATTTATTTTCGTCCGCTTCAAAGCTGTAACTATCAATAAGCTATCATCCGCAGCGTAATGAACTAGTCACATCAATAACTATTTATCGAGGCTCGAAAACGTACTCCACCAACCTAACTTCCGTTATTCTTCTTTATTATTATTTTTATTTAGAGTCACATTAACTTCTACGGTTAATAGTGACTAAATATTTACAATTAGCCAATTACATTTACAACTGATTACAAAATTGAGCTATATTAATCTTAATATTTTGTCAGCAGCATTATTAAATTTCAGTATAACAGTCAATTACTTTCATACATTTCATCTTGAAACTATGGAGAATTCCCTATTTTTTTATATTTATTTCCCTCTTAGTACGTTCCGTTTATGCTGTTCGTACTTCGCGCATTTCAAAAATACGTGCCGCATAGTGACTGAGACGTTGCACTGATTGCAGATTGGTGGATGTCTCTTTTCTATTAAATGACGTTGAGTTAGTTCGGTGTGGTCAGTCCTGGTTCTTGAGATGACGATTTTCTCTCTGCGATTTAGATTCAGGTTTGTAGTTATTTTGTAAAAATTTGTGATAATTTGATTCACGAATCCATTTTTGTTGTTTTTTCCATATTTTGGCCCGTGTTATATTTTTGTTTTTGTATCATTCCATATTGGATCTGCTTGAATTATAATATCGCGGAACTCCTTGAAACTCACACGAATGAAAGATTTAAATAATTATATTCTCCTCTTGGGTAAAAACATACCCAAAAAATTCAATAATTGTTGGTTTGGTGGATTGTATCCCGTGCATAGAACAAGATACAAAAGTCTAACCAACTAACGGTTCTCCTCTACTATAAATTCCACTAAATCATCACATCCAGCTATAATTTTCATTGATTGAATAAAAACGAAACTTTTAAATATGTGAAATCGGGGACTCACGCAAATAATTCACCGAATTGCCACGGCTCAATCCTAAATTTCGAGGTCATGCCTTCCTCTTACGCACTTCCGAGGTGGTATTCGAATTCTGTCGACCAATGAAAGTAATAGTGGGTAGTAAAATGCAGTAAAGATTAAGCAAAACAGTAATAAAGATTTGAAGAGTGATCGCTAACGGAATATTTTGCTACACAACACTTAGACAATTGTGAGGATTTAAGAAACATTTGTGATAAAGTATGATACCAGTTTAAATATAAGACGTAGAAAATATAATCAAGGCTGTATAATATCAAAAATATTTATGAAAATAGTATTATGTAGTAAAACATTCAAAAGGTCAGTGATATTTTAAATGATTTAATACATTTCATATAAACTTTAAAAATCTAAAATTTGATTAATATCGCTGGATTTCATTTCATAAAACAATTTGATCCATATTTAGATGTTCTCTTTTTTTAAAAAAAATATACAAAGGAAAACCAATAAATGATTTAGAACTTATAATGGAAGCAGTTAAATAGAAAATATTCCTTCGCAGCGTGACTACAAACTTTTAGATGACGTGTAACTACATTAACAGTATTCTAAACTTTAATGTAAAACTTTATGCGTAATTTTGCGACACTTCAGAGAAACGTTTTAAACGATGAGCTGGACGCCGGCGCGTCATGCGGTTCACTTGAAGCGTGTTTCACAGAAGACAAGTCAGTTTGAGTATTGAGCTGTTTCTACACATGAATAGATTCGTACAAATGCTCAAAATTTGCGATAATAATTTTCGTTTTAATATGAAAGCTAGAATAACTTTGAATTATCGGCAAACCACATACCAATACGTTGGTCCAATGGATGTTCTGGTAAGAATAGAGCGCGTATTTTTGACACAATTAGTTGTTCTCGTGAAGCAGTGTAATTTAATATCCTTTCGAGCTCTGTGTGCTCAGAAGTACTTTTACTTTTAAAAAGAAATCAGGTGTCGTATCTCCAACAAAGGTAAACGACTTCTACAACAATTCTGGGAGCTAAGACGTCAAGGGGACAAACAAGAATTTTTTACAGGTGCCGAAATCCTGTTTAAGTCTGTTCGAAACAAGAAACTGCTCCAAATTGCTTTGTTCCCCTGTACTGAGATAATTTAAGGAAGCACTTTCATATCGTGAAGGAGATCATAGGTAGAAAAATATCTAAGAAAAGAACACGAGTGAGCCCATACCGATCGATGAGATATTTGTTCCAAATAAAACGTGCTGAGACATTTTCAAGCATGTTCCCAATGTATACTCGTACGCCATACGTACTACTAGAGTAGCCGTACGAGTCCTAAACAAATGGTATAAACCACAACCATTACGTATACAATACATAATTCGAAATTGTAATCCGCGGCTTCAGGTACTACCTAGAGCTGACTTTATGACATATGTTTCCGGTTACTATATGCGTGAAAGGTAGACACATTTAGAAATTCCATACAAAATTATATTATTTCTTGGACAATTTTAGTATTACTATTCTTAAATACTACATTCTTTTTCTGACTTGTGCGCCTGATGGAGTTTGAAAACAGAAACGTGATTTTATAATAATTATAATTGAAGAACTATTAAACTTATTCTGACGTACAGGCGACGTTTAGCTACTGTGGTGTAGCGGTCAGCGTCATCATCCCCTCACATTACAAAAGTCCCGGGTTCGAATCCTGGTGAGGGCATGGAGCGTGTGCTCATCATGGTTATGAAAACCGGGGTTAAGACTGAAGGAAAATCATTAGACTTACCAAGTACCTCACCAAAAAATGCAGTCGCCCTGGACGGATTTGTCGCCATAAGTATTGACCATTTAATTTTTTTACATTAATATTAGGTTGTTTGCATTATTCAGCATGGCCTAAATAGTTGTATTGTCATATCGGGATTAACTCACACGTATGAAAATGGCTGATGTAAGCGGTTCTTGAATTAATATATCATTTGGATGTCACTACCGGTAATTATATTCGCATTTCGAGAAAACGCATTATAGAGAGAACTCGAGATAATTACGTAAGGGTTATTCAAGAACACCGTATCGTATTTAAAGATAATAATAGCAATAAAGACAGCCAGTTTTTTTTTCTTTGCTAAAACAGAAACCGTACCGACCCTACCGATTCATAACAATGAACGCATCTCCACGGTACAGCCACGCTACTCGGCAACGCAGGAATGCGCATTACGCCTGTCACTTGTTTGCTCGTTTTTTGTGAACCTCCGAGTGTGAGTGGTTTCTTTTATTTCGGCTTTCCTTCCCCTCCCCTGGCCTCTTTGGGCATATGGACCGCGTGTGACGACAGCGGAGTTCTCTCCCTGCCGCTCCAGCAGCCTCCGGGTAATTAACAACTTCGCCACAGTAACAATATTGTTCCTCTAGGTGTTTGTTTCTGCGAACAGATCAAAGTGAGGCAGTTCCTGTTTACGGCGCTCGCCACTCTGCGGTGAAGCGGACTCGTAGCCATGATTACTTCAGGCGAATGGGTGGCTAAACGAGAGATTCGAACAGAGTTTGACCTGGATTTAACTTCACTTCATCCGATAATGGTACTATTCTACTGGACTGCAATTAAAAATCTTGAAATAAGGCAATTGTTTATGGACCAACGTCATAATGCGTGAGTAAAATTGATGACAAAGAACTTTTTTTTACAACGAATTAACTGAAGCGCAGTTGTATCACTCAATCGAAACTGTTATTAGTCTTCCCAACAGACTTAAAGTAAAAGTCAATTTACTGTCCCCCGCCATCCAACATACTGATGCGGAGAAGTTGATGTTTCATGTTACCAGTTTTTCAACCACGTGAGATCGTCAGATTAACTCGTCCCATCGATGACGATGACATTTATGTTGAGTTGCCTGAGGTCACCAGCGAAATTACTCTACCTCGAAATATCCTTTCAGCGTACTTAATGTAACACAGTGTAACTTTTATAATTCGACCATTGCATTTTGTATTAAACCAATGTAAAAAATCACAATTAATTCTAAGTTTAGCCTCTATAATTCAGTACTTTTGTTTATCAAAGTCAGTTTAAAAGTAGTCTATACGCGAAAGTACAAGACTTTCAACTTCATCACCTGAGATGACAGTACGAGCGTTTTGCAATTGAGGAATACTTCACCGTGGACAAAACTCTGGCTGTGTAGGAGAACATTTCTGATAAAGACACTTTAGCAGACGTTTAAAACAATGAAGGACGTGAGCTGAAGAGATGCCAATTTCCTCATAATCGCATTCCATTTGTCATTAAACGAAATTGAAGAGTTTACAGATCTTTCAGGCTTCTTTGAAAATTTTTAATTCGATTAAATGTACAACCACTGTATGAGGGTCGGTTCCAGACGGTAAGCGGCACACAGCGGCAAAATTAGAGAGCTTAAAAAAATATCGATTACGTCTTGATAGATGCTTCTTTATCCAACTTAGAAATGCCTGACGAAATAGGCTGAGTTGCTTCACTTTAACAAAGAAATGAGATCCACTTGACGATATCAGATTAATTATTTCCCTTAAAATTGGGCCAAATTTAAGCATTCCTTTAACAATTAGGCTAACGCTGTCATTACTGTCGCTATCGGTAAGAGAACCTTTTGTAAATGATAATAAAAACAAACTATTAAAGATGCATGGCTACTCAAGATCGTCTAAATGTTGGACAATGAACTTGAATTGAGTAATGCATTAGATCTGAAAGAAGTTTTCCGCGATTGTTTTATGATTAAACATTGTATATATTATTGAACTATTTTTATCTATTGTTAATTGATATTGCCCTTATTATAAAAGTAAAAAGCTGTAATATATTGTCTAAATCGCGAAAAATATGATGAACTGCCCTTTTTAGATGTAAGTTTCGTAATTCGATTTTTGGATACTTTATCATCGCCTTCGGAGCTTATTCAAGTTCCACTATACTAATTTGTATCGAGGTATGCTATAAACATGTAACAATGGAGACGGAAAGCTTAATGCATTCTCTCCTGAATACCGCGTCGATTAGAGTACTTCGGGGTTGAAAAACTGGTTTTACGCGGCTTGAAACTGGATAGTACTTCTTTCACGCATAGAGCCCGAAGAAAAAACTGTCGTAGAGCTGCGCTTCACAGGCGTATTACACGTGTGTCAGAGCGCCTGTTGCTATGGAAGAAATGCAGAGCACTTGTCGCGTTATCTCGCCAACGTGGACGCTGCTATCTGCAGCAGACTCGCTGATCTCAGCGCCTCGCGCGCGCATATGAGCCGTGGAAAATAGGTAGCGAGCAACCAAAAAAGAATTAGCCAACTGACGCACTTGTACGCCGGCTTTTTTTATTCAGTTATCGCTGGAGAGCGTGGCAAGCCGAACTGTGCTGTAGGACTTATGGCTACTGCGTCTATCATTGAACAAAAGGCTGATTTTACTCATGTCACACCCAATACACAGCCTACAATTGAAATTACAAAAAGTTTTCTAAACAGATTTATTTAGGAATCGTTTTGTAAAAAAAAAATCGTAAGGGAGCTTTCTAAATGGTAATATTCATCCGAAGATGTAAGTACTGGTCTCCCCAGAAACAATAACCGCTCCGATAGCTTATTAGACAAACCACATTTCGTAAGCATTCATAGTATTTGGACTACACAAACCTAAAATTTCTTTTAATACCTAACGTCATTAATACAGATGTAACGCCTGGTTAAGTTTCCAGACAAATTTGAATAGGGGAAACAATAATAATAAAAAATAATAACTGGACGTAAATAGTATATAGCAGGATGGAAAGCCAAACAGAATGCGAGCTAGGAGAAGATCAATTTGGGTTTAGGAAGAATGTAGGGATAAGAGAAGCGATATTGACTTCGCGACTAATTTTTGAAGACAGGATAAGAAAAAACCGGCCTACATTCATGGCATTTGTAGATTTAGAAGAAGCGATTGATAATGTGAACTGGAACACACTATTACGGATTTTGAAGAGCACTGAAATAAAACATTTAGAACTCAACATAAGACAGGCAGCAGTAATTAGAATAGAAGATCAAGAAAATAAAGCAAAAATCAAGAAGCGAGTGAAACAAGGATGAATTCTGTTAAAACAGAATATGGAAAAGGACTCGTACTGCAAGGAGAATAAATAAAAACCCTACGCTTTGCCGATGATATTGTAGTATCAGGGGAGTCAGAATAAGACTTGGAAACTATAATAAATGTCATGAACGGAGTCCTGGAAAAAGAGTTAAATATGAGGATTAATAGAAGGGAAAACCAGGGATTTTATTTATATTAGTCCGAAAAATGAGTTAGTACGACAGTAATCTCTTGATCAATGCGAGATTTAAATGGCACCGAAACCATCACATTTTTTGGACCATTAACCGCTTGATGGGCGCAGAACGACCGACGAATGATGCCAGAAGGCACCTCAACCGAGTTAACAATTTTTCTCATACATTAAATAAACCCGATACCTTAAGAGAGTATAAAACGTCTCAGTACATTAATGGGGTTAAAAAGTCTCCCGGTACCCTAAGGGAGTTCAAAATTCACGCGGTACTTTAAAAAAAAGAAAAAAAAATAGTCTCTGTATCTTGAGGGAGTTAAAATAATCTCTATACTAAACGAAGTATAAAATACGTTAAGGAAGGAGGAATACTCTCGGTGGATTAGAACAAAAAGAACTCAAGGGAGTGAAAAATATTTCTGCTTGCATATGTTAAATTAGGGATACAAAGTGTACCTTTTCCTTATTAGATGGCACAATGATTCGAATTTTTTATTCTTTTATATAATTATGTATTATACATTATCCAGTTTAAAAGAGTTTTTGAATACTTGTATTTTCTTCGGCTTTTGGTGACCTCATGGAAATAGTAATAAATAAGCGATTTCTTCAAAACAAGATTACTTTCATGTTAATTATGAGAAATGCACGTAAGGGTGAAGCAGAATTGAAGGACACGTTTCCGAGCGATTTTTTCACAATGAAACACGATGAGACTATATTTGTTATTCCTTGAAAATGCGAAAATAAGATAGGACGTTAATTTTTACGCCAACGTTGAGGGTCCGTGCATGGTTTTTGAAATTTACCCCTGAGGTTTACCTTAAAAACTGTTTTTTAGAATCGATTCTCTAATAACTGCCGATATACATTAGCTCAAAAGTGGCGTTTTTGGGACGAAGCCGAATGACTTCTACTAGAAAGCCCGTCTCCCAGCCAAAAATGTATATAGTTTTGCATATAATCATCAAAGGTTTTATAGTACAAAATGCAATACGGGCGCTTCGGGAGTTTTCTCGCAGGCGCTTCAACCCAGAGGGACTGCGGGGTTCACCTGATCATGTCGGGAATGCCTCGCACTCTCTCTGGGTATTTTTTTATCAAAGTTCTCACATGCCGAGACACCTTCACCTATTTTAGGAGGTATATGTACTAGGGTTAAAGATCTTGGGCATATGGCAAGAGTTGTCCGCTGATCCCATTGGATCAGTCGGCCAACTGCCTCCTGAAACTGGTGGAGACACGGAGAAGGGAATGCTGCGACCCCACAGCAAACTCGTCTCCCGTCATTCGGAAGGGCGTACCCAATACCCGACGTACCTGATGCAGGTTTTCTAGGGTTTTCCCCGCATCTCTTTAGGTGAAACACCGGGTAGGATCCTTAAACCATAGCCCGGGGGCCCTAGTTAACCCTTGGCTACCTTGCTCTACCTTCCGCATCCTCCCTTTTTCAATTCCCTTCCTATGCTATTAAAGGGGAGTTTCCTGTTTCAGGATCACCCTCATGTAGCCTGTTAACCTAATATATATATATATTACAAACTGTTAAATTTTCGTCAAAATCGTAAATGGTCATGCGGAATGCGGAGTACCCTCGGTCACTTGGCATAAGTATAGAAGGTTTTATACTAGTAATTAAGTCTGAATACAAATAAGAAAATGAGAAATATTTGTTTCAATAAATAAAATTAAGATTACATTTGATCAGTATTTCAAACAAACCGGTGAAGTTAGAAGGATTTCTGTAATGTGTGTCGTGGATATAGTCATACGTAATTTTCCTATGGGAAGTACTTAATTATAATGAAGTAAAGTTAATCCTGAGAACCCGTTTGGTCCATATCAAAATTAGACGTAAATGTGTAAATGTTGGCAGAATGAAATTTAGGAACTTTTAAAATTAATTTTTAACGAAATCAGTTCTTTGTCAAGGATATGAGTGACATGATGTTGTTTCTCCAACCTCTTCTTGTCATACACCTTACTACATTCTACTACATAAAATGTAGTATTTATATATTTAGTTTCCTTGTCCTCTTTTCTAAACCTAAAATGTAACTGCGATTCCAGTGATCATTAACGTTGTGTATTTATTTTCAACTTTTCCAAAGATTAGTCTTCGGCGAAATTTTTTAAGCGTTCTCATTATTTATTTATTACTGGCGTAGGCTCAACACCGTATTTCAACAGTATCCAGTTTCCTCCTTTCGGGTGTTATTCTCATATGTTCTCCATACGTACGATTTCGTCAGTATTTTCGAAAACTTCTTCGGAAACAATTGGGTTCCTCTTGAAGAAGCTTTTCTTAGCTTGTACCAACACAAATATTTTAAATATGATACCCAACACTGCGGAAAATTTTCTCGGAATGTTAGGATTACAATTGCAAGTTGTAAGATAAATTCCGAGGAGTAAGACGTGGAAAGTATCGGTTTCTGATGACACGGTAGATTACGGGCCGAGCACACGCTCTGTAACGGCCGTAATGGCCTGGGCCAGAGGTCGGCCTAGGCGTGACCGGCCATTGATTAGCCGGCTCCCTGATTGACAGAACTCATCACCGACTCTAATTGCCTTCCCCATCAAGGCCTGCCAAACACAACGCCAAGAATTGTTAACACGAGATTGTCGGCCAAATACCTCATTATGCCGTACATTATACACGATCTTCACCGCATACAAACGTTTTAAAACTGGAGACAACAAATTTTCTATAGCCTTTTCACTTCTACGGGAGCGGAAATGTCAGCTAAAAACAGACGTAGACATTAAGTTTCTTGAAGAGGTCTGTACAGGGTTTTCTATTAGTGAAAATTAACATTGTCTTATAATTTATATTGATATAATGATTCATGAACAACTGAGTTAGAAAAATAATAAAACACTAAATGTCGGTTTTTTAAAATAATTCAACTAACGAGCAATTCACAGTCAAATCAAGTTTTCAACAACCGACGTTTCACCACAATTTTGGATCATAACCTAATCAAATTCCCTCTGAAGTTAAATTTAGAGATTAACATCCATCGTAACCGCCACTGGACGCAATCCACGAATCGAAATTTTTTCTTCCTGAACCGCCGATGTTTATTCAATTGTTAATAAAGTATTAAATTTATCTAACTTAATATTATTCAAAGAAATAAAATAATTTATTTTGAAACCGTTTCGTCCCCAAGTTTTTGAGTAACAGGCTGCATAAGGGTGATCCTGAAACAGGCAACTCCCCTTTAGTAGCATTGGAAGGGACTTGAAAAGGGGGATGTGGAAGGTAGGGCACGGTAGCCAAGGTTTCTACCCGATGTTTCACCTAAAAGAGATGCAGAGAAAACCTACATCACGTAGGTTGGACAGTTGGGTACTATTCTCACGCCTTTCCGAATGACGGGAAATGAGTTTTCTGTAGGGTCGCGGCTTTCTCTTCTCCGTGTCTCCACTAATTTTAGGAGGCAGTAGTCCGACTGATCCAATAGGATCAGCGGACAACTCTTACCGTAGCCCAAGGTCTTTGACCCCTGTACATACACCTCCCAAAATAGATTAAGGTACCTCAGCATGTTAGAACCTTGAAAAAACCAGAGTACGAGGCATTCCCAACGGAGTCAGGTCAGCCCCGAAGTCAATCTGGGGAGAAATGCCTCTGAGAGAAAATTCCTATAGGCATTTCTTCTCCTCAGTTTTTTTTGGGGTAACAGGCTTCATGAGGGTGATCCTGAAACAGGCAACTCCCCTTTAATAGCATAGGAAGGGAATTGAAAAAGGGGGGGATGCGGAAGGTAGAGCAAGGTATAACATTTCCTGTTGCTGCTACGTCTGCGGCCGAAAGTTCGTGACGAAATGTTTTCAAATTAAATTATTTTATTTATGACCGTAGGCCATTTCTTGTATTTTATTTATTCAATTGTATTTGCACCAATTATAATTGTGAACAAAACGTCGTATGAACAAAAAAAATACTTAGTTTGCCTGTGAATTGGTCGTTAATTTCATTCTAAGTCAGAAATATTTATCATATGGGGCTATTAATTAAATTTATTAACGAAGAACTTAAGTAATGTTTCATATTATTCTTACATTTCAGAGAATACGATTCACGGAGGAAACGGAAACAATTCTTTCTCAGGTCTCTTGGAGAATTTTATATTAAGATGACGTAAATGGACCATTACTCCTGTTAATTGAATTAAAGCGAATGTGAATTAACGGCTATAGATTAATTTATGACAATTTACACTCAGTGCTGCTCCTAAAAAGATAGTTTTCTTTTTGCTCGAACGAAACCCACTATCATCCAAACTAGAAACCCACTGTTAGGTCTAACAGACAGACCGGGTGCAAGAAACAATGACGTCGTCTTGAACCGATGAAAAAGTCGTTTGTATGATTATGCCAATTGTTGATAGTCCCAACATATGACAACACAAACATTTTAAAGGTCGTTAGATTAAGAGTACGATATGAAGCACAAAAATTATGAAGCCAAAACCGAAAGGATCTAAATAAACATATAATAAAATAAGTTATACACGAATGAATAATTTATAAGAACAAATTACTAAATCATTTTTTAAGTAGCAATAATAGGAAAATTTGTCGATTAGGCGCACTTATAACCTTTCGTAACAATGGAGGGACCCCAGGAGTATGGGAAACAATTACATTCTTCTCTATTCTTAAAGCATATATTGTTTCTCATGATCCATTTGAAAAGGTTTGTTCATTTTACATTCGTTATAATATAGTGACTGAAAACCTTCATCAAGTTACTTTTTGCATTTAATGAAGTTTCAAATTCATTAACATTGAATGGTGATAATGTGTATTGTTGCGAATCTGACGATAAGTATCATTATATACGTAAATCTACCACTAAAGTAAAATTATATTTTAATTAAATTAAATAATTACAAAATAATAAAATTATTGTGTACAACGTTTCAACCAAACTTGGATCCTCAACAGAAAAAAATTCTCGTCATGCATTTGGAACAATTTTCAGTCAGACAATTATTAGTACACACGAGGTCCCAAAGCTATGCCAAATCGTTGTACATCTCTTATTTGTATGTTTATGTAGTTATTTATTTGTATTATTTAATTCAAATTATTCTCACTTTATTGGCTGATGTATTTATCTTATTGATAAGAGACATCAAATCCATTGATGACAGTAACTTGTTTTCCAGATTTCTGGGAAGTAGTTCAGGTTCAATGCTGCGTTTAGTATTTTTCCTAGTTCATTTATGGTTTTTTGTGGGAGGTTTTTTATTTGCATATTTGTAATTTTGTCTGGTACAGAACAAAGTATTACGCCTCTCACTTAATAAGCCACGAAGCACAAACATTAAAGACCTACACACAGAAGCAAACATAACGACAATAAAGGAAGAAATCAAACAGAGAACAGAAAACATGTATCAAAGAGCAAAGAAAGCAGCACTCACATATCCAATATTAAAAACAATAGGACAAAAGGAACCCAGATTTTGGCACAAACACAAAGTCCCACTAACTATAATCCAGTCCGCAAAAGTACCCAAATAAAAAAATAAAATAAAACAATAAAAAAAACAAATAATAATAATAATATATATATATATATATACAAATAAAAAATATAAGCTAGAGGGTTTTGCTATCAAAGCTTTCCCGCAAAAGTGTAAAGAGAGTTATTAAAAATAAGATAAAAATGTAAGGCAAGGGCCAAATCGGTCCGGGACTTTAAATAGATCATAAGAAACGAAATTCCGGCGAAACAGGAAGAAAAAAAAATGATGACAGTAACTATAACAGGACAAGAGTCCAATCACTTTGGAGGAGGAAAGAAGATGGAATCACGGGAGAATCTAAAAAATTGGGGGATACCCTTATATGAACCAATTTTGGTATATAGTGGAGCTATAAAAATTAACGGCAAAATTTTGCACACATTAAGAGTTATAAAGCAAATGGGGAAACGCTACTTTCAGCTAAAACGTTAATAAAATCATGCTAATTTTGGAGACTTCGGAGAACGGAATTCTGCGACCCCACAGCAAACTCCTCTAACGTCATTTCGAAGGTCGTGAGAATAGTACCCAATAGCCCGACCTTCCTGATGCAGGTTTTCTAGGGTTTTCACTGCATCTCATTCAGGCGAATCGCCGGGTAGGATCCCTAAACGATTGACCTAGGACCCTAGTCAACCCTTGGCTACCTTTCTCTACCTTCCACATCCCCCTTTTCAATTTCCTTCCAATGCTATTAACAGGGAGTTGTCTGTTTCAGAATCACCCTCAGGTAGGCTGTTACTCCCCCCAAAAAAATAATAAACATTTCAGTTTCGACGATTAACAATTATTTTGGATACAAATATGATTTAAAAACGACAAATTCACGTCACACCAAGTTTATATTCAATTCTTTCAACGTACGGTCCTCACATTTGTGACCTAATTAGGTAAATTTCTACAGAAATTTAAATTTTGAAGTATGTAGTTGATTTATTAATAACTTTGAAATGTGATAGAGGTTCAAATATGAATAATTTTTCGTCCTGACTGCATCCAAGAACAGTTATACCCGAAATGTGATACATGATTTCTAGATATTTTAACAAAATTTTATAATTTTTACATTTTAATGAAGTTCTAAGTAATTCTTGGAAAGGTTATCGATATTTCTCTAGGCTCGTTTTCCAGGTATCTTTAAGCAATGAAAAGCAACAGTCGGTCCCAGTGTTAGTATTGAGGCATTTTGTCAGCCTGTAATTTGTTCTTCACCTACGACGGCCCGTTATATTGCTGTGCCGGTATTCGCGCTCTGCCTCATCGATTCGCAATCTTCACGGAAGCTGTGCTAATGGGAAGGCGTAGTAACTTGAGATGAAAACAGACGCCCTCCCCACAAAGAAGGCGCCAGGCGCTTCAAAAGCACGTGGCTTTATGAAATGCGTACCGAGGTTCTCACAGGGAAAAAAAGAGAGGAAAGTTAAATGCTGTTGATGCTCACTGAATTTCGTAGCGTCGCTCCCAAAATTGTAGATTTTGCATTTATCCCTGGAATCATAAAATATCTCTACCATATTAAAGCCTCGCTTACGCAAAGAAAACTCGTGGAAAAGAAATGGAACCTTAAAGTCAACAATATTATTATGTTGTGGCTGGAAATCCTGATATTAAATTTAATAATTTAATGAATATTAATATTAAATAACTGACAATATAATAATATATTTGAATAGCGGCTATCTAATAGTTCCATTTTTTATATTCATTACAATAAGGTTTCACTTCATTCTATACTATTCTTATAATTTACAAATTGTTATACACAATAACGCAAGTAATCGTCAGTTATTTTAACTATCATCAAAACCGATAAGCACTAAAAGCAAACCAATGCATCGAGTACATGAAACAACTTCCAATATTTCATAAACGTCCATACATTAATTAATGAGCAAATATTATAAAGACAGTAACGCTACATGTAGTAAGATAATCCACTTTATCAATCCAATTGTTCATTAAAGTAAGTTATATTGTCAAATTTTGTAGTCTTCTAGTTGTAATAATAATAAAGGTTTGAAATTTGAAGATTTAATATTTGTCTGATAATAATTATATATATATATGAGGAAAGTGGAATCAAAGAGGAAGGAACAAAAGAAACCGACATTTCCCTCACTCTAATTTTCCTCCTATATGTTAACTTAATATTAAAAAATTACAATGGAATACTTAACAAATATTAATACTGGTATCATGGGTAATTTAATTGCAAGCCTTAGATGTTCGTGGGAATTCCAATGTTTATTTACAGCTAATTATAAGTTTCCCGAGTGAATTTAGTCCTCGTGTGATATATTCTGTTAACTTGTAAGAAAAATAAAATGTTTTTGGTTACAATTTGGACTTTTTCTTTATGTTTTGTTGAATGCGATAGGCATGGCTGACGACTACCTACGGCGACAAAATTTAGGAGTGCCAAAACTGCCCGAGACAGAGAGAAAAGAAAGATCCAGTTGGCGTCCGAAATTACATAATCCAAAAGGTTATTGATTCTATCAAATAAGTAATAAAGTAATTATAAAAAATATCTTGTAGTGAAATGGCAAAGACCAATTTTTAACACATGCAAAATCAATTTCAAAGCAATTTATTAATATTCTAACAAGACCAGATTGTAATATTACTTAAGTATAAAAAAATAATCCCCTTAAAATTGTGTTAAATTTGAGAATCGCTCCAAGAATTTCGTAAACCATGGTTCTGTGAAGGAGCCTTTTCAAATTTGAAAATAATAAATGATTATTTAAAAACCGAGTATACTCACAACAGTCTTAAAGTTGACCACTAAACGTGAATTGGGCATACGATTTTGCAGGAAATAAATAATTACCGAAATATGAATCTAATTTTCAAAGTTTAAGTAGTTTTGTATAAAGTTCTATATGTATTTATAAATTATCTCTGAAAATAGAAGGCAGTAGGTTTGATTGCAAGTTCATTCATTGTGATTAACTTGTTAAAAATGAAAATTTTTATTTTCATTAAAGCATTTTTCCGTAAATGGGTTTGAATTAGTTGTAGTGTCTCAATTTGTTCTGATTAACATGTTTATTATATTAAAGTTTTTTGAAACTGAGAGACGGCATTTTTTCCTAATAGTGCGGCTCAAAAACTCAACGTTCGGTCCTGCTGCAATAAACCAAAATTCACGGAAGCGAAGCCAAGGAAAACTATATTATTCCCAACTTTATTGTAACAACACAAATACTCACAAGCCGTAGTATCGTGTATTTTTGTCCTCACCTGAAACAAAAACAAAGACAAAATCAATTATATTTATAATAATTAAAAAAATCGAATTTTATTAATATTTTTCAGTGAACCTTAGCTTAAAACTATCAACATCCGAAGAGTTTGAGATATATTCAAGACAACGTAAGCAGAATGTTTACAATAATTGGTGTTCTTTACGAGAACGAAATTGAACATACACGAAAGTCAGTCCCTGTGGTAACATAAATTTCGAGGAAACAACCTCAGATTGGAAATTTTAAAAACCTTTTTTTTATGCTGCTGATTTACTGTGTGTCGATTAATGTGGCACATGAGGTATGATGAAATATTGGGCACAGGAAAAAGTCATTAAGCTATTGCTTCAGTTTGTGGGTTCAAAATTTCTAAGAGTAACAGGTTGGCAGTTTTCTTAACTATTTCAGAATTCCTCAATAAAGTATTTGTGTTTTCAATGGTTTAAGAATGATAGACTTTTATTTATATTGATACAGCCTTCAAAGTGTGATTATCAATACTTTTATTTGGAAGCCTGTCGCTTTGAAACTAGGAAGACAGGGAGAAGTCAATCATTC
Organism: Eucriotettix oculatus; assembly: GCA_034510155.1. Taxonomy (NCBI): domain Eukaryota; kingdom Metazoa; phylum Arthropoda; class Insecta; order Orthoptera; family Tetrigidae; genus Eucriotettix; species Eucriotettix oculatus. The sequence continues at coordinate 45,567,501 of CM067378.1, forward strand.
AAATATTTTCACTCCTTTTGTTCGGTGTTTCCAAAAGCCCACTTTAATATGAATTCTCGCGAAATGGTGCGTCTCTCGTTAGTTAATGAAATACGGGGGCTTCGCACCCTTGGTGTAGTGTTACAGGACTACAAAGCCTACAGGTACTTGAGCGCGTTATCCCGTGAATGCAGTTATGGGGGAGTGGTGTAGGGTTCGGTTTTCGAGCATCCTTCCTCACATCCAAAGCCATCGAAGCCGACCTTGGCGCACACGACATTGAGAATGGTCAGGGTAAATCACTTCAGATCTCCCAGACAGATATTTTATAACTAGATTAATGTTCCAATGCCCACCCCGCCCCCGTTTTTTTTCAAGATATCTTATACTTCCTTCCGGCGGTGGATCTCGACTGAACAATACTGACTCCAAAGCAGTTGGAAATAAGGAAAAATGATAAACTCGTTCAATCAATCCTGGGCTTTGCAGTCATTTCAAAAAATAGAGCTTGGATATAGGAAGGATTTGGGTCTTATTAAAATTAATAAATCGTATTAATGTTTATATCCGCAATTCAGTGTGTGATTTATACTTGAAGTGCATCTTTAGATGAGTATTTCAATTTGTTCAACTCTAAAAAGGCGGTAATTGTGGAGAGGATAATGGAAAAAACAGCGAATAAACCAAACTACAAACCAAAGCTAGAATACTGGTATAAAACTAGCAAAGTTTATTTTTAGGCCATAAAACCCATCTTAAGCTTACTCTTTCGTGGTGAAAGCCAATGTTCGTCACTATAAACTTCTGAAGTAGTTGAAACTGCTCTATTGTAGATTTATAGGTGAAATACACGCATAAAATACCACCAATACCAAAATGATAATAAAAAAATTATTTCGGAACTTTCTATGTTAATAATATCAGTAGAATAAAGTTCAGTGCCAGTAGAATCGTACTCTTATTTCAATAGAACTGTTCTTCCCTCCATTTCTACACATCGATAGAAGTTTGGTCTAGCAGCGTCTTTGTTAGTCCCTTTGTTTCTTAATAAATACATTGCCGCTGTTGAGATGCAAAGCGGTTAAACCGCGCTCTGTTAATCGAGTCTAACGTACTTCATTTGTTTTCCAACAACGTGTTATAATAACAGAAAATAACCTAATACTGATGCGGCCAGTTCCTTGACCTTGCAAAGGTGTCAAAGTACCTTCCTAAAGGGCGCCTTCTGTAATATAAAGGCCAAACGTGTGATGGAAGTAACACATCGAGCAAAACTGCCGCCCCAGGAACGCTTGCTTCGTCCGCGCGATAGAATCCGAGCTCCTACAATAGTAAAATATTCGGTAATAGTGAAATTAACAGTTCCTAAAAACTTTGGATTAGAATCCATTAGACAGAAGGCTAAATACACAGTAGCGATGAAAGATAATCTAATCGCAAGTCATCCTAACTGAGACACTAATTTTACTAATCATAAATGTCACTTGTAATACTGTTGCGGACATTACGAGTCACGACCACGGCCAGTTGGATGTTACGAAAGTTAGTTTGACCGTGTTGGACTTTATTACGAGACCTGCTTGTCGAAGTTGTCCTATGTTTTATCGAAGGCATCCAAAGCTACGTTTTAAAGTCTGCTAATTTCTTACAGTTTCTCCAAGGTTATTTTCTGGAAGGAAACGTGTAGGTAAAAAGAATAGCTCAAGCCCCAGCATTGAAATAATAAGTGAGTTATTGGGTTGTTATATTACTATCAGTTCCTGTTGGCAGTCAGAGCAGTAGTTAATATGGCACAATCCTTATTCACTAAACAGACTTCTATATATCAAACTCCAATTTATTTCAATTGACATTTTATTTTAAAAATTAAATAGATGAAATTCCAGGTACTATTACAAGGAAAATTGTAACAAAAGATCAATAATTTATCCAGCATCGGATAATATACTAATCCCACTTAGGTACTGAACATGTAATAAATTAAATGAATAATTACAGATTTTTAAATATTGTGTATACTTTATGTTTATTAAATATTCTTAAATAATATGTTGAATAAAATAGAACTAATTTTGATCTACACAGGATTATTCGGTGAGTAATGAAACGTGAAAAGGGCCTTTCCTAATCCTCTGGGCCAGGCTGGCAACCCTAGTACCCGCTGGTCGAACTTCTTAGCCGCAATCGCTAGTTCATAGTACTATAGTGCGGTTGTGGGCTTGTAAGAGAAATAAAATCTTGTTTCTGCATCTGTATCTAATGAAAAATAATCATAATATAACATTTATTCGTCCAAATTCTCATATTTTTGTTATATGCCTGGACGATAAAAAAATTGTAAGCGTATTAGGAAAGCTCATAATATTATACACGTTTAGAGATGTTCTTTAGTCTCAAAACGACTACAATTTCCTTGATAGTGGATGGTACACAAACGTTCGCAGACAGCAATTATTTATGACCTCGCCGTCTTATATATTTTGTAATATAATCACATATAATTCCATTTAGCACAATTCAATTGTAGCCTGATACAATATATTGATAGGGTAACCCCAAGAATGTGAACAAGTAAAAAAAGCCTTGACCCAATCTTCAAAACATTTATTTGGTTATCGTTTTACTCAACAAGCATTAGCATTTTCATGACGTCAAATATGCAATATAAACCTGAACTTGGTAACATGAATAATCAATCACATGTATTTTTCTTCTAAGAGTAATAACGGATAACTTTAAAAATCCACCTCACGACGCATACAAACAAATCCGTTGATGCTTTTGTCAATCTGAAATTTTAAGGGATTGGAAACAAATATCTAAGAGTTAAGAAAGATATTTTGATATAATATTAATAATCGTTATGTATCTAATGGTATTAATGATTTCTTATAGCCTATATTTATATATCCGTCTGTCTCATGTATAATATAAACAAAAGGACGCGTGGAAGGTCAGGTGACTCTCCAGAATGTTGCTTAGCTTTCCGAATAATGAGGTGAAACTGATATTTCAAGAATCAAAGGCGAGACTCGCTTAATTTACATGCCTGGGATTCCAAATACGAGCCCATCGCAGTTGGTTGAGATTGCTTACCACAACTGTACGAGAAGGAAATCCAGTTGGGTGACAGTAAGGTGTCATTCATTTTATTCAAAAAAATTAGTCAGCGACATCTTACTGGGGTTCTAAAGATTTGGACGGTTCCAGTTGCGACTGAGAATAAAGGTATGACGAGCGTCGTTATGACGCCCTTCCAAAGCTTGGATTGAGTTTAACACCCTCTGGCGACGAGACATGAAAGCACAGCCACCCACGCATTTCACCATCAACGACATCTATGTGGGGTTGCCTCTACTTTCTGCTCGCATGATCAAAAAAACAGCGTAAGAACTGGGCCACTGTTGCAATGTGGCTTGATATGGAATAAGATTGAAACATTGCTCTAGGGATTATACACCATAGATCAGGACCCAGATAAGACTCGGAACAAGTCGACAATAAATGGTGAACAGAATGAAAATTGGCGATTGCAGACAGACGATTACAAGTGACCCACCATTTGAGTCGGATTGTGCTAAAAACTCATCGTGCACTCTAGTTACGTAGAAATCGTGTTAAAAAGAGAAGAATTACAGCACGTTCCTAATAAAAATTACTACATTATTCTATAAAAATTATGCAGGTATCAGGAATTGCTAAACCATTTTCCAGGTAATATCACATATATTATTAAAGACTAACTATAAAAGTATAACTGGTTATGGTGCCATAACATCACTGCAGTTATAAACTAAAAAGTTGTTGCCTTAGTCGTCCTCAGTCCTATTCCGATGCAACTATCCATGCCGACCTATTCTGCGAAAGCCTACCACATTCCTCATCCTCCCCAATCTGCTTAGCATATTCTATCCTTATCCTCCATCTTCTGTTCTCACCCCACACATTTCCTTCTAATGATAATTTTACAAGACCATCATGTTTCAGAGTATTAACGGTTATTCTAAAGTTACATGATACGTCTGCTTTTGATCTATTCGATTTTTAATTGTATAATAAGTTTTATTTATTATTTGTTTAGAAGCAGATTTTGGCATTTACACTGTAGTTTAAAATTTTCATGAAGGTTCTAACGTGAGAGCGGAGAATTGTATCAATGAACATCGCAATCAAACTATGGGTTTCCCTGAAAAATGCTGTTCCTTCCTCATCCTACCTTTCTACCCCATCCTAAGATATTAAATGGGAAAATTAAGCACGAGCGAAATACTCATGTAGCGTACTACTAAAATAGCTTAATTCTTTTATCACGCTCATTAATAAATAAGAGGAAAGAATCAATTCTTGAATTCAAATTTTTTTACTACTTCTGCATTTTGCAAGAAAATGTAAACGAAATTGTACAAAAATGCTGTTTCATGAATACCCAAAATTTTGTGTGCTACATCATAGAAAAATAATTTTTAAACGACTACAGCAGCTTTAACTTTTATTACTCCCACGAGAATATTTGTTTAAATAAGTTGTAAATCAACCGGTAATACCGTTCAGGAACAATCTTTCGAGAACTCGGAGACGGTTGGTATTCTATTATTGCAATTTTGAAAATGGAATCCACCAGTTTTAAATAACTTTTTCTGTTTAGATAAATTAGATAAATCATTGAAGAATCGAGAAATGTTTGACAGACAACATATACAAAAATTGACAGACGCAACACTACATTCACTAGTATGAGTTATTACTAATATTTAGAAGTTAAATGAAATTGTGATGCAATAAGAAAGACATGTACTATTGTTATTAATAAATAGTATAAAAATTTGACATTATATAAATTTATGGATCCTAGTCTAAAAAACGTTTATTACAATTAATTGTAACCAAAATTTTAGTTGATTGAAATTTTTATTTGAAAGGATTGATATGATACATTTTCAATATTTCACTGTTCAATTCTGTACGAGATTTTTATACCGAAGGACCAATTGTCTAGTAGAATCATAACAAAGCACGTCGACCTTAATGAAACGGGAACAGCGCTGCAGATCATGGACCGCTTCTAAAGCGTGGTCCGTATTAACGATGTATGCGGTTGTTCTCGGTTTTTCGTTTCCCACTCCAAACCCACACTGGGAGAATCTAATAAAAGGGGCAGGTTCACCGAACCACGCGTTGCCATGGCAACACGCCTCATGTCGGACGGACCAAAACAATGTACGCAGCGTTGGACGCGACGCAAACTCTAGCACATAAAAAATTAAATCCAATATTATTCGAAATTAAAAAGCCATTATTAAGTTGAATATAAATATTCGTGTTGTCCAAAAAAAATATTGAGAATGCTGCAAAAAATGTAATTTGATCGCAGTTTAATGAGAATACTGATTTCATTTGGAACTAAATATTAGGCAAATAAAACAAATCAAAATTCTCTTCCTAAACAACAAACAGCAATGTAAACAATGAAAGTTTTTTGTTCTGACTTTATATGACATAAATATTATAGACGGAAAATGCGTTAATCCGGTCTCTCAATTCCCCCTTATTTCGATCAATCTTAAGAGTAAACTTTCATCCCATAAAATTATCCTCGCACGTTAATGTTCAAGCTGTAAATAACCGTTTCAAAGCCGACATTATTTCAATGGATTAGCTGTAATAAATGTTGGCTCTATTGAAAAAATATTTCGGGTTACAAATGTAGATATAAATATAAATGAATGCATAAATTCACAGGTTGTAGTCTTCGTTCTCTGGACCAAAAATTCCATGTGATAAAAACATTTTCAGAAATTATTCCCGGGAAATAGCATGAAGTGTGTTTCACAATTATTTAATTACGATCCGATGATTTATTAGCGAAAAATAATGGAAATGCATGCCATAATCACTAACGTTTGCTTTATGTGTTAGTGGAATATAAAATGCTATATCAAATTGCAGAGTCCAGTGGTAAAATATGACTGCATGGGGATTAGTAGCGCAACTTGCATAACAGACGTCAGCTATGTACAACTCAAATATAGAATAGCAACGAATAACATTCATCTTCACAAATATGTCTCAATTTTTGCGTAAACTGAATTTTAATGGGAGGTATAAATTACTCAGGATGGTTTACAATCACAAATACGCTCAAAGAATTCCCATTTACTGTAATGAAATAACTAAGCACATAATTATTAATAAGAGGAAACTACATCGTGATAGAGTACACTTAAAGTCAGAAGACGTACTTGTTTGTAGATTATTCGTATGCTAACACTTTGCTAACTTCGCCTCTAAAAGCTTAAGGGCCTAACATAATAAGATTGCTTAAGAAGAGAGGGAAGCAGTAACTTGTAAATTACAAAGTTGAACCATTTTGTCCCTCGTCGCTGAAATAATCGACGCATTAGAAACTTTAGACTGACTCTGAAGTGTTAAGGACTAAGCAAATAGAAAAAGTTGTCTTTACTTAAAGCAATTGAACGTAATGATTGCAGGCCAATCAATATACTCAAGATCAACTGATACATAATTTACATACTCAATAGCTAGTATCACGATATTTTTATGTACCTACTAATAATTAAAAATATGTTCATAATTCTGAAATCTGACTCTACGGTTACGCAGCTATGAAAAAAAACTGTAACTATGTAGAGTAATTTTAATTCAAAAACGAACTCAAACGTTATAAATGGCTACTGTCATACTAAATAGTTCCAGTGATAAAGTCAGAGTGTACATATATAATAGGCAAATAAAAAATTATTCAATCTCTCTTATTCAAGCAAAAACAGAACTGTCAAGTTCTGAAAATTCATGCCAATAAAAGCTGTAGGCTGGATTTCTAATTTCGGAATTTACGGAAGAGGAACATCTAACAAAGTTAATATATTCTTTCAATTCATATCTTCCTTTTATCTTTGATGAACCAGCGAGTTGAATCATAGCTGTTTACAATATCGACACGAATGTAACTATGGCTATCTAAGTCCTTCAGCATTATTAATGAAAAGTAGTTTCAAGCAAATGAAGGAAGAAAATAGAATAACACTAAGTTTTGGATCTAATTCGGGACCTCATCATGGGTACATAATAATAGTTGCGAAAGATGAAATCTTAACAATTTATTACTTGAAATATATTGAATTTTGTGTTAATAGGATTTTATTGAATATCGATATTTTCAATTAGTACTGTGCAAAAAATATTTAATATGTTGGAAAATAATATCAAACAATCATAAAATGTATGGTATGGCTCAAATATCAGTCAAACCTGACGTGATTATAGGCCAATGCATTTATTTATACCAATTATTAACATTGCAGGCATTTTCAATAATATGGACGTAGCAATATCAATTCTGTACATGTATTTTTCCCAGAACCAATTCAAATAGAGAAATTAAAATTTGTTTGATACTGACTGAAACCCCAGAATACTGTCTATTGACTATCGAGTTTTCCAAGAATTATGTGCATGCAATTGTTTTTGTATAGCACTAACAAATACGGTTAAAATTCAGTCAAGAGCTATATGATCCCTAACAGAATAAAGGATGAATATATAATTATGAATATTAGTAAATCATTAAAAATGTTCGTATGGGGTGTGGGGTTCTATGGGTACGAAACGTGGACGGTAGGAGTCGCAGAAAGAAAAAGAATAGAGTGTTTTGAAATGTGGTGCTATAGAAGACTGCTGAAAATCAGATGAGTGGATAGAGTAATTAACTAGGAGAAGAAACGACAATACGGAGGACTTTGACAAAAAGAAGCGTTAGATTAATAAGCCACGATATAAGACATGAGGGTCTTATAAATTAGAGGGAAGTGTGTGAGATAAGAACAGGAAAAGGATGGAATACGCTAAGCATATTAATGAGGATGTGGTAGTTATGTAGAAATGAAAAGGGTTGCTTCAGACCAGTTTAAGGACTGATTATTACTGCACCAACAAAAAAATAAAAATTAGCATTCGCCACAATCAAGTACAAAATGAACCACTCCTGACAAAATTAGATTAATATTATTACAATAAGGTGTCCAATTTGTCATATATGATATTTGGATGAACTTAACTGATTAAAGAACAATAAATTGAAACTTCTGTGAAGGATTTTAAATAAAATTCGCTGTTCTTACTTTTCTGTTTGTGCTTTAGATTCTTATGTCGCGTTGTTGATTCAGGGAAATACTTAACCTCATATCATATTCAAAGAACGCAACGATCCTGGTTTTTGCGAAGTCAGAGTCTGATCTTGGTTGTAGGAGTGTTTAATTTGTATCTTCATCAGAGTTGAAGGTTGGAGATTAACACCTACGTGTAGTAATGGTTTTAGTAAGTACGTGTGTATTACAGCAGCCATACTGTAATGTCTTCCAGGATTGGGAAGTGGAGAGGTGTTAATGGCAAGTCGTCGTAGTCCTGAGAGGAGAGGCTCGCCCGGGAGCCTAAGACGGCCTGCCTGCCTGCCTGGGCCTGCGCCGCGCCGGTATCGATTGGACCAAGACCCGTGTCAGGTAACAGTGACTCACGGCCTCCGTCACAACATTAAAGAGCACCACAGGGCCCACCAATTACGCATGCCGCTTCACTACCTTAATAAGCTACACCTGGACCTCGGTAAAACTTCGTCAACGCCACTCGAACTCTATAACGTAGCTTCAAGCATTGAACACGACTATACCTTCAACGTAATGATGATCGATCAATGGAAAATACATTCTAGGAAACGAAAGTAAGTTATACCTAGAACGAAATAAGACATCCTCTTTTTCTCTGCAAATGCGTGGTTGACAAAACCTCTGCTGCACATTTTCCTCAGCCTTCGACTTTCCAACCAACAATAGCTAGCAAGCACCATCGGCCAATTACCGTTGATAAAGTCAGGTTTTATAAATCTAAAGATTGGGTGGCAAGGGAGCGAACTGTTGTAAACGAAATCCTATTTTTAACTCAGCTGAAAACGGTAAAATGAATTACAACTATTTATTTACATTGATGTAACTGAAATTGTAAGTTTATAATATATAATGGCTAAAGGGTCAGTAAGAACGTACCATACACAAAATTTGCTTCCACATAGATACACTAATAAAAACTTTTTTTTTCTGTGGTCCCAACCAGGAGTGCCATACAAATAAACTGCCACATCTATATAATCCAGAGTTTATACAGGTTATACCGCTTTTCAGTTCATTTATAGTGCACAGTGATGAGGTCCACGGATTGTAAAGTACGTTTTTCGTAATATAGTCTGGGCCAGTAACAGTGAAAGCTCGCGATTTTTTAAAATTATGCGTTACATCACCCCTAGGAATTTTTATTAATTCGTCAAACACATTTAAAATTGTATCCTGATGAGGCGGCCTACAGCTGTGTCGACACGTTCGCTTTGCCCGGTGCTGTGTCCTGTGTAGTTTGTGGGCGGGCAGGGTAATGAAATAATACACTGCGCATGCGCATTTCTCATTTCAGACGGTAATCTAGAGCTACAATGCAGAATAGCACAAAGCGGGAGGGATCATGCCGGCAGGTGGGCAGTTTAAAGTCTTAGAAATAGAACCAGGAATTCACACTATAATAATACTGTTACTATAAAGGTTCTTAAATTTACGAAAACAAATCATTATTCCTAATTAATTAATGTGCTGTAGGTCATGAGCGCAAATGCACCAGCCGCCACTGGCCAGTTATCTTCTAGATGTGTTCCCCAGCGTTCCATGGCGCCTCTCTCGATGTTCCACGAGTCAAAATAAAATTCCAAAAACAAGTATAGAGCACACTGGCTGACTAGTCCATTAGCTTATAATATGTACAAAAACAAAATAGATCATTATAAGCTGAGTTCATTGCATTCAATGCATCTTAATTTTTGATTGCAGGTACATGTATAATACACCTGAGGTTTCTCGCACAGATAAAAATATTCTTAATCGTATATGGCAATAAGAACAGAAGATAGATATAAATTATTGCAGATTGTGAAGCTCGACAGCAATTAACAGCTACAGAGCTGTACTCCGACAAATTTCGTAAAAAATGTAAATATAATACTAGTGTATATTAAAAAATATACAATGCTTTTCTTTAATAGTCTTTACATAACGTAACGATGACCCACTGATCCATTTTGAATATTATTTGAAGATATATTTTTCTGAGGATTCAATGCGGTTCCCAGGAAAGAACTTATAATGGTAAGGGTTCCGTGAGTCGACAATGTTTGAAGGCCACTAGCCTAGTTCCTATGCACTATGTTTCAAAATTAATTAGTAACGGACTACTTGGAAATTATATATTCTTAAAACAATTTAACATAACCATACAAGAATAACTGTTAATGTCATTTGGAACCTTAGAAGTGGAAGAGCAATTATCGTAGAGGCTTTTGACTGTGAAGAAGGTGTGATTCGATTGTTCACCCCTGAATACATTTTGTTGGGACATTGAATCTTCTTCTCAGGGCATATGGGATAACTATCGGTATTAACATATAATCCATATGTTAATGTGAGGAATAGCTTGCATTGGTTTCTAACCAGAATATACTAGTAAAATGTATCGTAATACAAGAATAAAAATGAATATGCTTAAATAATAAAAGCATAAAGGCTGACGATCGAGCAGAAATCAGACAAAATTATGCATCCACGAGATTACGTAAAGTAAAACGTTTGATAGTTTAGTGGCCGAATAAAACAATAGGTGTATGAAGGGATTGAAAATAATCCAAGTATACCGAATATATCATATCTTGAACTTGTAAATTTTGTTAAATTATGTTAGAAACTTGAGCGTATATACATTATGTTACATTAAGATAACTATGAAATGAGCGTCGGTAATTATTAAGCCTATATAAAAGTCTATAATCGAATCTATTAACACAATTCTATTTTTTCATAAACGATGTTCTTATGCTCCAAAACTTTTGTTTCGAGGTCTTATTTCCTTTTGAAAACAATCTAGCAAGCAACATATAACATTACAATTGGATGAATCCTGTAAGTATGATTAATATTAATTGATTATATTCTTCCTTAACGTTGATGTAAATATTTCTTACTTAGCTGCCCCTCAATTAGTTGAAAGGATTTAGTTGGTATTTTCCGACTGAATGTTTGTCTAGAATCTCGATCATTTTTTTTAAACATGGCTTTACAAGTCAGGAGTAGCGTTTAATAGTTTAAGAATCGTTTGCCTAATAAGAACAAAACTGTAGAGCAACTGAAATATTTACAAATTAATGTGGACGTAATTAAACATGCGAAAATGTAGATAACGTTGTGAGCACATAATGGAAAAAAATTAATGTAAACGAGGAAAACATTTTAAAGTTAAGAGGTCCACACATGTAAAGAAGTGAAATATTATGTATGAACTGATATCAGATACAAAAACTGAAATGTGATATCTCTGTATTGTTTGATTTTCGAGAAGAAAGAGAAAACGCTTTTCGCTGCAAGATAACTCAATGTTGCACAACTGGCTCTCTTATTTTGCAAGCAAGGCGACGCTTCTAAATGAAGGATCATCACGAAAACGTGCACTCAATCGCCGTAAATCTCGAGCTCTGAAAGTGCAATTCGGCAGCCACTTCTACAATAATTACACTCGTCCATTAATGAAAAGCTCTACTTGAAGATGATTCACACGGGTCTGAGCACGAGGTGGGGGCGACTGTTGACAGCCAATAGGGAGACGGATGGGGGGCGGGGCCAAGTCCGACCAATGCTATTCGAGACGCGGATCGAGTAACAGAAGCGGGGGTGGGCGGCGGCGGAGGCGGAGGGGAAGGGAGGCCTGCCGACGGTGGCGCCGAGCTCAGGCCATCTAGGCTAAGAACGTTCATCACGAACGTGCTACATCGAGTGAAGCTTGCAGAATTGAAGTTGTATCTTGCTAAAAGATTTCCTTATTCCACAAAGGGCACAATTTATGTACAATTATATTCAAGAAAAAATGATGATGTTGAGAGGTGATATGCTTCTAACTTACTTCAGCGCGAGGGTTCATCCATTGGATAAAAACATTATAAATTTAACGAGTTACGCTTACCAGGTTTACCATTGTTTACGGCGTTAGCGATAGGATGTGTGTCTTAAAACGTGGTCGAAATCCACAATCGAAACCATAAAAAACAGTACCGTCATGGATGAAGCATATAATCGATAGTTCTGAATGAGGGCTTTTGCAGACCTGAATTTATAAGTGCATTTGATCTCAAAAGATTACGACAATTGCAGTTTAGGCACTAATATTTTCCCACAAAACTTACTTTCGAAGATAACAAGAACACGTGCATATAAAATATTTTAAGTTGGTATAACTAAAGCGATACACCACGAAAATATAAATGACAAACGCCAGAAGCGTCAATAATCTGGCGTTTAATTATTCATATCAGTTACTTTTATACGAAGTCATTATGATAGCTGGATAAATCTCTTCCCAATTCCTGATAAAATCTTACCTTTAAGATACTAATATCGTATTCGTCAGCAATAATGGTGGATTGTTAAATCCGTCTGGTTCCTATTTTCACGACCAGTGTGAAAGAACAATGAGATTAACAAATGGCTTCTTACAATTTAAATAAATGTTTTAAAAATTTCTTAAATTAGTTACTAAAATGATGTAGATAATTCCTAATAACATTTTAAATTATAATTTCGCATTGTTACTCATCTTCTATTATATTTATCAAAATCTAAATGCTTTTGTTGCATAAGGAATTTCATATTTATATATATATATATATATTATAAGTAAAAGTACTTCATTAATTCTATATATACTGGTTACCAATTCGAATAATTCATTGGATAATTCATAAGAACGACGCCTATTGATGGACTGTTGAGAAAGTGCCTCGTAAAAGATCTGTCAGAACGTTACTGATGGATGAATATATAGATTTTACAGTCATTTTGGATCTAATCTCATTACACCAAATAAGGATTAATTAAGATAGTCCACAAGCAGAGGTGTGGCGTGGAAGGGACGGTGAGGGCGACTTGCCCTGGGCGGAACTTTTTGGGGGCGGCATAATTTCACAATATATAATAATAACTAGTAATCTGAAGTTATATATTTTAACTCTATACAATACACCATAAAAATCTATTCTTTCCCATTTTTTAAATAATTTCTGTAAATTTTGGAGCATTTTGGTTTTAAATGCCTTAATAAGAGGGCGGCAAAATTGGTCCACGCCCTGGGCGAGAGTACAGGTTCAATTTTGAAAGTGAATTCAGTGTAAATAATCTACGTTATGGGGGGACCAATTCAGGAATACAAAATAAAACTTGGCAGCTAAATATTTGGATTGCATAGGAAACTTTAACAGAATATTTTCTTTGAATATGACAACTTCACTAACCCATTTAACCTTTCGTTCGTTACCAAAGAAATATATTTCATTAAAAAAGCTATCGATTAATACCAAGCTGGAAACTATATAGATATCAGCTGTGGGGGAGAACACAAAGGAACTTAATGGGTTTCCGATTGATTTAGAATTAATTAAAACTTTCCCTAGTGAATATAGGTTACCGTCCTACTGTGATAGTGCATAATCAATAAGCAAAAGTGAAATAGTATTATAGTTGGTCTCTTTCGTTAATCTCTATAGGTATAATTTCAGTGTTTTCCTATGTCCAGAAGAATATTTATTCCAATAATTATATGTAAATAACCTGATTTCAAAATTTATATACCTTTCTATAATTGAAAACTGTCTCATTTATTTTAAATAATTATATTTAATTTTTGTAAAATAATTACAAGAATTTCATGTATTCGTCTCCGAATAAACTACCCATTTACATATTAAATAAATATACACAGCAAAAGCGAATATTTTTTAGAAATAAATTAGTTAAATAACTATCTTATCCAAAGATTTAAACGAATTTTCGGATTTTTACTGTAGCTATCGCTGGGAAATATACATTTTGAAATGTTAAGAATCACGGATTGTCGTAGCCAAATTTGCTGATGCTTGAAAGTTTAAAATATCGGTTAGAGGGACAGTACTAATGAAGGAAAACACAGGGAGCAGGTAGCGGAAATATGGAACGTGCTTGTTTTGCCGCGAGTCCAACTCCCCGCACTGTTTTTCTTCTTACCCCTTGACTTCTCGGCGTTGTTTATCTTTAGTCCAATGCACATGGCGGTCCATCTCAAGAGTCCTGCTTCCTGTGTGGCCACGAAGAATGCTGGACGCAAACAGCGACTAGGGGCAGCTATTTCTGAACCGGAAAGGCGCCTTGTGTCTAGAAGTGAAGCAGGCAAAAACTCCAAAGCGAAAAAACAAAGTGCATTAGTGCACGCACAGGGCTCCAAAGTTCCTTCTCGTTCATTCCTCTACTTAAACACGGTTGCATTATTATGGCCATTTAAAAACGAAGGAGATAAAATTTAACGTACGGAGCATTGGGTAAAATTTTAACGCCATGGCCTGATTGATCCTAATTAATATGATACATCGATGAATTCCTGAATTCAGAACGATTCCTGAGTCACTTTTCGACGTATACGAACTTTAATGTTGTCTGCTCTGCACATTTATTCACATTCATTTAATGCTTCAGACACCGTAAAGAAAGAAAAGTTTCGAATAATCGACAGCAAATCTCCATTTTTCTGACCCAGTGTATCAAAATTTTTCATTTAAACGAAAGTGAATCCTCACCAAGTAATCTGACTGACCCATGGATGCACCTGTATTATTTTATCGAATTAGTAGAAAATTCACAGTAAACATTTGCAAGCTCCACACCACAGTATGATGTATGGTTGTATAATAATTACAGATTTCAAAAATTCATAACTACTCAGGGTGATGATTGAACAATGTACTTTTGAAAATAGGACATTCTGGAGTTTCACGTATATTTAAATTATAGGCTTCCTTGACGATGGATTGGCCGTTCAGGATGATATAATTCAATATTACATCACTAACCTCAAAGTTCACCTCACCACGTTCCATGTTATTTTTATTATAAAATACTCCGTTATGAAGCAATGGTTGAACTATGGAACCGCATAACAACTGCCGAGGAAGCTAGAGTGTGGGATTTAATTTTAATATCATATAGACGCATATCATCCATCTAAAGGGCACCTTTGAATTGTTATGTAAAAAATCTTTATCTTTTCCTTTATTAAAAATTTATCATCAGTTTTATATTAATTGTTTATCGAAAAATAAACATGTCACACCGGTTGATTTTATATGAAACACAGTGGCTTGCATACTATACTTCGTGGAACTTTCGAATTGTTTGAAACCTTGATGCAAGACGGTCATTCAGGTCCCAAGGATATCAGGACAAGATAATGAAGTTTGCATACTATACTTCCCGGAACTTTCGAATTGTTTGGAACCTTGATGCAAGATCGTCATCATGGACTCAAAGATATCAGGGCGTAGCAAGATGGGGTTCACGTAAATCTCTATGTGGCAATCATATTAAAAGGAAAAATATTCCCACGGAACACTAACTCTTAATGATACTGAAACATAACTGATGAAACCACAACGTGTAAGAAATTGGCGGAAATACAAGAAATTTGACGCGTTTGAAAGAAAATTTCTCGTCAGCGTTTAAATGTAAGAATGTCATTTTATGCCTGAGATAATTAGAATTTAATTTCAATTAAAACTGGCATGTTATTTCTATAAATACAATCACAAAAAAATCTTTATTTTCTTCAAGGGTACATTTAATTTATACTCATAAGTTAGCTGAGTCTTCTATCTTGATTAAATGATTGGCCTGGTCTATTTGACTTGGAATTTGTTTGTGTGTTTTTTAATTTATTTATTGAACACAACGAAGCGGCATTTTTTTCTGTAGCATTCACGTTTTGAAAGAAAGACGTATAGATACAGATCTACGGGCCGTTGGGACTAGACTTAACCTAGTCTAGAAATGGAATTTTGAGCATCAACAGCTAAGTTCTACTTGAACATACGTGAAGAACGTCAGCTTTTTATTATATGAAAAAAATCTACGTGGCCAATTAAATACGGAAAGTTACCATCGAAAATGTGGTTTTACTTCAGTACACAGTTATTTGCGAATCGTCGTCAAAAATGTCACTAAAAGACAAATTCAGGTGGCCTTCATTGCTACATTTTTAGCCAGCTAAATTATTACACGTTCTAACGAAATCGCGCGTAATCAAAGCGTCAAAGTGGACGACCCGAGGGTCTGTATAGACGCACGGTTTAGGATTTCGCACCGCAAGCACTGTCTAGTGCAGTCGGATGCACATATCACAACAGAACTCACAAAATACATGAACCATTCAATGGAAAAGGTTATTCAACTCTTACTTTTCACGTGAGTAGTGCTTATTTGCCACCGCCGTTACTTCAACTACACCGAAACCGATCTGTAACCGTAGGTACATATTTTTAAAACAATGAATTGTGTGCTATTAAAAATTATCGCTTTCAACAATTAGTCAAAACAAAAATATTCTCGTAATAATAATAAAAAAAACTCTTCTCTGACGGTTGTGTTCGTAAAATTTTGTCTTATTTCAAAACCCTAAGTTGCTCAGTCGCGAAATAAACCTATCGTTGCTTGTAAAATACATTATTTAATTTATGTGAAACGAGAATTGAAATATTCCCCACTTCGCGTCTATATATAAGACGAAGAAGTAATTTCTAGAAAACAACCGTCAATTATGCGCGTATGTGACGCAGCCACAAAGATCTATTGAAGTATTAATGCTCTAATTTATTCCCCAGAACGAAGTAGACTATATAACATCATGATTTGATGTTTCACTATTACACAATCCCCTACTAAATTTTTCATGTAACGGAATGTATGTAAAGCTGTCGAGTGTTTTCCTACCGTATTTATTTTTTAAAAGTTTTGCAGTCCCAAATCTCGAATAAACATTTCACGTAAGTCTAGTGAAAGAATCGTGGTCAAATAACTTGTAGAGACCCAATATTTATATTAATCATCATAAATAAAATTAAAAGTAACTCCGTATGATTACTGTTATTCAAAAAAATAGTCACATTTTTTCTGATGCTTAATTTCGTGAATGGTGCCATCTTTGAACTTACATAAAAATAAATTAAGGAAAATCACGCCAAAATATATTAAGGGGTTCCTGAGCTATATTAAATATCTTCTCACACAATAAATACACATAAGTAAGAGTGTAGTTGATCAGTCAGTTATTCATAGCCGACTTGAATTAATATTCCTACGCAAATGAAGGAAACAATTGTATCCAAGAATGTTATTCAAAACGCTTTTGTTAAATTACTTCCTGTCTGAAAATTTATTTCCATGTTAATGCTGTATTGAATAATAAGGACCGATATGTTATGCCTCACCGTAAATTAAATATCTAGATTTCGTACAAGTAAATCATTTCAACATTTTAAGGCAGTAAGTAATGCCAAAATAGGAGGTAGGAAGTTTTATTTATTTCTAATAGGAAAATTATATTCAAGAAGACGAAAAACATGTTCCTATAAAATCTTAAGATCATCTTTTTAAGATTATGTAAAGAGATGTCCGTGTATTTGTACGAATAAAAAAGCACCCCGAAAAAAAAGGCAACGTTAAATTAGGAAAGCTGTTGTGAATTCGAATACACGAGCAGCTGTATCGCGAAACTCACATTTTTCAAAAATATTATCTTTGCAAGTAGAATACCGAGTTTCTGTACAACGTACACCGTTTAGACAGTCCAATGACAATGGTCGAATTTAAGGTCGAAACGTACGTTTCTCAAATGGCTGGTCGGGTTCAGGCTGGGAAACTGTTGATT